>OY992516.1:5307085-6507085 GCA_963921215.1 Scoparia ambigualis | reverse complement strand
AAGAGATGGGTTGTTAGTATTATTTTAATAATAAGTAACAACTACACAAGACAGTACCTGTCAGAAAAACGATTCTCCCTAGGGCGGTAATACTACTAACCCCTTTCTTCCCTTGGGTGTCGTAAAAGGCGATTAACGGACTAAAGACTGCACATACATTCACACCTGCACATACAACACCACCTTTGGGTGCACTTACAAGGCGAACCAAGCCGTCCTTTCGAATAAATGGGATAAAAAAGTTTGTATGTACCTAAAATGAATTTCGGCTGACGACCGTCTTGGCTTTCACAATACACCGTAGACGTAAATTACTCGGTGATTCTCATATAAAACAGGCAGTATTACAGAACATAATACTTATTCCCTCTGCAATTCACTAGTCATTGAACTATTCTTAGCAGTAC
Organism: Scoparia ambigualis; assembly: GCA_963921215.1. Lineage (NCBI taxonomy): Eukaryota > Metazoa > Arthropoda > Insecta > Lepidoptera > Crambidae > Scoparia > Scoparia ambigualis. The sequence goes on along the minus strand of OY992516.1, from coordinate 6,506,678 downwards.
TGTACGTTTCCGCTAGACGGCGGCACCATCGGCAAAAGAATATGCGAACTTCGAATCGTCAAGGTCACCCAGGCCTCATAAGACCTTAAGTATTATTATTGTTGCAAACCGTGGGAGTACACACTGGTCGTGGAGAACTAAAGCAAGTGCATTTACATGAATGGTTGTTAACGAGTGAATCGAAGTGCTCAGCGTTATAATTACTCAATTTTAAGAGATCATCCAAGGCCCCTGAGTACTCTTTAATCTCCTTTTGTGACAGATCATATTTATTTTGAATCGAGTTTAATGATTCGGTCAAGCAATTAAGCCTCAATTGTAAGGCCTGTGTGTCAGCTTCATACCTAATTCTACTATTTTCTAACTTTAGTGTGCTTATTTCTAAATCATCATATAATTCTAACTTTTCTTTAGTAGATTTGGCACACTTAGTTACAAACTTTTGTTTTTTAGTTAATTTTTGTGTTCTTTTAATATACCTATTGATTTTAACATATCTTTTCAATTTATTCCTGCCACAATTTAACACACACACTGACTGTTGAACTGACTGACTGAAGTCTACTACTGGATATTGGAAAGAGTCAGTGTGTTTGCTTACTGCAGAAGAAACCAACTGCGGAGCACTCTCTACTAGTTCACTAAACAGACTTATATTTTGCTACACAGTGATGTTGTGTGCGACCTTTTGCTGTTGTAAGATGTGCAGGTGTGCCTCCCGAAGCTCCTGTTCCAGTGTGGAGATCCTAGCAAGGGCCTGCTCATATTCATCACTGCAGCGATCAAACTTATCTACTATGTTTTTGAGAGTGTCCCGTTCTTCAACAATTGAACTAAGTTCCAGATGTAGGGCAGTCATGTCACTTTTTAATTTAGAGTTAGTGTTCAAGATATTAACGAGTTCTTTCTCATTGTCATCTCTTTCACTATGTAATTGTGCACACAACTCCTTAGCAACTTTTAATTCTTGTAATGTCAGTTGGAGTTTGGTTTCCTCTTGACGAGATAATGCTCTGCGAGTCAACATGTTAGGTGATAAAAACAATTAAGGAATTTACAGTTATGACCAAGGATTTGTATTTACATTACTTTTTTTAAAGCAACGGGTAGGCTGTATCAATGCTAAGTATGTATGACGAATGACGATATTTAAGTGGTAAAGATGCTAAGTTTACAACTTTTTATGATTAGTAAAAGCAAGTAATTATCAAAGCTAATGCTTTAATTTGCCATATTGGGTTCTACACACCCTTTAGACGCATAAAACCATAAACGTGAAACACCAACTCGAGGTTTTGTGGTGTTTTGCGGATTAGTAGAAATAATTACGTCAATTACCAACTACGTACAATTCCACAAACGCAAAACACCGCCTTATTAAAAAAAACATTTACGTGAAACACCAACTCGACATTTTGTGGTGTTTTGCGGATTAGCAGAAATAATTACATCGATTACCTACTTTTAACATGTTTGCCTCTCCCTCTTTTGTGACTGAACAATAATGATCAGCTCGATAATTCCAAACACTGCCTCCTAACACTAGATGTCGTTTGTACGTTAAGGCAGAAATTTTTGTCATAAAAAACTGATCCTGCAGAGGTTTGAACCGTGGACCACTAGCGATACAGCGTATAGTTCTAGCCGTTGCGCCAAAAGATGCATAAGTTAAGCGACGAAACGTTCGGAACGTTCTGTCCGTTTCCTAAAACACCCGTTCCTAAAACATCCGTTCCCGTCACCACCTTTTCCAAAATAATCCGGTTCCCGATATAAATGTTTCCCAAAATGTGCATCTCCCAAAAAATAGGTTTGGCTTAATATCCGTTTCCCAATAAGACCTAATTCCGAAATAACCGTTCCCGTGACGACCGTTTCCTGAATAATCCGTTTTCCAAAATGTGATTCTCCCAAAAGATACGTTTGTCTTGATATCCGTTTCCCAAAACACCTGTTTCAATAACCACCTTTTCCTAAATAATCCGTTTCCCGTTAAATATTTTATCCAAAAGTCATGCTGATGCCGAATATATTGTTAAAATGTACTTGTACTTATTACACAATTGTATCCAGAAAACGAAGTCATTACATTATTCAAAACTTACATGGACATTCAATGCTTTCCAAGGAAAAGTTTCTTAAAATGAACGTAGGCCAAAAAACCCTTTTCTTTCATTTTTTCATTTCTCATCGCATCTGAATGTCAAAACACCCGGTTCTCATAGCATCCGTATGTCAAAAGATCCATCTCTCATGACACCCGTATTCCCAAAAGACCCGGTTCTCTAAGCATCCGTATGCCAAAAGATCCGTCTCTCATGACACCCGTATTCCCAAAAGACGCGATTCTCATCGTATCAGTATGTCAAAACACCGTAGTAAACCCACATGTTCTGCTATATTTAACACAGAATACCTAAGACAGAGGGACTTTCTGCATAAATTGAAAACGATTAGTATTATAACCGAGAACTTTACTTATATGCAGTACAACATGTATATATGCAGTGTAGTGCAGTGCTTAGAACATAACGCTCGGTATTCTAGATGAGAATTTAAAATATAACTTAATCGTAAATACGACTTCTTAGACGTACTAATCCAAAACTATAAAAGAATGCCCCGTTCACAACCCTGGTATTAAAGAAGGTATTTTATTAGACCAACATATTTCCGAGTCTCTCTTCTATCTAATTGCGTAGTTAAAGTAAAACCCAATAATAGAGTTAATGTATCTGTCCGCAACGTTTCCGAAAATCCTATTTCTATTAGTTCCAACCTTCTCCTAACAATAATACCCGTAGAAAAAGAAAATGATTATGTAACAAGTCCCGAGAAGAGTTCTTTAGAAAGAACGGAAGAAGTACAGTAGAACTCCAATTATCCGAACTCCGACCATCCGAATCGCCGATCATCCGAATCACAAAATGCGTGACCTGGCTGCCCGAAAACGGTTGAAGACCGCAAAACAGCTTACATTGACGGAGATGTTTAAAAAACAATGATTTTTATTTCTAAACTTGTACATAAGTACATTTTATTTATATTTAAAACATGTGTAAAAATTTCATGTTTCTTTCATTTAATTCAATAAAAAAATAGTGCAATATCAAAACGTAGCTTTTATTCTCTCCAATGGCAATTTTAAAAAAAAATCCGATTATCCGAATATTTGATTATCCGAATGGGTCCCGGTCCCCATTAATTCGGATAATTGGAGTTCTACTGTACTGAATTTATTTTGCGTATCGCATCTAAATAACGAAGAAGTCAGTAACCTTTTAGACACATGCGCGGAATATTCAGACATATTTCACCTAACAGACGAAAATCTCTATTCAACTAGCGCTATCCTACATAAAATTTCTACCAGTTCCTCTACACCTATCAACGTGAAGTCCTATAGATTCCCAGAAGTACACAAGGAGGAATTAGAATCTCAAGTTGGGAAAATGCTAAAAGATAATATAATTCAGCCTTCTATCTCTCTTTTGTCTTCACCCATTTGGGTCCTTCCCAAAAAGAAGGACGCATCTGGGAAAAGAAAGTGGCGTATCGTAGTGGATTACCGCATACTTAACTATATTACAATAGGAGAAAGTTACCCTATACCTCAAATTAATGAAATTCTTGACCAGCTGGGTAAGAGTAAATATTTTTCAACCCTTGATCTCGCATCAGGGTTTCATCAAATTGAAGTGAATCCACAAGGTATGCCCAAAACTGCTTTCAGTGTCCCCGGAGTACACTTCTAATTCACATAACATCATTTTTAGGATTAGTTTCCTACTACCGCAGATTCATTCAAGACTTTTCAAAGATAGCATAACCCCATTCCATTTGACTGGAATAACGAACACGAACTTTCATTTGAACAATTAAAAATAAATTAATAACTGCGCCCATTTTATGTTATCTAGATATTACCGTTCCGTTTGTACTTACTTGTGGCGCATCATACTATGCAATTTTTGCTATATTATCACAGGGTGAAGTAGGGAAAGATCGCCCTATAGCTTTCGCATCTAGAACGTCAAATTAGGTAGAATTAAATTATAGTGTTACAGAAAAAGAATGTTTAGCTATCATTTTTGGAACAAAATCATTCCGACCATACCATACCATATGGTCGCAAATTCAAAACAGTAACTGACCATAAGCTGCTCTCAAATGGCTCTTTTACCACAAATATCCTGGTTCAACACTAATCATTTGGAGGTTAAAGCTCGAAGAATATGACTATGAGATTGAGTATAAAAAGGGTAAAACGAACTGCAATGCAGACGCTCTGTAAATCCTGTAAATCCTATCCAAGAAAAAACAAATGCCAAAAATCCATCCGTTCTATCAGAAGTCGAAGTAGTTCCCTCTGATGGAGTTGCTATCGGTGATCATAATGTAGATAATGCTGATATTTTACCTATAATTCCTGAAAGTCTTGGTTTAATCGACTTACCTGTAGCCCAATTCACGTATTTCGTAATAGTCAAAATGTCGCTAACGTTTAGAAGTCGTCCTATTGAAAAACAGTCGTAAATCCGTATTCACCTGTCATTTCGACAGAACGATTGCTCGATAGGATCGCAACTCGGCGATTTGTCAACTATTTAATCTTAATGTTGCCATTACAATTCTACCAAATAAATTCGAATACTTTTTGTTAACGAAAACATGTAGAAATGTTGATTATATTATAGAATTATGTTTTTCAACGAAGTTAGAATGCATCTACATTTGTTTCTGTAGTTAATCTAAAAATTTACGCTTAGTTCTGTTATTTGATGGCTTTATTGCTAAGAAATTCGTTGATCAGCAATAAAAAAATAATGACATAATATGTCAGTGTCATTTTGAAATAATTGCTATTTTGCTACGTAAGCTTAAAGTTTGAATTTAAAAGTTTGTTGTGATAGTGTAATGAACAATGAGCTCAAAAAAAATTGTGACGGTGAGACAGATGGAGCTCCTTACCGATTTCATGGAGAGCTACAAAGATTTGGCACTGGACCGCGTTCGATCTAAAGAAGGTAGAGCGTTGTCCCAACGATTATGGTCACAGAGCTCCGTAAACCTCAATGCTGAGGATGTCGGAAATAGTTTTCGAACTCCAAAGGATTGGAATAAGGTAAATATTTAACTTTATTTTGTAGATACAACACTTTTAAATAGGTATCTCCAGTAATGTCAAGTTACTCTTGCACCCATATTCTTAATCGCGTCCTCAAACGTTCCTCGACTCAGACTCATTTGAGCTCCTTAAGGAGTTCTCTTCCAAATAACCTCGAAAATGATATTCTAGTTGGTATTTTGAACATACTTGAGAATTCCTCCACTGAGAATTCCTCAACATTGTGACGTCATCATTTGGAGGATTTTATTTCTATAATGTTGGTCAGTCTGGATAAGCATTCATTCTTCATTCACTCAACTCACTAAAAAGTCTTGTTTTTTAAATAGTCTGTGGTTAGTTTTTGACATTGACATTCATCCATTTGCGCGCATTGTGCACGTGCAAAAAACGATGCAACATTATTTGTTGTTATCAAGTTGCAACAGGAAAAGAAATGGCAGGACGGCAAATTTTTAGCCAGGCGGAAAAGTTTTGTGTGGAGGAGTTAGTTGTGAAACATAAATTAAATTCGCTTGCAACGATGGGTGCAGGGAACCCAGCTGCGAAAAAACGGCGTGGGCACGCCTAATAGAAGAATTTAATTCTAAAGAAACGAATACCAAGGTAAGTTCTGTAAATTCTAAATGAATAAACGTACCTATTTACCAAGTTTGTTGAAAGAAATTTATTATAAAATTTCATCTTTATAGAGAACCGAACCCCAATTTAAAAAATGCTGGGACAATATAAGACTAGGCGCAAGCAAGCGTTAGCCAGCGAAAAAAGGGAACGAATGCGAACTGGGGGGGTACCACCTCCTAGCACCTCAGCCCAAGATAACATCGATGAAGCGCTAACTGAGGCTACAGATGTGGAGTTGCACTTCACCATTGATAGCGACACGGTTTTTCAAGAAGGTATATAATTTAAAATCAATTATTGTTTAATAATAAAGTTGAAATGCTAACAAGCTCACTGTTATATGGAAGACCACATAAAGTGGACAAGGTATAATAGCTTAAATTTTAAATTATTTTTATATTTCTACATATCTTAAAATTTCATTCATTCTAAGGGCCGTCTGAAAGCTGTGGGGATGTTGCCTACCAATTTACAGTCAACAAGCAAAGTGAAGAGGGTGCCATTGCTGAGCTTGAAGCAGGTATTGTGTGTAATTGTTAATATATTGCATAACATAATTGTTTCATAATCATATTATTCATTTATATCTATAATTACCTATTTGTTTTAGATCATACACTACAAGCAGTGGGAGAGCGGAGCCTCTCCTAGGTGAAGGATCGCAGGATACAGTTCCTGAGCAGACTAGCTCTGTTCCACCTGCGATACGATCTGGCTCTCTGCTTTCAGATCAGATAGCCACAGCATCATCTCAAGCAACAGGTGCCTATTACAATGTTAACTATTTGAAAACGAAACATACTGATGATTTGATGATTTGATTACTATTAACAGATTGTTTTCTGAGGTTTAAGCGAGCACTATACATTGAACTTACTTCGCCCTAAAGAACCTGCAAGCTAAGCCAGAATTAACCATCCTTCGTGCTGATAAGGGTAATGCTACGGTAGTTATGGATACGTCAGATTATAACGAAAATATAATTCAACTTTTATCAGATGACAAGACCTACAAACGCGTTAAATGCGATCAAACTAACAAAATATTAAAGAAAACCAGTGATCTTTTCAAACAACACTCCGAAACGTTAAATCTAGACACTAATTATTAATACCTTCCTGCCCTAAACCACCTAAACTGTATGGGTTGCCAAAAATCCACAAACCTGAGGCTCCGCTACGTCCGATTGTAAGCCAGATCGACTCACCAACTTACCGTTTGGCCCGGCATGTAGCAAAAATACTTTCCCCACTAAGAGGTAATACAACAGCTTATGTGAAGGATTCTTACCAGTTTGTCAGTGATATTAAAGACCTACATCTTGCTGACAATGAAACCATGGTTAGTTTTGATGTCCAGTCCCTATTTACATGTCTACCAGTACAGGACTGTATTGAAATTACCAAGAAAAGACTAGTTGAACAAAATATGCCCAACGAATATGCAGTACTATTAGAGCATTGTCTAACATCTGGCTACCTTTTGTGGAATGAAGTTTACTACTTGCAAATAGAGGGTGTTGCTATGGGGTCCCCTGTATCACCCGTTGTCGCCGATATTTTCATGGAAGACTTCGAGGAGCGACCACCTGGCTGCTGAACTTCAGCATGTCAAGCATGTACTACAGGATAACAAACTGCAAGTACCGCAGCTTCGTCACAAAAAACGCAAAAAACCAACCACAGTTGAGCGCCAACCTGCAGTACTTCCATATATGAAAGGCGTCACTGACAAGATTGGTCACATCTTGAAGCGAACTTCAATCAATACTTACTTTAAGCCGCCAAAGAAGATCAACCAGTTCTTATGACCTGTCAAGTGCAATATACCCCTTCAAGATGCAGGCGTGTACAAACTGGGCTGCGACTTTGGGCTCTCGTACATCGGGCAAACAAAGAGAAGTGTAGGAACCCGCGTAAAAGAACATATAGCCGACGTCAAGCATAGGCGCGAAAATAAGTCTGCAGTGTGTGAACATGCTCTCGAGGGGCCCAACCATTACATCAGATTTGACAAACCTCAAATACTCGCTAAGTAACAACGATTCATCCCTAGGATGATACGCGAGGCTATTGAAATTAAAAAACATCGTAATTTCAATAGAGAGGATGGTTGGAATTTACCACCTGCCTGGGACCCCATCATACAGGTCATCAAATCCCAGCCCCAACAGCAACACATTGCCAGACCTAAAAATATTGTTAGCTCGTATTGTGTAAACTTGAACGCACCCGGTTAAATATAAAAATTTTTGACGGTAGGCAAATAACTTCTAACAATGAGACGACTAACACCTCAGTCTCCCTGTGACCACGGACCCTGTAAAGGGTTCGAAACGTCAGGATAATATAAAAACTATGTAAATAGTAAATTAAACGCGAGTTAATCCGAAAAAAAGTGTTTTATTTCAATACTATTAACAGTACAATATTATGATGCATTTAACTGATTGAAGTAATAACTACTAACGACATTCACAACAAAAAGCTAGTTTAGTTTGAAGTAACTGATAGTGTCTGTAATTTTATGAGAAATGTGGTCAACATTTTTATTAAGATGAAGTAAGTTCATTAATATTTGTGCACTTTTGAACTTTGTCGTAGTAATTATCGTAACAATTGGTACAGAAAGTCAGACGAAGTCAAAAAACTTAATGCGACAAAGTCCAAAAATGCACATATATTATTGAACTCGACTGTACCTAATAATGGTACCGTAGGTACTACAATGAATTGTCATAATTTTTTATTTCTTTAGAGTAGCTCGAAATGTGCGTTCCCGAGTTATAACGGATGAGTTTGCACTGAGAGAGGCAAATTATAAACGGGCTCAGGAGAGGGAAGAAGAACTCCACAGGCTGCAGATTACTGAGAGGGAGGTTCAGGTGAAGGCTGCTGACGAAAATTATAAAAAGGCAGTTGTTGAACGGCAGAATGCTGAAGAAGTGCTCCGTTGCAATATAGCATTGCGTGAGGCTGCCGAAGCCAAAAAATAGTATAATAAATATAAATAATATTTTAAAACCTTTGTGTCATTTCAGACCCTATCTACAATGAAAAGTAAATTTAAAAAATATTTATTTTTAATTTAATTTAAGAACGACAGACGACCTGGCGAATATCGCAGGGACTCGTTGGATGCAGGCTGCTACCGACCGATCCAATTGGAAGTCAATGGGGGAGGCCATGTTCAGCAGTGGACTTCCTGTGGCTGATATGATGATGACGATGATGATGATTTAAATTTTAAATGAAATTGATTTTTATATTTTTGATTTTACACTTATTCAGAAGTCGACATTCGGGCATATTCTTCTGATAATCATCATCAACAGCCCGTAACAGTCCACTCCTCCACAACAGTAGTAGAGGTTAATGATATCATCTCCATGCTTGGCAGGCCTATCCAACAATATTATGGTTGAATTGATAACCTCCTTTTTTGAAGTCTTAAAAAAGGAGCTACTAACTAAGCTACTGTAATAATCAAATTATTTAAGTTATATGAATATCAAAGTCAATGTTAAAGTAAGAAAAAATAAAAAATTTACTGTATCTAAATTTATCAATTAGGTACTTAACTAAAATGTCTTAAAATAAAAGCTCTTCTTATGATGCTACCCCTTTCAGTATCATGAAAGTCAGGCACAGGGACTTCTTCGCTGACACTGTCTTCCTCTGGAAATGCTTCATTAGTGAGAATGCTTATGTTGTGCAAAATATCGCAAGTCACATTATATTTACAATATTGGCTAGGTCATTTTGCATAACTCTGGCTAAACAAGCAAACTTTCGTTTTAGAACTCCATTTAAGCGCTCTATGATATTCCTTGTGCTGATGTGAGCACGATTGTGTACATATAAGTATTTTGGGCGTAACCGCTGTCACCAATCAAAATACCTGGAATATTCCCCTCTTCAAACCGCATACAGCAGCGGCTGTTGGAGAATATTCGCGAGTCATGTACAGATCCTGGCCAACGGCACATAAAATCGTATATGTCCATTTGAGGGCCACACACTATTTGTACATTTATGGAGAAAACACCCTTGCGATTTCTAAAAAGTTCACCACGGTGCCTTGTGGGGCAATAGATTGGTACATGTGTGCAATCTGTGCAATCTATGCAATCCGGGGAACCTTGCACGCTGATAAAATTTTCTTTTTATTTCAGGCAATTCCAAGATTGGTGGGAATTTGATAAACTGACCCACTTTCAGTGCCAGTTGTTTCGAAATTCTAGACACTATCTTTGACACTGTAGCTTGGCTCAATTTGTGCAGGTGCAGTACTTATATAACCTTTAAAGTAAATATCACATACATAACAATATCACAACAAACATAGGTGGCTAGATATTTCAGAGACCAATTTTTTATGTCTCGTCATATTACTCGTCATAGTTAAGAAATTATGAAACTAGTAGTCTATATTCTGCTTACTAAATGAATAAAGAAGAAACAATCAAGCCTGTTTTGTCCTTTGATTACTTAAAAAAAAGATATTAAATAAAACCTTACCAAAATCACCATTTTTACACATGTCGCGAGTTATGTTGGCGTAAGCCGCCCACACCACACACGACGCCGCTATGATTAGCACGTACGCGGAAGCAGACGCAATTACCGCATCGTTATCACCATCCTTATTGCCAGAGAAACAATGAGCCACACATGTTTAGCATTAATAAGATAACGTATGAGATGTAAACAAACCTATTAACATTAGTATATAAGATTGTATTGTAATGAAATAAAGTCAGTCTTAAACAGCTCTCCTGAGCATCAACAACACCCTTTGTCTTGTAATTTAGCTTTTTAAAAAGCTTATTGCCCGGACCCACATCCTAACTGGCGCAGTCGGCATTCCACGTGTTCATCAAGCGGTGCAGGTCAACATCAAACTCTGTGGCTTCGTATCCGTGACGCGGGACAAGAACCTACAGTGGGAAGCGGCAGCAAGACAAGGAGGACTCACACATCTACTATGCTCGTGGGGTAAGCATCAAACTTTGTTAACTCCCGAGACTCCTACCTTTTTCACACTAAAATCGTGTACCTATCTTTGTGTTATTTGTGGTATTTTCGGATCAAAAGATTAACATGGCTAGCGAAAAGAAAGTAGACACAAGCATAATAATTGAGGACAAGCCGATAGCAATCGACTATAGTACCTTATCTATTTTATTACCATCATATGATGGAAACAAAAGAACTTTGGCGTTCTATATTGAAGGTGTAGAAAATGCACTGAATTTAATAACAAATGGGGATGATCCCAGCATAGCTTGTCTCATACGAAACAAGTTGACAGGTAGAGCAGTTGAGGCGCTCTCCGAGGGCACAGGCGCAAAAACCTGGTCCGAAATAAAATCAATCCTTACAAGGAGATTCGGTGAATTCCGAAATGAAATCCAATTAGTGCAGGAGCTAATGCTCTTAAATAGAGAAAGTAATCTTGACACTTTTGCGGATAAAATCAGAGCTTTAGAAAGCACACTTATATTAACAGATCCAAGTAAACGGATATATTATCAACAAATGGCATTAAGCGTATTTTTAGAAAAAATAAACCCAATTACGGCCATCTTTATAAAACTACAAAGCGTAGAAAACTTAGAACAAGCTTTGACAATAGCAAAGCAAGAAGAAGCGAAACTTAGGAATAGGAGGGTTCAACAAAACAATAATAAACCCTTTATTCCAAAAACATCGCCCAGTGCTACAACACAGAATAAATTTTTAAATAGGAAAGATCAGTACAATAAAAAACCGGCTTTCAACCAAACGAATAAAACAATCCACTTCCAATCACAATTGGATCAAGACAATGAATCTGTAGTAGACGACAACGAAAATTCAGTTGAGGAAACTGAAGTGAATGAAGACGAAAATTTTCTTTTAGACACACTAGAAAATCTAATAACTTAGTTTATATTAACAATGTGCAAAACTATAACCGCCTACCTTATATCTATATTAACGAGCTAGGAGGCAGATTCTTATTAGACACAGGCGCATCACAATCACTGATACATCCAAAAATAAAAAAAAATAAAGATGTAAAATGTGAAATTAAAAACCAAATTAACTTCATAAAAACAGCTCATGCTGTTACTAAACACAACAAAGTGGCGTTTATTACATTGCCACACAGATTATTTAAAGAGGAAATAACTCACAAATTTTTATTATTTGACTTTGACTCGGACTTTGCAGGTTTACTAGGACTAGATCTTCTAGTTCCACTAAACTGTCAAATAGACATAAAAAATATGATGTTGCACACAGAAAATACACAAATACCAATTAGAGACGACATAAAATCATATAGCACAATAGAACCTAAATCAGAACAAATAGTAAATCTTTTATGTAACTACGATGAAGGACAATACCTATCATTAGAAACAAAACATCAAAACGGCCTGGCATTCCCAGCCGCCTTAGTATCTGTAAAAAACGGAAACATGTTAATATCAGTCATTAATAAAACAAATAAGGAAATAAAATTAAAAAATAACACACAATTACAATTAAAAAAAATTGATAAAACAAATAATATACAGGCAACATCCATTAACACTATGACAATAGACAAAAACATAAATAACCACCTGAAAGAAAACTTAAAAAGACTAAGAACCGACCATATGAACTCGGAGGAAAAAAGACTAATAGAAAAACTATGTTATAACTTTAAAGACATATTTCATTGTGAACAGGTTCCTTTAACCTTTACACATGAAATCAAACATAACTTACGTCTCACAGACGACAAACCTATATTTGTAAGAAATTACAGACAGGCCCCTAAACAAAAACAGGAAATTAAAAAACAAGTAGATAAACTTTTGGAACAAAAAATCATTAGAGAAAGTAGTTCACCTTGGTCATGCCCGGTTCATATAGTACCAAAAAAGGCAGACGCTTCAAATCAACAGAAGTGGCGCCTAGTCATAGATTACAGAAAGTTAAATGATAAAACAATCGAAGACAAATATCCCCTACCAAACATAGATGACATCCTAGACAAGTTAGGTCGCGCACAATACTTTACAACAATAGATTTAGCCTCAGGTTATCATCAGGTAGAGATGCACTCGAATGACATCGAGAAAACAGCATTCACAATAGACAGAGGTCATTACGAATTCCTTCGCATGCCCTTTGGTCTAAAAAACGCACCCAGTACATTTCAGAGATTAATGGACTCAGTACTCCGGGGAATAGATAACGTTTTGACATATCTCGATGACGTCATAATATACTCTACATCCCTAGAAGAACACCTATATAAATGCAGACAAGTGTTCAACAGATTTCGTGTACACAACTTAAAAATACAACTAGACAAATCAGAATTTCTTCAGAAACAGGTAAAATTTTTAGGGCACACATTAACAGAAAAAGGCTTAAAACCTAATGAAGATAAAATAGCAGCAATAAAAAAATTCCCTATACCAAAAACACAAAAAGAAATAAAATCATTTCTAGGCCTAATAGGCTATTACAGAAAATTCATTCAAGATTTCGCCAAACTAACGAAACCACTAACGAAATGTCTAAAAAAGGGAAATAAAGTAGAAATAACAAAAGAATACACAGAATCATTTGAAAGTTGTAAAAAAGTTTTAATAAATGCACCTATACTTCAATACCCAGACTTTGACATACCATTCATATTGACAACAGATGCATCAGACGTTGCATTAGGCGCGATATTGTCACAAGGAAAAATAGGATCAGATAAGCCAATAGCATACGCTTCACGTACGCTATCAGAAACAGAACAAAGATATTCAACAATAGAGAAAGAACTTTTAGGCATAGTATGGGCTATAAAATACTTTCGCCCCTATCTGTACGGTAAAAAATTCACAATATACACCGATCACAGACCATTAACATGGATAATGTCTCTTAAAGACCCTAATTCGAAATTAACACGCTGGCGATTAAAACTAGCAGAATACGAATTCGATGTACAATATAAGAAAGGAAAATTAAACACTAACGCCGATGCACTATCACGCGTTAAAATAGTGTATAACAACGAAGTGAGTGAGCAACAACCAAGCACTTCCGCGGAACAAATCGACCTAGACAGTATTGACATACGTACACTGTTAGACTTGCCATTAACACCTATAGAACCCGATATCACGACTACAGAGATACCACTAAGCCAAGAGCAACAAAATATAGAACAGGAAATAGATAAAATTCCAGAAATACAGGACGCGATCGATAGACAATTAAAACAATTTCATATTAGAAAATCACCAGGGAATCAATACACAGTAGAAGATAGATCTAAAGGAAAAAATATAATAAAAGACGTCTTCATCCCTATAAACAACACAAAAGAACAAATAAAACTATTTTTACTAGAGCATACAGTACCAGACAGGATTTTTCATTGTTATTTTCATCATGAAGAATATTACACCTTATTTTGTGAAATCTATAAAACAACATTTAATAATCGTGGACCAAAACTAATTAGATGCATGAATAGAGTAACATTAATAGAAAACGTGAACGAACAAACAGAATTAATAAAAAATTATCACGAAGGAAAAACCATACATAGAGGAATACAAGAAACATACAAACATTTACATAAAAACTATCACTGGCAAAATATGCTATTATCAATTCAAAAATATATAAATAAATGTGAAAACTGTTTGAAAAGTAAATACGAGCGTAACCCTTTAAAACTACCATTATCATTAACAGATACACCACATAAACCTATGGAACATATGTTCATGGACCTATATAGCAGTGGAGGTACAACATTTTTAACTATCATAGATAACTTCACAAAATATGCACAAGCTATACCACTTGTCGCCTGTACCAGCATACACATAGCTGAAGCATTATTAAGTTTATTCTCAACAATAGGTATACCAATTAAAATCACAACAGATTCTGACACAAAATTCGACAACGAAGTAATAACAGAAATCTGTTCAATGCACAAAATAAATATACATTTTACCACACCATACAACCCGAACTCCAATTCACCAATAGAAAGATTACATTCAACTTTAGCAGAACTAATTAGGATACAGAGAATAACTGATAAGAATGAACCAGCTAACCTTATGAAATACGCAATAATAGCGTACAATAACACAATTCATTCAGCAACAGGATTCACACCGTTTGAGTTATTATACGGACATACAAACAGCAGAAATCCCTTAGAGTTACACTTTCCAAAAGAATTCTACCAGGAATACGTAATAAAACATAGACAAATAATGGAAAACGTGCACAAACTAGTAAATGCAAAAATGACAACGGAAAAACAAATAGTGATAGATAAAAACAACAAAAATACAGAAAATCCTAGTTTCAAAGTAGGAGACAAAGTATTTAAACAAATCGCAAAAACAGCACGATCTAATAAACTAGAACCTAGATATTTAGGACCCTATACAATAGTCCGCATACATCCGGAACAAATAGCAGAAATAGTAGGCAAACACATAAACGCAAAAACTATAAGAGTGCACTTCCGTTTATTAAGACGTCCTGAAAATGTTTCAGGGCCATCATCACCTGCGTCACCATTGTCGCCCGACTCGCCGCAACCACGGCGATCATTGAGCCAATAGATAATCATAATGGGATATTGGTATTAAACGAAGCAAAAGCCCAATATCAAATAAATACATACCACCTTATCGTGGTATATAACATCACACAATTACGCGAATTATATATAGATATATGTAGTAATTACTTTACATTTAAATTAAAAAATAATGTAGTTACTAAGAATTCATTAACTAACAAACAAATAGAATACCTCATAGATACAGTAGAAAGTAAACTAGAATATTTAGGACTAAAAACTATAGGATTTAAAAATAAATATAGACAAAAAAGAGGATTAATAGACGGATTAGGATCGATAATAAAATCAATAACAGGAAATTTAGACCAAGAAGACGCGACAAAATTTGAAAACGAGATAAAATCTTTAAAATCAGCAGTTAACAACAACGCTAATAACCAACAAAACACATTAGGAGTAGTAAAAGAATTTATGCAGGAATATGAAACTAAACTACGTCAAATAAAATCAAATCAAGAATTAATAGCTTCAACCATAAGAAACATGTCAGAAAAACTAAATTCAGTAGATTTAAATAACCAAATACAATACATTTATAGTGAAATAGAGAGATCACTTCAATTGCTCTATGATAGATTAGCAACATTAGAAAACGCGATAACATTTTCTCACCTAAATATAATGCACCCTAGTATTATAGACCCTATCTACCTCATAGAAGAGCTAAATTATATACAGAACCAATATAATCTACGATTACCTTATTCACCTAATATAAAATATATTCATTTATTAGAAAAAGCAATAACAGTAAAAGCTTATGGCACAAACGAAACACTAAATTTTATATTAGAAATACCACTTGTAACAGAACAAGCCTATAACCTACTACACCTATATTCCATCCCTAATAAAAACAACACCACCCTAATCCCACAAAACCCTTACCTTATCTTGGGAAATAACGAGTTTGCATACCCTCACGAAGCATGCCAGAAGATCACAGAAGACGAAGTCATCTGCAAGCACCTGGAATGGCAGAAACTACAACAAGCAAGTGACTGCATAGCACAGCTCATACAACATCAAGAACCGCATAACTGCACCTATGCCGCAGTAAACTACGAAAATAACGTAATACAGCAAATACAAGATAACAGCTGGATAGCAATAATAAAACAAGAGGAAGTAGCTAAAACAACCTGTGGAAAAGATGTACAATATCAACGTATTAATGGCGTACATTTAATAACAATCGATTGCGATTGCACAATTGAGATAGCAAAAAGATTGCTACAAACACACAAGAAGTACATAAACATAAGGGAATCAATCCCATTACCTAGAGCATATCAAACGCCAACATCATCTAACTTAACCTTAAATCTAGAAGATGTAAAGTTAGACGGACTAAACGAACTAATACAAAAAACCAAGGAAATACCTCATATAGAGACAATCCCATGGGTATCAAAATCACCTAGTTGGTCATCAGTCCTATTGTACATCATACTATTCATAACAGGAAGCGCAGCAATCGCGTACAAATTCTGGTGGCTGCCAAGAAGAAAGACGACCTCAGTTCCCATAGCTGATAATGAAGAAACTCAACATCAGCCGCTAACTTCGGCGCGCTTTTCTCTTAAGGGGGGAGGAGTTATGTTGGCGTAAGCCGCCCACACCACACACGACGCCGCTATGATTAGCACGTACGCGGAAGCAGACGCAATTACCGCATCGTTATCACCATCCTTATTGCCAGAGAAACAATGAGCCACACATGTTTAGCATTAATAAGATAACGTATGAGATGTAAACAAACCTATTAACATTAGTATATAAGATTGTATTGTAATGAAATAAAGTCAGTCTTAAACAGCTCTCCTGAGCATCAACAACACCCTTTGTCTTGTAATTTAGCTTTTTAAAAAGCTTATTGCCCGGACCCACATCCTAACTCGCGTCGGCCATATTTTTACAAACCCGTGTTACAAAAATTCACCGTTAAGAATTTATCAATTTCTCTATTAGCAATTTAATCTCTAAGTCTATTAACTGTCTTTTAATAAAAAAGATTTTAAAAAGATTAATTAGAAGATACTTAAAAGCCGCGCAAAAGAATGTTCCAATTTTTTACGTCATTCGCGGCAACAGTGCTTGTTTAAAAAATTGCGGTAAAACGGAACGCGATCGACGAAGCTGCTTACCTGAACACGACGCTCCCCCGCCCTCTGCAGTCAGTCAGTGCGTTTTGAAGCGGTCGGACGCTACTCATTTCGAGCGGTGAGTTGTTTAATTTGATTCTCCAAATCTTGTCACGGTTATCGTCATTCTAACTCTCAACGTATTATAGAAGTAATGCATGCTGAAGTCTAATTGTGAATGTCATGAAGAATCGTTTGTGAAACTAGCTTACGTAATGCGTACTTGCAGTGTATTACCTACAATAATATTCTTGCCACGTGGAATGTTCTAGAAAAAATCATTGTCGGCAACATCATTCGCAGCAACATTGCACGAGATAACAATGACGCGAGTTGCCAATAATGATAAAGTATAGGCATAGCAATGACGATTGTTGACAATAATGATTTTAACACGTTCACTGCCAAGAGCTTAATACAAAAATCCCGCCAGGTGCCACACTATTTTTTTTGATAATATTAATGTTTTATATGTGCATTCATTAAATATAAATTAATACTATTATATATTTGTATATTCTCTCTCTCTTAAAAAAAGGGGGATACTCGGATCCGAGTGGTCGGCGCTGTGGAGCCTAACACTCGGATCCGAGTGATCGGCGTGTAGGGTTCTGTGGAGACAAACACTCGGATCTGAGTACTCTTATAAACTGTTTTGTAAATTGGTTGTCTGCTAATTAAAATAAAAAAGTATATGAGTAAATTCCATAAGTATTTTAATTTTGATTCACAAAAAATCAACAGTATAAAAATTATTTGTGTCATCAACAAAAAACTTCTGAATTAATCAGTGAGTGACATGAAAATTTAAAACAATAATTAGTGCAATATACATTAATGGTTTTACAACAAAATATATAAAAAACAACAGTTAAAAATTAATTTATTACATTAACAATAAACTAATGATTTGGAGATAAAATTACGATAAAGTATATTAGGTTAGGCTATTTTTACTCTTAGATGGCCCTGCTTCACTATCCACTTTTTAATACAAAACGTTACATACGCAAAAGCGCTACAGACACACGTAATTTTAGTAAATAAATACTCGCGCCATAGGTGCCGGCGTTACATAAACGTACCGCGCCGCGACTCGGATCCGCGTGTGCGGATCCTCGGACTAGGCGCGTGAACGCGGCGCTCGTGCACACAGGTATTAGCTTGTTTAACAAAACCAACGCAAGTTTTTACAAGTTCAATTACATGTCTATGTATGCGTACGAAACGACGCGCGTTTGCCAAAGATACCAGCAAGTAATAAACCAAACAAAATATTCGGGACGGTCACTCGGATCCGAGTGTGCGGCACCAGTGGTACGGCATGCCGAACACTCGGATCCGAGTGTTCGGCAGTCAATGTGTTAATGTGGATATACTACTTCTATCTATTTGTGATTGGCTTTAATTGCTACGAGGGGCGTTCAAAATATTCTCGGTATTGATACGTTACAATCTCTTTTATATATATATTTGTTACTGGCCGCTGAGATTCATCCATTGACATTAAAAAAAAGTAAAATTGGAACCGAGATGTTCTTTTGTTTTTCTGCAATTGCCGAACAAACATGAACACCATGAGCGAATTAACAATTTTAACGAAATTAGAGCACCGATCCGTCATAAAATTCTTGACAAAACAGGGTAAAAATCAAAAAACCATAAAAAAGGAAATGGATTGTGTTTACCGTGAGTCTGCTCCTTCTTTATCTACTATTCAAAAATGGTCAAGCGAATTTAAGCGTGGAAGGGAGAGTATTGAAGATGACCCTAGACCTGGCCGGCCTGTAGTGGCTACCTCACAAGAAAATATTGATAAAGTGGAAAAACTTATATTGGAAGACGGCCGAGTGAAGGTAAAATCTATAGCTCAAGTAACCAATCTCTCTATTGGTACCGTACATGACATTATACATGACCATCTTAATATGTCAAAAGTAAGTGCAAGATGGGTTCCGCGAATGCTGACGCTTCTTCAAAAGGATATGCGTGTGGCTTGCTGTTCAGATTTTATCGACCTGTGTGGTGAAAATCCCGATGAGGTGCTGCAAAAAATAGTTACTGGAGATGAAACCTGGGTTCATCATTATGACCCAGAGAGCAAACAGGAGTCCATGCAGTGGCACATTAAGGGTTCAGCTCATCCCAAGAAGTTCAAGGTAATCCCGTCAGCTGGCAAGGTCATGGCCACAATATTTTGGGATTGTGAAGGAGTTTTGCTTATCGATTATAAAGAAAAAGGTGTAAATATCACAGGGCAGTACTACGCTAACGTTATACGTCAATTAAGAGATGCGATCAAAGAAAAGAGGCGAGGAAAGTTAACCAAAGGTGTTCTGCTTCTGCATGACAACGCCCCTGTCCATACTGCTCATATTGCCAAGGCAGCTATTGTTGAATGTGGGTTTGAAACTGTTACTCATCCACCCTATAGTCCGGACTTAGCCCCAAGCGACTTCTTTTTGTTCCCCAATCTTAAAAAGGATCTGCGTGGAAATAAATTTTCTGACGATGAAGCGTTGAAGACAGCCGTGGAGGAGCATTTTTACACCAAAGATAAAAAATATTTTTATGAGGGATTAAAAAAAATAATTGATCGATCTTATAAGTGTATGAACATAGGGGGGGAGTATATTGAAAAATAAAAATATCAAACTTTTCGTACTTGTTTGTTTTTATCCACATACCGAGAATATTTTGAACGCCCCTCGTACTTCTAAATGTACCTTTGCCTACCTACATAGCCACATGCTGCAATATACAAATATCTCTTTCTTTATTACGGTACGTATTTAACCCTTTCAGACCTGGCGTCCACAAATGAGGACATAAAACATTTTAAAATATTTAAGTACTAATATTAAAGTTTTTACATTTGAAAACAGTTGGGTTCATTTGTACACATAATAAACTTGCTAAAACAATACCACTAACGCCATCTCTTCTCGTTCTTAAGTACTATTTCGTCCGTTCACTAGCAGTGTACGAACGACATTTGAACTGTGTGGGTAAGCTGTTTTTTTTATTTGCTAAAAATATGATAAAGCTAAAATTACTGATTTAAAAAATATGAGTTGATTAGTTTGAACTACTAATAACCTGTAAAACATGTTTTTTTGTGTTTTTATTGATTACTTACACTATTTCTTAGGTTTTTTCGATATGTCCTCAATTGTTCCCAATAGGTATCAATTGATGTTTTACGTGATGTTCAAACTATGTAACGGCTTAGCAAATCTTTCGCAATTAATTATTCAAATAGACTAGTTATGATGTTTTTGCATTATTTTTATATTGTAACAAGTATCTGACATGTAAGTTTATTTATTTCAGATAATAACTCTTGATAATAATGTTCTCACGAGATGCGTGGAATCTTCTAGTGGATGGAAATCTGTCCGACTTAGAGTTATCTTCCGAAGACGATGAGCAGTATGGGAGAAGTCTCGATCTGGAACCACGGTCTGTTCGAGTCGGTGCAAACATTATACGACCAAACCAGAGGGAGATATTACCACCAGAATCGGATGATGAAGAAATACCTATCATCTCACAGGAACCAGGTACATCAGCTGATGTTCTTTCTGAAATGCCAAGCGACACACAAGAACTTCATCATATCTCAACTGACGACTCTTTTACGAATCTAACGCCTAAAAATAGGATTAAATGGAGGCACAGAGATATCGAAAATACTATACCATCCGATTGGTTACCACCAGTAGCAATAGACCCTCAAGTTTTAGCTCCTGTTGATTACTATTACAGATATGTTACTAAATCTTCATTTACCGTTATGGCAGAAATGACAAACTTATACGCTGTTCAGTCACAAAGAACAAGATTCAAACCCTGTAGTCCTGAAGAGTTAGAAGTTTTGTTCGGGTTGCATTTAGCTACTGGGGTGTTTAGTTATCCTTGTCTAAAAATGTACTGGGAAACGACTATCAGTATTCCGTTGTTTGCAGAAAATATGTCGAGAGATAGGTTTTTTGAACTACGCAATAACTTGCATCTTGTCGACAATACAAATATACCTACTGAGTGTAATGATGTTTTCCACAAAGTCCGACCGATCTACGATACTTTTAGGAGCCGATGTTTGGAACTACCACTTGAGAAAGAACTTTGTGTGGATGAACAAATAGTTCCTTTCACTGGAAAACATGCCGCTAAACAGTATATAAAAGGAAAACCTTGTCCATGGGGTCTGAAACTTTTCTTTTTATGTGGTAAGCATGGTCAGGCATATGATTTTATTCTTTATCAGAGCTCATCTCCAGAGCTAAGCGATAATATAAAAAAAATTGGTTACGGCGCGTCTGTGGTCCTACATCTTACAAAGCGTATTGGTGAAAGCACTGGTCACGAGCTATACTTCGACAACTACTTTTCGTCTTATCATTTGCTTCAAATATTGAAACAAAAAGGAATAATGTCCGCCTGCACAGCCCGTATCAACAGATTTTCTAACCCATCTTTGCTCAGCGACAAAGAAACTCTCAAAAAACCAAGGGGTTTTGCTCAAGAAGTAACCAGCACTGATGGTGATGTTACTATTATCAAGTGGTTGGATAATAAAATTACCCACCTGGCTTCAAACTTTGTCGGTATAGGTGAAAAAGATATAGTAAGGAGGTGGTCTAAAAAAGAGAAGAGATTTATAGAAGTTGAAAGACCTCAAATAGTGAAAAGGTATAATCACGCAATGGGAGGCGTCGATTTGCTGGATCAACTTATGAGCTACTATAGGACATTTATAAAATCAAAAAAATGGACTCTCCGTATGATTTTTCACGCATCGGATCTAGCAGTTGTTCAGGCTTTTCGGGAGTATCAAATTGATAGCGAACTGCTTCGTGTGCCTAAAAACAAACAGCTCACTTTGCTCCACTTCCGCCGCCGACTAGCTGAAAGCTTAGTTCTTCGAAATAAAATGTTTGCTGCTAAAAGAGGCCGTCCAAGTAGAAGTCCACTGCCTCAAGTCATTCCCAGAAAACCGGGAGAAGTTCGTCCGGCAAATGAAGTAGCTCGTGATGGTGTGGGACACTTTCCTGCACACGATGATGGGGCTGGAACCCGTTGCAAATTGGTAGGTTGTAAGGGGAAGTCACGTATAAAATGCATAAAGTGCAAAGTCCATTTATGCCTGACCAAAGATAAAAATTGTTTTTTAGCTTTTCATACATAACTCGAATATGAGTGCTTTTTAGTTTTTGTTCATTGATTCACTAATGGTTCCTATTTTGTTGTGATTATTGTATGTTTTTGCTAAAGTAAGGTAATTTAATTTTGTTATTTAGTTTAAATGTTTTTATAAATACAAATATTGATAAATAACAAGCATTTTGTTTTTATGATAAACACCGCATACATTCATTCAAACATCGCTTAGGACGGGTGACCGCATTTGTGCACATAAAGAAAAATTCATTTTTCTCAGTAAGGCAACAGAGGATTTTTTTAAAATTATTTTTTACGAAACCTCCGCAGTCTTTTTAAGCATATAAAAAAATTGGATGCAGTTACGAGAAAAAAAAATAATTCAGGTCTGAAAGGGTTAATAATGATAATCTGCACTTTAATGATCGGTTAGGTAGTGAATCGCCAGTGAACTAGAACTAGTTACGTTTACACATTTATGGTAAGTAAAATCCTAATCCTAACTAATATTATAAATGCCAAAGTGAGTTAGTTTGTTAGTTTGTTACGCCTTCACGCTCTATCTACTGAACGGATCGGCCTGAAATTTTGCACACACATTATCTGGGGTATGGAGAAGGACATAGGGTGCCTTTTATCCCGGGAAAAAGTACTGTTCCCGAGGGAGCGACAATAAAGCGGGCGAAAGCTAGTTTATTATACTTAGATTTAAAAAATATGTTTGTCACCTTCATATTTTTTTTGTAGGTTAAATTGTTAACATGAAACTGACATACTATGTGTTACACATAAATACTAATAGGTATGATACACACGTCAATCGATTTATATATATCTTACAAGAATTTAAGGTATTATTTGCTACTTATCGAGGCGGGCTCTGTAAAGCCCTTTGTGAAGATCAAGATAATTTACGATTATATCGACAGTATGAATCTAACTACCAGTTTCAATATGGGATTGTTGCAATTATTATGGAAGGCAACAATCAAGCAAATATATTAAATATGTACACATATGTTAACGATGGTGGTAACATAGTTGTTAACAACTGGAACCAATACTTATAAAGAATCTATTGGCTGCTCTGTGAGTTTTGTTTAGTTGATTTTTTTAAAGTTCTTACCTAGGTATTTAAAAACTAGTTTACATCGTAGTATTGTAGATTATACATAATTTAATATGTAGTTAGCATGTTATTGGAGTTACAGTAAGAGTAGCAAATTTATTAGTAAATGTAATTTATTACTATATATAAAAATTTCGTGTCACGATGTATGTTCGCGATAAACTCCGAAACTACTGATCCGTTCAGTAGTTTCGGATTGATAAAATTTTGTAATCATTTATAATATGGTCCAACTTAAAAAATATAATTGTTGATTTCAATATTTATTACTGCAAATCAAATGTTTAATATACGCCATTAGTGTGTATTTATCAGTTAGTTCTATAAATTCCTAATAGACGGCGATTTAGCATATGTATCCGACAGATGGCGTCGTATTTATATTTCTAGAAAATGATTATGCGCAAAAAGCGCCCTTATCGCATAGCAACTTCTTCCAGGCAACCTTTTGATTGAGAAATCACTAGGTAAAGCGGAGATTGTAAAACACACATTTAGAAATTCTTAAAAAAAAACTTATGTGCAATTTGAATCCTAGCGCAGAAGTATAATATGTATTATGTAGATAGAATTCTAGTCTTCTCCCAAACGCCAGGAATTGATTCCGGCACGGAGGTTTTACCCCACAATGCAAGTTTTGTTGCTTGTTCTTCTACGACAAATCTGCCTTGTAAATGAGGTTAGCTAATGCTTAAAATATTGGAAGGGGTCTAGTCTATCTTTCTAACCTAGACATTTTGATGAGCATTTTCACGCTTTCAGCTTGATATTTTTTTCTTTTACAGATCACAAACCAAATCTATATTTTAGTAAAAATGCCCCCTAAAATAAAAAATAATAAAAAAGACCTGGAAAAAAGAAGAGAAGCCCAAAAAATGTGTAAAAAACGGCGATATGCTGATATTAAGAATGATCCAGAATTGTTGGAAGCGGAAAAAAGGAAAAGAGAAAGATATATAAAACAAAAAGAAGCTAAGAAAGAGGTTAAAAATCTGCTCGTGCGCTAAAAGAACAAAGAAAAAAATGGAGAGAAAATTCAAAAAGGTAAACTAAAAAATTTAATTCATTTAAGAAAATCTACAAAATTTATTATTGAGTGACTACATGTTACAGTAAATACTTAAATTTTTTTTTAGATATCGCCAAAGAAAAAGAGAAGAAGCTCTTGAAGGACACAAAGAGCCCCCATTTCATGTCATTAATATTCAGGCAGTCGCCGATGAAGAAAGTAATTCAAAGCAAGAGCCCGACAGTAAACTTGATGGTCCGTTGCACAATTCTTCACAAATCAAATCAGAAATAAGAAAGGTTCGATATATTGAGATGAAAAAAGAAAACAATTATTACAAATTATAGCAGCTTACAAAACAAAAGACAAAAGACAAAGAAGACAAATTCAGCGATTGAAGATAAAATTAAGAAACTGCGTACGCAGCTCAGACAATACAGCTCATGAAAAGCATTCAAATGAGGCTAGTACTTCGTCTAAGATAAAAGAGACACCCCTTCTAGTACGCGTAAAAAACTTTTTCACCGATGATGCAAACAGTGTCATAACCCCATCCAAGAGAGAATTTATCACTCGAAACAAAGTTCGAGCACAAAAAAGGTATTTATGCTTACCTTTGAAAGAACTGTACAAGAAGTTCCGCCTAGAGACGAATTTGAGAATTAGCTACAAATTTTTTTGTAAGCTGCGACCTTTTTGGGTAGTTTTTCCTAAAAAAAGCAATATAGATACATGTCAATGTACCATTCATACAAATATGGAATTGCTTATTTCTGCATTGCATAAAGCATCTATAATTGGAGAGAAAAACTGTGACCAGGTACTTTCAAAATTATGCTGCGATTCTAAAAAGGCGTTGTGGTGACTGTAAATTAAATATTCTCAATTATACCAATGTGAGTGAAGACAAGAACATAGTATATTTTCAGTAGGAGAAGACAACAAAAGAAGTAATTTTGAAAAATAGCATAAAGAAAAAGCAAGCCATAACAGAGAAACAGAGTAAAACAATCAGCACTACGAAAGCAATAAAAAAAATTGAAAACGATTTGGTTATATTCCTCGAACACACCTACAAAATTGTCGGACAGTACAAAACAATAAAAAGTCTTAAAGTAAACCTGAACATTAAAGAAGCTCTCATCCATGTTGATTTCTCAGAAAATTACTCCTTAAAATATGCTGAAGAAATACAAGGTTTCCATTTCGGTGGCAGTAGACAACAAGTTTCGTTACATACCAGTAGTGTATTATTGGGAATTCTAAAACACGTTTTCACTCCATTGATCTCACTGCGTTCGACCAATGTCGTAAAACGTGTTTTAGAATTCCCACTATACATTTAGAAAAAGTCAATACCGTTTATTCTATGACGTAAAATCGTCGATGTCGTTTATAATCATGTTAGATGTTTATTAAACAATCAATCATAAGGGAAAGGAAATATAAAATATGTACTACAAACCTATTACTTACATAACTTAATTTGCTTCTCAGTTCAGTGCACACAATATCACAACCACAATCTTGATCACAAATTTTATCAGGATTATACTCAAGGGTGAACGTAATGGAGGATCTCGTTTTGTTCTAGGCCGTTTGCTCGTGTCAGTGACTAAATTTGGCTGGTGGCACATATGATCGAGTTTCTATCGTAACGCTAAGGAAAATATCATTCTAGGCCGTTTGCTCGTGTCGGTCGCCTACTGGCTGGTGACACCTCAGAAACGAATTTCCATCACGATACAATTAACAATTTCAGATGATATTCAATGCCAATGCTAATGTTAAGAAACTACTTTTTTTGATCTAGGCCGTTTGCTCGTGTCGGTCGCCCACTGGCTGGTGACACCTAGAAATATTATGTAGTTCTATGTTCACTGCAGAGGCATTGTATGAAATCGTCTGATGGATGATGATCGTGCCGGTGACCAAATTTGGTTGGCGACACCTAGAAACGATTACCCCATCACGAAACCGTCGAGAAATAGGTGGGCGCCTATCTATCCTAATTTACCGTATGGTCCAGCAAGCACATACGAGTAGTGCTCACTATCACTGACGATGTGACTATGGTTATGATTTCAACCAAGGTGTGTTACGGCAAAACGGTTACAAGATATGTTTAAATTGCAAGTGTAATTATGTGACAAGGACATTAGGGATTGATTTGCATTGAGCGTATAATTTATTTATTACGTTTAGTTTTTACAGAGGTGTTATATTTTGTTAACTAGGCAAATAGGTAGTCACAACCGTGAGACACAAACAGTCGTGAGAAAGAATTTATAACTTAACTAGTTTATTCTACGACTTTACTTGAGGTTTACGAAATAAAAATATTTAAGTTTTGTTAAAACTAATGACTTCAAAATATATTCATACATAACATCAAGCCTCTTTCTCACATGTGAGGTAGGCAGAGTTGCAGGTGACAATAATTATGCTACGTTGAAGCCACGTTTAGCAACAAGTACTCGTAGGTCAGAAAGTAGGATTTCTAGAACAAGTGACAGGTCGCTAGCCCATCGCCTGAGACTGCCCGCTTGAAAGGCTTTTCCCCAATAGGCTTTTACGACTTGCACAAGATGAGTAGCTGCTGGTGTATTTTTAAATTGTATCTTTCTCCCAGGCCAGGATTAAATATATTGTGTGTAAGGAACTATCATAATTATTGAACTTGATGTGCATTCTGTATAATCTATCCAAAACATGAACACTACGCAATCAATATTTTATCCTAACTAAGGATTTATTAAATGCAATCTCATTTAATTAAATATTTATTTAGACTATTTATCCTATAAATGAGAAAAGAAGATTGACTGGTAGAAAAATACCAAATTTCTTTAGATATGTTACTTTGTACATATTAGCAGAGGTACTCTCAAACGATATAAATATTGTGACGTGTGTCATGCTCCATCATGTTCTAACTTAGGTACATCAATTGTCATACTGTAGAATGGGACAGGACTTGATAAACACGTTTTTACACGACTTGTACTACAACAATGTTTACGTGTGACTTGCTGTTGTATGTACCATCATCATGCCACCCGCGCGGGCGGTCAGCGTGACTCTGAAACCAGCCTTAGTAATAGGGTAGACTGGGTAAAATGGATTATATGAAAACCATAATACAAAATAATATTACTTTTTAAATAATTTATTACAATATAACCGTTTATGAAAACTGAAACAACTCAAATTGTAATTAAATTGTTTTTAGTATAAAAATCTTTGTTTCAGTATGTAAAACTACGAAATGGGGTAAAAGTTTCATTATGATCCAATAGTTTTGTGTATTGTAGATATTTTAGCATTATTAACGCTGCAATATACTAAATTTAAAACACTGAAAAATCGGAACCTCAGGCGGGAATCGAACCACGCACCTTCCGCATTCCAGGCTGCATTATAACCACCTGACTTCCGAGATCTGGTTTAACCCATCAGTTTTACCCAACAAACTAATTTTCAAATAAAACTTTTTAGGTATTTGCCTACTTAAAACAACACTTCATTATTTCTCACTAAACTTTGAAAAATTAAAATGTTTTGTTATGTTGTTGTTGTTTTGCCCGTTCTCCCCCTAACGAACGGTAGCATTTGAGTGTCATTTCGCGGCAATAATGAAACGATTTCCATAAATCTGATACCTTTGTTTTTCAATTATGAATTATTGTTAATTTTACAAAATTAAGTGCTGATGTTGGTGTCAGTGATTGCAAACTATTTGTATGTTTCAACGAAAAGTTATATTTTTTCAAAGATATCTATAACGGATGTTATAGTGTAGGGAGTGATGCGTGGTGTTACGTCACGTCTGTGACGTCAAAGTGTGTGGGTGTGAATCGGCTTGATCGGGAAAGGGGTTCGCAACAGACACTCTCGCTTCAGACCTTACTTAGGACACTATTGTAATTTGTTTAATAAAGTTAATGTATTTTTGATTGAAGAGTACTCCCTAATTCGTAGAGTACATATCTGGCGCAGCCGATCGGATGCTGTTGTCGTAGTATCGCTTTTTAAAAATCAAAAGTTATAGGTACTATTTCGCAACGGTTAGCACCGAGCTTCTGTAAGTAGGCCTTTGTGTATAAAAGTGGCAAGAATTATGATGCTGTGGACCTGGTCTCTCATCCTATCGTAAGTCCAGTTTAATTTGTTTATGTGGAAAAGTTTAATTAGTTTGCGTATAGAGAACTTCAGAAACAATTTTAATTTTTTTATTGTGTTTTGTTTAACTGTGTAAATTGTTTTACATCGACATATTCATGGTAATTTATCACAATCGTGTGATTTATTTATCAGTTTATAATAAGTGAGAGTCAATTATTAAAACTTTTTGTAAAGATTAATTTAAAGATTAAAGTGTCAAATTATTAAAGAAAAAAGGTTTTATCATAAACTTATAAATATTATAATTGTGTGTTTATTATTTTATTTTCGTTAAGTGTAAGATGCCTTTAGATCAAACTAGTGTATTATCCCAGGCAAGTCCTGAGAACAATTTAAATTTAATTAAAAGTTCGTTACAAATTATACCTAATTATGATGGAAACCCGAACCAACTTCATCGATTTATTACTACTTGTGAAACCATTTTAACACAGTATTACGATACCGTAAACCCAACTTGTTTTAATAATTCTATTATTTTACATAACATTTTGAATAGGCTCCAGGGTAAAGCCGAGGAGATAGTAAACATTAACGGAGTTACTTCATGGGAACATTTAAAAAATGTGTTGCTGAAAAATTTTGGGGACCAGAGAGATGAAAATTGTTTAAATAGAGATTTAGTTAACATGAAACAAGAGAATGAAACACCTCAAGAGTATTATAATAGGTGTATTCATATTCTTAGTACTATTATGAACTATATCCATTTGCACGAATCCAATGAGGCTGTAATAGTCTGTAAAAGAGAGTTTTTTCAATCCCAAACATTGAAAACATTTTTGGCCGGTCTTAAAGAACCATTGGGCACTACTATAAGAGCTATGCGGCCCTTAGACATGGCGACAGCCCTTAACTACATTAAAGAGGAACAAAATATACAATATATTAGAAAAAATAATAATCCTCAGTTTTTTACAAAGCCGGAATCTAATAAACAAAATTTCAATAACCCCAATAATTCTAAATGGCCTTTACCTTACATAAACAGACCATTACAACCTGAAAGACAAAACTTTATGTATCAAAATAGGTTTGCATCGCCATACTTTAACCGAAATAATAACTTTCGTCAGCAAAACTCAACCTTTCAGAAACCTAACTTTAATCTAAATCGATTCCAACAACCACAGTTTCGGCCTAGACTACCATCTAATAATTTCAATAATAATGCGTTTCCGAAACCTCAACCTATGAGCGGAATATCTTACAGTTCGGCAAATATTCCCTTAAGACCATTGGTTAATAATTATCATAATACCCAGTGCCCAGTTAATCTGTACGGAGAAGGCCCGTCGTCGCATGATTGTTATGGCTACGCCGCCGCCCACGCGGAGTGCAGCTGCGCGCCATACGAGACTGATAACGAATTCGCCCAAGTTTGTGAGCGCTGTACTAGTAATGCTATAGAGCAGATTGAACCGAATAATTATGTGGAGCAGACTCAACCAGAACAAATCGATTTACAAAGTAATGAAACACAAAATTTTTGCCCGGAAACGGTGGGTCCGTACTTGTACATGATGTGTTAATGCTCAGATTAAAAGGCAATTACCATATTTAGAGATAAAAGAACCACCCATTAAACTTTTGATTGACACTGGTGCCAATCAGTCATTTTTGTCACCAGATGTTATTGAAAAACATTATTCTGATGTACCTTTACGTTACGAACCCTTTACATTACAGTGACTAATATACATGCTACAAGTAGTAATAACTACTCTATAGAGATACCATTGTTTTCAGAGTTTCAAGGAAATCAAATGTCGAAATTTTATTTGTATAAATTCCATAATGTGTTTGATGGTTTGATTGGGTACGAAATGTTGGAAAAATTAAAAGCCAGTGTGGATCTTAAGGATAAAAAGTTAATTACCTCAAATGCAGTTTTACCTATAAAAGTTTTCGATTCTGGTATCAATAATCTTTTCGAAGCATTGGTGAGATCGAAATCCACTAAATTGGTTAATATTCCTGTCACTGTACAAGATGGTGATATTTTTATTCCCAAGATAGACTCGCTGAATAAATGTTGCATACCTGCTACGATAAGCCGAGCACATTCCGGCTATGCGCTCCTAGAGATAACCAACCCGACTAATAATGACATCATCGTGAGCTTAGATACTACACTTAAGGCGCATACACTCCATAATCATTTCGATATTTTTAGTTTCCAGACAGTCACTGAGAAAAATAATAACATAGAGTCGCTGCTTAGAACTGAACACTTAAACGAAGAGGAGAAATACAATTTATTAAATTTGTGTAAAAATTATAGCGACATATTTTATACACCTGGGAATTCTTTGTCATTTACTAACCAAATAAAGCATCCAATCAACAGTACGGATGAAATACCGGTGTTTGCTCGTTCATATAGGTATCCACACGTACACAAACCTGAAGTGGAAAAACAAATAATAGAGATGTTAACACAAAAAATTATACGTCCTTCAAATAGTCCGTGGTCATCTCCAGTGTGGATAGTGCCAAAAAAGAAAGATGCTTCTGGTGAAGTCAAATGGCGTCTCGTCATTGACTTCCGCAAATTAAATGAGAAAACTATAGGTGACAGGTACCCAATTCCAAATATAACCGATATTTTGGACAAATTGGGTAAGTGTCAATATTTTACAGTGTTAGACTTAAAATCTGGGGTTTCATCAAATCGAATTAAACCCAAAAGACATACCTAAAACAGCATTTAGTGTAGACGACGGATTTCGAGGGCATTATGAATTCCTCAGAATGCCCTTCGGGTTAAAAAACGCTCCGTCTACTTTTCAGCGTGTTATGGACAATGTATTGCGTGGGCTTAAGAACGTAACCGTGTATATGGATGACATTATTATTTATAATCCATCACTCCAAGACCATATTCAGGACTTAGAAGCTGTTTTTCAGAGACTCTGAGAATCGAATTTTAAAGTTCAACTAGACAAAACTGAGTTCATGAAAAGAGAAACACCATTTTTAGGACACATAGTTACAGATAAAGGCGTTAAACCCGACCCAGCGAAAATAAGCACTATCCAGAAATATCCTATTCCACAAACTACCAAAGAAATTAAATCCTTCCTTGGGTTGGTTGGCTACTACAGGAAATTCATTCCAAATTTTGCTCACATAACTAAACCCATGACGTCTTGTTTAAAAAAGGGTACTAAGATCAAAATGATACCTGAATATATTAACTGTTTTAAACATTACGGGACGGTTACGGACGGTACGTGACGGGTATAACAGCGAAGCGGCGCGTTTTATAGGTTTTATTGCCTATATTTATAGACTTTATATATAGGATTCTCTGCTAATTTATCTGCGAATTATTTGTCTTTCGTTGAGTACAAAAATTAAATGTAAAGTATCAGTATCGTATTTATATATGTGTATAGTGTGTATGAATGTATTGTATGTGTGTATATAAATGTATGCATGTATATATATTATATTTTAAAATAATTTTATATCTTATTTGGTGGATTTGGATCAGTCGTATTCGGTTGCATTCGCATCACTGTCGATCGAGTTGGACTTGTGCCGATGCTGCGTCCCTAGCCTGGCTTCTGCTACCCTCGTCATTTTTTGTCCTCGGTCCTGTGGGGGTGAACCGGTGTCGCGTCGTGTCGCGTAGGCAGGCTGGATCGGAAGTGAATATGGCCGGCGCGACGCGACGCGATGTTGGTTTGCCCTCGTGGGATCGGGGATGGGGAGTGGTGGGGGTGGTTGGGGTTGGGTTGGGGACGTGGCGTCGGTGCGGGTCTGGTTCGCTTGATGGTGGTGTGGATGTGGTTGAGTGTGATTGGTCTAAGTCTACCACTTATTTATTATTATTATTTTTTTTTATCGAGTGATGTTTATTGGATTTTGTAACTGAATGAGACTTTGAATAGATTGGATCCTTTACTAATACATAGTTTTTTTTTTTTTTTTCCAGAATTTAAACCATTATTTCTATGTCTCAGATGGTTTGAAAAAACTTAAAGCGCGATCTATCTAGCCTTGAGAGGAAACACTGCGTCGGCGTGGCGTTCGGGATTCTCATGCGGGGCGCGGGGGAGCGGCGTTTCGTGGTCCCCTGTTTCCTCCTTCAGAGGTGGACCAATTTTTATTTAAGCGTCGGTTGGGGGAGGAGGTTTTCTGTGTCTGTGTGTTTGATTTTTTTATTATTATTATTTATTTTTTTATATTTTTTATATATACAGTCGTGGTCAACTAATTAGGGACAATCTCTAGTTAAGCCAAATTGTGAATTTATTTTTTATTTTCCAACGAGTCTTAACAATATTCCATATCTTTTACACGTAAGTATAATTAGTCATTGATGTGCCCGATTATACAAACAATAACAACTTCTTAAACATTAAACCTCTTTACAGTATAGCTGATAGATTATCAGTGTGCTATTTGTTCAAAGAATGCTGGCTGGCCATTTAATTAGGGACACTGAGATATTGCGTTCTATTTTCAAAATTTGAATCTCAATACTTTTTTATTTCTTCTTTTATTGTTTTGTGGTAGTTTTGGCGGCAATCCAGATTTTTAATTTTAAGTTTTGAGAATTAATTTGAAGAAATATGGGCAAAAATAAAAGTTGCGATCCAACACTACGAACAATTATCATGAAGTTTGTCGAGCGTGGTTGGTCATACCGAGGGATAGCAGAACATTTAAATTGTTCAAAAACTATGGTATGCAATGCAGTGCAACATTTCAGGCGCAATAACACAGCTTTAAATGTGCCCAGGACAAAAAGATCGAGAAAAACAACTCCGCAAGAAGATAGAATGATAACCAGGTTAGCTAAGAAAGATCCGTTTCTAGGCTCTATTTTAATTAAACACGAAGTGTTTGGGACAGACGAAAGAGCCGGTGTATCAGCGAGGACCGTTCGACGACGTCTGGTAGAAGCAGGGTTGTTCGGAAGAGTGGCTCGCAAAGTACCGTTGTTGAAGAAAGAACATAGAAATGCTCGTTTGGCGTTTGCACGTAAATATGGACATTGGACCTACGCCCAATGGCAACATGTATTATTCTCTGACGAGACCAAGATTAATTTAATTTCTTCAGATGGAAGGCAATACGTACGGCGTCCTGTAAAAGCGGAAATGAATCCAAGATTCACAAAAAAGCAGGTGAAACATGGCGGTGGAAACATTAAAATTTGGGGTTCATTTTCTGGACGTGGAGTGGGACCTGTGAGAAAAGTTCAGGGTAACTTAGACCAACATCAATACAAAACAATATTGGAGGAAACTATGCTTCCCTATGCTGAGGAGCATCTCCCTATTATATGGACGTTTCAGCATGATAACGACCCGAAACATACCGCCCGTTCAGTCAAGTCGTTTCTTACCAGTCAGTCAGTATCGGTGCTAGATTGGCCAGCAAATAGCCCGGACCTCAACCCAATTGAGCACCTTTGGCACGAAATCAAGAAAAAAGTTTCAACTTATCGTACCACAACTTTAGATCAACTTAATCAAGCTTTTTGTGAGGCATGGGCAAACATTCCTATCGAAACATGTCAGAAACTGATATGTCTATGCCACATCGGTGTCAAGCGGTAATTACTAACAAAGGTTTTGCTACTGGGTACTGATTTTACACGTAATAAAATGGAGCTTTTAAAAATATTATAATACTGGAGATTATTCGTTTTGTTTAACTCTATTCATCATTATACTTTACTGTCCTTAATTAAATGTCCAGCTACATAATTATACCTTAAAATTTAATACATGTTCAACCTTTGATATTAAATACTTTTTTCTATTTAATTATTCTCTTATTTACAGCCATTTATAGTATAGTAATCGGACCACATTATGCAAATAATAGGTGCTGAAAAATCAATAGGGTTTTATATTTATATGTACATAACCGGTTATTGCTCTTCACTATCTTGAATGTCCCTAATTAGTTGACCACGACTGTATATATATATTTTTTTTTTTTTTTAAACGAGTTACCTAATGTTTCTGAAGACGCCTTAAAACGAAGTGATTTCGCTTAATTTTGAAGGCTCCTGGTTATTAAATAAATGACTTAATGCAAGGGAATCAAGCATACGGACGTGAAGGGTCTATTTCTTTAACCGTTGCTGAAGGGGTGGTGGGGGTTGATCCGGTTTTGGAAGGGGGCTGCGGGGCGTCGTTTTTCTGTGTTTGGTGTGGGAGTTTTGGGTGCCGCGTCGGCGTGGTGTTTCCTCTTAACTCGTAATCCCTACGCGCGCGCGTAAACCCTGCGCTCCTGACGGACGTCAAATCGATATCGAGTCGGCTGTGCTTATCGGAATATGAACGCTCGGGTCACGAGATAGGTTTCAGTTTCGCGTGGGGGTCGTTGGAGGGTGAACCTTCTGTACGGTAGTAGTATTAGTTATTCTGTGCTTGTACCAAGACGAATAACGAAACAATTTTAAAACACACAAGTTTATGCTTATTAATTTTTGACGTTTTTTTATGCTTAAGTTTTTATAAAAAAAGATATTTGAATGATTAAAAATGTCAACCTTATTGGTTAGGTACTAATGTTTTCCAAAACTCATTTCAGCCGCTACTTTATTGTACTTCAATAACTCCAATTTATATTACTTACCACAGTATCAATACGATAATTGGAAATCATATTACACAATTCTATGACCACGGCTTATATTTCGGTTCGACGCGATTCTGTTTCGGCGTGCAGTGGTACTGGGGGTAGCAATGCGCATTTGTCTGGCACAGACTATAATAGCTCGTTAGATTAGTTATTAAGTCTTAACTATAAGTTAGTTAACTGTTTTTTTATTATTATTAGTATTGACGTCAATAAGTGCCTGTAAAGGTTTACATTGAATAAATAATTTGACTTGACTTGACTTGACTTGACATTGTAAAGATTTGCTGATAAATGACCCTATACTGCAGTATCCCGATTTTAAGAAAGATTTTAACTTACGAACTGATGCATCTAACTTTGCCGTGGGCGCAGTTCTTTCGCAAGGACGTATAGGTACCGATAAGCCGATAGCTTATGCGTCCCGTACCCTTAATAATACAGAAGCTAAATATTCCACTATAGAAAGAGAGTTGCTTGCTATTGTGTAGGCAACTAAATATTTTAGGCCCTATTTGTATGGTCGCAAATTCAATGTTATAACTGACCACAAACCTTTAGAATACTTAATGAATGTCAAAGAACCGAACAGTCGTCTAACAAATTGGCGTTTACGTTTAGCGGAATTTGATTACAAAATTATATATCAAAAAGGAAAAAATAATACTAACGCCGACGCTTTATCGAGACTACAGCTAAATAATATTGAGGCGGATAACATGTCCTTCAGTTCTGAAGATGACTTGCCGTTATCGATGTTAGTTAACCATTCAAGAATGCCTGTAAATGACGTATTGTCTGATGAACATAGTACAATTCATACTGAACTAGAAAACCCTATATTAGAAATACCCATTATTGAAAAACATATTAATAATTTTGACAATCAAATACATCTTAGTTTTGTTCACCATTCCCCTTCTGTTCCAAAAATATGTGAAGTTTTCCAGGTAAAAAGAAAATTTTGGCACAAGTAAATCAGAATAATATTGAACCTGACCTTATTAATCTATTTAAAGAACATATTAAACCTAATCTTAAATATGGCTTATATCTATCTGATCAAAATTACATTCCCTTGATCACTACTACTTTACAAAAGTATTATAAAAGTTCAGCGTACAATCTAACTAGTTCTAAATCTAAAGTTGAAGATGTAATCTGCAAAGAAAAGCAATTCCAGATTGTCAAAAATTTTCATGAAGATAACACAAATCATCGCGGTAATCTAGAAGTTGAAAGAAGAATTAAATTACATTATTATTGGCCTAATATAAAAAGTAGCATCACAGAATATATTAATAATTGCAATATTTGTCAGACTAGTAAGTACGAAAGAAATCCTTGCAAACAAAACTTACAATTAGTTCCAATACCTGATAAACCATTTGAAGTTTTACATATACACACATCAAAAGTGTCTAGGGATCAAGCATTTTATGCGGATTTCTTGAGATTGAGATGTGGCTTTGTAATAAATTTATGATTTTATAAATTTATATGGATCCTTTTTGGTGCATTTCATAATTTGAAACAGGAACTTTCAATCAATTTCTAGTAAAAGATGAAAATCAGCTGTCAATATTTTCCCTATAAAAACATACAACGCATTGAAGACATTATTAGTGCTACTGTTTCCCTACTACTGATTAAAACCAACGTTATTATGGAGCGGCGACGTCATTTAAGCAGGGAAGAAATGCTCAGAGCCGTGGGAATGATAGAAGCTGGTTCCCGGCAACGTACTGTGGCTTTAGCTCTGAATACAAGTCAGAGTGTTATCAGTCGACTTTGGACACGTTACCGAAGCACTGGTACCGTGACTGAGCGCCATGGAGGACGGTATCGCTGCACCACACGGAGACAAGACCGATACATTCAAATCACAACTCGAAGAGCTCCAACAATAACCGCCATGATGTTAGCCGTGAGGCTTCATCACTCTTCAGGGAACTTAATTAGCGACCAAACAGTCAGAAACCGCTTGCATGAAGTGAACCTTCATTCCCGAAGACCGCTAAGGATACCACCTATAGCAATGCACAATCATAGGATTCGATATCAATGGGCTCTTGAACACAAAAATTGGGCAGAAGAACAATGGCGTTTCGTGTGCTTTTCTGATGAGTCTCGTTTTGGTATGAGACCGGATACAAGACGTATACGACACTGGAGAACCCCTGGACGCCACCAGCGATTAAAATCCTGTCAGGAAGTCCATCCTTATAGTGGTGGAACCATCATGGTATGGGCGGGTATTTGGATCGGCGGAAGAACTGAGTTGATTTGGATCAGAGGCAACCTCAACGCTCAAATTTATGCTGAGACGATTGTATCAGACGTCATCGTTCCTCTACAAGTGCAAATCGGTCCCTTATTTCAGTTAATGCATGATAATGCACGACCGCACACCGCAAGAGTTGTAAGACAGACTCTCGCCGCAGCTAACATCAATGTCATGCCCTGGCCTGCTCAGTCGCCAGACTTGAACCCGATTGAGCATGCATGGGATATGCTACAGAGAAGAGCTCTGCCGAATATGGAGGGTATCCAGTCGCAAGAAGACCTTTTTTTGTTGTTGCAACGAACATGGGCGGCCATTCCACAGCGTGATTTGGATGAACTCAGTTTGAGTATGCCAAACCGATGTTCTTGTGTTGTTAGTGTTCGCGGTAGAAACACGGATTATTAATTGTTTAAGTTAGCCAATAAAATTTTAAAGAAAACTGTTATTTCAGTCTTTTTTTCGAACTTTAATGTTAGTGGTTCAAATGTCAAAAATCCCTTTATTAGGAAAATGGCAAATTTCTTTATTAATGCAAAGGTGACTTGGTTTATCGTTACTGTAGACAAACGAAAACACTTTATTTGATGAATCCTTAAAAAAAATTTTAATTAATATCAATCAGGAGAAAAGTTATTGCAAAAATATATGTTGATCCCTAGACACTTTTGATGTGTGTAGATACATTAACTGTAAATAGACAAAAATTCTTAACAATTATTGACGTCTTCTCAAAATATGCACAAGCTTATCCATTGGAGTCATTAACTGGATTAGGTGTAGTAAATGCTTTGTGTATTTATATGTCTCATCATGGAGTACCTATAAGTATAACAACAGATCAAGGAACTGAGTTTAAAAATCTACCTATTAAAGAGTTTGCTAACTTACATAAAATCAAATTGCATTTTATTAGTGTTAACAATCCTCAATCAAATGGAGCAATTGAACGGTTTCATTCAACAGTTTTAGAGCACATTCGAATCTTGTCTTTTACACAAAAAGAATTGACAACGAGTCAACTGATGCTATATGCCGTAATTGGATATAACAATAGTACTCATTCGGTTACTAATAAAAAACCATTCGAGATTATGAACGGACATACCAGTAGTCATGAACCATTTGACATAAACTTAGAAAGTATTTATATGCAGCACTATATAAATAGACATAAAGATACTACTGTCGAATTATACAAAGAGATAAATAAAAAAATTATTGCTAATCAAACTAGAACAATGTCGGACGCTAATAAAACTAGGCAAGAACCTATTCCTTACGACAAGGGTACAGCACTCTACGTTAAGAATCCGCTGGCAGTACGTCATAAGACGAAACCTAGATATTTAGGACGTAGAGTTAAGAAAAATTTAGAGCTTAAGGTTTTAGATGATAAGGATATTATACACCATAAACGTATATTAAGAAAACCCCTGACACAACAAATTAACTTGTTGCAGGATCTCAGGGATGTTGCAGGCCCATCAAATCCTGACAACTGAATTGGTGGATAATCCAGGGATACTCCCGTTTAAGTTAGGTAGTGTTAAGTTTAGGAAAACGGAGCATGTGTTCCTACATTATTTTGAATTAGATAAGATAAAAGACAGTATTAAAAATATAGAAGGTTATTTAGGTAGTTACATAGATTATATTAAGTCCTCTGATTCCACTTATTTCAGTGACACATTGTTTGTTACAAATCAGGTACTGGTTAACTTGTTGGACACTGTATATTAAAAGTATAATTCTCTGACTAAAAGATCATATCAAAAACGCGGACTTATTGATGGTATGGGTTCTATCATAAAAGGAATAACCGGCAATCTTGACCATATCTATGCATTGTACTATAATAAAGCTATAAAAATATTGCAAAAGAATCAGGAAATATTAAAAGACAAAGTAAATTCAGGTGTTAGTTTAAATAATCATTTTTTGGGAGCACTTAATGCAACTCTGTCTACTATTCGTACTAATGAATATAAAATACATGTAAAATTTAATGAGATCATAAGACAACTTAACATGACTAATTATAGGCTAGATGATTATATAAAAATCAACAGTTTGTTCAATGTAATAAAAATAAATTTGCAAAAAATCCTTAATTATGTAGTTTCGTTAGAAAATGCCATTAGTTTCTGTAAATTGGGTGTAACTCATCACAGTGTTATCAGTTCATCTAACGTTCATTTTATGTTTAATACTTTAATAGAGATATATGACAAGTCAGAGTTATTGATAACCGAAAACACTGAAGTGAGAGATTATTTTGATATCATTGAATGTGGATCTTACTATGTAGATAATAATGTTGTGTTTGCTCTGAAGTTCCCTATAATGCATTCGGAATCATACATTTATTATCATCTTATACCTATTCCTACTTATAACAGTACAATGTTAATTCCACCTAAACCTTATCTGGCAATGAATAATGATAACCACTATTACATAAACCAATAATGTAAAAGATTTCAAGAAGTATACTATTGTCAAGAGTATGAACTTACAGCCACTATACAAGCAAATGACTGCATATATTTGTTGATATTAAAACAAGAAGTTACAGGAAGTTGTATATATACACATATAAAGGCCAAAACCGAGATGGTTCAAAAGTTGGATGATGCACATTATATATTATCTTGCACAAATAATACAAGAGTTCATCTACTGTGTGATCATGAAATTTATGAATCCCTTTATGGTACCTATTTGATTGAAGTCCCTGATGGTTGCAGTTTTTCTACAAAGTTACACCTTGTGAAAAATTATAAGAATACTGTAAAAGGTATGCCTATCAAGTTGTTGTCGTTCCAATTGAGTACTATAACCGTTGAGAATATAAACCAACCACTACTGTTAGATAATTTATGGTTAATTGAACTTACCTTAAGTGAACTTCAACCAAAATTATACGAGTTGCTGCATCCGTAGAGATTTAATAAACAATGTAGTCCGTTTTTGACGTACTGCATCATCACACGAATTTTAGATTTATTTTGTACAATGCTATAAAATAAAAAAGTTGTTTAAATGACCCGCGTTAGGCGCCGTCCGCCATAGCCGCTAGGTGGCGCTCATTCGTTTCAGAGTATAAATATCAGAAAAGTTGATCTTTCTGCAGTTCTTTTATGTGGGTGTTTGGGAGGGAAGGGTTCTTAAATCTCTACGGATGCAGCAACTCGTATAATTTTGGATGAAGTTCACTTAAGGTAAGTTCAATTAACCATAAATTATACTTCGTTGCTGCATCCTATGAGATTTAATAAACAATGTAGATGTTTAGCGACTTAAATGCAGAAAGATGAATAAAATGCTCTAAATCTTATAATCATCATTATTTATTATAGCTAAATAACAATTTCAATTCACGTAACCTAGTACCTGTAAGGTACTTACTTTAAATCTAAAAATAATTAAAGCTGTCGATGTATTATTATTATTATTATTATAACTTAATTAATGGCTTCGCGTTTAGCATTAAGGCAATTTCAAGTGGTATATATTTTAAAAGTACATTTAGTATTGTACGGTAGATCGAATTAAAATGGAATATCACAACACGTGTTGTTGCTAAAAGAACACGGGAGATACTCCAACTGTACATAAACAAATATGCAATTATTGACCTTCTTAAATAAAATTTAAATTTAATCAATTATCGGAACAATGCGTCAGCAAAAGCTTTGTCTAGTTCTGGATCTGATAGTCACAAATTATAGAATTTAGCGAAGCACAAGGACTGGCCGCTCCAGCAAGCCACGCTTTATAACCTCCACGGACAGGCCCGCGCGGCGCGCTGCTGAAGTAGCCGTGTGCCGTGTTCTTTGAGATATTACACTGACATCATTGCCACTGGATTTTAGAACTTGCTTAATCCAGCGGCTTATTGATTGGAAAGAAGCATTGTGGATTAGTTATACAACAGTTAAAAAAAAGTTTTTCAGGGGCACATTTGGTTCTGAACTGGTTTGTTTTGTCAATGTATACATAAAGAGTTTTCGCAGGACAGATCTCTGGATTTTCACAATAGAATGGGATTATCAATTTAGGATTTACTCTTCGGGGACCTGAAGTTTTGAGAACATCATCTATAATTTATTATGTATGCGCTGTTTTCGCTAAAGTAAATGTTACTTATTTTAATCGATGATAACGTCTGCATTTGTCCAGATGACAACGCCAGCAGAGTTACAAGTGTCTTGGCAATCACATCCATTGTTAACGTTTCGTTTGGAAATTTTATCGAAAGATAACATAAAACAATATTCGGATCCCATGAATTTTGGTATTTAGATATATTGGGCCTATTTTTTTTTTTTTTTTTTTTTTTTTTTTAACTTTTTTATTAGATTCTAGAAACAAAGTCATTAACGTAATTTTTATTTTCCTACTATTAAAAATAGCGCTGATCTAAATGAATTTAGGGTACCATACTTAGCAAGATTTTTATAGTGAAAAGTAAAAAAAAAAAAAAAAAAAATAGTATCTCTTGCACAGTACAAATGTACTTATTTAAATTATTTAGATTACAAAAGGAATACCAAGATTTGTAAGCAGTTCTGTTTTATTGTGTTTTTTGATAACGACTGAATCATTATATCAGCAGTATATAGATAGTGATCTAGAGCTTCTCTTGCCAATGTCGCCCCGATAACTTTGCGCACACCAGGGTAAGACTGAACCATAATGGATGTGTTGTTCAGTAAGGAGAGAGTAACATACTTCTATGTGGGCCTACATAAATAAGTTTGGAAATTGAAAGGGAAGTAGAAACCAAGGTTAGCTTGGCCAGTAAGGCACCACTAAGATACCAGTTGCTTGGTTATTTAAAATTTTTCGAACACATTTTAATATCTGTAATGGGGAAAGGGGAAAAGGCGTAAAAAAAATATATTCCAATTCCGAGTGAATGCGTCAATATTAAAAGCTTTATAGTTGCATTTCGAAACAAATTTCGAGCATTTTCTACCGATCCGAGAAGCAAACAAGTTAATTTCTGGGTTACCTGATTCTTTTACAATACTTTTAAAATATAATTGTGCAAATCCCATTTCGTACCAATATTTGAAAATCGTGATGCCCTATCAGCCTCATCATTCTCAGTTGACCTTATGTATGACGCGAAAAGGAAAAGTCTCCTTTGTTGACACCAGTGTCATATTTCTCTAGCCATATTGTTTATGTGTGGAAACTGAATTCCACTTATTCTATTAATCTATGAAATGGCAGTGTTGTTGTCTATTCTAAGCAGAATCTCTGAATTACAATATTTTTACAAAAAACATTCAATTTCTAAAAAAGGGAGCCAACAACTCCAAGTAATTAATATGGTAACCTCTTTCTGCCTGTGACCAAAAACCATTTACACTTTCACCATTACAGAGTACTCCCCAGCCTGAAAGTGGAGCATCAGAGAATATCTCCAAACAAAAATTGTTATCGCGAATAGGGTCGACAGTTTTGAAATCCCAAAAACTTGCAGATGTTGTCTGGTGTCGTAACACTTTTTTCGTAATTGTTAACAAAGCCTAGCTTTTCGAAGGTGCTGATAAGTAGGTACTGATATCGTATTGCAACATGACAAGTAATCATTCGCGACGCACCAGGCATCTTCTAATTAAGGAACTAGTTAGTGACCCTCTCACTACGCAGAAATGAAAGTACGTTTTCATAAGTTTGGTAAAAACAAACGGGGCTGAACAAAGACCAACAGAAAGACACGAAAATTCATATAAATTACCGATAAAACAAAACCTTAAATATCTTCTATAATCATGATGAATATTTGTTAAGAAGTGAGCTTCCTTATACCAACTGTTGCCATAATACTAATTTCGACGCTGTACGGATAAATGTTGTTTACATATGAATTTATTGAGTTCTTATAAGTTGAGAATAAACCTGTTTGTTCCATTGCTTTTTGAAATAAGAAAAATAGGATATTATAATTCATCGTTTTGTTCAATACATGGCACAATAGATATATCTTAATTGCATTTATAAGGTTTTCTATAGCATTAGTCATTTCAATATTTGAATAAGGCTGTTTTACACTTGAACAGGAGTTCGAATGAATTTTAATTTGTTACCTTTAACTATTTCTAATATTATTATGACTGTGACGTGTGACTTCCAACCAGTTGTAAAAAATACTGGATGCAACCCGAATGCGGTACCTCTACCGTTTGCACGGATCTTGTGGACGCGCCGACATCTGCGGAGGCTGGCGCGGACCCGATGGTGGGCGGGGAGGCGCCCTCAAGTTTCCCTGCGTAGCTAAAGCGACAGGTCTCCGAGACATG
Source organism: Scoparia ambigualis (assembly GCA_963921215.1). NCBI lineage: Eukaryota > Metazoa > Arthropoda > Insecta > Lepidoptera > Crambidae > Scoparia > Scoparia ambigualis. Next base: position 6,462,426 of record OY992516.1, on the reverse strand, counting down.
GCAGACATTTTGTTTTTTAATTTGAAGGTTGGATTTTATAGACTTTGTAGCTTTAATATTTTTGCCCAAGTTGTCTCCAAACACAACTATGTCACGTTTGACTCCTTGTATTAAAATAAAGCTTTTGTCTAAGATTGGGATAATTAGTCTTCTTCGATTCATTGTCTCTTCAAAATGTAAGTCGAGAAGGATCTGGTTAATCTGATAGTTTTTTAACTATAAGTACCTATCCATTTTACAGACATCTTGCCCTAATTACTCGCAAGTTAAATGGCTATGCTAGCAATACTAGAAACCTAGTTGGTTTTGAATTTTTCCAATGGTTTATCTCGATTTTTCACCGGTTCATTAAGAACTGACATAATCTCTGCCTTTAGAGAGAAGAAAGTTTTCTGGTACAAGTGTCTGGGCAAGCAGGGTCTCCTTCTGGTCTTTAACCAGACCCTCCACTAGGATTTTACCCCAATATTCAGAGATGGGAGTGTGGCAGGGATCGTATTTTCCTCAGTCGTATTTTCAGTTGTCGTTGTACTGGGGCCCGCTGTAACTACGCCAGACGCAACACGATCGCTCAGAACCGATTCAAGGCTCTTTGGTAGCATTGGTAAGTGGAGGAGACTCAGTGATGGCCTCTTCGAGCGGGGTCTGCGGCTCGCCATCCACATCGCTTCCGACCCCATCGTTGTACGTCACATGGTCCTCGACGTATTCATATTGTAATGATTTATAGAATCATAGATGATTCTATGACAAAAAATTGGCTGAGTTAGCTCTAGTTACTTTTAGGGATGATATCACGTATCACCACGTTAAAAAAGTAGGTACTATATTTCCGGATGACATCTCGTGCCAACACTGAGGAAATATTTTAATAATAATGTGATAGACATATTTTAGATCGCCGCCAGTATGTTATAAGTTTATTGAACTGCATATCTGTATCATTTTTAGACACCTATAAAAATATAAACCAATTTCCGGACGACATCTCGTGCCGTCACAACGGAAAAGGAATGTTAATGATCGATTTGAAGTTATTCATCACTTTCATTGGCATTACCAAATAATTAGATTTACGTTTTACTGGTGGCGATTGAACAGGTAAGAAACAATATAGAAACCCACCTTCATAACCACATTGTTTCTCGTATGAGATCGGCGTCGACTTTTGTCTAGTCATTAATTCTGTTTCCAGGCGTCTTATTTTGTTGCGAAATCCCTCCTCAGATTTTTCACGTGTTCGTTTACCCATTACTTTCACTAAATACAAAAAAAATACAAAAAAAATACACAGTAAATTAGTTGTGAATTTCACGGAGCGCGTGAACGATGCAGACACGAAAAAACGAATGAGCGCCACCTAGCGGCTATGGCGGACGGCGCCTAACGCGGGTCATTTAAACAACTTTTTTATTTTATAGCATTGTACAAAATAAATCTAAAATTCGTGTGATGATGCAGTACGTCAAAAACGGACTACATTGTTTATTAAATCTCATAGGATGCAGCAACGAAGTATAATGTACCTTTGGACGAAGTTTACAGACTAGAACCCTTGATTGAGAAGGAAAGGTTGGTTGATTTTGATGATCTTCAGGATAACAGCTATCATTATTGGACAGCCCCCATCTACATACTACTAGGATCAGTAGTTACAGCTTATATAATATACCGATGGCTAGAGAACAGAAAGAAAGGAGAATAATCAAAGAAAGTAGGAGATCTTGAGAATGCAGCAACTGTGACAAGCCGTAGCAGCCATCAGCCCTTTTTCTCCAAAGAAGAAAGGGCTTCAGAGTAGGGGTGGAGGTGTTATAGTGTAGTGAGTGATGCGTGGTGTTACGTCACGTCTGTGACGTCAAAGTGTGTGGGTGTGAATCGGCTTGATCGGGAAAGGGGTTCGCAACAGACACTCTCGCTTCAGACCTTACTTAGGACACTATTGTAATTTGTTTAATAAAGTTAATGTATGATAAACTCCTATTTTTGATTGAAGAGTACTCCCTAATTCGTAGAGTACATATCTCGGGTAAGCACAGTGCTTTGATTTTACCAGATCTTAAGTGATGATAAGACCAATGATGGAAGCGCACTTTACCCGGGATCCTCAGCTAGTGAGGTACTGGTTATCTTATCTCTAGCTGCCGGAACACAACAATGCTACAAACATTGATGTTATGGCGACATATTAAGATAAGATGGTGCAAGCCAGGTTGATTTAATAAATTTATAAATTACATGTGACGAATCGAAAAATTAATCAAAAGGTCAAATTAATACAAAAAATCGGTTTCATATTACCTTAGTGGCTTACTATACTAAGGACACGTTCATAATTCCAGGTAAACCATTTTTTTTTGTTATTTAAATAAGCTTCATGTGTAGTAAAATGTTTTTCACACCTGAATAAGCAATTGCTGATTTAGCAAAAAAAAACCTATTTAATAGGATTTTCGATCAATTAGTGACAAATTGCTCCTTTGCTCCGTCGGTATCAACGAGGTCGCTCTACCCGCGCGCTGCCTACTTTCTGCCCGAGTGCTCCCATCTGCAAGTGGACTCTGCCCATCATCATCGAACACCGACAGACTGCCCATCATCACCGAACGCCGATAGCCAGCTGTTCCACCACAACACGCCTGCCAGTTACCGATTACCAGCCAACACGAGGATCCGTGCACTTGAAATAATGTTCGTAAGTTTTTATTATAATTTTCTATGTAAGTGTTTACTTAAGTACATACATAATACATCACGCCTTAATTATTCCCATATATAGAATAGGCAGAGTCACAGGTGACAACTATGACGCACTGTAGCTATGTTAAGCAAGAAGTTAGCCATATAGGTAGTAGGGTCTGTAGAAAAAGTGAATATTTTTAATATATAATCCATAATTATTATTTTTTTGTGTTGATTCTCTGTAAATAACTTGTTAACTTTGTTTTATTATAATTTTTAAATTATTTCCAGGTCTGACTCAGAATACTTCAGCCCTAAACCCTGCAAGGCAGCTAAGAAACAGCCAGCGGATGATTTTGCAGGCTCCGAAAGTGATGATGCATCTACTAAAATAAAGTACGTATTACAAAGCGAGGAAAATCTCTAATTCTTTATCTTGCCCACACGGTTACTAAAGTAGTTTGACTATTTTATTTATTTATTATTTATTGTCACTTGTTCGGTGCGCAGAGCCACAGGGTGACAATCATGCTACGCTGGAGTCACGTTTAGCAACCAGTAGGTTAGAAAGTATGATCTTTAAAACAAGTGACACATAGTGACCGTAAATATTGAATTATTTAGATGAATTAATTTGTACATAGAGTACATGTTACTAATAATGATAATAGTTATAATGTACAAATTTCTTTTTTTCAATTTAATGCTTTAAAAACACTAGTTATTTAATAATAATAATCTTTCTATCTGTTAAAACTGGTTGATCTTATATTTTTGCGACTTTAAACTCACACTACATTTAAAATGTTTTTTTGTTTGCTTATATTAATGACAACAATTTTCTTTTCCTAGATCTAAGAAAGACCCGAAGCCAAAGACAGTGAAAAGAAAGGCGCCAGCACCGAAGAAGTCTCCGCCGCCTGCACCTGGGTGGCAGTTCGATTCGGAAAGCGAGGGCGAAGTGCAAGCTCGCCAGCGAAGCAGCAAGTTTCAACTGTTGCAGTCGGTGCTGACGCGGCGCGTTGCTGATGGTGTGGTACGTCGCACCGTCCAGAGAGACGGTGACGTTTTTGTAGACCTTAAAATCTATAACGTTCGGGACATCTTGTCATTAGATCCAAAAGATCGTTGGGAGCAGGCAGTCGTTTCCTTAAAATATCGGGCGAATTACGACGCCCCTGAGCTTGCTCAACTGAAGGACATAGTTAAGAAGTGTAAAGGAAACTTTACCGAGGAGAGAAATTTTTTTAGTCCTAAGAAAAAATCATAAATTATAAGTTTTAATGATAAATGCATATGGTAAATTCGTATGGTATATACATAGATATTACTGTTATAATAATAAGTAATAATAATAATAGACAATACACAGGTACTTATAGGAAAATTTTGCTTTATTTTTAAGTAACCCATCAAAATATTAATGTAGTATAGTATCGTTTTAAAATATAACAGATATGGCAAATAAAACAGTTTACTGCACAGTGTGTGACATATCTATTAAAAGTAAAGCATTTTCAGCCCATTTGCGGAGTAATGTTCATAAAAATAATAGTTCTATCGAAATAAGTGATGGAATTGAAAAAATAAGTAGTGCGTTCTGAAATCGGATTGCATCGTACAGAGTGCGGCCGCTGACCAGCGATAGTGATAGCGCTGCCGAGCTCAGCACGTGCCCGCCGGCCGAGTACCTGCGCTGGCTCCGCTCTACTGTGCATGACTTATTGGCCGCGAGACTAGCTACCTATCAGTCTATTAAAATTAACTTTGTATTTTTTGCTGAATTTATTTTGCCAAAAAATAATATTATTGAAATAAAATCATTTGTGTTTAGCCAAAATGTAGTATTGCACAATAATTATGATTTTAAAGGTATGTTTTCAAAAATATTCAATATATTGTAACTCAGATCGACGAATTTCAGGAACGGGATAGCGGCTGGGCTTTTTTAAGAAATCTATATTTAGAAGTTAATATTAACAAGTACAATCCTTTGAGAGCCGCCCGGTTTATTAAATTACCGAAAACTTTGAAATTAAAGCACGCTTGCATTAATATACAATATAATGATTTATTTTGTTTCTTATGGTGTATAATAGCATCATTATTTCCTGCTAAAAGCAATGCTTATCGAACATCCTCATACCCTCGCTTTGAAAATATTTTAAACACTCAAAATATGACATTTCCAGTCGGATTTTCGGATATAAAGGTCTTTGAAAAAAATAATAGTGATATTAGCGTTAATGTATACGGTCTTGCAAATAAATCAAGCATTGTTGGGCCGCTCTATAAGACAGTTAACAAAAAGAAACATCATATTAATTTATTATTATTAGAAAAGGGTGAACATATATATTACTGTTTGATTAAAAATTTGAGTAGATTGTTAAGACCCCAATTGACAAAACATCATGGAAAAATATACTTTTGTGATGACTGCATGATTTTTTTTAATAATGAACAGAAATTAAATGCTCACATCTGTAGCGGTGTTCGGACTTTGTTGCCTGATCCTGGTACCCTAATTCAATTTAAACATTACGAAAGAATGCAAGATATGCCTTATGTTATATATGCGGATTTCGAATCATTATTAGAACCCAAATTGGATAATAATGAATTCAATTCAAATAATATAACTGTCTTACAAAAACATTTACCTGCCGCTTTCGCATATTACATTGTTTGTTCGCATGATAGCGCTCAAAATAAATACGTATCATATCGTGGCCAGGATTGTGTTGCAAAATTTTTGGAATATCTTCGAGATGATGTAACTAATATACAAAATATTCTAAAACAAACAATTCCAATGATAGCATTAACGGCTGAGGAGCAAAAGAACTTTGATAATTCTAAATACTGTTTTCTTTGTGACATGTTACTGTTTGACGATAAAGTTAAAGATCATTGTCACTTGACAGGAAATTATCGCGGAGCTGCACATACCCATTGTAATTTACAATTTGAATTTGAATACCGAAATTTATTCCAGTGTTTTTTCACAATTTATCCGGATACGATAGTCACTTATTCATCCGAGAGTTAGGAGATATACCGGGTCAAATAAAAGTTATAGCGAAGGATAAGGAAAATTACATATCATTTACAAAGTTTTTTAGGACAGTGTTTAAAGAATATGTGCCAGTTCGATTTGTAGATTCGTTAAAATTTTTAGGGACTAGCTTAGAAAAACTGGTTGCAAACTTAAATAAAGAGAACTTTCTTCACTTGTCTCACTTTTTCCCGGACACCGAAAAGTTTTGAAGAAGATAAGTTACCACCACTCAAATATTTTTATAGTACTTTAACCGATGAAATCATTTCAGATTCAGATTATTCTCACGCACGATGTATTTGGAATATGTTTAAGTTAAAAAATCTAGGCGAATATACTGACTTATATCTTAAAACAGATGTTATTTTACTTGCAGATGTTTTTGAAAACTTTTGCCAAACTTGTAAATATAACTATAAATTAGATCCTGCATTTTACATGACGGCCCCAGGACTAAGTTTTGATGCAATGTTGCTTAAAACGAAAGTAAAACTGCAACTTATAGAAGATCTAGAAATCTTACGTATGATTCAAAAGGGAATTCGTGGTGGTGTGTGTTTATGCTCTAACAGATACGCTAAGGCGAATAACAAATACATGTCAAATTACGATCCGAAGATTCCAGATAATTATTTACCCTACATTCATTGTAATAACTTATATGGATACGCAATGTGTTCTTATTTGCCTTATTCTGATTTCGAGTTAATTAGTGAAACGGAAATAAATGTTCTTCAAGTACCAAATGACTCCGAGTATGGTTATATCTCAGAAGTAGATTTAGAGTACCCAGAACATCTACACGACTTGCATAATGACTTACCATTTTGTCCTGAGAAGTTTACACCCCCCGGATCTAAGAACCCGAAATTAATTCCAAATTTGTACAAGTTTAATTACGTCATACATTATGTACATTTGAAAACGTGCTTACATGGATTATTATTAAAAAAAGTTCATAGAGTAATAAAATTCAAACAAAGCCCGTTTTTAAAACAATATATAGATTTAAACACAGAATTACGTCAAAAGGCTAAATCAACATTTGAACAGGATTTTTTTAAGTTATTAAATAACAGCAATTTGGAAAAACTTTAGAAGATACTAAAAAAAGGTTAAATGTTCATTTAGTGAATCAGTGGGCAGACACTAGAAATAAAACTAAAAAATGTTACACAGCCGAACAACTAATTTCAAGGCCTAATTTCCACAGTTGTTCTGTTTTTACAGAAAATTTTGTAGCTATACAAATGAAAACTGAGTCTGTTATTTTAGATAAACTTATTTATATAGGATTCACTGTGTTAGAAATATCCAAACATTATATGTATGATTTTCACTACTCTATTATGAAACCATTTTATTGTTCCAATTTAAAGCTATGTTACACCGATACTGACAGCTTTTTGTATTCTATCGGCGCTACCGACATTTACAAAGACATAAATTCCACTTTTCAACCGTATTTTGATACGAGCAATTACATTGAAAATAATGAGTATAACATAGGTAGGAGAAACAAAAAAGTCCCCGGATTATTTAAAGATGAGATGTGAGGAAAACTCATCGTTGAATTTGTGGGCTTAAGATCTAAGTTGTATTGTGTAAAAACTCAAGATAAGGAATTAAAAAAGGCAAAAGGGGTTAAAAAATCAGTCGTTAAAAAAAATAATTTTAAAGATTTTAATAACGTGCTACTTTTTAATAAGTCGCTTAGGAAAAATAACGTCTTATTTAAGTCTTTAAAACATGATATATTTACTCAAGCTGTTAACAAAATTGCTCTATCTCCAAATGATGACAAACGCATTGTACTTCGAGATAAAATATCTACTTTGTCCTGGGGACACAAATCCAAGTGTATAATTTAATAATTTTTATTATTATTGTTCGCGCCACAGCGCGACGGATAACCGTCTCTGCGCCGGTCAATTAAGATGCATATTGGTGCAACGACTGGGCAACGAATGATCGGCCAATCACAGCGAGTTGACAATTATACTCGACGAAGTGTCCGCCGGCGCCGCGCAACGACGCAGTGTGCTTCGGGCCTTCCGTGTGAATCCACGCGCGCCCGCGCAAGAATTCAGCCCGCGAACAACCACGACTACAGTGTTTGTGAATTAAGAGCGCTTGGTACCAGCTCAACTATTCCTAAAACGCCTCCGATCAGTGCCTAGTGGAGTGACTTGTGTTGTGTGTTGCTGCCTTCAAGCCCGCGCCCCCTGCGCCCCCGCGCCCGCCTTCAGCTCCAGCCAGCTCCAGCCCGAACCAGGTAAGCCCCAGATTTTCCCTTATTCCTGCCTAAGCCTTATTTCGCCGCTGTTACGGCGAACCGCCTTTCGCCGTAACATTTTGATCCTACGAGCCGGATACATACAGTCCACTAGTTTTTAAACCCTACCGTACACATTTTACTTTTTGCCTCGACTCGTGCCGCCACCCATACACGTCTACACAACTGCACACAACACCCACACAATGCACGCCAGCCCAAACACCGCTTACTGCCCTTACTGTAGGACTAGGGGGCATAGATTAGTAGCGTGCGCTGCCTACAATGCCCAGCCGACGCAGGGCCGGTGGGACTTTGTGGTGTCGCGCGAGCGCTGTCCCCGCTGCCTCGGACCGCATTACCCGGACGAATGCAAGTCGGTGAAGGCATGCCGAGTGTGTGGCATCGCAGATCACCACACATCCCTTCACCGACCGGACGATGCCACACAGCATTACCAGCCGGAATCGGCGGCGCGGTGGCTTCCGCCCCAACTGCGGGATACTCCGGCAAAGCGACCCACCGACAGAACGCTGCATGCGTCCTCGCATGCACAGCGGTCGCATGAGGGGTCGCAGGAGTAGGTACAAGTTACCGTAGACATTCAGCCCCACATTATTAATACAGTCCACTATTATATATATATAGGATAACTATTTCAGCCCATTAACTATTTCATTACATGTTGGTCATTCGACCCGTTAAAATAATATTTACTCATATTTCGTAGTTATCACGTAACTTAATTTTAATTTCTGATTTTTAAATCTTATCGCGTAACATTCCTAATTTCATTACCTTACATGACCCTTTCTGCACGATAGACGTTGCAAAGTGCATTGCGAAATATTATTAACCTACCTACAAAAATAAATTAAGAACGTGTTCAAAGAACAGTGTTCGATTCGTGTTATATTTTTTCTTACTAATTAGATTGCACATATAACTTTAGTTAAGTATAACACACCGCGTCTAGACGACGATATTGTTGTTTTTCCCGTTTTATTTTGTAATGAAATTTTTATGGTCGTGTCGTGTTAAATCGGCTCAGATCTCGTGCATGCTCACCACGCGTGCCAAATAGCGTGCTTTATTTTTTCGCTCGTGTTAATTTTATGTTTTTCTGCCTTTAATTCTTGCCTTGGCAATCGACTCAATCTCGTGAGTGCTCACCACAAGAGCATAGTACTTCTACACACGTGCACCCACACATCAGCCTGCAGCACATACACACATGCAGTCTGCTTTGTATTTGCTTTTATTGCGCCTTTGCTCTTTGCGCCCAGTGTACAGCCCTTTTTTTGTGCCTATATGCCATTGTGCTCAGTTCACGATTCAAGTGACTACATGATGGTGTGCCCAGTGTACAGCCTTTTTTGTGCCCAGTGTACAGCCCTTTTTTTGTGCCTATATGCCATTGTGCTCAGTTCACGATTCAAGTGACTACATGATGGTGTGCCCAGTGTACAGCCTTTTTTGTGCCCAGTGTACAGCCATTTTTTGTACCTATATGCCATTGTGCTCAGTTCACGATTCAAGTGACTACATGATGGTGTGCCCAGTGTACAGCCCTTTTTTTGTGCCTATATGCCATTGTGCTCAGTTCACGATTCAAGTGACTACATGATGGTATGCCCAGTGTACAGCCCTTTTTTGTTGTTGTTTTTGTGCCTATATGCCATTGTGCTCAGTTCACGATTCAAGTGACTACATGATGGTATGCCCAGTGTACAGCCCTTTTTTGTTGTTGTTTTTGTGCCTATTTGGTGCTGTGCTCAGTGCACGATCTTACTTAGCATGCAGTCACTGCGGCCCCCCCGCGCCCCCACGCCTTTGCGTTGACTGCGGCCCCCGCGCTTCTGCGCCCCCGCGCCCCCACGCCTTTGCGTTGACTGCGGCCCCCGCGCCCCCACGCCTTTGCGTTGACTGCGGCCCCCGCGCTTCTGCGCCCCCGCGCCCCCACGCCTTTGCGTTGACTGCGGCCCCCCCGCGCCCCCACGCCTTTGCGTTGACTGCGGCCCCCGCGCTTCTGCCCCCCGCGCCCCCACGCCTTTGCGTTGACTGCGGCCCCCGCGCTTCTGCGCCCGCGCGCCCCCACGCCTTTGCGTTGACTGCGGCCCTGTGCGCCTATGCGCCTTCGGCGCTTCGCGCCCCCGCGCCCCCACGCCTCTGCGCTTACGTGCCCCGTGCGCCTATGCGCCTTCGGCGCTTCGCGCCCCCGCGCCCCCACGCCTCTGCGCTTACGCGCCCCGTGCGCCTATGCGCCTTCGGCGCTTCGCGCCCCCACGCCTTTGCGTTGACGCGGCCCTGTGCGCCTATGCGCCTTCGGCGCTTCGCGCCCCCGCGCCCCCACGCCTCTGCGCTTACGCGCCCCGTGCGCCTATGCGCCTTCGGCGCTTCGCGCCCCCGCGCCCCCTGTGCCTCGTGACACAGGCTTTCAGCCCTCATACAATTGTACTCATACAGTCACACACGTGCATTCCTCCCAGCTCATCACACCACACTCAACAACTCAACACACCCACTCGACATTAACTCAACACAGCACGAATCAGGGCTGTAGTTCCCCTATAACTTCCATTCCTTCCCCCCCCCCTCCTACCCTCTGGGGCCCGGGAAGATGTTCGCGCCACAGCGCGACGGATAACCGTCTCTGCGCCGGTCAATTAAGATGCATATTGGTGCAACGACTGGGCAACGAATGATCGGCCAATCACAGCGAGTTGACAATTATACTCGACGAAGTGTCCGCCGGCGCCGCGCAACGACGCAGTGCGCGCGCCCGCGCAAGAATTCAGCCCGCGAACAACCACGACTACAGTGTTTGTGAATTAAGAGCGCTTGGTACCAGCTCAACTATTCCTAAAACGCCTCCGATCAGTGCCTAGTGGAGTGACTTGTGTTGTGTGTTGCTGCCTTCAAGCCCGCGCCCCCTGCGCCCCCGCGCCCGCCTTCAGCTCCAGCCAGCTCCAGCCCGAACCAGGTAAGCCCCAGATTTTCCCTTATTCCTGCCTAAGCCTTATTTCGCCGCTGTTACGGCGAACCGCCTTTCGCCGTAACAATTATTTTATTATTATTATCCTCTTTATTTAACATAATTCTTAAGTTTAATTTTTTACAATATTTTATATAAAAACCTATTTACAATATAAAATATTATAAAAAACTTAACCTAGGTTGCCACCGGCAGCGGGGATAGACCCAAGCTATCGGTGGTTAGGGCTGCAGTGTGAGGAACCTCCTGACAATACGCGCCGTGTCAAGGAGTACTGCCTTCTGTATCTGACCCTTGACCCAACCTTTCAGCGAGAGCCTCTCTAGGTGTTGATCGAGGCTCTTTGCTATAAGGCCGTGTGCCGAAACGACTATCGGTACAATAATGGTTGAATCCACATCCCACATGGCGGTAACCTCGTGAGCCAAGTCAAGGTACTTACTGAGCTTGTCCTTCTCGGCTTTCACGAGGTTCTCGTCATGAGGTATGGTGATATCAACCAATATTGCTTGGCGCTGAGATCGGTCGATCACCACGATATCAGGCTTATTAGCGACAATAGTCCTGTCCGTGATGATAGAGCGATCCCAGTAGAGCGTTGCATGACCATTTTCGAGAACTGGCGCAGGTGCGTACTTATAGTACGGCACCTCTGATTCAACAAGGCCATATCGAAGAGCAAGTTGCTGGTGAATTATTCTGGCTACTTGGTTGTGTCTGTGCAAATACTCTTCGTTAGCAAGATGAGAACAACCGGAAATAATATGTCGGAGTGATTCTCCTGGACGGCGGCATGCCCGACAGATGTCGACCGTACCGTCCCTCATAATATATTTCCCGTAGTTATTCGTCTTGATAACTTCATCTTCAATAGCACAGACAAAACCTTCGGTTTCCCCAAAGAGGTCACCGAAACGTAGCCAGTTCACCGAGGCAGGCAAATCTACATCAGGCCCAGTTAGAGCCCGATAGTAGCGCCCGTGTAGCACCTTGCTCTTCCATATGTCCTTGCGATCGAGAGTGCTTAGCACCACTGGTTTACGCCAGTTTTCTGTTGCTAAGGAGAGCGGCGTAAAGTGTCTATCAACTGCCACGACATCCAAATGCATCCCGCACTCACTGTTAAGGAAATAATCCCTGAGACTGCACACCTCACGGTTATGTAGGTCCTTGGCATTTAAAAAGCCGCGACCCCCACATCTCCGCGGGATGTACAGCCTCATAACAGATGAGCGCGGGTGTAACATTCTGGAAGTCGTGAGCATTTGACGGACTCTTCTATCCAAGGCGTCCAATTCGGTCTGAGTCCATCTTAGTATGCCAAAGGAGTATGTGAGTAGAGGCATAACCCAGCCATTGAAAGCACGTGTCTTATTGCCACCCGATAAAAGACTGTTAAGTACTTTTCTTAGGCGGCAAAAGAATCGCTCCCGTAATGACTGTTTTATGTCCCCATCCACAACACCCAAAGACTGTGACATACCAAGATATTTATATGTTTCAACTTCGGAGAGAGATCTGAAGTTCATCGTTTCGGAGAGTTGTAAATTGGTTGCATTTACTACTCTCCCACGCTGTACATGCATAACCGCACACTTATCCACACCAAACTCCATCTTGATGGCACTGCTGAAAGTCTCAGTAATTTTCAGCAGTTTCACCAAGTCTTGGCGGTTTGGTGCGAGCAATTTGAGGTCATCCATGTACAACAAGTGCGACATAACTTCACCCCCTCTCCGCAGTTGACAGCCTAACTTTGAATTTCTCAACAAAGTACTGAGAGAATTCAAAGCTAGGCAAAACCATAAAGGACTCAGACTGTCGCCCTGGAATATGCCACGCTCTATCCTTATAAGATCCTGCGTGGCAGAAACACTATCTTGACATCCTGGTTGATTCAAGACCGTGGTCCACTGCCGCATACATGATATCAAAAAGGATTTTAAAGTTATATCAATTTTATATAACTCTAAAATCCTTACCAACCATGAATGCGGCACCGAATCATAGGCCTTCTTATAGTCAATCCAGGCTGTAGAGAGAGTCCCTCTGCCACGCCGGACCTTCTGGCATATGGTTATAATAAATATAAATATTATATGGGTATAATTTTTTTTTTTTTTTTTGGCTATATGCTGTACAAGATGGGGAGGTCATTAGCTTCCCATCTCTGCTCAGACCCGACGATATATATTACTACCCAAAACACAGACACACCACTAGGGCCGCATATTTTAAGCGTCACAAAGAGCAATTCACTGACGCATACAATCCAGCTGCTATCCAAGGTTGTTACAGACACATCAAAAAGTTTGTCGTCCATCCAAGAAAAATTAGCCGAGCAGAGTACGTCTCTCGAATCGACGACCCGGGCCGTCGACGAGATTACCAACAAGCTGCAGACGAGTTGGACTTGGGCGGTCCCGTCGTGGATAGCATCACTCCGTTCACCAAGATAGAGAAGATGCGGGCTGAACGGTATCGCGCTCCACGCATGATCCAATCTAGACATTTAAGCTTTAACATAGAATACGGTAGGTATATTAAACCCTTAGAAGATAAGTTAACAAAAAACTCTAACCATAGGCATAATTTCGGCAAGGGTGATTACGACGAGATAGGAGCCAGGATCTTCAAGCTCTCCAGGAAATATACACACACACTACACACTACTACACAAACTACACAGAGGCAGACCATTTAACATTCGACGCATATATAACGAAAGAACATCTGAAATGAACACACACTTACTACCAGTCTTGCTACATGCATGACAAAACCCTCAGGAACCTGTCCAGTCGAACAATAAAGAACACATGCAAGACCCGGGAGGGTGACAAATACAGTCTCTGGGACGCGGATGTCCGGAGACGTGGACACCAGCCTGGGAAACTCCATAATAAACTACGCAATGATTATGGAGGTCTTGCATAGATTAGGGCTAAGGGGTGATGCCATCGTCAATGGCGACGACTCCATAATTTTTACAAACGAGAAGATAGACATTGAACGCGCTAGAGAAGAGTTTAAGCGCCTAAATCTGGTAACTAAAATACAGGAAAGCCAAACAGACATTCATCGCGTGGAATTCTGCCGAACCAGAATGGTCATAAACGCCAACGGCAAGCCTACAATGATGATGAACCCAACACGGCTGAGCTCCATGTTTGGAATGACACATAGACACACATCAAACTACCAGAAGTACCTGGTGGAAGTCATCCTAGCCAATTATTTAATAAATAAAAACACAAAAATTGGTCTTGACTGGAAAGCCTTATACACCAACATCTACAAGTTCAAGAACCGAGAGGTGCCTGAAGAGCACAAGTTCAAACACTTGGATAAGGCAATGGTCAGGGCCATACAAAAACAAACTAACCTAGCTATAGATAACTCTAACATATATACTAACAGCATGCTCATTGCATGGGGTGACGAGATTAACAACTGGGAGCGGGACCTACACCGCCTCCGTTCTATTTTAGGGATCATGTTGCGTGGAGCAACAATAACGACCGGCGACTTACTGGGATTAACGCGCGTGAGGGCTGTGGTCATCATCGACCACAACACCGAATCGATACACACGACTGTAGCGCCGTTCACATACCCACAACGCCAAGGCTGCATTCAACGGAAATAACCGAGGGAACATGTAAACACGACGACCAGAGCGAGAAAACTGACACTGAAACTGTCCCCGCCAGGGACCCGATCGGGCGGACAGCCTAACCCACAATCCTCACGGAGGGCCAAAATGTGGGCAGGACCCGAGTACCACCAACTGTGCGATGGCCCAAATGCACGCACATGGCCGCATACTTACAAAATTAATCTTTATAATAATACTCACTATCATCACATTCAAGGAATGATACCCTTTCCTATTGAAGTATCTCTCCTCAGTAAGAGAAGGTCTGTTGATACTGTTACGGACAGAAGTCCCGACTTTATAATATTATATAGTTAGATATAATACGGCAAAATTTAGGTATGTGTATTTGCATAAGTAGATTAAGTCTCATATGTGTAAAGGTTTTTTGATAATAAATAATTAATTTTTTGCGTTTCATTTAAACAAAAGGTAAAAGTTATCAAACAGGTAATGGTTTTGACAAGGTAAGGGCCAAGTATACGTGCCCAGGGGCCTTACGCCTCTCTAAGGTAATTAAAGTTAGGAAAGTAAGAGATTAGCTTTCGTAATTATAGGTTTCTATTGTTAGGAATATCAATGTAATTAAGAAAATAAATAAGTAGGGTATCCAGATTACGAGTGATACCGTAGGGTAGGTAATAAATTTAAGATAAAAAGAGAGGTCCGAACGAAAGGGACAGCTGCACAAATTACGACGGTTCATGTGGGTAGTTAGTTATGGTAAAATGTAAAACTGCCCACATGAGCCGGCAGCTGTCCCACAAGGCTGCTAGTTGCCAACCCATAATGTGTTTAAGTCACGGCCGGTCAGAGCAGAATTTGTAAGCTCTCCGGACCCCACCTTGAAGAATAAAGAAGCACTAATCAAGAACCGAGTTTTATTGAAGAACATACAGTCCACATCGAAGCACAACGGCTAAACTGTTCGGCGACTACACCCGTCGGGAACAATTTCTTTGGTCCTTCGAGCCGGATTTGAAGAACTGAAGCCTTCGTCCATTTGAAGATAGAAGATCTACGTAACCACCAACGTGACCACCAACGTAACCACCAACGTATTGTAACCACACCACTTGTGTTCTGCAACAAGTGCTAACGCGGGCGGACCGCGGCTCAAAACGTCACATCACCTAACGGTGCCAAACTGTGTGCGTTCTGAGTAAACGCCGTTCAAGGCGGGACAACTTATCGGACGGGGTCGTCAGTTTGTCCTTTTTAGGGCAAGCTTAAGAGTCCGGCTACGCCAGTACGGTTTGTCGTGGAGCGGGGGTCCTTTCTGTAGGCACTGCCTAAGCTGTCGGACACTCCAGCCGATTCGCGAGCGCCCCGTTGTCCACGTCGACTCTCTGCTGGGTAGGTCCTACCTTTCCACTCCCGCACGAACTCCATCCTTGGACGGGCTCCCCACATAGCGTGCCCGTTTGAGATTGTTAGGAGTAGGGGCAGCAACAAAGAAGATGCCGACCACCCGAAGACAAAGCCAAGCCGAGACGACAACGGGACTACGAACGTTCGACAGACCACCCGCATCACCCTCAAACCTTGCCTCAACCGTGACGCCAATGGAACCGCAACAAGAGACCGCTGAACGTGGCATCACCGCCACTACGGAAGTTAGACGCAACGACGACGCACCCCCACCCGACGCGCCCAGAGCCGGGCCGCCGTCGGTATGATCGACAACGAGCGTCGCCTCACGAGTGAAACAAGCGCAACTTCAAGCGGAGGAGCGGCTCGCCGAAGTACGTCGGCGAGAGTTACAATTGGAAACGGAAATGATTAAGAAGAGACTTGCATACGAAATCGCCGTTATTGAAGAAGAAACGGATTTAGAACCGGAGAGCTTACCCGCCGATATTGCCCAACTGAGAGTGGATGAATGGTTGGATCGGCGTCGGAACGTGCATGAGCCCGACACAGATAAAGTCGGAAATGTGCGACAAAGACAAAAGGATGCTCGCGCAAGTGAGATGGACAGAGGTCGCCACCTCACTGATTCGCCATATGTTGAAAACGAAAACGTAGTGAAAGAGGCAGCGAACCGTGATCAAACGAGCAAAGACGACACGGGGATGGTTAAGCTCGCACTTACACTAGAGAAAATGATGCATAATCGACCGGTACCACGACAGGCGCTGGATTTGCCTATATTCAGCGGCTCGCCGGCCGAATGGTTGCCGTTTAAAGCGGCGATGCGCGATACGACTAAACAATTTAACTTTAGCAAAGCCGAGAACTTGGCACGATTAAGAAGCTGTCTTAAAGATGAAGCAAAGGAAGCGGTGTCCGCTCTTTTATATACGGCCGTGGACCCGGAAGTGGTTATGAAAACACTCGAGCAATGCTTCGGACGGCCAGAAGTAATAATTGATCGAGCGCTGGACGACATTAAGAGACTGCCGCGTCCCTGCACGACGGCCAGTGAGTTGAACACGTTCGCGATCAAACTGCAGAACATTGTGTGCATACTCGATAATATCGACAACAGAGGGTACTTACGAAATCCAATGTTAACGCGAGAAGTGGTGGACAAGCTCGGACCGCACCTACGCTCAAGGTGGTGCGACTACGCAACTGACTACGGAAGCTATGCCGAGCCTGAGATCGTCACGCTATCCCACTTCCTCATGAGAGAAGCCGACAGAGCCCTACAGTATGCATACGTGAGCTACAACCCTACGCGAAAGAACGTTATTACGGAAACACGAGCGAACGTGAAACAACGAATCGAGCGAAAGAAAAATACGGCTGTATACGCAACAAGTGATGACGTCATAAACAAAGAATGTCTATGTTGTGGAGGACGTCATGACGTGCCGCAATGTGATCGCTTTAAAACCATGACGGTTAAACAACGATGGGAATGGATAAAGAAAAGCGGAGTGTGTTTCCGTTGTGCGAATAAGAAACACCGTCGCCTACAATGCGATAAACGCGATCTGTGCGGAGTTGATGATTGCCGCCATCCCCACCACGCCTTGCTACACGAACACCGCACCAGGCCGAACGAAACCGAGATGGTGGCGTCGGTTAATCACTCGACCGATGCTACCAAGGTGTTACTGAAAGTATGTCCCGCTACCATCAAGGGACCAAAGGGGTCAATCGACACATACGCCTTGCTCGACGAGGGGTCGACTGTTACGCTAATCGACCAAGACCTGGCGGACTACGTAGGCGCGGACGGGCCGGCGAACGATTTGAAAATACGAAGCGTGAATACACAAACGACGTGCGAAACCAAGACGGTGAATTTAAAGTTAATTGCAACTACGAATAAACGACAATTCGACATTAAAGCTAGAACGATGAAAGATTTATCACTCAACGGACAGACGGTGCACAACGACTGTTTGAGATACACTCATATGAAAGAGTTATCAAACATCAACGTCTCCTACGGACATGTCAAGCCTCGAATACTGATTGGGGCAGACAATTGGCATCTCATAGTCACACGAAGATTGCTACAGGGCAAGCGAGACGAACCGATCGCATCGCTCACGAAGCTGGGCTGGGTAATACACGGATCAGCACCGCGGTCAAGCGTGCTGATGGAGAGTAATACGGCTGCGGTGTTATACGTAAACACGCCGCAGTGCGCGACGATCTCGCGCACTCTCTTACCCGACAACGAACTCCATGCTATGGTAAAGAAGCACTTCGAAATTGACTCACTGGGAATAACCAAGAAGGAGCGAGTGAGCCCGAGTGATGCACGCGCCATGGAATCGTTTAGAACGACGACAAAGAAAGTCAACGGAAAATACGAAGTTAGATTACCGTGGCGACGTGATGACGTCACGCTGCCGCCAAGTTACGAGTCAGCATTGAGACGATTGAAATCCATAGAACGGAAGATGGACAAGTCTGACGAATTCAAACGAGCTTATACGGATCAAATAGAGAATCTATTTGATAAACACTATGCCGAGGAAAGTAGCGAGAGCGATTTGATGAGCCCGCATTTATGGTACTTACCTCACTTCGCCGTAACAAATCCGAATAAGCCCGGAAAACTACGAGTTGTCTTTGACGCGGCTGCCGAAGCAAACGGAGTTTGTCTGAATGACGAGCTTTTGGAGGGTCCCGACTTACTACGCGACCTGGCGGGCCTGCTACTACGATTTCGCGAACGAGCTATCACAATTAAGATATTTAAAGGTGACCAACCCGCTCAGATGTTTCTATGGAGGGGCGCCGACCGAACGAAGCCACCTACACGCTACAAGA
This sequence comes from Scoparia ambigualis, assembly GCA_963921215.1. Lineage (NCBI taxonomy): Eukaryota > Metazoa > Arthropoda > Insecta > Lepidoptera > Crambidae > Scoparia > Scoparia ambigualis. The sequence continues at coordinate 6,443,519 of OY992516.1, read as the reverse complement.
TGACGTCAATGATATTCGGAGCTAAGAGTTCACCTCTCTTAGCGCACAGCGTGAGAGATTTGAACGCTGAAACGCACGCTGCCGAGTATCCGCGCGCATACGAAGCAATTACGAGAAACCATTATATGGACGACTACGTCGACTGCTACGACACCGAGCAAGAAGCGATTGAAACGATAAAGGAGGTCGTGAAGGTTCACGCGCAGGCAGGATTCACGCTGGCCGGTTATAACTCTAACGGACCGTGCGTGTTGCGTGAGCTGCCAGCAGAAAGCCGTGACACATCACCTCGACAGCTCGGCGCTAGTCTTCAGCAATGGGGCAGAACGCTCGGTTTACTATGGGACGCTGCTACAGACGAGTTAGCGTTTAACACCGAGATGGTTCGCGTGCACGACGACGTGAAGCAAATGAGGCGCGCTCCTACTAAACGAGAGGCGCTGAGTGCGGTTATGTCAATATTTGACCCACTCGGACTGTTGAGTTATTATACTATACGAGCGAAGATCATCTTACAAGGCATATGGCGGTTAAAAATAGAATGGGACGAGGTCTTACCCGATTACGAGGCCGGCGAGTTCCATGAATGGTTGAACGGATTGAGGGCATTACGTAGTCTGCGTCTACCCCGGCGTCTACATACGGGGGGAGTGACGAGAAAGCAGCTACATGTTTTTTGTGACGCCAGCGAAGTCGCTTACGGCGTTGCAGTATATTGGAGAATGAAGGGTGAAAATGGCGAAATACAAGTCGCACTCGCCGCTGCTAAGGCCAGAGTGGCACCGATAAAGCAACAAAGTATTCCGAGAATGGAGTTGCAAGCGGCGTTGATAGCTACGCGACTAGCGAGCTCAGTATTGAATGAACAAAGATGGCAACCTGAGAGAGTCGTATATTGGACCGATTCACAAACAGTGTTAATGGATAAATAACGACACGGTGCGTTACACCCCCTATGTAGCGCACCGCTTAACTGAGATCACAGAAACGACGATGCCGTCACAATGGCGATGGGTCCCTACGGCTCACTATGTCGCGGACGACGTAACGCGCGGCAGTGAGATTATGAAAACGAAGAATGATCGGTGGTTTGTCGGACCGGCATTTTTATACGAAAACGAAACCGAATGGCCTACGAGTGACGTCATCAACAACGAACACAGCGCGGAGAGTGAACACTGCGTGACGCACACGCACACGTGGCAGACGCTAAACGCTTCTCTTCCTACGAGCGTTTAGTTAGAACGATGGCGAACGTGCTACTATTCACTCAGAGATGCCGCCGCCGCGCTAGTAACATGACAATTGAACATATCAACGAGGCCGGGTGCCTACTAAACTATAGCCATTGAATCGCAACGAGAGAGCTTCGCAGACGACATCGACCGTCTCAAAGTGTCCTGCAAACTTCGCGCGGGCAGCAGACTACGGCGAGCGAGCTTATCTACCGACTCAGCGATTATGGCTCTAAGACGAATGGCGGCCAGGAAGGGATGGCCCCACGTTATATATAGTGACAACGCTACGAATTTTAAAGGCGCGGACCGAGAATTAAAGGCCGCATACGAAGAATGGGAGCCAGCGCTACGAGAATACGCGCTAACGCAACGCACAGAGTGGCGTTACATTTCGCCAGGCGCGCCACACCAAGGCGGCGCATGGGAACGGCTGGTGAGAACAGTCAAAACGGCGCTGCGCACTACGCTCAACGAGAAGTCACCGCGTGAAGAAGTACTTATGACGCTACTAGCCGAAGCCGAGCACACTGTCAACGCTCGGCCTCTAACACACGTCCCTGTGAGCATCGACGACCCGGAAGCGCTGACACCCAATCACTTCCTTTTGGGTAGCTCGAGCGGCCTGCCCACCACTGGGCCGTGCGAGCGCGCCGACCGAAACACATGGCGGGCGGCGCAGGCGCTGGCGGACGAGTACTGGCGACGCTGGCTGCGCGAGTATCTACCACTACTCATACCGCGCGGCGGCACGCGCGACTCCGAGCGACGCAACGTACGAGAGGGCGACGTGGTCATAATTGTGGATAACACACTACCCCGCAATGTATGGCCTAGAGGCGTCGTCACGAAGACATTTCCAGGACCTGACAACGAAGTACGCAACGTAGAGGTGCGCACCAAAGGCGGCACGTTCCGACGACCGACGACGAGACTGGCTGTCCTGCCGATGGAGTGAAGAGGCTACGCAAATGCTGCGCCGGGGGGAGCCTGTTACGGACAGAAGTCTCGACTTTATAATATTATATAGTTAGATATAATACGGCTAAATTTAGGTATGTGTATTTGCATAAGTAGATTAAGTCTCATATGTGTAAAGGTTTTTTGATAATAAATAATTAATTTTTTGCGTTTCATTTAAACAAAAGGTAAAAGTTATCAAACAGGTAATGGTTTTGACAAGGTAAGGGCCAAGTATACGTGCCCAGGGGCCTTACGCCTCTCTAAGGTAATTAAAGTTAGGAAAGTAAGAGATTAGCTTTCGTAATTATAGGTTTCTATTGTTAGGAATATCAATGTAATTAAGAAAATAAATAAGTAGGGTATCCAGATTACGAGTGATACCGTAGGGTAGGTAATAAATTTAAGATAAAAAGAGAGGTCCGAACGAAAGGGACAGCTGCACAAATTACGACGGTTCATGTGGGTAGTTAGTTATGGTAAAATGTAAAACTGCCCACATGAGCCGGCAGCTGTCCCACAAGGCTGCTAGTTGCCAACCCATAATGTGTTTAAGTCACGGCCGGTCAGAGCAGAATTTGTAAGCTCTCCGGACCCCACCTTGAAGAATAAAGAAGCACTAATCAAGAACCGAGTTTTATTGAAGAACATACAGTCCACATCGAAGCACAACGGCTAAACTGTTCGGCGACTACACCCGTCGGGAACAGATACCAACCAACATGTGTTCAGTCTATACAGCCTATAACTCCAGGCATTTTGAATTTTTCATAAAACCTTAAAGTAATAAGCATAAATAAGTATTAGTTGAGTAGGTAATTCATTCCTCAACATTAAACACTGATATTGAGTTACCTTTTTTTTTTTTTTTTTCCCGGGAGAAATGCGTTACGCATACCACCGCGCCGGGGCAACGCGTTGGTTATGTGGGACTCCCCTCTTCGAAGATGGTAAGTGAGGAGGGTTTACCCACTAAAACTCCCGGGCTCTCTACGTCTTCCGCATACGCCAGAACATGGTTGTTGCAGTTGCAGCAGTCCACGAACCAGCACGGGGTCCTATCGGACACAGACTTGCAAGTAAACTTGCTCGACCTTAACTTAATTTTTTTTTTTTTTTGGCTATATGCTGTACAAGATGGGGAGGTCATTAGCTTCCCATCTCTGCTCAGACCCGACGATATATATTACTACCCAAAACACAGACACACCACTAGGGCCGCATATTTTAAGCGTCACAAAGAGCAATTCACTGACGCATACAATCCAGCTGCTATCCAAGGTTGTTACAGACACATCAAAAAGTTTGTCGTGCATCCAAGAAAAATTAGCCGAGCAGAGTACGTCTCTCGAATCGACGACCCGGGCCGTCGACGAGATTACCAACAAGCTGCAGACGAGTTGGACTTGGGCGGTCCCGTCGTGGATAGCATCACTCCGTTCACCAAGATAGAGAAGATGCGGGCTGAACGGTATCGCGCTCCACGCATGATCCAATCTAGACATTTAAGCTTTAACATAGAATACGGTAGGTATATTAAACCCTTAGAAGATAAGTTAACAAAAAACTCTAACCATAGGCATAATTTCGGCAAGGGTGATTACGACGAGATAGGAGCCAGGATCTTCAAGCTCTCCAGGAAATATCAATACTACACAGAGGCAGACCATTTAACATTCGACGCATATATAACGAAAGAACATCTGAAATGAACACACACTTACTACCAGTCTTGCTACATGCATGACAAAACCCTCAGGAACCTGTCCAGTCGAACAATAAAGAACACATGCAAGACCCGGGAGGGGGACAAATACAGAGTCTCTGGGACGCGGATGTCCGGAGACGTGGACACCAGCCTGGGAAACTCCATAATAAACTACGCAATGATTATGGAGGTCTTGCATAGATTAGGGCTAAGGGGTGATGCCATCGTCAATGGCGACGACTCCATAATTTTTACAAACGAGAAGATAGACATTGAACGCGCTAGAGAAGAGTTTAAGCGCCTAAATCTGGTAACTAAAATACAGGAAAGCCAAACAGACATTCATCGCGTGGAATTCTGCCGAACCAGAATGGTTATAAACGCCAACGGCAAGCCTACAATGATGATGAACCCAACACGGCTGAGCTCCATATTTGGAATGACACATAGACACACATCAAACTACCAGAAGTACCTGGTGGAAGTCATCCTAGCCAATTATTTAATAAATAAAAACACAAAAATTGGTCTTGACTGGAAAGCCTTATACACCAACATCTACAAGTTCAAGAACCGAGAGGTGCCTGAAGAGCACAAGTTCAAACACTTGGATAAGGCAATGGTCAGGGCCATACAAAAACAAACTAACCTAGCTATAGATAACTCTAACATATATACTAACAGCATGCTCATTGCATGGGGTGACGAGATTAACAACTGGGAGCGGGACCTACACCGCCTCCGTTCTATTTTAGGGATCATGTTGCGTGGAGCAACAATAACGACCGGCGACTTACTGGGATTAACGCGCGTGAGGGCTGTGGTCATCATCGACCACAACACCGAATCGATACACACGACTGTAGCGCCGTTCACATACCCACAACGCCAAGGCTGCATTCAACGGAAATAACCGAGGGAACATGTAAACACGACGACCAGAGCGAGAAAACTGACACTGAAACTGTCCCCGCCAGGGACCCGATCGGGCGGACAGCCTAACCCACAATCCTCACGGAGGGCCAAAATGTGGGCAGGACCCGAGTACCACCAACTGTGCGATGGCCCAAATGCACGCACATGGCCGCATACTTACAAAATTAATCTTTATAATAATACTCACTATCATCACATTCAAGGAATGATACCCTTTCCTATTGAAGTATCTCTCCTCATTAAGAGAAGGTCTGTTGATACCAACATGTGTTCAGTCTATACAGCCTATAACTCCAGGCATTTTGAATTTTTCATAAAACCTTAAAGTAATAAGCATAAATAAGTATTAGTTGAGTAGGTAATTCATTTCATTCCTCAACATTAAACACTGATATTGAGTTACCTTTTTTTTTTTTTTTTTTTTTTTTAACGCGAAGAAATGCTTTTACGCATTCCCCCGGCACTGGAGCGAGCCGGGGGATATGTGGGACTCGGCGGATGGAGCTGCCCATACCCACTAAAACTTCGCGATGATCCACCTTCCGCTCACAGCGCGGCTCCGGGCATTCCACTAGGGACTCAACCGCAGCCGCGCCTCGATGTGGCGGACACCTCATCAGGTGCACTCCTACACGTCTTCGCGGACGTGTTGAGGGTGGCCCGGATCATAAGGACCCCCCTCTATCCATCTTGCGAACCCTAGTGCGGACGTAGGGCTCTCACTTAATTTTTTTTTTTTTTTGGCTATATGCTGTACAAGATGGGGAGGTCATTAGCTTCCCATCTCTGCTCAGACCCGACGATATATATTACTACCCAAAACACAGACACACCACTAGGGCCGCATATTTTAAGCGTCACAAAGAGCAATTCACTGACGCATACAATCCAGCTGCTATCCAAGGTTGTTACAGACACATCAAAAAGTTTGTCGTGCATCCAAGAAAAATTAGCCGAGCAGAGTACGTCTCTCGAATCGACGACCCGGGCCGTCGACGAGATTACCAACAAGCTGCAGACGAGTTGGACTTGGGCGGTCCCGTCGTGGATAGCATCACTCCGTTCACCAAGATAGAGAAGATGCGGGCTGAACGGTATCGCGCTCCACGCATGATCCAATCTAGACATTTAAGCTTTAACATAAAATACGGTAGGTATATTAAACCCTTAGAAGATAAGTTAACAAAAAACTCTAACCATAGGCATAATTTCGGCAAGGGTGATTACGACGAGATAGGAGCCAGGATCTTCAAGCTCTCCAGGAAATATCAATACTACACAGAGGCAGACCATTTAACATTCGACGCATATATAACGAAAGAACATCTGAAATTAACACACACTTACTACCAGTCTTGCTACATGCATGACAAAACCCTCAGGAACCTGTCCAGTCGAACAATAAAGAACACATGCAAGACCCGGGAGGGGGACAAATACAGAGTCTCTGGGACGCGGATGTCCGGAGACGTGGACACCAGCCTGGGAAACTCCATAATAAACTACGCAATGATTATGGAGGTCTTGCATAGATTAGGGCTAAGGGGTGATGCCATCGTCAATGGCGACGACTCCATAATTTTTACAAACGAGAAGATAGACATTGAACGCGCTAGAGAAGAGTTTAAGTGCCTAAATCTGGTAACTAAAATACAGGAAAGCCAAACAGACATTCATCGCGTGGAATTCTGCCGAACCAGAATGGTCATAAACGCCAACGGCAAGCCTACAATGATGATGAACCCAACACGGCTGAGCTCCATATTTGGAATGACACATAGACACACATCAAACTACCAGAAGTACCTGGTGGAAGTCATCCTAGCCAATTATTTAATAAATAAAAACACAAAAATTGGTCTTGACTGGAAAGCCTTATACACCAACATCTACAAGTTCAAGAACCGAGAGGTGCCTGAAGAGCACAAGTTCAAACACTTGGATAAGGCAATGGTCAGGGCCATACAAAAACAAACTAACCTAGCTATAGATAACTCTAACATATATACTAACAGCATGCTCATTGCATGGGGTGACGAGATTAACAACTGGGAGCGGGACCTACACCGCCTCCGTTCTATTTTAGGGATCATGTTGCGTGGAGCAACAATAACGACCGGCGACTTACTGGGATTAACGCGCGTGAGGGCTGTGGTCATCATCGACCACAACACCGAATCGATACACACGACTGTAGCGCCGTTCACATACCCACAACGCCAAGGCTGCATTCAACGGAAATAACCGAGGGAACATGTAAACACGACGACCAGAGCGAGAAAACTGACACTGAAACTGTCCCCGCCAGGGACCCGATCGGGCGGACAGCCTAACCCACAATCCTCACGGAGGGCCAAAATGTGGGCAGGACCCGAGTACCACCAACTGTGCGATGGCCCAAATGCACGCACATGGCCGCATACTTACAAAATTAATCTTTATAATAATACTCACTATCATCACATTCAAGGAATGATACCCTTTCCTATTGAAGTATCTCTCCTCATTAAGAGAAGGTCTGTTGATACCAACATGTGTTCAGTCTATACAGCCTATAACTCCAGGCATTTTGAATTTTTCATAAAACCTTAAAGTAATAAGCATAAATAAGTATTAGTTGAGTAGGTAATTCATTTCATTCCTCAACATTAAACACTGATATTGAGTTACCTACCTTAAATTAATTTTTTATTTTTTATTTTTTTGGCTATATGCTGTACAAGATGGGGAGGTCATTAGCTTCCCATCTCTGCTCAGACCCGACGATATATATTACTACCCAAAACACAGACACACCACTAGGGCCGCATATTTTAAGCGTCACAAAGAGCAATTCACTGACGCATACAATCCAGCTGCTATCCAAGGTTGTTACAGACACATCAAAAAGTGTGTCGTGCATCCAAGAAAAATTAGCCGAGCAGAGTACGTCTCTCGAATCGACGACCCGGGCCGTCGACGAGATTACCAACAAGCTGCAGACGAGTTGGACTTGGGCGGTCCCGTCGTGGATAGCATCACTCCGTTCACCAAGATAGAGAAGATGCGGGCTGAACGGTATCGCGCTCCACGCATGATCCAATCTAGACATTTAAGCTTTAACATAGAATACGGTAGGTATATTAAACCCTTAGAAGATAAGTTAACAAAAAACTCTAACCATAGGCATAATTTCGGCAAGGGTGATTACGACGAGATAGGAGCCAGGATCTTCAAGCTCTCCAGGAAATATCAATACTACACAGAGGCAGACCATTTAACATTCGACGCATATATAACGAAAGAACATCTGAAATTAACACACACTTACTACCAGTCTTGCTACATGCATGACAAAACCCTCAGGAACCTGTCCAGTCGAACAATAAAGAACACATGCAAGACCCGGGAGGGTGACAAATACAGTCTCTGGGACGCGGATGTCCGGAGACGTGGACACCAGCCTGGGAAACTCCATAATAAACTACGCAATGATTATGGAGGTCTTGCATAGATTAGGGCTAAGGGGTGATGCCATCGTCAATGGCGACGACTCCATAATTTTTACAAACGAGAAGATAGACATTGAACGCGCTAGAGAAGAGTTTAAGCGCCTAAATCTGGTAACTAAAATACAGGAAAGCCAAACAGACATTCATCGCGTGGAATTCTGCCGAACCAGAATGGTCATAAACGCCAACGGCAAGCCTACAATGATGATGAACCCAACACGGCTGAGCTCCATATTTGGAATGACACATAGACACACATCAAACTACCAGAAGTACCTGGTGGAAGTCATCCTAGCCAATTATTTAATAAATAAAAACACAAAAATTGGTCTTGACTGGAAAGCCTTATACACCAACATCTACAAGTTCAAGAACCGAGAGGTGCCTGAAGAGCACAAGTTCAAACACTTGGATAAGGCAATGGTCAGGGCCATACAAAAACAAACTAACCTAGCTATAGATAACTCTAACATATATACTAACAGCATGCTCATTGCATGGGGTGACGAGATTAACAACTGGGAGCGGGACCTACACCGCCTCCGTTCTATTTTAGGGATCATGTTGCGTGGAGCAACAATAACGACCGGCGACTTACTGGGATTAACGCGCGTGAGGGCTGTGGTCATCATCGACCACAACACCGAATCGATACACACGACTGTAGCGCCGTTCACATACCCACACGCCAAGGCTGCATTCAACGGAAATAACCGAGGGAACATGTAAACACGACGACCAGAGCGAGAAAACTGACACTGAAACTGTCCCCGCCAGGGACCCGATCGGGCGGACAGCCTAACCCACAATCCTCACGGAGGGCCAAAATGTGGGCAGGACCCGAGTACCACCAACTGTGCGATGGCCCAAATGCACGCACATGGCCGCATACTTACAAAATTAATCTTTATAATAATACTCACTATCATCACATTCAAGGAATGATACCCTTTCCTATTGAAGTATCTCTCCTCATTAAGAGAAGGTCTGTTGATACCAACATGTGTTCAGTCTATACAGCCTATAACTCCAGGCATTTTGAATTTTTCATAAAACCTTAAAGTAATAAGCATAAATAAGTATTAGTTGAGTAGGTAATTCATTTCATTCCTCAACATTAAACACTGATATTGAGTTACCTACCTTAAATTAATTTTTTATTTTTTATTTTTTTGGCTATATGCTGTACAAGATGGGGAGGTCATTAGCTTCCCATCTCTGCTCAGACCCGACGATATATATTACTACCCAAAACACAGACACACCACTAGGGCCGCATATTTTAAGCGTCACAAAGAGCAATTCACTGACGCATACAATCCAGCTGCTATCCAAGGTTGTTACAGACATATCAAAAAGTGTGTCGTGCATCCAAGAAAAATTAGCCGAGCAGAGTACGTCTCTCGAATCGACGACCCGGGCCGTCGACGAGATTACCAACAAGCTGCAGACGAGTTGGACTTGGGCGGTCCCGTCGTGGATAGCATCACTCCGTTCACCAAGATAGAGAAGATACGGGCTGAACGGTATCGCGCTCCACGCATGATCCAATCTAGACATTTAAGCTTTAACATAGAATACGGTAGGTATATTAAACCCTTAGAAGATAAGTTAACAAAAAACTCTAACCATAGGCATAATTTCGGCAAGGGTGATTACGACGAGATAGGAGCCAGGATCTTCAAGCTCTCCAGGAAATATCAATACTACACAGAGGCAGACCATTTAACATTCGACGCATATATAACGAAAGAACATCTGAAATTAACACACACTTACTACCAGTCTTGCTACATGCATGACAAAACCCTCAGGAACCTGTCCAGTCGAACAATAAAGAACACATGCAAGACCCGGGAGGGTGACAAATACAGAGTCTCTGGGACGCGGATGTCCGGAGACGTGGACACCAGCCTGGGAAACTCCATAATAAACTACGCAATGATTATGGAGGTCTTGCATAGATTAGGGCTAAGGGGTGATGCCATCGTCAATGGCGACGACTCCATAATTTTTACAAACGAGAAGATAGACATTGAACGCGCTAGAGAAGAGTTTAAGCGCCTAAATCTGGTAACTAAAATACAGGAAAGCCAAACAGACATTCATCGCGTGGAATTCTGCCGAACCAGAATGGTCATAAACGCCAACGGCAAGCCTACAATGATGATGAACCCAACACGGCTGAGCTCCATATTTGGAATGACACATAGACACACATCAAACTACCAGAAGTACCTGGTGGAAGTCATCCTAGCCAATTATTTAATAAATAAAAACACAAAAATTGGTCTTGACTGGAAAGCCTTATACACCAACATCTACAAGTTCAAGAACCGAGAGGTGCCTGAAGAGCACAAGTTCAAACACTTGGATAAGGCAATGGTCAGGGCCATACAAAAACAAACTAACCTAGCTATAGATAACTCTAACATATATACTAACAGCATGCTCATTGCATGGGGTGACGAGATTAACAACTGGGAGCGGGACCTACACCGCCTCCGTTCTATTTTAGGGATCATGTTGCGTGGAGCAACAATAACGACCGGCGACTTACTGGGATTAACGCGCGTGAGGGCTGTGGTCATCATCGACCACAATACCGAATCGATACACACGACTGTAGCGCCGTTCACATACCCACACGCCAAGGCTGCATTCAACGGAAATAACCGAGGGAACATGTAAACACGACGACCAGAGCGAGAAAACTGACACTGAAACTGTCCCCGCCAGGGACCCGATCGGGCGGACAGCCTAACCCACAATCCTCACGGAGGGCCAAAATGTGGGCAGGACCCGAGTACCACCAACTGTGCGATGGCCCAAATGCACGCACATGGCCGCATACTTACAAAATTAATCTTTATAATAATACTCACTATCATCACATTCAAGGAATGATACCCTTTCCTATTGAAGTATCTCTCCTCATTAAGAGAAGGTCTGTTGATACCAACATGTGTTCAGTCTATACAGCCTATAACTCCAGGCATTTTGAATTTTTCATAAAACCTTAAAGTAATAAGCATAAATAAGTATTAGTTGAGTAGGTAATTCATTTCATTCCTCAACATTAAACACTGATATTGAGTTACCTACCTTAAATTAATTTTTTATTTTTTATTTTTTTGGCTATATGCTGTACAAGATGGGGAGGTCATTAGCTTCCCATCTCTGCTCAGACCCGACGATATATATTACTACCCAAAACACAGACACACCACTAGGGCCGCATATTTTAAGCGTCACAAAGAGCAATTCACTGACGCATACAATCCAGCTGCTATCCAAGGTTGTTACAGACACATCAAAAAGTGTGTCGTGCATCCAAGAAAAATTAGCCGAGCAGAGTACGTCTCTCGAATCGACGACCCGGGCCGTCGACGAGATTACCAACAAGCTGCAGACGAGTTGGACTTGGGCGGTCCCGTCGTGGATAGCATCACTCCGTTCACCAAGATAGAGAAGATACGGGCTGAACGGTATCGCGCTCGACGCATGATCCAATCTAGACATTTAAGCTTTAACATAGAATACGGTAGGTATATTAAACCCTTAGAAGATAAGTTAACAAAAAACTCTAACCATAGGCATAATTTCGGCAAGGGTGATTACGACGAGATAGGAGCCAGGATCTTCAAGCTCTCCAGGAAATATCAATACTACACAGAGGCAGACCATTTAACAATCGACGCATATATAACGAAAGAACATCTGAAATTAACACACACTTACTACCAGTCTTGCTACATGCATGACAAAACCCTCAGGAACCTGTCCAGTCGAACAATAAAGAACACATGCAAGACCCGGGAGGGTGACAAATACAGAGTCTCTGGGACGCGGATGTCCGGAGACGTGGACACTAGCCTGGGAAACTCCATAATAAACTACGCAATGATTATGGAGGTCTTGCATAGATTAGGGCTAAGGGGTGATGCCATCGTCAATGGCGACGACTCCATAATTTTTACAAACGAGAAGATAGACATTGAACGCGCTAGAGAAGAGTTTAAGCGCCTAAATCTGGTAACTAAAATACAGGAAAGCCAAACAGACATTCATCGCGTGGAATTCTGCCGAACCAGAATGGTCATAAACGCCAACGGCAAGCCTACAATGATGATGAACCCAACACGGCTGAGCTCCATATTTGGAATGACACATAGACACACATCAAACTACCAGAAGTACCTGGTGGAAGTCATCCTAGCCAATTATTTAATAAATAAAAACACAAAAATTGGTCTTGACTGGAAAGCCTTATACACCAACATCTACAAGTTCAAGAACCGAGAGGTGCCTGAAGAGCACAAGTTCAAACACTTGGATAAGGCAATGGTCAGGGCCATACAAAAACAAACTAACCTAGCTATAGATAACTCTAACATATATACTAACAGCATGCTCATTGCATGGGGTGACGAGATTAACAACTGGGAGCGGGACCTACACCGCCTCCGTTCTATTTTAGGGATCATGTTGCGTGGAGCAACAATAACGACCGGCGACTTACTGGGATTAACGCGCGTGAGGGCTGTGGTCATCATCGACCACAACACCGAATCGATACACACGACTGTAGCGCCGTTCACATACCCACAACGCCAAGGCTGCATTCAACGGAAATAACCGAGGGAACATGTAAACACGACGACCAGAGCGAGAAAACTGACACTGAAACTGTCCCCGCCAGGGACCCGATCGGGCGGACAGCCTAACCCACAATCCTCACGGAGGGCCAAAATGTGGGCAGGACCCGAGTACCACCAACTGTGCGATGGCCCAAATGCACGCATATGGCCGCATACTTACAAAATTAATCTTTATAATAATACTCACTATCATCACATTCAAGGAATGATACCCTTTCCTATTGAAGTATCTCTCCTCATTAAGAGAAGGTCTGTTGATACCAACATGTGTTCAGTCTATACAGCCTATAACTCCAGGCATTTTGAATTTTTCATAAAACCTTAAAGTAATAAGCATAAATAAGTATTAGTTGAGTAGGTAATTCATTTCATTCCTCAACATTAAACACTGATATTGAGTTACCTACCTTAAATTTATTTTTTATTTTTTATTTTTTTGGCTATATGCTGTACAAGATGGGGAGGTCATTAGCTTCCCATCTCTGCTCAGACCCGACGATATATATTACTACCCAAAACACAGACACACCACTAGGGCCGCATATTTTAAGCGTCACAAAGAGCAATTCACTGACGCATACAATCCAGCTGCTATCCAAGGTTGTTACAGACACATCAAAAAGTGTGTCGTGCATCCAAGAAAAATTAGCCGAGCAGAGTACGTCTCTCGAATCGACGACCCGGGCCGTCGACGAGATTACCAACAAGCTGCAGACGAGTTGGACTTGGGCGGTCCCGTCGTGGATAGCATCACTCCGTTCACCAAGATAGAGAAGATGCGGGCTGAACGGTATCGCGCTCCACGCATGATCCAATCTAGACATTTAAGCTTTAACATAGAATACGGTAGGTATATTAAACCCTTAGAAGATAAGTTAACAAAAAACTCTAACCATAGGCATAATTTCGGCAAGGGTGATTACGACGAGATACGAGGGGCGTTCAAAATATTCTCGGTATGTGGATAAAAACAAACAAGTACGAAAAGTTTGATATTTTTATTTTTCAATATACTCCCCCCCTATGTTCATACACTTATAAGATCGATCAATTATTTTTTTTAATCCCTCATAAAAATATTTTTTATCTTTGGTGTAAAAATGCTCCTCCACGGCCGTCTTCAACGCTTCATCGTCAGAAAATTTATTTCCACGCAGATCCTTTTTAAGATTAGGGAACAAAAAGAAGTCGCTTGGGGCTAAGTCCGGACTATAGGGTGGATGAGTAACAGTTTCAAACCCACATTCAACAATAGCTGCCTTGGCAATATGAGCAGTATGGACAGGGGCGTTGTCATGCAGAAGCAGAACACCTTTGGTTAACTTTCCTCGCCTCTTTTCTTTGATCGCATCTCTTAATTGACGTATAACGTTAGCGTAGTACTGCCCTGTGATATTTACACCTTTTTCTTTATAATCGATAAGCAAAACTCCTTCACAATCCCAAAATATTGTGGCCATGACCTTGCCAGCTGACGGGATTACCTTGAACTTCTTGGGATGAGCTGAACCCTTAATGTACCACTGCATGGACTCCTGTTTGCTCTCTGGGTCATAATGATGAACCCAGGTTTCATCTCCAGTAACTATTTTTTGCAGCACCTCATCGGGATTTTCACCACACAGGTCGATAAAATCTGAGCAGCAAGCCACACGCATATCCTTTTGATGAAGCGTCAGCATTCGCGGAACCCATCTTGCACTTACTTTTGACATATTAAGATGGTCATGTATAATGTCATGTACGGTACCAATAGAGAGATTGGTTACTTGAGCTATAGATTTTACCTTCACTCGGCCGTCTTCCAATATAAGTTTTTCCACTTTATCAATATTTTCTTGTGAGGTAGCCACTACAGGCCGGCCAGGTCTAGGGTCATCTTCAATACTCTCCCTTCCACGCTTAAATTCGCTTGACCATTTTTGAATAGTAGATAAAGAAGGAGCAGACTCACGGTAAACACAATCCATTTCCTCTTTTATGGTTTTTTGATTTTTACCCTGTTTTGTCAAGAATTTTATGACGGATCGGTGCTATAATTTCGTTAAAATTGTTAATTCGCTCATGGTGTTCATGTTTGTTCGGCAATTGCAGAAAAACAAAAGAACATCTCGGTTCCAATTTTACTTTTTTTTAATGTCAATGGATGAATCTTAGCGGCCAGTAACAAATATATATATAAAAGAGGTTGTAACGTATCAATACCGAGAATATTTTGAACGCCCCTCGTAGGAGCCAGGATCTTCAAGCTCTCCAGGAAATATCAATACTACACAGAGGCAGACCATTTAACATTCGACGCATATATAACGAAAGAACATCTGAAATTAACACACACTTACTACCAGTCTTGCTACATGCATGACAAAACCCTCAGGAACCTGTCCAGTCGAACAATAAAGAACACATGCAAGACCCGGGAGGGTGACAAATACAGAGTCTCTGGGACGCGGATGTCCGGAGACGTGGACACCAGCCTGGGAAACTCCATAATAAACTACGCAATGATTATGGAGGTCTTGCATAGATTAGGGCTAAGGGGTGATGCCATCGTCAATGGCGACGACTCCATATTTTTTACAAACGAGAAGATAGACATTGAACGCGCTAGAGAAGAGTTTAAGCGCCTAAATCTGGTAACTAAAATACAGGAAAGCCAAACAGACATTCATCGCGTGGAATTCTGCCGAACCAGAATGGTCATAAACGCCAACGGCAAGCCTACAATGATGATGAACCCAACACGGCTGAGCTCCATATTTGGAATGACACATAGACACACATCAAACTACCAGAAGTACCTGGTGGAAGTCATCCTAGCCAATTATTTAATAAATAAAAACACAAAAATTGGTCTTGACTGGAAAGCCTTATACACCAACATCTACAAGTTCAAGAACCGAGAGGTGCCTGAAGAGCACAAGTTCAAACACTTGGATAAGGCAATGGTCAGGGCCATACAAAAACAAACTAACCTAGCTATAGATAACTCTAACATATATACTAACAGCATGCTCATTGCATGGGGTGACGAGATTAACAACTGGGAGCGGGACCTACACCGCCTCCGTTCTATTTTAGGGATCATGTTGCGTGGAGCAACAATAACGACCGGCGACTTACTGGGATTAACGCGCGTGAGGGCTGTGGTCATCATCGACCACAACACCGAATCGATACACACGACTGTAGCGCCGTTCACATACCCACAACGCCAAGGCTGCATTCAACGGAAATAACCGAGGGAACATGTAAACACGACGACCAGAGCGAGAAAACTGACACTGAAACTGTCCCCGCCAGGGACCCGATCGGGCGGACAGCCTAACCCACAATCCTCACGGAGGGCCAAAATGTGGGCAGGACCCGAGTACCACCAACTGTGCGATGGCCCAAATGCACGCACATGGCCGCATACTTACAAAATTAATCTTTATAATAATACTCACTATCATCACATTCAAGGAATGATACCCTTTCCTATTGAAGTATCTCTCCTCATTAAGAGAAGGTCTGTTGATACCAACATGTGTTCAGTCTATACAGCCTATAACTCCAGGCATTTTGAATTTTTCATAAAACCTTAAAGTAATAAGCATAAATAAGTATTAGTTGAGTAGGTAATTCATTTCATTCCTCAACATTAAACACTGATATTGAGTTACCTACCTTAAATTAATTTTTTATTTTTTATTTTTTTGGCTATATGCTGTACAAGATGGGGAGGTCATTAGCTTCCCATCTCTGCTCAGACCCGACGATATATATTACTACCCAAAACACAGACACACCACTAGGGCCGCATATTTTAAGCGTCACAAAGAGCAATTCACTGACGCATACAATCCAGCTGCTATCCAAGGTTGTTACAGACACATCAAAAAGTGTGTCGTGCATCCAAGAAAAATTAGCCGAGCAGAGTACGTCTCTCGAATCGACGACCCGGGCCGTCGACGAGATTACCAACAAGCTGCAGACGAGTTGGACTTGGGCGGTCCCGTCGTGGATAGCATCACTCCGTTCACCAAGATAGAGAAGATGCGGGCTGAACGGTATCGCGCTCCACGCATGATCCAATCTAGACATTTAAGCTTTAACATAGAATACGGTAGGTATATTAAACCCTTAGAAGATAAGTTAACAAAAAACTCTAACCATAGGCATAATTTCGGCAAGGGTGATTACGACGAGATAGGAGCCAGGATCTTCAAGCTCTCCAGGAAATATCAATACTACACAGAGGCAGACCATTTAACATTCGACGCATATATAACGAAAGAACATCTGAAATTAACACACACTTACTACCAGTCTTGCTACATGCATGACAAAACCCTCAGGAACCTGTCCAGTCGAACAATAAAGAACACATGCAAGACCCGGGAGGGTGACAAATACAGAGTCTCTGGGACGCGGATGTCCGGAGACGTGGACACCAGCCTGGGAAACTCCATAATAAACTACGCAATGATTATGGAGGTCTTGCATAGATTAGGGCTAAGGGGTGATGCCATCGTCAATGGCGACGACTCCATAATTTTTACAAACGAGAAGATAGACATTGAACGCGCTAGAGAAGAGTTTAAGCGCCTAAATCTGGTAACTAAAATACAGGAAAGCCAAACAGACATTCATCGCGTGGAATTCTGCCGAACCAGAATGGTCATAAACGCCAACGGCAAGCCTACAATGATGATGAACCCAACACGGCTGAGCTCCATATTTGGAATGACACATAGACACACATCAAACTACCAGAAGTACCTGGTGGAAGTCATCCTAGCCAATTATTTAATAAATAAAAACACAAAAATTGGTCTTGACTGGAAAGCCTTATACACCAACATCTACAAGTTCAAGAACCGAGAGGTGCCTGAAGAGCACAAGTTCAAACACTTGGATAAGGCAATGGTCAGGGCCATACAAAAACAAACTAACCTAGCTATAGATAACTCTAACATATATACTAACAGCATGCTCATTGCATGGGGTGACGAGATTAACAACTGGGAGCGGGACCTACACCGCCTCCGTTCTATTTTAGGGATCATGTTGCGTGGAGCAACAATAACGACCGGCGACTTACTGGGATTAACGCGCGTGAGGGCTGTGGTCATCATCGACCACAACACCGAATCGATACACACGACTGTAGCGCCGTTCACATACCCACAACGCCAAGGCTGCATTCAACGGAAATAACCGAGGGAACATGTAAACACGACGACCAGAGCGAGAAAACTGACACTGAAACTGTCCCCGCCAGGGACCCGATCGGGCGGACAGCCTAACCCACAATCCTCACGGAGGGCCAAAATGTGGGCAGGACCCGAGTACCACCAACTGTGCGATGGCCCAAATGCACGCACATGGCCGCATACTTACAAAATTAATCTTTATAATAATACTCACTATCATCACATTCAAGGAATGATACCCTTTCCTATTGAAGTATCTCTCCTCATTAAGAGAAGGTCTGTTGATACCAACATGTGTTCAGTCTATACAGCCTATAACTCCAGGCATTTTGAATTTTTCATAAAACCTTAAAGTAATAAGCATAAATAAGTATTAGTTGAGTAGGTAATTCATTTCATTCCTCAACATTAAACACTGATATTGAGTTACCTACCTTAAATTAATTTTTATTTTTTATTTTTTTGGCTATATGCTGTACAAGATGGGGAGGTCATTAGCTTCCCATCTCTGCTCAGACCCGACGATATATATTACTACCCAAAACACAGACACACCACTAGGGCCGCATATTTTAAGCGTCACAAAGAGCAATTCACTGACGCATACAATCCAGCTGCTATCCAAGGTTGTTACAGACACATCAAAAAGTGTGTCGTGCATCCAAGAAAAATTAGCCGAGCAGAGTACGTCTCTCGAATCGACGACCCGGGCCGTCGACGAGATTTTTTTTTTTTTTTTTATTTATTTATTGAATAATATCATGACACGTACAACAACATATAACATTGTCCCACAAAACCATACTAGACGGTTTATCTGCGGGATCGGGAGTCTCAATTATGCTATACATAAGTATACGTAAGTACAAACTAGATATTGTCAGAGTTGTAACAATTAAATTAATTCCTACATCTCGCAATTCAGCCTTGCTATCGCTAAGCTAGATTGCGGCGTGCAAGAAGTCGCTCAACAATGATTTAAACTTGTTTTTGGGTAATTCATTTCTTAAAACAGCAGGTAAGGAATTTAGAAGATATGGAATACGTTTCTGTAAAGTTCTGTCACCATAGTAATTCTGAATTCTGGGAACGACAAATTTTCCCAGTGTAGTAGTTCTTGTCCTATGAATATGTTCAACACGTTCCATAGTAATGCCCCACTCTCGGTTGCCATGGTTATTGACCGCTAATAAATATTTATGTTTTAAAGCAGCTGGGAGGAGTTTACAGATTTTAAATAATTGTCTATAATCATTTTTACATCTATGTTTAGTCTTTTTATCTACAAGTAGTTTTAAAAATCGGATTTGCATGTTTTCTAATTTATCTATGTTTGTTTTGAATGTCAGACCATAGCAATCGAGAGCGTAGCCCACAATTGATTCAACTAAAGACTTATATAAACATTTTAATGTACTGCTAGGAACTCTAAAACTTAAGTGGTAAAATTTACCTAATAAAATTCTTAGCTTATTACAAATAAAGTTGACATGATCAGACCAAGACAAATGTTCGTCCACTTTTACCCCAAGATAAGTGACACATTTCACCCTTTCTATTGGCTTACAGCTACAATTAACAAGGTCTCTGTGAAGGCAATCAAACGTGTGCGCATATATCAGTAACGAGGGATCTTCGAGAGGCAGATAAGGCGAGTGAATGACAATGAGTTTAGTTTTATTACTATTCATGACAATTCCGTTGTCATGCGACCACCTGACTATGGCATGTACATCTTGCTGTATAAGCTGGAATGTCTCAGCGAGATCTGTGCCGCCGAGCAGCACACATAGATCGTCTGCGTACATATGCGCAGAACAATGTTGTAGCACACCTGTCAAGCTGTTAGCATGGAGCAAATAGCACAGTGGGCCGCAGCCCGAGCCTTGGGGGACCCCGCAGAGTACCTCACGCTCATCACTGAGCTCGTTGCCCACTCTAACTCGGAAGGAGCGCGAAGTGAGATAGTCGCGGAACCATTTGTTCAGCGGCTGACCCACTCCACACTCCTCCATTGCCTTAAGCAGAGTGTCCGTCTGGAGCGTATCAAAAGCTTTTTTACAATCAAAGAAAATCGCTACGACAAATTGTTTTTTACTTAAACAAAGGTTAATTTCATTCGTAAATTTTGATAACAGAGTATTTGTACTTTTGCCTTTTTGGAAGCCATACTGGCAATTATTTAAAATATTATTCTTTTGTAAGTAATTATTTAATTGATTAGTTACACATTTCTCAAATACTTTGTCAACGCTTGACAGGATAGCGATTGGTCTGTAATTTGAATAACATTTTTTATCACCTTTCTTAAAGATCGGGCGCACTATCGCTTCCTTTAGCTTGTTAGGGAAATAACATTTTGAGATAGATAGGTTAATAAAGTTGGCTAATACTGGTGAGATTTTATCAAGAACCAGTTTTAAGTCACACATGCGCACGAGATCGCTGCCTGGAGACTTTTTTGTGTCCATATTTCTTATGACTTTTATTACATCTTGTACAGAAACAGGTTGCCATCTCATGCACATGTCGACTTCATGGACATAACTATCTCTGTTTAGCCATACTTCACTGCAAGAATGCTTTATCTGTTCTATTTCATCAGTAAAAGTAGACGCAAAGTTATTGCATATGTCTTTAACATTTGCTAGTCTGTTAAAGTTTTCTAATATAGTGTTATCTAAGTTTTTTCTCTCATTTCCCATAAACATGTGAATTTTTTCCCATAGCTTTTTTATATTGTTGTTACATTCCAAAATACACTTTTTATCATAATCATTGTTACATTTATATATTTTTTTCGTACATTTATTCCTATACTTCGTATAATTTAAACGTTTGATCATGTTTTTCGGATCGTTGCTCCATATCTCGAAAAGTTTATCTCTTTGTTTTATCATAGATTTTAAATTATCAGTTATCCAAGTTTTGTTACGACGATTCTTATTACAAGATCCAATTTTTTTATCCTTATAGCTATCATTATACACATTCCCAAAAAGTTGATTCAACTCGTTATACATTCTTTTAGGACAATCAATAGAGATAAGGTAGCTAAAATCAATTTCTAATAGTTTTTCGCGAACCAATTTGTTATCAAGGACTCGACGTGTCAAGGTCGTGGGTTCGATGCGCACGCGCGGCGCGTCGACACATCCGCCACACGTCCGTCGGCGGCGACGGGGGGCCTGCAGCGAGATGCCCCCGCCCGCCAGCGCCAGCCGGTCTGGCGGCGGCGGCGGCGACGGAGCGCTTTCCCATTGAACCAATGCAGTCACAAAGTAGTGATCGGATAATTTATGTTTAACTACAGCAGAGTTAATTGATACACCTGACGCTCTTATAAAAATGTGATCCAAACATGATTCGGTGATTTTACCATTAACTATTTCTTTACGCGTTATTTGACTAATACACCTAGTAAAACCGTATTCGCACATTAAGTTTTCATATTTGCTTACGTGACTGTTTTGATTATCTAATAAGTTTATGTTAATGTCGCCACAGAAGAATAACTTAAATTGTTTTGGCATATTTATTAATATTTCACGTAATTCTGACAGAAATAAAACTAATCGATCTTGCTTGTTGATTCGAGGCGGTCTATATATAGAGATTATATATAGTAGCTCCCCATTATAATTAAGTTCAATAGGAACGCACTCCGCAGATCTCAGCCGAGCAATAATAGGTATATCAATAACCCGGACCGCATGCGCCCCGCGCGTGTACACCAGCACCCCTCCCCCGCTACGACCGATTCTAGTAAAGGAATTTACATTGAAACCATTGATTTTGTAACAAGATAATAATGAATATGGAACATTAGGTTCGGTGATTACAATCACATCAATCCTCTCTAAACAATCATGCAGTACAAGTAATAATTGACTAAAGTTTTTCTTTAATGATCTAATGTTAATATGAAGTAAACAAATGCCATTTATGTTACTTAACTTTAAAAACCATTCGTTGAAGCTGTCAACATTCGCCTCGTTTAAACAGTCTTCTGATAAATAGTCAATATCGTTCAACGACGCGCCTGTGACGATTTATTTTAAACACATTTACACCAGTTGTGCTAATAAGCATAATCACTTTACTTCACATTGAGCAGATCAGCGACGTCCTTGTCTGACCGCACCCAGCCAACTTTATCACCTTCAGCTTTCTTTACAAGCACCTTACCATTAGCCACCCAAATGTATTTGTAGACACCGTTTAGTTGTTTTTTCGTATGCCATAGTAAAGCACGAGTTGCTTTCGCCAGGTCCTCGTTAATGTAAACTTTATCCACACTCGCCCCACCTGTGATCATACTACTGTTGATCCCAGCCAGCCCACGTCGCCGTGCCAGCCACAAATCCCGGGATGCAGCATCAGATGTTTTGAATCCGACGAGGATGGAGCCGGACTTCTTTCCCTCTTTTGGTGTTCGTCGTCTTTGTACCCACTCAATGTCATTGCTGCTTGCTCCGATTCTATCACCCAGTTTAGCAACTATCTCCTTAACATTTTCATTAGGCAGGCATTCAATACCTACAATTTCTAGGTTATGTTTGCGCGATGACTGTTCAAAATCGTTCATCTGTTGTTCGAGTGCAAGATTGCACTTTTCCAAATAGATACATTTGTTGTTGACAAGTAATAATGTTTTTTCGACTTTCTTGAGCTTATCTTTAGTTTGTTCATGCTCATTTAAAAGTGTATCGTATTTTTCCGATAGTAAGCTGATACTTTGCTCGATGATGTCTAGATGTTTCTTTAGTCCAGGAATGACGTTGACCTTTTTTAGTATATCTTTCAAGATTTTATCATTGTTCTGATCCTCCTCTTCCTGATCTTCTTCTGCTGAACCTTCGTCTTCACAATTGTTACAGTAAATTCTGTTTTTTCCTGCTTTTAAGTCAGCCGCTAATCCTTTAACACAGCTCTTGTGGAATGTCCCTTGGCATGGTCCTTGACACAAAAAGTGTGATCCCTTCTTTGCTAAGACTTTTTTGCACTTTTGACAGTCCATTTTGAAAACGTGTGGACGCGGACGCGATACGTATACACTCACTGACGCTACGAGCGAGACTGTCGACTGACTACCAACAAGCTGCAGACGAGTTGGACTTGGGCGGTCCCGTCGTGGATAGCATCACTCCGTTCACCAAGATAGAGAAGATGCGGGCTGAACGGTATCGCGCTCCACGCATGATCCAATCTAGACATTTAAGCTTTAACATAGAATACGGTAGGTATATTAAACCCTTAGAAGATAAGTTAACAAAAAACTCTAACCATAGGCATAATTTCGGCAAGGGTGATTACGACGAGATAGGAGCCAGGATCTTCAAGCTCTCCAGGAAATATCAATACTACACAGAGGCAGACCATTTAACATTCGACGCATATATAACGAAAGAACATCTGAAATTAACACACACTTACTACCAGTCTTGCTACATGCATGACAAAACCCTCAGGAACCTGTCCAGTCGAACAATAAAGAACACATGCAAGACCCGGGAGGGTGACAAATACAGAGTCTCTGGGACGCGGATGTCCGGAGACGTGGACACCAGCCTGGGAAACTCCATAATAAACTACGCAATGATTATGGAGGTCTTGCATAGATTAGGGCTAAGGGGTGATGCCATCGTCAATGGCGACGACTCCATAATTTTTACAAACGAGAAGATAGACATTGAACGCGCTAGAGAAGAGTTTAAGCGCCTAAATCTGGTAACTAAAATACAGGAAAGCCAAACAGACATTCATCGCGTGGAATTCTGCCGAACCAGAATGGTCATAAACGCCAACGGCAAGCCTACAATGATGATGAACCCAACACGGCTGAGCTCCATATTTGGAATGACACATAGACACACATCAAACTACCAGAAGTACCTGGTGGAAGTCATCCTAGCCAATTATTTAATAAATAAAAACACAAAAATTGGTCTTGACTGGAAAGCCTTATACACCAACATCTACAAGTTCAAGAACCGAGAGGTGCCTGAAGAGCACAAGTTCAAACACTTGGATAAGGCAATGGTCAGGGCCATACAAAAACAAACTAACCTAGCTATAGATAACTCTAGCATATATACTAACAGCATGCTCATTGCATGGGGTGACGAGATTAACAACTGGGAGCGGGACCTACACCGCCTCCGTTCTATTTTAGGGATCATGTTGCGTGGAGCAACAATAACGACCGGCGACTTACTGGGATTAACGCGCGTGAGGGCTGTGGTCATCATCGACCACAACACCGAATCGATACACACGACTGTAGCGCCGTTCACATACCCACAACGCCAAGGCTGCATTCAACGGAAATAACCGAGGGAACATGTAAACACGACGACCAGAGCGAGAAAACTGACACTGAAACTGTCCCCGCCAGGGACCCGATCGGGCGGACAGCCTAACCCACAATCCTCACGGAGGGCCAAAATGTGGGCAGGACCCGAGTACCACCAACTGTGCGATGGCCCAAATGCACGCACATGGCCGCATACTTACAAAATTAATCTTTATAATAATACTCACTATCATCACATTCAAGGAATGATACCCTTTCCTATTGAAGTATCTCTCCTCAGTAAGAGAAGGTCTGTTGATACCAACCAACATGTGTTCAGTCTATACAGCCTATAACTCCAGGCATTTTGAATTTTTCATAAAACCTTAAAGTAATAAGCATAAATAAGTATTAGTTGAGTAGGTAATTCATTCCTCAACATTAAACACTGATATTGAGTTACCTACCTTAACTTAATTTTTTTTTTTTTTTGGCTATATGCTGTACAAGATGGGGAGGTCATTAGCTTCCCATCTCTGCTCAGACCCGACGATATATATTACTACCCAAAACACAGACACACCACTAGGGCCGCATATTTTAAGCGTCACAAAGAGCAATTCACTGACGCATACAATCCAGCTGCTATCCAAGGTTGTTACAGACACATCAAAAAGTGTGTCGTGCATCCAAGAAAAATTAGCCGAGCAGAGTACGTCTCTCGAATCGACGACCCGGGCCGTCGACGAGATTACCAACAAGCTGCAGACGAGTTGGACTTGGGCGGTCCCGTCGTGGATAGCATCACTCCGTTCACCAAGATAGAGAAGATACGGGCTGAACGGTATCGCGCTCCACGCATGATCCAATCTAGACATTTAAGCTTTAACATAGAATACGGTAGGTATATTAAACCCTTAGAAGATAAGTTAACAAAAAACTCTAACCATAGGCATAATTTCGGCAAGGGTGATTACGACGAGATAGGAGCCAGGATCTTCAAGCTCTCCAGGAAATATCAATACTACACAGAGGCAGACCATTTAACATTCGACGCATATATAACGAAAGAACATCTGAAATTAACACACACTTACTACCAGTCTTGCTACATGCATGACAAAACCCTCAGGAACCTGTCCAGTCGAACAATAAAGAACACATGCAAGACCCGGGAGGGTGACAAATACAGAGTCTCTGGGACGCGGATGTCCGGAGACGTGGACACCAGCCTGGGAAACTCCATAATAAACTACGCAATGATTATGGAGGTCTTGCATAGATTAGGGCTAAGGGGTGATGCCATCGTCAATGGCGACGACTCCATAATTTTTACAAACGAGAAGATAGACATTGAACGCGCTAGAGAAGAGTTTAAGCGCCTAAATCTGGTAACTAAAATACAGGAAAGCCAAACAGACATTCATCGCGTGGAATTCTGCCGAACCAGAATGGTCATAAACGCCAACGGCAAGCCTACAATGATGATGAACCCAACACGGCTGAGCTCCATATTTGGAATGACACATAGACACACATCAAACTACCAGAAGTACCTGGTGGAAGTCATCCTAGCCAATTATTTAATAAATAAAAACACAAAAATTGGTCTTGACTGGAAAGCCTTATACACCAACATCTACAAGTTCAAGAACCGAGAGGTGCCTGAAGAGCACAAGTTCAAACACTTGGATAAGGCAATGGTCAGGGCCATACAAAAACAAACTAACCTAGCTATAGATAACTCTAACATATATACTAACAGCATGCTCATTGCATGGGGTGACGAGATTAACAACTGGGAGCGGGACCTACACCGCCTCCGTTCTATTTTAGGGATCATGTTGCGTGGAGCAACAATAACGACCGGCGACTTACTGGGATTAACGCGCGTGAGGGCTGTGGTCATCATCGACCACAACACCGAATCGATACACACGACTGTAGCGCCGTTCACATACCCACAACGCCAAGGCTGCATTCAACGGAAATAACCGAGGGAACATGTAAACACGACGACCAGAGCGAGAAAACTGACACTGAAACTGTCCCCGCCAGGGACCCGATCGGGCGGACAGCCTAACCCACAATCCTCACGGAGGGCCAAAATGTGGGCAGGACCCGAGTACCACCAACTGTGCGATGGCCCAAATGCACGCACATGGCCGCATACTTACAAAATTAATCTTTATAATAATACTCACTATCATCACATTCAAGGAATGATACCCTTTCCTATTGAAGTATCTCTCCTCAGTAAGAGAAGGTCTGTTGATACCAACCAACATGTGTTCAGTCTATACAGCCTATAACTCCAGGCATTTTGAATTTTTCATAAAACCTTAAAGTAATAAGCATAAATAAGTATTAGTTGAGTAGGTAATTCATTCCTCAACATTAAACACTGATATTGAGTTACCTTTTTTTTTTTTTTTTTTTTTTTTTTTTTTCCCCGGGAGAAATGCATTACGCATACCACCGCACCGGGGAAGTGCGATGGTTATGTGGGACTCCCCTCCTCGAAGATGGTAAGTGAGGAGGGTTTACCCACTAAAACTCCCGGGATTCTCCGACATCCGCTCGGCAGGCGCCTGGTAACTGTTTACCACTGGTCCACACGCCTGCGCGGGGTCCCGAAGGACACACCTTGCAGTAAAACTGCAACAGTGGCGACCTCTGTGAGGCCGCCACCACCCCTCGGAGATTGTCTAGCGGGGGTCTATGAGGATTCTCCCCTCCCCCCCCCCGCCTATAGACTAGGACGGATGCAGTAACCCGTGCAACCGTCTCCGGCGACCTGGTCTTCGGCGCCTGGCGACCCCTGACAACGGGTCGTCTTCGCGCAGACGTTCGTCTGCCTCTTTGCGAGTAAGTACCTTCTCGCAGAAAGAGGCGACTGCGCCCCACGATCTGATGCCGCCTAACATGGCATCTACCACGGCATTGATACCGAGATCGTTTCCGACCACAGCTCTTAGATGTTGGCGAGGCTGGTCGAACGCCGTGCACGATTCCAGCGTGTGTAAGGCCGAGTCGGTCGTGGCCCCACACTGGTGACATGCTGGTGTCGGCTCCCTACCTATCCTGCACAGAAAGCGGCCGAAACAGCCGTGATCGGTAAGCATTTGTGTCTGGTAGTAGGTGAGCACACCCTCCTTGCGACCGATCCATTCATCCAGAACGGGCCGGATTTTATTGACGACAGTTATTGCCGCATCAAGATCATCCAGTATGGAAGACAATCCAGCAACAAGCAAACCTACCGACGGGGAAGGACTCTATCAGAAGAAGAGCAATCATAAGACCGGTAAAGGCTCAAAAGATAAAAGAAATGAAGCCTTCAGGCGTAAGAAGAACGCTGAAACCGATGCCGCTATACAAGCAGGAATATTCGCTCGACTGAAGATCAAGGATCCCACCTCTGTCTCCTCCATCCCTATAGCCAACGAGATCCACCCGGTTATCGTCCCGGTTACGTTTAATACGCTCCCGGACTATGTCGACCGTGTATGGGATACAATGGAAGCAACGGGAACAAGACCATTTAGCTCAATGAACACCCCAGAAAATAAGAACGTTTTCAAGAAGGGAATGCAGATTTTAGCAGAGGTTAAACTCTGTTATGCGCAGCGCGCCCACCAGGATAAACCTGATGAAGATCTACCAGCCAAGAAGCTCTACACCACAGAAGAATTACACGATTTCAACAATATGGCAGAACATTTGCCGTACCCACTCGCTATCTTTTTAGAATGCATCGGGAACACTGTTGATAGAAAACAAGTAATAACTCCTGTGTTAGCTGAAATCGCTGGCGAATATTGCGCCGCATCTGGTGCTATAACTCATAGCCCACGCCATCTACTGCCACTCCTTCGCATGCTCCGAGACGGTGTATGCCAGAATGAGGAAGTTCATTCAATTGCTAAGGCAATCGATTCATTGCCAGGTATTTGTTGGGAGGAATTTGATGGGCCAGCCGTACCACCGGCACGAGCGCCCAGGATGGTTAGACTTACCCAGTCGTCCTTCGACTTTTGGACTGAACCTGACGGCGGAAACTACAAGATTAAATGGACTGATAAAGAATACAGGACATTTGTGAAGATTGTACAGTCGATGTCTTCGCGAAGAGGATTTAACGTCACCACAGACCTCTCACCAGGACAAGGCTCTCTAGCCCAGATAGTACAGACTCCACAATGGAACCTTTCAACATCCATCACGTGGTTCGCTATGACAGAGATTCCAGAGTACGACCAGAAACTAGGCGCTGCATTTGCATTTTGCAATTACCAGGGCGCAACAGTTCAGGACTCGAGATTCTCAGGTACGTTCTCCACCTCCTACATTAGAGGAGAAATTACACCGAGAAGGGTAATGAATGCCATTTTGGCATCCCAAGAGTAGACAGTAACTACTCATTGTCCGATGTATAAATATAGACGTAAAATTTCTACAGATATTGAGTTACCTACCTTAACTTAATTTTTTTTTTTTTTTTGGCTATATGCTGTACAAGATGGGGAGGTCATTAGCTTCCCATCTCTGCTCAGACCCGACGATATATATTACTACCCAAAACACAGACACACCACTAGGGCCGCATATTTTAAGCGTCACAAAGAGCAATTCACTGACGCATACAATCCAGCTGCTATCCAAGGTTGTTACAGACACATCAAAAAGTTTGTCGTGCATCCAAGAAAAATTAGCCGAGCAGAGTACGTCTCTCGAATCGACGACCCGGGCCGTCGACGAGATTACCAACAAGCTGCAGACGAGTTGGACTTGGGCGGTCCCGTCGTGGATAGCATCACTCCGTTCACCAAGATAGAGAAGATGCGGGCTAAACGGTATCGCGCTCCACGCATGATCCAATCTAGACATTTAAGCTTTAACATAGAATACGGTAGGTATATTAAACCCTTAGAAGATAAGTTAACAAAAAACTCTAACCATAGGCATAATTTCGGCAAGGGTGATTACGACGAGATAGGAGCCAGGATCTTCAAGCTCTCCAGGAAATATCAATACTACACAGAGGCAGACCATTTAACATTCGACGCATATATAACGAAAGAACATCTGAAATTAACACACACTTACTACCAGTCTTGCTACATGCATGACAAAACCCTCAGGAACCTGTCCAGTCGAACAATAAAGAACACATGCAAGACCCGGGAGGGTGACAAATACAGAGTCTCTGGGACGCGGATGTCCGGAGACGTGGACACCAGCCTGGGAAACTCCATAATAAACTACGCAATGATTATGGAGGTCTTGCATAGATTAGGGCTAAGGGGTGATGCCATCGTCAATGGCGACGACTCCATAATTTTTACAAACGAGAAGATAGACATTGAACGCGCTAGAGAAGAGTTTAAGCGCCTAAATC
Organism: Scoparia ambigualis; assembly: GCA_963921215.1. Lineage (NCBI taxonomy): Eukaryota > Metazoa > Arthropoda > Insecta > Lepidoptera > Crambidae > Scoparia > Scoparia ambigualis. Next base: position 6,413,634 of record OY992516.1, on the reverse strand, counting down.
TGGTAACTAAAATACAGGAAAGCCAAACAGACATTCATCGCGTGGAATTCTGCCGAACCAGAATGGTCATAAACGCCAACGGCAAGCCTACAATGATGATGAACCCAACACGGCTGAGCTCCATATTTGGAATGACACATAGACACACATCAAACTACCAGAAGTACCTGGTGGAAGTCATCCTAGCCAATTATTTAATAAATAAAAACACAAAAATTGGTCTTGACTGGAAAGCCTTATACACCAACATCTACAAGTTCAAGAACCGAGAGGTGCCTGAAGAGCACAAGTTCAAACACTTGGATAAGGCAATGGTCAGGGCCATACAAAAACAAACTAACCTAGCTATAGATAACTCTAACATATATACTAACAGCATGCTCATTGCATGGGGTGACGAGATTAACAACTGGGAGCGGGACCTACACCGCCTCCGTTCTATTTTAGGGATCATGTTGCGTGGAGCAACAATAACGACCGGCGACTTACTGGGATTAACGCGCGTGAGGGCTGTGGTCATCATCGACCACAACACCGAATCGATACACACGACTGTAGCGCCGTTCACATACCCACAACGCCAAGGCTGCATTCAACGGAAATAACCGAGGGAACATGTAAACACGACGACCAGAGCGAGAAAACTGACACTGAAACTGTCCCCGCCAGGGACCCGATCGGGCGGACAGCCTAACCCACAATCCTCACGGAGGGCCAAAATGTGGGCAGGACCCGAGTACCACCAACTGTGCGATGGCCCAAATGCACGCACATGGCCGCATACTTACAAAATTAATCTTTATAATAATACTCACTATCATCACATTCAAGGAATGATACCCTTTCCTATTGAAGTATCTCTCCTCATTAAGAGAAGGTCTGTTGATACCAACATGTGTTCAGTCTATACAGCCTATAACTCCAGGCATTTTGAATTTTTCATAAAACCTTAAAGTAATAAGCATAAATAAGTATTAGTTGAGTAGGTAATTCATTTCATTCCTCAACATTAAACACTGATATTGAGTTACCTACCTTAAATTAATTTTTTATTTTTTATTTTTTTGGCTATATGCTGTACAAGATGGGGAGGTCATTAGCTTCCCATCTCTGCTCAGACCCGACGATATATATTACTACCCAAAACACAGACACACCACTAGGGCCGCATATTTTAAGCGTCACAAAGAGCAATTCACTGACGCATACAATCCAGCTGCTATCCAAGGTTGTTACAGACACATCAAAAAGTGTGTCGTGCATCCAAGAAAAATTAGCCGAGCAGAGTACGTCTCTCGAATCGACGACCCGGGCCGTCGACGAGATTACCAACAAGCTGCAGACGAGTTGGACTTGGGCGGTCCCGTCGTGGATAGCATCACTCCGTTCACCAAGATAGAGAAGATGCGGGCTGAACGGTATCGCGCTCCACGCATGATCCAATCTAGACATTTAAGCTTTAACATAGAATACGGTAGGTATATTAAACCCTTAGAAGATAAGTTAACAAAAAACTCTAACCATAGGCATAATTTCGGCAAGGGTGATTACGACGAGATAGGAGCCAGGATCTTCAAGCTCTCCAGGAAATATCAATACTACACAGAGGCAGACCATTTAACATTCGACGCATATATAACGAAAGAACATCTGAAATTAACACACACTTACTACCAGTCTTGCTACATGCATGACAAAACCCTCAGGAACCTGTCCAGTCGAACAATAAAGAACACATGCAAGACCCGGGAGGGTGACAAATACAGAGTCTCTGGGACGCGGATGTCCGGAGACGTGGACACCAGCCTGGGAAACTCCATAATAAACTACGCAATGATTATGGAGGTCTTGCATAGATTAGGGCTAAGGGGTGATGCCATCGTCAATGGCGACGACTCCATAATTTTTACAAACGAGAAGATAGACATTGAACGCGCTAGAGAAGAGTTTAAGCGCCTAAATCTGGTAACTAAAATACAGGAAAGCCAAACAGACATTCATCGCGTGGAATTCTGCCGAACCAGAATGGTCATAAACGCCAACGGCAAGCCTACAATGATGATGAACCCAACACGGCTGAGCTCCATATTTGGAATGACACATAGACACACATCAAACTACCAGAAGTACCTGGTGGAAGTCATCCTAGCCAATTATTTAATAAATAAAAACACAAAAATTGGTCTTGACTGGAAAGCCTTATACACCAACATCTACAAGTTCAAGAACCGAGAGGTGCCTGAAGAGCACAAGTTCAAACACTTGGATAAGGCAATGGTCAGGGCCATACAAAAACAAACTAACCTAGCTATAGATAACTCTAACATATATACTAACAGCATGCTCATTGCATGGGGTGACGAGATTAACAACTGGGAGCGGGACCTACACCGCCTCCGTTCTATTTTAGGGATCATGTTGCGTGGAGCAACAATAACGACCGGCGACTTACTGGGATTAACGCGCGTGAGGGCTGTGGTCATCATCGACCACAACACCGAATCGATACACACGACTGTAGCGCCGTTCACATACCCACAACGCCAAGGCTGCATTCAACGGAAATAACCGAGGGAACATGTAAACACGACGACCAGAGCGAGAAAACTGACACTGAAACTGTCCCCGCCAGGGACCCGATCGGGCGGACAGCCTAACCCACAATCCTCACGGAGGGCCAAAATGTGGGCAGGACCCGAGTACCACCAACTGTGCGATGGCCCAAATGCACGCACATGGCCGCATACTTACAAAATTAATCTTTATAATAATACTCACTATCATCACATTCAAGGAATGATACCCTTTCCTATTGAAGTATCTCTCCTCAGTAAGAGAAGGTCTGTTGATACCAACCAACATGTGTTCAGTCTATACAGCCTATAACTCCAGGCATTTTGAATTTTTCATAAAACCTTAAAGTAATAAGCATAAATAAGTATTAGTTGAGTAGGTAATTCATTTCATTCCTCAACATTAAACACTGATATTGAGTTACCTACCTTAAATTAATTTTTTATTTTTTATTTTTTTGGCTATATGCTGTACAAGATGGGGAGGTCATTAGCTTCCCATCTCTGCTCAGACCCGACGATATATATTACTACCCAAAACACAGACACACCACTAGGGCCGCATATTTTAAGCGTCACAAAGAGCAATTCACTGACGCATACAATCCAGCTGCTATCCAAGGTTGTTACAGACACATCAAAAAGTTTGTCGTGCATCCAAGAAAAATTAGCCGAGCAGAGTACGTCTCTCGAATCGACGACCCGGGCCGTCGACGAGATTACCAACAAGCTGCAGACGAGTTGGACTTGGGCGGTCCCGTCGTGGATAGCATCACTCCGTTCACCAAGATAGAGAAGATGCGGGCTGAACGGTATCGCGCTCCACGCATGATCCAATCTAGACATTTAAGCTTTAACATAGAATACGGTAGGTATATTAAACCCTTAGAAGATAAGTTAACAAAAAACTCTAACCATAGGCATAATTTCGGCAAGGGTGATTACGACGAGATAGGAGCCAGGATCTTCAAGCTCTCCAGGAAATATCAATACTACACAGAGGCAGACCATTTAACATTCGACGCATATATAACGAAAGAACATCTGAAATTAACACACACTTACTACCAGTCTTGCTACATGCATGACAAAACCCTCAGGAACCTGTCCAGTCGAACAATAAAGAACACATGCAAGACCCGGGAGGGTGACAAATACAGAGTCTCTGGGACGCGGATGTCCGGAGACGTGGACACTAGCCTGGGAAACTCCATAATAAACTACGCAATGATTATGGAGGTCTTGCATAGATTAGGGCTAAGGGGTGATGCCATCGTCAATGGCGACGACTCCATAATTTTTACAAACGAGAAGATAGACATTGAACGCGCTAGAGAAGAGTTTAAGCGCCTAAATCTGGTAACTAAAATACAGGAAAGCCAAACAGACATTCATCGCGTGGAATTCTGCCGAACCAGAATGGTCATAAACGCCAACGGCAAGCCTACAATGATGATGAACCCAACACGGCTGAGCTCCATATTTGGAATGACACATAGACACACATCAAACTACCAGAAGTACCTGGTGGAAGTCATCCTAGCCAATTATTTAATAAATAAAAACACAAAAATTGGTCTTGACTGGAAAGCCTTATACACCAACATCTACAAGTTCAAGAACCGAGAGGTGCCTGAAGAGCACAAGTTCAAACACTTGGATAAGGCAATGGTCAGGGCCATACAAAAACAAACTAACCTAGCTATAGATAACTCTAACATATATACTAACAGCATGCTCATTGCATGGGGTGACGAGATTAACAACTGGGAGCGGGACCTACACCGCCTCCGTTCTATTTTAGGGATCATGTTGCGTGGAGCAACAATAACGACCGGCGACTTACTGGGATTAACGCGCGTGAGGGCTGTGGTCATCATCGACCACAACACCGAATCGATACACACGACTGTAGCGCCGTTCACATACCCACAACGCCAAGGCTGCATTCAACGGAAATAACCGAGGGAACATGTAAACACGACGACCAGAGCGAGAAAACTGACACTGAAACTGTCCCCGCCAGGGACCCGATCGGGCGGACAGCCTAACCCACAATCCTCACGGAGGGCCAAAATGTGGGCAGGACCCGAGTACCACCAACTGTGCGATGGCCCAAATGCACGCACATGGCCGCATACTTACAAAATTAATCTTTATAATAATACTCACTATCATCACATTCAAGGAATGATACCCTTTCCTATTGAAGTATCTCTCCTCAGTAAGAGAAGGTCTGTTGATACCAACCAACATGTGTTCAGTCTATACAGCCTATAACTCCAGGCATTTTGAATTTTTCATAAAACCTTAAAGTAATAAGCATAAATAAGTATTAGTTGAGTAGGTAATTCATTTCATTCCTCAACATTAAACACTGATATTGAGTTACCTACCTTAAATTAATTTTTTATTTTTTATTTTTTTGGCTATATGCTGTACAAGATGGGGAGGTCATTAGCTTCCCATCTCTGCTCAGACCCGACGATATATATTACTACCCAAAACACAGACACACCACTAGGGCCGCATATTTTAAGCGTCACAAAGAGCAATTCACTGACGCATACAATCCAGCTGCTATCCAAGGTTGTTACAGACACATCAAAAAGTGTGTCGTGCATCCAAGAAAAATTAGCCGAGCAGAGTACGTCTCTCGAATCGACGACCCGGGCCGTCGACGAGATTACCAACAAGCTGCAGACGAGTTGGACTTGGGCGGTCCCGTCGTGGATAGCATCACTCCGTTCACCAAGATAGAGAAGATGCGGGCTGAACGGTATCGCGCTCCACGCATGATCCAATCTAGACATTTAAGCTTTAACATAGAATACGGTAGGTATATTAAACCCTTAGAAGATAAGTTAACAAAAAACTCTAACCATAGGCATAATTTCGGCAAGGGTGATTACGACGAGATAGGAGCCAGGATCTTCAAGCTCTCCAGGAAATATCAATACTACACAGAGGCAGACCATTTAACATTCGACGCATATATAACGAAAGAACATCTGAAATTAACACACACTTACTACCAGTCTTGCTACATGCATGACAAAACCCTCAGGAACCTGTCCAGTCGAACAATAAAGAACACATGCAAGACCCGGGAGGGTGACAAATACAGAGTCTCTGGGACGCGGATGTCCGGAGACGTGGACACCAGCCTGGGAAACTCCATAATAAACTACGCAATGATTATGGAGGTCTTGCATAGATTAGGGCTAAGGGGTGATGCCATCGTCAATGGCGACGACTCCATAATTTTTACAAACGAGAAGATAGACATTGCACGCGCTAGAGAAGAGTTTAAGCGCCTACATCTGGTAACTAAAATACAGGAAAGCCAAACAGACATTCATCGCGTGGAATTCTGCCGAACCAGAATGGTCATAAACGCCAACGGCAAGCCTACAATGATGATGAACCCAACACGGCTGAGCTCCATATTTGGAATGACACATAGACACACATCAAACTACCAGAAGTACCTGGTGGAAGTCATCCTAGCCAATTATTTAATAAATAAAAACACAAAAATTGGTCTTGACTGGAAAGCCTTATACACCAACATCTACAAGTTCAAGAACCGAGAGGTGCCTGAAGAGCACAAGTTCAAACACTTGGATAAGGCAATGGTCAGGGCCATACAAAAACAAACTAACCTAGCTATAGATAACTCTAACATATATACTAACAGCATGCTCATTGCATGGGGTGACGAGATTAACAACTGGGAGCGGGACCTACACCGCCTCCGTTCCTACCCTTTCCTATTGAAGTATCTCTCCTCAGTAAGAGAAGGTCTGTTGATACCAACCAACATGTGTTCAGTCTATACAGCCTATAACTCCAGGCATTTTGAATTTTTCATAAAACCTTAAAGTAATAAGCATAAATAAATATTAGTTGAGTAGGTAATTCATTCCTCAACATTAAACACTGATATTGAGTTACCTACCTTAACTTAATTTTATCTCTATCTTGTATATTATTTGGGAAATACCCGTATTTGCTGAGAAGGTTTCTGTGATTTAGAGCTTTTGTGACTTGTAATATTGCTCTAGAGACAGTGGGCTGCGACACAAAATGGTACATAGACTGCCCGATAATACTCTGGTACCCATTAGCAATGTGAATGCTAATGTAATCAGTAACTGAAAGAGAATATACCTACTAAGTATATGCTATCATAAAGTTTCATTGTAAATTAATTTTCCATTAGAAATAGATTTAAATAAGTATACCTATAATTTTTATTTAGGTTAGATATTAAGTATAGATACGTAGGTACTTACTTTCATTTGTACAGATAAGCCACCAGACCGCCTTTCTTTGGGTATTAAAAGGTAAATATCATTTAATATGCTCTCAACCAACTCCTTGGAAAGTCTGTATGTTTTGATGAAATTTGCGTCAGACATATCAAATGGATTTATTGAGCCCGAAGCTCATTTCGACGCCGGCGCCTGTCTCTCTCATCGGCTAGGTCCAAAAGTAAGAATCCTAGTCCCAGACTCATATTAATACTGAAAGTTTCGGAAAAAAGCACACAAAAGTTATCAAAATATTAACTTCTATTCAACGACTTGGAAATTGTTTAATTTGACGTTTAATCGCTGACATCCGTTCAAACTAAACGTCAAAATAATAGTTGAATACTGCGGAGGCAACGATCGAACATCGATTACGCGTGCACGTGATTACGCCAATACACAACCGACCTAAACAAAATCGTTCGATTGATACGTGAATACGAAAAGTGACTTTAGCAATCAAATCGCTTGGATGTCGTTGAAGTTTTCGTACGTGAATTAGGCTACTGAAATATAAATAGAAATAAACAACCGTTCAACAGGTTGCTTTAGACACTGTACGACCTTTACCTGAAGCCGATGGTAATAAACTTAAATATATCTTAACCCCTTGAGCGTCATATGTACCTACCGGTGTACAAAATAGTTGAGAGTCATGCGTGTCTCTTGTACGTACCGGTGTACAAAAGACTTGGCTCAGATTGGTTGTTTTATTTTAGCCGGTCCGAGTCGTAGTATACAAGTTTTAGCTGTCTGTGAATTTTCTATGGTCCGTATAGAAGAAAATAACATAGTTAGTAGGATTCGGACCGAAGAAAACATTATCGAAAATAAAATTTAAAAAGAGTGTCTGAAGTTATGGACGGACGTCAGCCATATTAGTACAAAGTTGTGTTGTTGTGATTTGTTTACATGATGTTTTCTCGACGTAAAATATAAGTTTTCGTATGATTCTTATCTATATTTACTGGAAACTTAATACAGTTTTTCTACAATGCAATAGTTGTGTGATATAGTGGCAATTTAGATTAAACGAAGAGCTAGAACTATAATTATGATATTTTGATTTTGCTAACAACTACAGCTAACATTGTGTGTTATAAAGTGCTGTAATTTTATTCATATTTTGATTTTTTTGATAAAAAAGTGATTATAATCATTAATCAATTTGTAGATTATTTCATCAGTAACCTTTTTTTATTTACAGTTAGACATAATATACTTTTAGGTCACTATTTACGCGGGCCGGCCACGTTATGGCGGCGGTTATTTATTTTGGTTCCTAAGTTAAAAATTGTTTTGTGAGTGAAGTTTAGTGCCAAAGTGTTTATGATTCATGTGACCGGTGCATAGTAATGTTAACTAAAAAGTTATTATGTCAATTGTGTTGTGTGTCGTTTGTTAATTATTATAACAAACAGTAAAACCAAAGGTTACCTTTATGAAATATTGAAAACAAAAGAAAACCGTTCCAGTGCCACTACAAGTAAGTCTTTATTGTTCATTCTAAGTAGTTAACTACGTACAAAAACTCATACAGAAAAGAATGACACCTCATTCACGCGAAAATCTCGTATAGTTATTACGCAATAAATATTTTTCCCTAATCAAACAATAAAAAAGTGATGTATCGCAAAATGCCTGACACGTAAAGCATTTAATGCTTTAGGGTGGCTGGCGCGCCACAGGTTAACAATCCAAGACGATCTTTCCAAATACTCTGCTGGTTATCCTATGCCAAATGCGACGGCAGAAGAAACTGCTGAATGGCTTATCCATTTTATCTCCCGATTTGGTATCCCAAAAACTATCCTGACTGACCAAGGTACCAACTTTACAGCAGAGCTTTTTGAACAAACATTGTAGGACCTTTACCTAAAGCCGGTGGTAAAAAACTTAAATATATCTTAACAATCTTAGACGATCTTTCCAAATACTCTGCTGGTTATCCTATATATATATATATATAAATATAAATATATATATATATCATATTATATTTATTGAAAAGCATGAAACGGAACAAAACACTAGGTCACAGACATCGTTAAGTAATCGATTTCTTATTCAATCCATTCTCATCGTTTTATCGATTAGGTATTGCTTTTAAAATATTATCTTCAAAATTATGAGTTTGATAGCAATTTTCTATAAAATAGTTTTATTGTATGCAATATGCTTATACATAAAATCATGGGTGTCGTTTGGTCTTTCTCCGTACTTCTTATTAAGCATCCTTTTTGCTTTGTGTTCTCAAAATCGTTTCATTCGATTATATTTTATCGTAATTCTGGCTGAATGTCTGGCTATGCCTCTGTCTTTTGATTTGAGATGACGTACATCCGTTTTACTGGTCTTTTCTGTTCCCAAAGTCACCATGTGAAGATGAAGAATTATCTTAATTGGTGGAAAAAGGAAGAAAAGGCTATGGCCCGCATTAAAAAAAAGCAAATGTACTGTAAACCCATGCTGTGAACCATGATAAGTTGGGTTTCATCCAAATGCTGTATTCACATGATTAAGCACATCAGTCACCATGTGCTTATCACATTTTTTCTTGTTTCAGGGCTTTTTTTATTTCTCCGGCACCCTCACTGGTCGGACGAAACACAACAGCACCAAGTGCCATTATTTCACGCCGAATATTCGTGAGAGGGTGGTATTACGCCGGGCGAGCCCGCCTAATGCGTGCTGCAACGCAGCGTGGCTCTACCACTCAGTCAGTGTCACTCATTTAGCACCACCCAGGGATCACGTGTAGGGTCTCAAGGGTAAACCTACGGACGCTAGCAACATTGACCCCCAAAAGTACCTACAGTATGTACAATTAAATTTACTATAAATTAGTAATAAGTCGTAGGGTTTAATTCTTATTGTGTAGCGAAGTTGTACCCTACCTTTCATATAAAATAAATGTAACTCTGTGAACTTAGTCTCTTTATTTACCTCTGAAATCGCTTAAATCGCGTGTAAGGCGCCCTTGTCTTAAAATAAATTCTAATACACTGTACTCCACGATCGGAAGAATCGCTCCCTGATCATGTTCTCACCTTACTGAGTAAGCCGCACTTCAACTGTGAGCCCAGCACATAATGCAGTCCGTTCACTTTTCTACGTAACAAGTAGTACCCAACATGAGGTACACACATATTCGTAAAAAGACTGTCAATTGTGGTTTTCACTGCATTTACAGTAATTTATAGCGAAAGCTACAGTGAATTTCTCGCCAGAAATTCACTTGGTTGTGTTCTCGCCAGGACACAACCACCCTAAGTCGGGTCTCGCCAGACCTGATTGCGAAGGAGATGGGGTATTCGAAGATATTGTACCATCGCGATTTGAGTGCGTTTGACGCTGGAACGTTCTGTCTAGTGAAAAATGTATTTGAAACAGCGAATGGGTATTGTTACCTTCGATACTTTTACGACGGGGGTTGTTCTTTAGTGGACATCTCCTACGTAAGTACTGTGTTGGGTCCCTTTCCCAAAATCAGATTGTTATGTGCCGTTTTAGATGTTTTGTATAAAGATAGCGATTTCGTCAAACGCCCCCGCGTTAAAGAATGTGGGGTCGTGCACGTTTCTTGTCGCAGCGATAAGATGCAGTATAAAGATTTCAAGGAACTATATAGGCACCTAGGCTATAGAATCGGGGGGGAAATAGTTCCTACGTCCGTGGTTCCGAGTTTGATGCGCAAGGCTGGACTGGACTACGAGGAGGAAGTCAAGAAAGTGATTTCTCGTGACATAGGCAATCCTGACAGCGTGTTGGCCGGTATTGTTAGAGACTCCGTCATTCACGAAGCAAAAAGAACTATAGATCCGAGTACTAAAGAAGACAAAATAATCATCCGCTACCGCCTAAACGCCGAGGAGGAGTCGAGTTTGATTCAGACGTACCCGGAGTTGGAGATTGAATTTAAACACGACCTTCATCACTCACACGCTTATGCAGCCGCATCGAGACAATTGGAAACGCAGATTAACATAATGACCTTAGGAATAAATAGTGGTACACAAGTTCCTAGCGGTTACGATGTCTTGGTGAAGGATGTGGGTGGTGACCCTTTCAAGAACATTCAGAGGGGAAGAGAAAATTTTCATTCATGTACTCCGATTCTGAGTATTCACGATCAGCAACGTCACGCCAATAGAAACGCGGCTATAGCAACTTTTAGACCCAAGTCAACGAGGCAGCGCAATGCTCTCAGAAAATATGGACAGGATATTAAGGATAACACCAGTAGGTTCTTCTGTGAAAACTTGGGTGAAAATTGTAAGGTTAGTGCGGCGTTCTGCACGTTCCTACACTCCACTTACGATATGACTAAACTGCAGATTGCCGACACAATGACTTCGGCAAGGGCTATAGTAGGGTCCGGTTCATTCATATTCGATCCGCTAATGCTAGTAGAGACTCAGGGGATCATTAAGCATTTGCAGGCACATTGGAAAATTATAGACGAGGACGGTGTGAAGAAAATAGTTATGAACTTCGTCGGGGATAATTCGTGGTCATACACTCATAACTTATCAACTTACATAGAGATTCTAACCAACCCAGTGATATTCGATTCTGAGGGCCAAGCGTACTTTATTAATCTGCAATCAATTCGAAATAACGTTGTTTTCTTTAAAATTGTTAAAAGCGCGTCGAAAGGAGTATTGAGCGGCGTGATTAGGAACTACTTGTGGTTTGAAAACTTCGATTATGTGTCTGTGCAAGCGTATATGTGGGACGCCAACGGGTATGACTCCGATAAGAACCACATGAGACTGCATCGTTTCATGGCGCCTAAGAAGTTGGTTGAAGACACAATTAGATACTCATTAGCGTTAGATCATAATAAGTTTTCGGTAAATAGGATATATGATGCCTTAAAGTCCTTTGCTACGCGTACAGTTGGAACGAAAGCAGTTTGTCAGGTTTCCTACGAGTTGTCAGCCGAGCGTTTGTTCATGTTGGCCAGTGCAATTTTTATACATTGTTTCGTTACCAGATACGGTTTGACCCGAGCGACCTCCGAGGTCACCAATGAAATCTTAAAATTACGAAACCAAAAGGGTTTCTCACCATCGCAAATATTAAAAAATTTGTTTTCGAAATTGTCAGGAACACCGGCTCAGAAAAATGACGTTATTAAGGACACACCGTTCGGGGAAGTCTTAAATAAGGATAAGAATCCGGGCAATATTCCCTATGCTGGTTCAGAGCCCTTAAACCACGGAACGGTCTGGATCCATAAATTCTTTTCAAAGATTGTAGAGTGGTCGGCGGTCCCAGAGAACTACTCAGTCTCTATCACTGACGCCGTCAAATTCATAGAGCTTAAAACGTACGTGGAGGGTGACTATGATAATCTAACTAGGTGTCCGGAAAATTATCTGCCAAGGATTGACTACATTGATAACAGTGACCCACTCAGAGACTCACCATTGTCTGACGAAGCATGCGGAATCGTGGAGGGTCCAACTGAAGAAAAACCACCAAGTGAGGCGGGTAGTGTGAGCTTGGGCCGAGATGTAGGTAGCACTGCCGCGGGTGATGTTGAGCACGGGAATCTTATTCCTTTGGCTGAATTGCGCGAGGGATTTGCTATAGGCGATGGCAACTGCTTGTTTGATAGTTTGCGTCAACTGGTGGATCTGGATTTGACGGTAGACCAGTTGAAGCACGCTATGTTAAGTAGCCCCAGATTAGCACTAATGCCTTCGATCACTTTACCCGAAATCATTGAAGTTCTAAAATCAAAAAACTCATGGGGTGGAGAGCCTGAAGTGCAACTGGCCGCCTATGTATTCGGTGTTAGGATTGTGTTATATTCGGATGTGCTCAATTACGCACCGCGGGTTTACTGCGAGGGTAATTCGGAGACGATTTACCTGAAGCTCGAGAACAATCACTACACTCCCCTTCACGTAAAGTCCATCGAGGGCGGTGCCGAGGTTGATGTGGGATCTGGTGAGTTTTTGAATTCGACTTTTGACGAGAGCGTGTTTCAGAGGGACATGTTCAAATACATCTCGCAGTTGGATTCCGATTGTCGTAGCATCATTACAATCGACGAAACGGGAGTTGATCTGGATGTGAGCGAGTCCGTTGATTGCGATGGTCCGGATCCTGAGCCTGCTCCGTTAGCGGACGAAACGGGATATGTGAGCGAGTCCGTCGATTGCGATGGTCCGGATCCTGAGCCTGCTCCGTTAGAGGACGACAAACCTACTAGAAGATTGATTGCTGTGGACAAGGATTATTTCCTGGATGATAGCGACTGCTCAAGCGTCGCAGTTTTGAATGTTACGGACTACATGGTCACACCGGAAATTAGGACCGCAGCGGAAGAGGCTCTCGAAAATGAGAAGATACTTGTCGCAAAGGAAAATCTGGAAGCTTTGACTAACGACATTAAGAACAGGGGCGTATTCGTCAATGCTTATGAGCCGTTAATGAACGAGAAACTGGAAACCGAGTTCAAAAAGCCTCGTAACGGGAAATCTTCCAGACCGAGTAAAACTTCTTCAAAGTTCAATATTCGAACCGATAACAGATTTCAAATATTAGAAAACGCTAAAGAGGAAAGTTTGTTTCCCTCTTTAAAGATCACTAGGGCGATAAAAAGATTGGTTGGAACTGCTAAGTCTGAACGCGGATTGACAGCCGGAGATTACCAGAGGAACTCTGTTTCTCTGGAGACTCTCTTAGGGATCACTGGAGGGAAGAAAAAACCTAAAGGTTCGAGTGCAAAAGCAACAGTTCATCCTAAGCCAAAAATTAACACACAAACAAAACTTCAGAAGCTTAAGTCGAAGATTTTTAAGTCAAAGTCTGGGAAGTTATCGTTAGAAGAGACTGCAAGATTGACATCTCAAGGAGGTCCGAAGTATTACGAACCGGTACCAGTCAATATTAGACCTAATAGAAAGATATCGAATTTCAAAATCGGTGACGTGAAAGTCTGTACCCCGGAAATGGTAAAGGATGGGCTTGTGGAGCGAGAGATCCCCGATGACGATGACTCGATTTTTAAATTTACGGAATCACTAGTTACGCGTTCACGCTTGGAAAAAGAAACACTCAGTCTGGTAGTTGTTAAAGAAAAATCTTGTGATAGGGTAGTTAGACACGGGGTTCTGACGGCTGACAAGAATCTTGAAATCGTTAATGGAAATTTAATTTTAAACTTTTTCGACGCGAACTCGACTATGGTAGTCTTACGGAAGGTTTTTGATAACGTTAAAAGTGTAACTAAAGAGGTGGTTATCGACTTGAGTAACATACGCGACGACGATTCTGTTAGAAGCAAAATCCAACTGGTGAGAGATATCATCCCAAATATGTTCCAATCAATCGTATATATAGTAGCGAACCTCGAGGACACATCAACATAGATGTTGGGACTAATGAACCCAAATCCGATGAAGTGTTGAATGGGTTTTGGAAACCTATCTCGAACCCAATCTACAAGGTTCCGACCCACAACCCGAAGTTCACTGAGGAGAAAAGCGGGAATGACAGCGCTGTGAACTCGATGATCGAGATTCGAGAAGTTTGGTCAACTGTTGTGGGGATGGCGAAGTGTACCTACAGTGAAGCGTACAGAAAGATCTCGGCACCGCTGTCGTTGGATTGCAAAAGATACTTAATGTCCCATAAGGAGAAATTTTCAGTCTATGACACATACGAAAATAAATGGTTATTCCTCTCGGAGAAGAACGTTGAGTATAACTATGGGTTTAACGGAAATGCTTTTGTTAGTTTGGACACTGCTGAATTACAAAGGTCGTGTGTGCTGAAGTCATCTCAGGATCGATTAATCTTGTGTGGTAAGTACACTACATTAATGCAAGAACCCAATCTACTATCAGCTACATTGGGATCCGAGGATCTGTATGGTGAATTTAGGGTTCCCAACATCGACATGATTGTTGGTGTTCCGGGATGTGGAAAGACGACCTTCATCTTAAAGAATCACAAACAGGGAAATCTGGTGCTCACGTCAACATCTGAGGGTGCTGCGGATATTAGAGAAAGATTGTGCAAACTTAGAAACAACAACTCGGTTCCGAACGATTTCAAGGAGGACTATAGGACGATCGACTCATACATTCTCAACAGTAGAAAGGAATACGATGAAGTCTGGATCGACGAGGCACTAATGAAGCACCCGGGTGAACTGTTTCTTGTGTGTTTATTTTCAAATTGTAAGAGTTTACACTTGTTGGGTGACCCAAATCAGATCGGATACATTAATACACTCGGCGTCAAAAAAATCGCACCTCTTAGAAAATCACTTTCAAATGTCATTTACTCTTGATATGCACATGCAGTCGCATTAATTATGATTTTATTTACAAGGTTACTTAATTAACTTAATAAAAAACATTACTTTTCATTATCAAATAAAACCTAATGCAACAAATAAAGTGTCACAAAAATTCGATGCAAATTTTGCTACCCGTGAGAGTTGCTAGTTGCGCTTCCTTTGTGGGTATAAAACGGTCAACACGGGTTCAATGTGGGTCATTCGCTATTCAACCGTTGAAGAGGACACACGCACAGATTTTGATGGATACCACAGCTGATAAAGCCGCTCAAGTGGTTGCACTACTGCAATCAGGGGTGCGGCAGTGTGATGTCGCCCGGCAACTGAACCTGAGCCGTTATTCCGTTCGAAGAGTGTACCAGCGCTTCATAGAGACCGGTGGCTATATCCGCAGACACGGTTCGGGTAGACGTCGCTGCACTTCGGAAAGAGACGACCGGTTCGTTGTGTCGAACTCTTTGAGAAATCGTTTCTCCAACGCTGTTGAGTTGCAACAGCAGCTCCAGGCAGTTCGCAGACGCACCGTAAGCGTATCTACGGTTAGAAGAAGATTGAAGGAGAAGAAGATAGCGGCCCACAGAGCTGCTACGGGTCCAAAATTGACTGCAGCGCATCGGCGAGCCCGCTTGCAGTTTGCTCGTGACCACGTCGATTGGACCCTTGAGCAGTGGAGAGCTGTTCTCTTCTCAGACGAGACGCGAGTGTGTCTTTTCTGCAACGACCGACGGAGAAGAGTATACCGGAGGCAGGGTGAACGTTTCGCCCAAGCCTGCATCCAGGAGACGGTGGAATATGGTGGCGGATCCTGCATGTTCTGGGGCGGTATGTCTGCTGCCGGCAAAACCGACCTTGTCTGCGTCTCCCGGACTGGAGGTGCTCGCGGACAAGGGTCGCTGACTGCTCGCCGCTATGTCACTGAGGTCCTGGAAGTGCATGTGGTCCCCTTTGCCGAATCTTTTGGCGAGGGGTTCACATTAATGCACGACAACGCTCGCGCTCACACTGCAGGCATCGTGAGCGACTTCTTGCAGAGGTCCCAAATCTCTGTGATGCAGTGGCCAGCGCGAAGTCCGGATCTGAATCCTATAGAGCACCTCTGGGACCATCTTAAACGTAAGGTTCGATCTCGGGATCCAGCTCCTTCGACTCTACAGGAGCTCCAAGACGCGGTGATTGAAGAATGGGGGCTTATCCCTCAAGAAGAGCTCCTGAAGTTGGTGAGGTCCATGAGGGACCGTATGGAAGCCGTGATCAGGGCAAGGGGGGGTAACACTAGATTTTAAGTTAATTTTAAGACACTTTTTGTACATTTTTCTTTGTAAATTATCTGTTGTTAATTAGGACTTAATTAAGGACTTTTATTATTTTATTAATTTTAATGTTGTTTGTATAATTATAATTAAACAGAAAGTTAAATTTAATTGTTTTTTGATACTCCTTTTTGTTACCTTTCTAATGATACCCAACACTATCCTCTACATAAGGTTTAAGAATTTTTAAAGATGATTTTTAAAAGGTGCGATTTTTTTGACGCCGAGTGTAGAGTGGGCTCGATTAGTATACAGTACGGTAACTTCTCCAAATTCTTTAAACCTTCGAGGACTCTGAGAACATCGTACAGGTGTCCGGTTGACGTTATGACGCACATAAAATCCAAGTACGAGGGCGGAGCAAACTCGGCGTCAAAGATTGAGAGAAGCATGTCCTCAAAAATTTTTACTTCATTAAGTAACGTTCCCTTAGTTAATAAGACTTATAAATATCTGATGTTTAAACAGACGGAAAAAGAGATTCTGAGGAAGGCCGGTTACGACGTTTCGACGGTGCACGAGTTTCAAGGCAAACAGGCTGCGAACGTTGTGATTGTTAGAACGTCTACAAAAATCAAAGAAGAAATTTACACATCCGAATCTCACATATTGGTGGCCATAAGCAGGCATACTGTTTCCTTACTATACATCACGCCTGTAAGAGATAAACTAAAAATTTTGATAGATACTAAACTTACAAATTCCGACATAAATTCAACTAAGCTGAGCTTAAGGGGTGGTCACATTATCGGATTTAGGGAAAAACCAGTCGAGGAGTCCAAATGCAATCATATATTGAGACAGATAGGATAAGAGGAAAATAAATAAAGTAAGAGAAAGACAGATGGATATAGCTAATAAGTAACGGTATTAGTATATAAAAAGAAAGATATGTGTAGTAATAGGAAAAGAAATGTAATAGTATATAAGAAAAATAAATGTAATAGTATATAAGAATAAGAGTGTAAAGTAATAAAGAAAAGCATGTAATAGTAAATAAGAATGGAATGTCAATTTAAATAAGGAAATGTATCATATTAAGAAAAGAAATATCAAGTAGAAGAGAAATAAATGTATAGAGTAAGAAATATTAGAATAACATATATACTGTAATAAGATATTGTAAACACATGAAAAAATGCATTAGAAAAGAAAAGAAAGAATTTTGTACAAAAGATAAAGATACAAAAAAAAAGAGATAAAAAAAACAAAAAAGAAAAGAAAGAAAAGAAATTAGAGTCGAGCTCTTAAAGCTCAAGTTTATTAACCCCCCCTCAAAAAAAGAAGACAAAACAAAAACAGAACCAAAAGTCCTGCAAAAAAGCGGGGAGCAAAAATTTAAAAAATTAAAAGAAAAACATGAGGTACACGAACCGAACCCAACCCAACCAAACTAACCGGTCGATATTTTTTGCACTCCCGAGTTATATAAAGAAAGTTGCGGAAAAAGTTTTGAGAAACCGGTCGAGTGGCACATCAAAAGACGCGTTATTTCAAGGCGAATCCAAAAATATATTACACTTGGTGTAAAAAGTGAAAGTTCGCGGAGAAAAGTGGCCGGAAAGCTCCGAAAAATCGTTTTGTGAGGTTAACGAGTGAAAGATCGTGTTTGTGCTGTTTTTGAACTTTGGAGGCCCAGTTTTTTCAATAAAACCGCTGCATCAGAGCCTAACTTGGCTTTCCCAACAGTCTCCACAAGTTCTTGTGTCGAGCTCAGGGAGATATCTTGGAGAAAAGGTTTGGTCGAGTTTTGGGCTTTGTCCCAAAAGTTGCTCCCGGCCCTTGGATTCGACAGCTGCCGGGTAGAGGACGTCGAGGCGGCTCCAGAGCACCAAAGAACTCCAAGATCGGCCCACAGAAACGGCAGATATCGCGGTCTGTAGTTTTAAGTTGTTTGTTTACATGTTGGTCTGACGTTCATAGTGGAAAATCCAGACTATCTTAGCTTCTGAATAGTATTAATACCGACCCAGTACTTAACTGGTCGCTGGTTTGTCAAATCTTTTTTAATTCTAGTCACTCTCCTTGAAGATATCCCATCTCTTAGACCAACGGGCGGAAAAATTTTTCTTTGTTTACTTTTGTTGCCTCTGCCCATTTGAGGTGGAATATCTTCCCATTTATAGTAACACAAAGGCTGGATTCCTTACTATATACAGAGTAAGAGCTGGGTTACCTATTATATTAGTTTTTATTGCACGACTATAGGTATTGACGTAGACAAATGCGATTTTGTTGCCAAAACAGCACTTTTTTGCTTTTGCTTCAGGTGTTCTAGGCCTAATTGGGGAAACCACTTTGGACTTCCAAAGTGGTATTAATAGAAAGCCCAACTCTTCCTCCATCTAATTCTAGGATATTTTTAAGATTAGTTCTAAGACTAGTTAGATACGACCCCCAGAATAAGGGTGGTCATCTCGTACAACAGTGTTCCATAGAAACTTAGCCTACATATAAATTGACCTAGACCTAAAACTAGCATACAGATCATTGTGCGTTACCAAAAAACTGCCAAATTAGTTGTCAGCGCATTGCTAGGTTTAGTATTTTAAAAGATATCGCAATTTTAAATTTGCAAATTGCAAAAATCTGTTTTTGGTGCCGTGGCACGGTATTGCCATACTTGGGTAGCCTAAAACTGCGTTGGGCAAAACTACTGTGGGATCGGAACTTTTTAGTTCTCCCCAAAAAAAAAATATTTTTTTATAATCATTATAAACTCGCAGAAGGATTCAAATCTTTAATCTAAATTCCATTGTTTACCTCCTCAATAAGATTTTTGCGTCTTTTTTGGGATTTTTTGAGGGGTTTTGGAAGTTTTCTGGAAATTAATTATTCTGGAACTGAAGGGTTTCGGAGATATAGTGCCTTTTTGTGTTTTTGTTCTGTTTTTTGTGTAGCTCTGGGCATATTGTAGTATTTTTGGAAAATTTTTATCAGCCAAAAAACATTTTCTGAAAAGCAAATTTTAGTATTTTAAATCTGTGAATATTTTTCAAAAATTCACCATTATTAACGTTGTTTACCATCCTAATAAATTTTTAGCACTATTTTTGACATTTTTGGGAAGATTTTTGAGAATTTTTGAAAATTTTTGGATATTGATTTAATTGTTTTTGTAAAATTGTTTTGTCCCTTAAGAATTGTTGTTTACCAGCCCAGAAGATTTTCCGTGCCATTTTGAGTCGAATTGAGAAGTTTTTAAGGAATTTTCTTAAAGGAAAATTTTAAATATTTTAAATCCGTAAAAAATTTTCTAATAAATCATCTAAATTATTATTGTTCACTACCCTAATAAGGTTTTTGCACCATTTTTGGAAATTTTTGCGAGTCTCGAAAATTTTTGGAAGATATTTTGGTAATTATATCTTTCTAAAGTATAACTTTAATTAATTAATTAATCTTACAAATTTTAGGCCGAAGGTTGGCAAATTAGCGGAGGCACTAGCCACACTGGGCGAAATCATACCCCTTCCCTTCACTTATTGTCCCAATCCCGCCCCCTAAAACCAGAGAACACGCCCATTGAAAATTCTTATCAGTGATAACGTAAAATAAAAACTGCACAATATTAGATTCCAATAGAATTCTAATAGTTCTACAATAGACTTAACTAATCTAAACGTTGCTGAAACTTAAATTCAAAACCTATGTAAAATCCATATAGTAATACTATAGAATTTCAATATAAAAGTAGTTTCATTTTTGCCCAAAAAATTGTGCACTATCGTCCACAAAAAATAAAACGGTCACACTTAGGTGGGTAAATTACCCCGTCGTTAGTCCCACCCACTTGCATCTCCCACGGTCAAGCGTGAACCGGAAAATTTATTAGGAATTAAATATAACAAAATTTTAGAAACTCTTTAAAGTCACTTTTTAGCGACGCCGGTTAGTCCCACCCCACTTTCATCACCCCCTAAATCCTCCCCCCCAAATCCCGTAACTTTTATATTGTTGGAACCCTCTTATCTATATAATAAAGGGTATCCGCCAAAATTGCCCCAGTCCCGGCGCAAAAGAATTGTATCTCAGATTTTGGATAATTATTAGTAGAAACAATATCAGGTGTCGCTATTTCCTGATTCGGTGGCTAACATGTTTTTTTTGCCCAGAGAAGTTTCATAGGCGCTACATGCAAACATGACACTTTCTAGGAAAAACTTCATGTTACTGTACTAATTGACATTGAATTGGCAAAAAATGAATAAAACACATGATATTAACACATTATCCTATATGTAATATAATGTACCTATACATATGCCATTTTTTTTTTAAAACTTCATTTTACTGTATTAATTCACTCATTAACAACACAAACGTGTGGGTAATGAATATAATAGGTACATATGCGTACACACTGATATGTATAGCCTACATCATAATTATATACATTGTGTAGTTATCTTTATTTTATAAGGAAAAGAATATGCGCATACCTGCCGCCTTTAGTAACCGGTGTTTAACCTTTCTCTATTATACTATTACAATAGGTCTTCATTATCGTTTCTCAGTATTCAACAAGGGCTTGTGACGTGAGTGAGCGCGCTCTCGCTCACACTCAATTTGTTAAAGGGAGAAACCTAGTGACGCTATTGAACAACGCCCCGGCCCGTGGTTGGTTTACACCGCTGCCCATGCGCAGTCCTTTGCTAACGTTTGTTGTGTTGTGTACTGTGTGTTTGTTTCCTCCTGATTTACTTTGTTTTTACGGCGACTTGGCATTAATCCCTGGATTTTTGGTTTTTCTTGTGATATGGCAGACAATTGTGTTTTGTGTACACGGTCACTTCGGCGACTTCGAAGACATGTTCTATCTGAACGTTTTCTTCAATCACGTCGAGAATTCGTGGTACATATTGTTCGTGCTATTGAACCGCCCCAAGAGGTATGTTTAAAAAACTATTCCATTTAAACAAAGTATCTATTTTACCACAATGAAGACTTTAAGATAGATATACGCTAAGAATCACTGTTTTAGTAAAGGAACGCATTGAATGCGCTTTAAATAAATGTTGATTTGTCAAAAAGTCAGTTTTGTTTATTATAGCTGAGCTTATTTCTCCATCATTCTGCATGTGCTCTTAAACCGTCCTTATTTTCATTATTAGCTTCATAAAAAATGTTATACGTCTAATAATGTATTTTATGTAGGTATTTAAAAAGTAGGAGGTTGAGCAAAAAAATTGTTTAGTTTAGGAACGCACCTATTACACTTAATTCCGATCATTTATAACCAAGTGCGCACGGAGTAAATAATAGTTTAAAAATGCGTTTCATTGTTAACAGGTTCAATTCGACGGTACCCGATCAATATGCCATGCTTGTTGGCATAGGATTGACTCCGAAATCAGAAATCAAAACCAATTACCTCCACCTGATGTTGTACCTGCTATCGGAGCATCGGTGATTGTCCCTCAAATGGCTCGAGTAGCTAACACTTCCAGGCGATGCATGATGAACCATTGCAACAACGTGCAGCTACGGGCCGTGCCAAACTCTATTAAAGTCCATCTTCTTAGTTATTATCGACTGTATATTCCTGACCGGGCTCGGATTTGTCAACTGCACCTGCAGAATACTGCTTTGGATGAATTCTCAAATAATGCAAATCAACAACAATCTGATTTTAATGCTAATAGCTTTGTGGACATAATCAATATGTATACACAGGCCCTCGAATCCAGAAGTCGACAAGATTTTGAAAATATAAACGAGGTATCGGAAGACGACCAAAAATTCTGGACTAGTCTAGATCACTCACAATTTCAACAACTATTAGATCAAGTTCCATCCCTCCGTCGCCGGTCCAGCACTTCACGAACCGACTTGGGAACATACTTGTGCAAAATCAGAACAGGGGAACCTAATTCAAGAATAGGTGCCACAATCGGTTTATCAGAGACCAGTGTAAGAAGAAAACTGCGTCTGACGAGAGCGTGTTTATCGAGTGATTTCGTTCCTCTACATATTGGATTAAACCACACAACAAGGAATGACGTTATTGACCGCAATAGAGTTTTACCCAACCACATATTTGGTTGCGATGCATCGCCAAGAGCTATAATTATATGCGATGGGACCTATTTGTTCGTAGAGAAAAGTTCTAACTTTTTGTTTCAAAGAGTAAGCTACAGCTTACACAAATTCCGAAACCTAATAAAGCCATTTTTGATTGTTTGTGCTGATGGCCACATCTTAGATGTATTAGGGCCATATGCGGCTACAACTTCAGATGCCGAAATCATGACTCAAATTCTACAAAATCATGACCAGCCCCCTGAAGACAATGCTTATCATTATTTTTTAGAAGAAGGAGACGTTTTTATCTTGGACAGGGGGTTTCGCGATGCAATCCATTTATTGGAAGAGCACGGATATGTGGCACATTTTCCACCCTCAAAACAACGAGGTGAGACTCAACTAACAACAGATGAGTCCAACAAATCCCGGCTAGTAACAATATGTCGTTGGGTTGTGGAAACCGTAAATGGGAAGTTTAAAAAAACATTTAAAATGTTCCGCCACAAAATGTTTAATAACGCTCTGACAAACACTTTTACTGATTTTAAAATCGCAGCGGCCCTAATAAACTGTTTTCAGGAGCCATATGGAGACAGTCCATATACAAACGATTTTGTGGAATCAATAAACCGCAATTTACACAAACCAAATCTTCTGGCGGAATATGTTCGACAAAATAATTTGAACAGAGTACGAGTAACATTTACCAGGCTGGATGCAAACAATCCACAAGTTGCGGATTTTCCCCAGCTGACGTACGAGGAACTCATCAAGTTTGCGATAGGCACATACCATGTAAAAATCGCAAGGTCTTATTGCAGTGAGCACACCAAGAGATTAGGTGTATACGAAATGGAAGTATACAGACACTCTGAACAAATGGATATTCAAAACGGCCAAATCGTTAGGTCTCAATTGCAAGCCCAACCAAACGTCTTAATTCGATGCCGTATAAATTCACGCCACGTGAGATCAAAAATATACTACACATATATATTATATAACACCGCAAGTTCTGGAATTGACGCAATAAAAGAACATTATTGTTCATGTATTCATGGTCAACGAACACTGGGAAGTTGCGCTCATGTTATAAGTGTGATCTATTATCTGGGATGGGCTAGACACAATGATCATGAAATAGACCATCCAGCTATAGGCCTAGATTCGATATTGATAGATTTAGATACTTGAAACATGTATAAATAAACTTATGTTGTCTTCCTTGTTCTTAATGAGATTTGTTTAAAATACCCTTATAGAATAAACACTTGAAAAAATGATAGTGGTTTTATTTTATCTCTCTTGGTACACCAAATAATAACATTAGGACCTATCTATACCTCACACAATTACATAAGAATAAATCAGAAGATAAACTAGCAGGATTTATTATTTTTTGTATTTTTATATACATTTAAACAACACAGAAACACACCATAACAACAATTAACTCAATAACAACATTATGTACTAGGGTATATGTGTGTGTTTTATTCATTTTTTGCCAATTCAATGTCAATTAGTACAGTAACATGAAGTTTTTCCTAGAAAGTGTCATGTTTGCATGTAGCGCCTATGAAACTTCTCTGGGCAAAAAAAACATGTTAGCCACCGAATCAGGAAATAGCGACACCTGATATTGTTTCTACTAATAATTATCCAAAATCTGAGATACAATTCTTTTGCGCCGGGACTGGGGTTTTTTTCTATGGGATTTGGCGGAAACCCTTTATTATTATATTTATTATTATCCCCTATATCCTGGGAACTACTCTCTTAGGAAAGTAAAACCCAAAACCAAAAAGTCCCCTAAATACCTACCCTACACAACCCCGTTCAAATTATCCCCCCCCCCCCCCCTCCTCAGTCTCCGGAACTATCCACATCCCGCAAATTTTTTTAATAAAACCAACACCGGGACTTAAATAACTCCCAAACCACTCATTTGACTGAAGTGGTTCTTCTAAATTAAATA
The DNA here is from genome assembly GCA_963921215.1 of Scoparia ambigualis. Lineage (NCBI taxonomy): Eukaryota > Metazoa > Arthropoda > Insecta > Lepidoptera > Crambidae > Scoparia > Scoparia ambigualis. The sequence continues at coordinate 6,389,107 of OY992516.1, read as the reverse complement.
CTAAATTCATTATCTTCGGTATTATAGATCGGAGAGAGTTGCGGTTTCGACTGGGGGGCCTGTCTTCGTGACTAGTATAAAATAGCGTACTTTTTGGAAAACTTAATTTTCCAAAATTTTCAAAAAATTTTTTAAAAAAATTTTAAAAATTAAAATAGATAACTTTTTCACCCTAGAGTTATTATAATTAAGCCGCTTTCCAAAAATTTTTAAGCTCAATAAGTCCAGAGTTATATCAAACCTAAGTTTTTGGCCGAAAAATTTTCAGCAGTTCTAGGCCTAATTATTTACATGTCCGTTTGCGTCGAGAGTGGTATTGGGGGAAAGCTTATCTCTCCCCCCTTCTAGCCTCGAGATTTCACATCAAAAGACGCAAAGCCTAGGCACCTACGTGAGCGCAAAGACCGACGCAAATTTTTCGACCGGTCGTTTTTTGGCCCTCTGCCGTGTTTTGACGTAAGTCCGGAAATACGGCACCAATTCTACTGGAACAGACTTTAATTAGTTTGTCTTAACGGGACAGTTTATTCCCCAGCAGAGACAAACACCTCTAGACCTCCCTTAAAAAGCTTTAAGGGTTATTATAAGGAAAAAACTTTTTAAAGAATTTCTGCATTGTTTTATTTTACTTCCCTGTGTACCTAGTATTAGTTTGACACCTGAACCTTTTTTGAGGTCAGGTATTAGCTGTAAGTTGTTTTGTGTGACCTATAAATTTAACAATACTTAGTACCAAACTAAGTAAATAGACGTCCCTATTTGATATAGGGCACTATATTTTGTATTGTTTAGTGTCATATTGTGTGAGACCGTTCTTATTGAACGATAACTAGATTATTTTGACACACCCGCACAATACACACTCTATTTTAAACTTACTAACTGACCTATACAACTTATACAAATTTAATTAATTGCTTTTTAATATAACCTGACGCTCTGCTAGCGACATTATGGCATCATTGACTAGGACACCACCACCGAATACTAGTAAGATGAGCAACATTACCCTTGGCTCTTCTCCTCCAACGCCTCCGACTGCTGCAAAAACATCGACACCTAAGGCCAAAAAAGCCCTAAACACCACCCTCACTATTAACTCGTCTGGTCCTAGCCCAACAGCAACTTCTCTGGTTAGGAGAATCAGCGGCGAATTCGAGAGGAAAACGCAACCGGTCAAACGATCTCCACCGGCACAGACCGCTAGAACTTACGCGACGACTACAAAGGCTAACCAACTGCCGCCAACCTCCAGCCTGCCGTCAACCTCCAAGGCCAAGACGGCTCCTCCACCTAGAGCCAAACTACCGCCGTCACGTGCGACCACCGCTGAAAGGGACGCTGCGAGCGTCATAGCCCTGGCTGACCAAAAGCCAGTTTACGACGGGTTGATCGGGGTCTTGAAATTCGCATGCGAGTGCCTCGGAGAGACCCGCAACATGCGAGGTGACCTTAAAAAGGCCATCGGGGACAGCATAGTGTACGTAAAGAAGGCGCTAATACGCATAAACGAGCACAAGATGGTAGAGTTTACGGGGGAGCCATCGCTCTCTTCGGACCCAGACATCACCACCAAACCTGTGTCCGAGCGTGTAGACAGTGCCGCCGTCCACGCCAAACTCGATGAAATTCTAGAGGAGGTGAAGTTGTTGAAAGACGCCACAAACCGACAGCAGACACCCACGCCTAATACAATAGCAGCCCCGCGTAAAGCAGAAGTGCGCCAGACTCTGCACTCCGTCATAGTGGCATCCAACAACGAACTGGATACGGGGGACGCAGTGATAGAAAAGATCCGCGAGGCAGTGGACGCCAAGGAGGGTTGGGTCGCCGTCTCAAGGATCAGAAAGGCTAAGGGAAGTAAGGTTATTGTGAGCTGTGACACAAGGGAGGAAAAGGAAAAGGTCAAGAGGCGAATTGACGCCGCGGGGAAGAGTCTTGTGACGGAAGACACAAAAAACAAAGATCCGCTCATAGTGGCCAAGAATGTTCTCAAAGCTAGAACGGACTCTGAAATCTTGGAAGCTTTTAAAAAACAAAATAGGGATGTCTTCAGAGATCTGGACGAAGAACAGTCACAAGTGTCAGTCCGCTACAAGAAGAGAGCACGAAATCCCCATACGCATCATGTGGTCATGCGAGTGACCCCAAAAATATGGAACAGGCTCATGGATAGGGGCTACTTACACATCGACCTACAGCGCATCCGGGTAGAGGACCAGTCGCCGCTGGTGCAGTGTTCCCAATGCTTGGGCTACGGGCACAGTAGGGGTTTCTGCAGGGAGAAGGAGCCGGCGTGCAGCCATTGTGGGATCGCAGGGCATATTGTAATGGACTGCCCCACATGGACGGACGCCGGCACCCCTCCTTCCTGCAGAAACTGCTGCAGGGCCCAATTAGCGCAGAGGGACCACAATGCATTCAGCGGGGACTGCCCAATTCGCCGGAAGTGGGATCAGATAGCCAGGTCCACAGTGGCGTACCAGTGTTAAGGGTGTCCCTAATAGAATAGCTCCCTACCATGTGCTACAGACCAACTTGCAGAGGAAGAAGTTGGCGACGGAAGAGCTCTACATTGAAGCGGGGAGGCGTGGAGCAGCTGTCGCCCTTCTACAGGAGCCATACATTGGGGCGGGGACCAAAATGAAAGCCCGTGGAAACGCGCGACTCTTCCAGAGTGCTGGCCCGGGCAACGTCAAGGCGGTCATTGCCGTTTTCGACCCCGACATTGACGTTGTCCAACACCCTGACCTTACCACCACTAATATAGTGGTCATAGAGGCAAAAACCAGCGCCTGGAGGATGACGCTCGTGTGCTTCTACTTTGAACCCGACACGCCCATTGAGCCCTACCTGGCATCTCTCCACAAGATCGACGAGAAGCTTGGCCCCAAAAATATCATAATGGGGGGCGATTCTAATGCAAAAAGCACATGGTGGGGGGGCCTCACGAGTGACCACAGGGGTGACGATATGGCGGGCGCCATACACGAAATGGACTACCACATATTGAACAGCGGCGGCATACCAACGTATGACGTCATACGAGGGGGTCGGCGTTACACGAGCAATATAGACGTAACGGTGTGCTCGGAAGATTTGCTAACACGCATCGCAAAATGGCGGGTCGTCGAGGACCTCACCAGCTCAGAACATAACGGCATAACCTTTGACGTAAATGTGCGAAAATCACAGGGGGTAGGGATCGAGAGAACCACTAGACTATTTAACACTAGAAAGGCCAACTGGCAAAAATTTAAGACCGAATTTAATAATATTAGGAATGACAAAAACTTAAAATTAGACAAAATTAGTGAAATTAATAGCAAAACCTTAATTGAATTAGAAATCGATACATATACGAGGGGCGTTCAAAATATTCTCGGTATGTGGATAAAAACAAACAAGTACGAAAAGTTTGATATTTTTATTTTTCAATATACTCCCCCCCTATGTTCATACACTTATAAGATCGATCAATTATTTTTTTTAATCCCTCATAAAAATATTTTTTATCTTTGGTGTAAAAATGCTCCTCCACGGCCGTCTTCAACGCTTCATCGTCAGAAAATTTATTTCCACGCAGATCCTTTTTAAGATTGGGGAACAAAAAGAAGTCGCTTGGGGCTAAGTCCGGACTATAGGGTGGATGAGTAACAGTTTCAAACCCACATTCAACAATAGCTGCCTTGGCAATATGAGCAGTATGGACAGGGGCGTTGTCATGCAGAAGCAGAACACCTTTGGTTAACTTTCCTCGCCTCTTTTCTTTGATCGCATCTCTTAATTGACGTATAACGTTAGCGTAGTACTGCCCTGTGATATTTACACCTTTTTCTTTATAATCGATAAGCAAAACTCCTTCACAATCCCAAAATATTGTGGCCATGACCTTGCCAGCTGACGGGATTACCTTGAACTTCTTGGGATGAGCTAAACCCTTAATGTGCCACTGCATGGACTCCTGTTTGCTCTCTGGGTCATAATGATGAACCCAGGTTTCATCTCCAGTAACTATTTTTTGCAGCACCTCATCGGGATTTTCACCACACAGGTCGATAAAATCTGAACAGCAAGCCACACGCATATCCTTTTGAAGAAGCGTCAGCATTCGCGGAACCCATCTTGCACTTACTTTTGACATATTAAGATGGTCATGTATAATGTCATGTACGGTACCAATAGAGAGATTGGTTACTTGAGCTATAGATTTTACCTTCACTCGGCCGTCTTCCAATATAAGTTTTTCCACTTTATCAATATTTTCTTGTGAGGTAGCCACTACAGGCCGGCCAGGTCTAGGGTCATCTTCAATACTCTCCCTTCCACGCTTAAATTCGCTTGACCATTTTTGAATAGTAGATAAAGAAGGAGCAGACTCACGGTAAACACAATCCATTTCCTCTTTTATGGTTTTTTGATTTTTACCCTGTTTTGTCAAGAATTTTATGACGGATCGGTGCTCTAATTTCGTTAAAATTGTTAATTCGCTCATGGTGTTCATGTTTGTTCGGCAATTGCAGAAAAACAAAAGAACATCTCGGTTCCAATTTTACTTTTTTTTAATGTCAATGGATGAATCTTAGCGGCCAGTAACAAATATATATATAAAAGAGGTTGTAACGTATCAATACCGAGAATATTTTGAACGCCCCTCGTAATAAAGCAGTAATAAAAACATGCGAACTCTCGATCCCTACATTAAACAAGAGAAGAACACTTACCCTGCCGTGGTGGTCCGAAGAGCTGGCTGAGCTGAAGAGGAGGACGACGACCAAAAAGCACCGTATCCGCTGCGCCGCACCGCGTCGAAGAGCTGCCGTAGTCGCCGACTACCTGCAACAAAAAAGTAAATATGAGACTGCCGCCGCCGCCGCTCAGACCAAGTCATGGATGACTTTTTGTAACAAGCAGGAGAGAGAATCCGTCTGGGACGGCATCTACCGAATTCTCAAACGTACAACAACCAGAGAGGAGGACCTCCCTCTGAAAAGAAACGGTATCCAACTGGACGCAGAGGGCTCCGCACAACACCTTGCGGAAGTCTTTTAAACGGCGGACCTGACCACAACGGACAGCGTTCTACATACGCTAACACGCACAAAAGCAGAGGTGGTAAATGAGGGGTCGAATACTGATGTACTCGACCCACCATTCACAGAAGCAGAATTGCGCAGCGCTGTCCGCTCTTTTAACCCCAGAAAGGCTCCCGGGAAAGATGGCTTAACTGCAGACATATGCAAAACAGCTGTAGAGGAGGACCCGGACCTGTTTTTGGGCCTGATCAACAAATGCCTAGAGCTGGGCTCGTTCCCAAAATGCTGGAAGGAGGCCACAGTTGTGATCTTGAAAAAGCCCGGCAAGGAGGACTATACGGTTGCCAAATCGTATAGACCAATCGGCCTCCTGCCGGTGCTTGGCAAGATTTTTGAGAAGATGCTGGTGGGCCGGCTTAGATATTACATCTTGCCTAAGCTGAGCCGGTACCAATACGGATTCATGCCACAACGCGGCACGGAGGACTCCCTCTATGTCCTTATCAGCACAATAAGGGAAAATCTAAATAAAAAGAAAATTATAACTTTAGTATCACTAGACATAGAGGGAGCTTTTGATAATGCTTGGTGGCCGGCGATAAAAACTAGGTTGGCTGAGGTGGAGTGCCCGATTAACCTCCGCAGAGTATTGGACAGCTACATGTGTGAAAGGGTGGTGAGTGTCAGATACGCCGGCAAGGAGGTCCACAGAAACCCCTCAAAGGGTTGTGTGCAGGGTTCCATCGCGGGCCCTATCCTGTGGAACTTACTGCTCGACCCCCTCCTGCACACCCTGGAGGAACGTAGGGTCCATGTGCAGGCATTTGCCGACGATATTATCCTCCTCTTTGTTGGTGACACAGCACAGCATATACAGGAACAAGCAAATCCGGTACTCGAGCATGTTGCGACGTGGGGCAAGCATAACAAGTTGAACTTTGCGGCACATAAGACCCATAGCATGACCATCACCAGAAAACTTAATTATGACACCCCACGTCTCAACATGAACGGTGTACCGATAGAGAGCAGAGAGGAGATAAAGGTACTCGGACTGACCAATGACCACAAATTAACATTCAACTCACACGTAAATAACATCTGTCGTAAGGCCGCCGCCTTTTTATAAACACCTTTCAAAGGCGGCGCGTGTGAATTGGGGTTTGACGCCTGAGGTGTTGAAAACAATATACACTGCAGCGGTGGAACCCGTTGTGACGTATGCAGCTGGCGCGTGGGCCCCGGCGGCCGACAAGCTCATGACGCGCAAGCAGCTGGATACGTTACAGCGGGGCTTTGCACAAAAATTGTGCAAAGCGTACAAAACAGTTTCACTCACCTCTGCCCTGGTTCTGTCCGGAACGCTCCCCCTTGACCTTCGGATTAAAGAGGCCGCAGCCCTTTATGAAGTGAGGAGGGGGGTGCCCTGGCCAGAGCTAAAGGGCAGAGACATAGACACTCCACATTCCGCACTACACTTGCCGCATCCGGCTGAACACACCAAAATTGACATTACACACATCACAGACCAAACACAAATACACACAAACACGTACAACATACAAATATACACCGACGGTAGCAAGATAGACGGGAAGGTCGGAGCGGCACTATCCTTATGGAGAGATGCCGCCGAGATTAGAACGTTCAAACTTGCACTACCGTCGTACAGCACAGTTTTTCAGGCCGAACTACTCGCACTCCACAAATCCTCGGAAGCAGTACTCAGTAGGAAAGAGCTTTCTTTTGGAATTTACAGCGACTCGATGGCAGCCCTGCAAGCCGTAACCGGCGCAAATTCCCTCCACCCCCTCGCAGTTGAAATTAGAAACAACATTAGCACAGCACTTAAACAGGGCAAAGCTGTAGCTTTGCACTGGATTAAAGCACACGCGGGGTTGGAAGGGAATGAAAGGGCCGACGTGCTAGCCAAGGAAGCTGCTGTAAATTCTAAAAGAAAGCCCGACTACGACAGGTGTCCTGTTTCATTCGAAAAGCGTCTCATCCGGGATGGGACGCTGGGCGAGTGGAACCGGAGATACCAGTCGGGTACTACAGCCGAGATTACAAAACTATTCTTTACTGACATCACCGCTGCATACAGGATAACACGCAAACTCACGCACACAAAATTCACCACACAGGTGCTCACGGGGCACGGGGGGTTCTCCGCATACTTACATAGGTTTAAGTGTAAGGATAGCCCGTCGTGCGCCTGTGACCCTAACACCGAGGAGACAATTGTACACATCCTCTCCGAGTGCCCTATACACACTCGCGAGAGGTACAATATTGAGGCGGAACTGGGCACTCGCATCGTCCCGAAAAACTTCCCGGACCTTCTGTCCGCGGAGAATACACGAGAAAAGTTCCTAAATTATTGCACGAAGCTTACAGAAAGTGTCTGTAAGCGAAATAAGTAAATAAAATAACAATAAGTAAATATAAAAAGCCGAGAGGTTTATGCGCATTTATGAACAATGCGCATCAAATCTGCTCATGCGCAAGAAATAATATAGATAATTATAAATAGTATATAAGAGTGCAAACAAAAATGTAAATTTAATAAATATAAGATGAAAAACAATGTAATAGAAAACTAAGAAATAGAATAAGATATATATGTAAACATAGTATAAGAAAAGTAGAATAGAAAAGCAATTTAGAAAAAGCGTTGTAAATAAAGCCAACCTAGTTTGTAAGTTTTTTATGCTCATGTTTTTCAGGAGAAGTGTACCTTTCTTAACCCCCCTCTCCAAAAATACCTTAGTAATTAAGACTTAGTATATAGAAAATTAGCTAGATAGGAACGAGATGGCAAAGGTGACCTAGAAATGTATTATATAGACGGCAAACCCAGCCGTATAGGAATAAAAGATGATGTATGGTAATAGAGAGTTATGAATGAAAGTGCGAGAGGAATAAATGAGAGAAATGGAATGAATGTGTGAAACAAGCAGAAAATGTCTCCCATACCGTGGGAGAAAACCGCTAGCAGATAAGAAAAAAAAAAAAATCATGAGGTACACGACACACATGACATACGCATTTACACTGACGGCAGTAGGATTGACGGTAAGGTGGGGGCGGCCTTGTCCTTGTGGAGAGGTGCTGCTGAAATCCGAACCGTCAAGCTTGCCTTGCCGTCCTACTGCACAGTATACCAGGCGGAACTCCTCGCTCTACACAAAGCCTCGGAGGTGTTGCTAAAAATGAAGGAGCTTTCTTTTGGAGTTTACAGTGACTCTATGGCAGCGTTGCAGACCATCAGCAACGTCACTACTCTCCACCCCCTAGCAGTCGATACACGAAGGAATCTATACCTATCTTTTGATAAAGGTAAGAGTATAGATCTGAATTGGATCAAGGCGCATGCGGGGTTGACGGGTAATGAAAGAGCCGACCAGTTGGCGAAGGAGGCAGCTGTAAACTCCAAGAGAAAACCTGATTACGATATGTGCCCGGTTGCATTCGTCAAGCGGCTTATCAGAGATGGGACGCTCGACGAATGGAACGCAAGGTATCAATCCAGCGACACAGCCGAGGTCACAAAAACATTCTTCCCAAACGCAATCACCGCGCACTTCACAACACGCAAACTGACACACACTCACATCACTACACAGGTGTTCACTAATACACATCCTCTCCGAGTGCTCTATACACACTTCGGAGAGGTACAACATAGAGGCAAGAATAGGTCTGCAAGTAAAGCCCCAGAATTTTAGTGCGATTATCGCTGGAGATGACAGAGAAGCGTTTATTTCATACTGTACAAAAATTGTGAGCAATGTTATAAAACGAAACAAAAATTAAGTAGATTAATAAATATGAAATTTTGTATATATATTGTATATACAGGTTGTCCCAAAACTTGACGTCAACCCGAAGCCGGGTGAAAAGGCAAGTCAAGCTGGTTGTCAGAAAAATATAAAAAAAAATCTAAGTTGTATGATTTCAAAATTATAGGCATTTTTTTAAAAATCGCAAAATTACACACCCTGTGACAGTCTTTTTACTCCTGTTGCCACAAATCTTTACTTTTCCAATTATTTTTTTTGCTGTGTAACCCTGAATAATGCTTCTCTAAACTGTAATCAAAATTTTGAAACCAGCTGCTCTAGCTTGCATAAAAAATAGGACTTATTTCCTAGAAAAACTTTCAAAATAAAAAATTGCCTAGTTTTAACTGACTGTATTGAAAAAAAAATGTACTACGCGAGTTTGGCAAGTTATGTCAAAAGTTGGCGCATTTAGTAAAGATTCCAAAATGGTATAATACTTGGTAGCTGATAACATGGATAAAAATTTTTTTTCCTGTAAAACCCAGTTTTTAACAAATTTTTCTTACTTGGTTAAAAATTATTGTAATGGGCGCAAGATTTTCCAAAGAGTCGTAAATTGTAACTTGAGATGAATCAGGCATTCTAAGAAGTTTAAGCGAGATAGATATTGACGCTTAAGTGTCTAAGACGGAAAGAGTCACCTTATCAAGTGCGAGCGAGACAGAGAGTGACGCCAGGTATTCGCTTTTGTACTCACACATCACAATCACAAATCAGTACGTTGCGCTCCTTCGTTTACTGCACTTGTTTTCGTATTCGTTTGTGTTGATTTCGTACTAACTACTTTTGGCTTCGTTTATGGACTTGTGATTGCTTGTGATTTGGATCCGAACTGTTTATTTTCCCTCAACGACGACCTTTGCTTTCTCCTGGACTATCGTGTGACTAGTGCCAAGATGTCTGCGTATACCACTCGCGAATACGCTAATATGCACCTTATTTATGGTGAATGCAGGTGTAATGCCAGTGCTGCCGCCAGACTTTACCGTGAAAGGTACCCAAACGCTGCTCGTTACCCTGATCATCGAGTGTTTACGAATGTGCATAGTTTACTCTTCTCAGAGGGCCACCTCCCAAATCAAGAGCATGGTGGAGGAAGACCCGCCAACCCGATGGAAAACGAGGTGCTAGAAGAAGACCCAAGCACTTCAGTTAGGGCTATTGAAATAACCACCGGAGTGCCCAAAAGTACAGCCCATCGTATTTTAAAAAGACATGAATTACACCCATACCACGTACAGCGAGTACAGACGTTACTACCCGGGGACTACCAAAATCGAGTAAATTTTTCCCGGACAATATTGGAGAGGTACAGGGATGACCCGCTTTTCTTAACGAAAATTTTATGGTCTGATGAATCGACATTCAAAAAGGACGGCTACATGAACATGCATAACTTGCATGAATGGCATGTAGAAAACCCTCATCTAACGAGGCAGGATCGGTCCCAGTACCGATTCAAAGTAAACACGTGGACCGGAATTTTAAATGGTCAAATAATTGGTCCTTTTGAGTTGCCTGATGCGTTGAATGGCGAGGTCTACTTGGACTTTCTACAGAACCATCTACCAAGTTTACTAGAAGACGTGCCATTAAACATTTACAGAGAAATATGGTTCCAGCAAGATGGGTGCCCAGCACACTATGCTCGCTCCGTTCGACAATATCTCGATGAAGAGTTTCCCGGGAGATGGATCGGACGGTCTGGCCCAATCTCGTGGCCGGCCCGTTCACCGGACTTAAATCCATTAGACTTTTTTTACTGGGGAGCAGTCAAAGAAAAAGTGTATTCAAAGCCAATTGAAAGTGAATTTGAACTACGGCAAAGAATAGCAGAAGCAGCTGAATTCGTAAATAATGGACGATTCGCTCGAAAGATAGCTCGATCATTTTTAAAGAGATGTCGGGCTTGTATTGCCGCCGAAGGAAGACATTTCGAACATTTGTTGTAGTAAAAATAGTTGTATTGGTACATTCATGAAACATTTTAAAAATTATTGTAAATTTAATAAATAAACCTTAGTATTAAAAATTTTGTGTCAATTAAAATTTAAACTTTTACAAAAAAATGGTGCCTATTTCATACCACACACAAAGAGAACTAAACTAAATTTAGTGGACAATCTGTTTTTTCAATCGGTTTATGATAGACAAGCACAGGTACAATTAAGTTAAATTTAATCAGTGTGTGCATTGGAATCGGCTCCAATGTAAAAAGCAATAAGTTTTGCCATTTTCACCAAGTAAGAAAAATTTGTTAAAAACTGGGTTTTACAGGAAAAAATTTTTTTTTCCATGTTATCAGCTACAATTTACCAAGTATTATACCATTTTGGAATCTTTACTAAATGCGCCAACTTTTGACATAACTTGCCAAACTCGCGTAGTACATTTTTTTTCAATACAGTCAGTTAAAACTAGGCAATTTTTTATTTTGAAAGTTTTTCTAGGAAATAAGTCCTATTTTTTATGCAAGCTAGAGCAGCTGGTTTCAAAATTTTGATTACAGTTTAGAGAAGCATTATTCAGGGTTACACAGCAAAAAAAATAATTGAAAAAAGTAAAGATTTGTGGCAACAGGAGTAAAAAGACTGTCACAGGGTGTGTAATTTTGCGATTTTTAAAAAAATGCCTATAATTTTGAAATCATACAACTTAGATTTTTTTTTTTATTTTTCTGACAACCAGCTTGACTTGCCTTTTCACCCGGCTCCGGGTTGACGTCGAGTTTTTTCTGTATACCAATAATTTCCCAAGTAATTTAATAAGAACAAAAATGTAAAAGTAGACCATAAGCAAACAAGCAATTGTATAGAAATAAGCATTAGAGGTAAGAACTGAAATAGCTATAAAACAATAGAATTAACAAAATGTAAAATAATATTAAGTACCTCTAGAGAAAATTGTAAGAAAATGTTTGGGACTTGTCTAAAAGTTATTGTGTTTAACCCCTATTAGTATATAAGAAAAAAAGCCATAAGATTGGCTGTAGGACTAGTCGGGCACCCCACCCGAAGAAAGCAATAAAAGCGAGAAGTATGAGTTGGAGTAGATATGTATTTAAAAAAAAAAAACATGAGGTACACGTGGCAAGTGGCATTCCCAACGTTTGGCCTGGAGATTTCAGAGAAAATAAAGCTTTCTTTTAAGTGAAAATATTGAATTCACTACTTTTAAACTTTACTTACAATGTGTTACTTTTTGTATAGAAAAGTATAAGAAGTAGAAATCTTATTTCTTATAATACTTTGTTTTGTAATAGCATGTCTTTGCTGTATTTCTTTTTCCTTGTATTACTAAACCAAGCAAACGGTTAATAATATGTAAATATGAGTTATCTACTCACTCGAAGCTGTCAAAGCTAAAATAATACATAACCTAAATAATGGTTAATTGTAAACTTTGTTCTTAGAGCTACTTGCTCGCTTAGCAACTATGCTAACTTATATCACACTGTGATCTCTAATGCTACAAGCTTATAAACTTGTCATGGCAAATAATTCTACTTTTATTCTTTATGTTTTAAAACTATAACTTTTATCACACTGTGATCTCCAATGCTACAAGATTATAAACTTGTCTTAGCAAATAATTCTACTTTCAGTACTGTATAATTTAAAAGTTTACAACATGGATTTTGTAACAGCCGGTTGTCCAATAGAATTCTCACACAAACACAAAGATGAATTAGTATACGAACTCAAACTACGTCACTTACCAGCTGAACCTACATCATCAACTGATGATTTACGAAAACTTATACGTCACATTTGCAAACTTACTCGACGTGATAGTGTGAAGGCAATTGATCAGTTTGTCATTGACCAAGCTTCCGAATTAAATGTATGCACACCGAAAGTTGCTGAAATAAAAGTTAGTAGTGAAGATATAACATCAAGTGAACGCTTGGTGAAACGTTTAGTAGCTCATTGCAATTATCTTCTTTGTCGCCTCTCTAGAATTAGTGATCCTGTTGAGGGAATCGCTAAACTTAAATCTTCTCTGACTTGTCTTCTTATGCATCTTGAAAGTGATGCAGATGAACCCGAAGATACGGGGGAATCATATTCTACTCCAGAAGTGAATCATGTTAAAAACCCTGTGTTTCAACATGTTCCGAAAACTTATAATTTAAATTCTCTTAACTTGAAATATCGCGGCGATACTTGTGTCCGTGTCATTATAACTCTATTGGAAGAACTTAGGGTTGCTAGAAAAATTCCTAATGATAATAATTTTTAATGGGTTTCCAGATATCTTAGAAGGTCCAGCGTTGTATTGGTTCAGAGCAAACAAAACCAATTTCTCTTGCTACAAGGACGTGATTCAGTCTCTAGGAGATGACTTTGACATCCCAGATTTGGACTATAAATTGCTGTGCAGAGATTTGGCAAAGGACCCAAGCAAAAAGTGAAACCATCGTCGTTTTTCTCTTTATCATGGTAGGTATGTTCTTTCGTTTAAGGAAGAATCTTTTCGAAGATGAGCAACTGGATATTATCTTAAGGAATATTCGACCCGAATACAGCATGGAATTAGCTCTCCATGATACTATTTCCATCGATCACCTGTAAGAAAACACCCAGAACGATTTCAAAGAGCCAATGTTAATATAAAATGTTCGTCTAGAGACCCGACTAGACTTCTAGTGCCCAAGTGTGCCAGCCAACTTTACCACGAAAACTGGTCGTTTATGGTCATAAAGATCTTTAATCGGATCCCTAAAACCATTCGAGATTTACGATTTAGTTCATTTAAAAGTCAACTCTCGAAGTGTTTCTACACAGTTGAAGATTTCTTAGGCTAGGTATTTATTTAAATTGCTATTAGAAATTTATTAATTTACATTATTCTTGTTGACATAGTAATCCAATTATTTTATCTATCTAAATGTGTTTTGATGTTTTTTTAATTTTTATTTTGAATTGTATTAAATGTGATTTATAGATTTTAGTAATTAATTTAATATAATTATGAACAAATTTTTTGCATGCTGAATATTCAGCGAAACATGTGGATCAAATTATTGTTTTTCATCTTTAATGTACCGTGTTTCCTGCACAATAAAAATTTCTTTTTTTCTTTCTTTCTTAAATCTGTTTGTAAGAAACTTGAACTTGCTAAGGCGAAAACTTCAAAGAACCGTTATTGACAAACGATTCATTTGCCCCTGACTTTACTTATTCTAATAAATCTAGAAATTGTACTCCTAAACAACTAAATACTAATTTTGGTAATTCAAAACCAAAACCAATTGCTTCTTTAAATTTTAAAAATAATAAATCTTAACATTGTTTCCGCTGTGGAATGAACAATCACAACACTAACAAATGCCTGAAGTCAAGAGAACTGGTTTGCTTCAAATGTGGTAGAACACACAAAGGTGTTAAAACTCCGGAGTGCACAAAGTGTAATAGGCCAAAAAACTAATAGGCCCTGTCTCCTCATGTTCTAAAAGTAGTCCCAAACATCCCACTACAGAAGAGACATATTTTGCACCTCCTTCAGATGACTACAGACCTTATTTAGCAGTTGAAGTACTTGGCCTTAAAGTTAAGGGTTTGTTAGACTGTGGTGCTTCTTGTTCTGTCTTAGGTAATAACTGCCATTCTTTATTTTAAAACATTGGTATCCAATCCTATGAGTTGGATATTCGAATCAGGGTAAGTGTTGCCAGCGGACAAGAATTAATTTACAATAATTATATGTTACTACCTATATCTTATAAAAATGAAGTGCAATAGTCAATAGTCAAAATATATTTATTCAATAAACTCAATTAATAAGTACTTTGAAACGTCCAAATATTTTTTAACCTACCACCCATTCAGGACATCATTTTTTAACTGTGGCAAAGAACGGGCGCAAGAAACCACAGCGCACAGAAGCAACGACATTTACAAAAAATATATATAATATATGTCGTTACCAGGTCACAAAATACAAAATATGAATTTGAATGTAAATAGTTTAATTAAATATGGTGCTCTATATAAATGAATTATAGGCAAATAGAAATAGCTGTTGGAGTAGGTACTTGGAGCATTTCAGACCCAAGCTGTTTTGTCTTCTGTATAATCCGACACTTTATAATAAGCTTTTTTATAAAGCTTTTCTTTGATTTTGATTTTTTGAAAACATTTCAATATTTTTATGAACATACACAAGATTTTCATAAATATATTGTGATGCAACTGTCATTATACTTATATCCTTAAATCTCTCTCTGAGAGAGTCACCAGCCTGTAGGTTATATATTGCTCGAATAGCCCTCTTCTGCAGCACAAAGATAGTTTGAATGTCGGCAGCATTTCCCCACAGTAAAATGGCGTACGACATTACACTATGAAAGTAACTGAAATAAACTAATCTAGCTGTATCAACGTCAGTTAACTGACGGATCTTCATTACTGCATAAGCCGCAGAGCTAAGTCTATTCGACAATTTAGCTATATGTGGGCCCCACTGAAGCTTGGCATCCAACGTGATGCCTAGAAACACAGTGGTGTCCACAGGATTCACATTCTTATCTTTAATTTGTACACTAGTTATTACCTGCTTAACATTAGGCAATACAAATCTTACACATTTGGTTTTTCCCTCGTTTAATAGCAAGTTATTAACACTAAACCAGTGAACAATCTTTGAGACCGCATTATTCACATCGTCATAATTTGGGTGTCGTCGTTTCACTTTGAATAAAAGTGAAGTATCATCAGCAAACAATACTATCTCATGACTGTCTTTTACAAAATAAGGTAAGTCATTAATATAAACCAAAAACAAGAATGGACCAAGAATTGAACCCTGCGGAACTCCCATTTTAACCACTGATCCCGGAGATCTTTTACCGTTAATGTCGACCTTTTGAATCCTGTTACTCAAGTATGAGATTAAAAGGCTCAAAGAAGCATCCCTAATTCCATAGTGGTTAAGCTTCCTGACCAAAGTTTCATGTAAAACACAATCAAAAGCCTTGGATAAATCACAAAATACCCCTAGGGCTTCCTGTAATTTCTCCCAGGTATCAAATATTTGGATTAAAAGCTCAACACCGGCGTCAGTTGTAGAGCGACCACTAGTAAAACCATATTGTTTACAATGTAAAAGTTTATTTTTATAAAAATGAATTTGCATTTGGTCTAGCATTAACTTTTCAAAAATTTTACTAAATGTGGGTAGCACAGAAATAGGTCTGAAGTTAGAGGGGTCAGAAGTGCTACCTGATTTAAATAATGGAATTATTTTACTATATTTCATGAGGTCAGGAAAAACACCACAGTCAATGCATTCATTAAATATGCAAGCTAAAACTGGAGCTATTGTCATAATTACAGATTTAGCGACGTCCACGGAATTACCCCACAGATCAGCAGTTTTCTTTTTATTGAGAGTGTTAAATGTTTTTATTATATCTATAACACAAATTTTTTGAAAACTGAAATTATTTTTACAATCTTTAACATTCTCCTTCAAAACAGATTCAGCTACAGTGGGGGAGGAAATCAAGGCTTTTGTAGTTGAAACTGGAATGTCAGTAAAAAACCCCTCAAATGCTGCAGCAACATCAGCATCAGAAGTCAAGGTTTTATTATCACAATTTAAATTGTACTCATTATTACGACTTTTGACCTTTCCTGTTTCACTATTTATAATATTCCATGTCATTTTTATTTTGTCATTACTATTCTTAATCTTAGAACTCAGATAGTTTGCCTTGGCTAATCGACATACTCTTTTGAATAACTTTGAATAATTTTTAACATATAATTTGAAGTCATCGCTGGTGTTATAGTTGCGTTCACCATAAAGTTCATAGAGGCGTTTCCTACTTCTGTGAATACCAATTGTAGCCCATTCATTAAAAGTTACAGTACCACTAACTAAGATCTTTTTTGGAATAAAAGTTTTATTAAATTCTGAACAATAAATGTTAAAAAAATTATTATAAAAGACATTAGGGTTGTCATTGTATTCTAAATAATTTAATTTTGTATCTAGATTGCTTTTAAAGCGTTCCAGCCGACCTGCAGTTTTTGGTACAACAGTGATATTCTTTTTCGTCACTTGTTTACGCTGGTGCGGAAAGCTGACCATTTGGCCACAATGATCAGAGTCCAGGTTATTAATAATTTGCTTAGCCAGTGGTTTTACATTTGTATATATGTTATCAATACAGGTGGCCGAAGTGGCAGTTATTCTTGTTGGCTCCAAAAATAAATGATTCAAGTTGTATGATAGAAATAGGTTTTTAATTTTAGTTGACATCATGGAATTTTCTAACAAATTAATTTTAAAATCCCCGCAAACAATTATTGTTTTACCTACATTACGGACTTTATGTAATGCCTCATCCATAACTTTTTCGAAAAAATCATATGATGCTGAAGGAGGTCTGTACACACTTAATACAACAAACTGCTCCAACTCCACACAAGCTATTTCTATTGTTCGCTCAACCGAGAGGCTCACTATGTCTTTGCGTTCCTTTAATTTAAACTTTTTACTAACAATAATTAAGGAGCCACCTACCACCACCTTCCTACCAAATGATTCTTAAAATTGAACATGAACTGATGGTCTTTAAGCCAGTGTTCTGTTATGCAAAGAATATCAATTTTATTACAGTTCATGAACAATTCAATCTCCAAATCTTTGCCCAAATGTGGCCTTTGTGCAAATTATTAAATTCAATATTCAACCTAAAATAAATGTTCCTATTCATTTTGGGATAAACTTCTGGAAGTCTTTTAACTTACCTCCTGATATATTTAAAGATAACTGTCACTTAGAAAATGTAAATAGTATATCAGTCTTACCTAACCATTTTGGTCTTAATGATTTTAACTCGCTGACTTCTGAACAAAAGAAGCAAATTGAAGAATTTAAATCTTTATTTGATAACATCAATACTGAAAAGGTGGGTCTCGGTGAGACAAATCTTATAGATCACATTATTAAACAGAAGTACTACCGACTTAGTCCTGATAAGCAAAAAGCTGTTGAAAAAGAAGTAGATAGGATGTTGGAATTAGGTATAGTTGAACCATCTTTTTTTCCATGGAATTCTCCAGTAGTCATGGTAGAAAAATCCAACAGTGATCTCAGACTATGTTTCGATAGTAGAAAAGCTAACGCTGTATCCAAAGCTGATGCTTATTTACTTCCTTATATCAGCTATATCCTGGACAACTTAAAGAGACGCTAAATACTTAACATCTTTAGACCTTGGTGCCATCAGATAAGGTTATTAGAATCCTCAAAAGAAAAGACCGCATTCACAGTTCCTGGTTCTTTCATTACAATAGAATGTGCTTTGGACTCGTAGGAGCATCTGCAACTTTGCAACGTCTCATGGATAACTTGTTTATAGCTGAATTTGATAATAAGGTGTTCTGTTTCATCGATGATATCATTATCTGTACTCCTGACTTTAGTGAACATAAACGTGTCTTAAAGGCAGTTTATAAAAAGCTAAAATCTGCTTAACTTACAGATAATATGCAGAAGTCTATTTTCTGTAGAAATGAACTTAAATATCTAGGTTACGCTGTTGACCAATATGGTTTAAGAAAGGACCCCTCTAAAGTTGATGCTATTTTAAACTTTTCTTTCCCTTAAGATGCAAAAGACATCAAAAGATTTCTTGGTATGGCTGGTTGGTATCGTCGGTTCATAGAAAATTTTTCTAAAATATCTTTGACTTTTTAATACCCTGGAACAACAACTCGGCACGTTTACTGGACTCGATATTGTGCGCAGCTACTAAAGAGACAGTATAATTTTAAAGATTGCACTTCAAATGTTTCTTGTCCATAGAGTAACATTTATAGTCGTAGGTGGACACTTCATTGAAAAGTAAGTACATAGTTAGGTAAGAAATGAAACGTCTTACTAAATTAAATCATAATTATTGAAAAGAAGAATGGCAAGCGTGGTACCCATTAAAATAGGAGATGTAGGATATTGAGTTTGTCATATTATATACTAGATATTTGATTACTTATTTTTCATTTCTTATAGATTTTCTACAACTTTAGAAAATATTAATAAGTGAAGATTTTATTATCAATTAAATATTGACAACATAACGCAAAACTGAGAAGCAATAACACAACGCAAAGGACCTCCAAAAACAACTTTTTAATGATGACTTTTCGGCGGGAAAGTAAAGCGTCATTCCGCAGTTTTGTACTAATTTCTATTATTTGTGTGTTTGTCGAATATAAATGTGAAATAATGGTGGATTATTTACTGTTAAGTGTTCAAAAACGTGCATGAGTGTTGGTAAATAAAACAAAACAATGGAACATCACTTTCCAAATTCTCTTAAGAAGTCCGTGTGAGATCTCAATAAAGTCCCACAGCTTAATTGAGTCTCGAGGGGTTTGGGGGAATATTATTTACCATTATACGTTCATTAGCACTCATTATCATCTAAAATGCAAAGAAAATAATTACTATTATTCTTACGTGACACTGGCTAAATGTGCTGATTGCACGAAGCCATTATAGAAGGGAAAAAATGCAGTACCTAAGTAATATTGTATAAGTCAACGTCAACCTCTGGTGTCGGTCGGTCGGTTGACAATTCGACTCGACATTGTTTGGTTTTTCAACGTTTCGTCGTATCGGTATATCTTTGTGCTAAAAGTAATTTATTAATCTTTGTGCTATTAATAGGTATTGAAATACCTCCTTAGCGGAAGGAGACTTTTAGTTCGCGAAAGGACGCTTGTTTGCGAAAGGACGCTTGTTTGTGATTCGTGTTTTGTAATCTGCTTGTTATTGTTATCATGCCTCATCTTCGCTGCGTCAACTGCGAGATTCGAGTTACTCGAATCAGGCGACATCTACTCTTGCATGAAAGTGAGGCTCTTATAGAAGTAATTAGACTGTGGTCATATCCAAGAGAGGTAAGCTAATAAATAATACAGCTTACTTATTAATGTCGTTTTTTTTTTCAAACAATAAGGCCGTGTTCGATTGGGCTTACACTTAAATCGCGAGCACGAGCTCTGCATCCTGCGGCGTGGGCGCGGCGCGACCTGTTCTAATGCGGCGTCCCACCCGTGTTCCAAAACGGTCCCATTTAAATGCATGCATTTGTAGGCGGTGCTCCCACGCCGCCGCCCTGTTCGTGGCCCAGCCCTTAGCGGTTGACTGTCTGCGGACCGAATCTGAGCAGTGAATTAGTGAGTTAATTGAGACACCGACACTGCAAGCATAGTTCGCTATGAATTAGCTGCGCACTGAAAGATTTGTCAAGCATAACACCACAATTGCGTACAATACTCGCTGTATAGACATTCCATTTAAAACATAGGAGGGCGAACTTGAGGCAAACAGTTAGCCGCTTACTGTGAACCTAGTGGGTACACAGCCTTTGTGTTGGTACCCATCTAAGCAATATAATTTACACTCAGTTATATATAACATTTGTGAGAATGTACACTACCAATGCCATTGCCACTTGTTATTATTTATTACTTCAGATGGCAATATTTTTCTCATATTCAGTTCTTTGCTTAATTACATCTATTTCTGAATAAATATAGATTTTGTAATACAATCAATATTTATTTTATTATAGGTTTTTTAATAAGTTAATTGTACATTCCTGGTTTTTGTTTGAGATCACAAACACTGACTACATATGCCATGCTTGTTGGGAGCTTGGAAATGCTCAGGCCACCGGAGCAAACAATGTACCTAGTCAAGAGAGGCAAGTTGGGCATCACAGCATTTGTTGGATGTGGTCGTTCGATTGTGCGACTCAGTTCTCGCACAGTAATAAGAGATAATCTTGCAAGTGAAGAAGGTCCGATTATCAATATTATATCAGTGGATACATCCAAGACAGCTTACTTCAACTGATCAAGCGTGCATTGCATGTTGGTTACGAGCTCAGAGAACTCTCCGTCGTCAACAAGTTGTTGATGAGGCCAGAGTGTATGACGAAGAAACAACTAATTGTGTCAATTGCAATGAAGAGTTGTTACATGGCAATGGCCACATTTTGGCAAATGAAGAGGAGAATCTAGTCAATATGATTAAAAGCTGGATACACCCAAACAACATCAACCCCATGGATCATATTTGCCATGCTTGTTGGCAAGTTGCAAATGAAGCGACACGGCCGGATAGTGTGTCACCAGAGTCTGCATCCCAACATGTGCTGACAGATGACCCGCACGTTTCCAACTCTCCTGAGTTACAAGATGGTAATCATGAGAATCCTTCAACAAATCCACCAAGGCCTAGTGTCCACCAGAAAACTATCACTTTGTTGAGTGTACGAAGAGCAGCTGCCACACCCCGTCATTGTGTCTTTCCAAACTGCTCCAACATTGAGCGATATCATGTGCCGGATGTTGTTCGGAGTCGTGTGCTAAAAAACTATAATTATTATATACCACGTAGTGCCCGTGTATGTAATTACCATTCTGGTGCTAATATGTTCCACGATCTGTATTTGTCAAGTAATAGTTACGACAGTTTTAGTACTAGACAAATAGAGGAAATGATTTTTATTCTGACCGACAATCCAAACAGATGCAACTTCCATTTTGAAGATGTTAATAACATACCAGACCATTTATTGCATTACTGGATTGGTATTACAAAAGAGCAACACAGTCAAATAATGTTTGAATCCAGACTATCTATATAGAGAATATTTTGGGGGTCAAAGTTGCTCGCGTCCGTAGGTTTACCCTTGAGACCCTACACGTGATCCCTGGGTGGTGCTAAATGAGTGACACCAACTGAGTGGTAGAGCCACGCTGCGTTGCAGCACACATTGGGCCGGCTCGCCCGGCGTAATACCACCCTCTCACTAATATTCGGCGTGAAATAATGGCACTTGGTGCTGTTGTGTTTCGTCCGACCAGTGAGGGTTCCGGAGGCCCTTTCCCCCCCCCCCCCCTCCCAATTCCTATTCCTTCCTTAAACCTATTCCTCCCTTAAAGGCCGGCAACGCGTCTGCGATTCCTCTGGTTTTGCGGGTGTCCATGGGCGGCGGTGATTACTGTCCATCAGGTGACCCGCCGGCTCGTTTGCCTCCCTTTTATAAAAAAAAAAAAAAAAAAATATACGAAGAGGGGGATTTGCATTAACAGCATTATTATGCAAATTAAGAACTGGGGATTCTGGAGACAGGTTATCTGCTTTATTATAAGTGCCTAGGAGAACAGTAGAAACTTTAATGGATATAGCCAGAGAGTTTTTAATTAATGACTTTGTGCCTAGACATCTAGGACTTCAGCACATTTCTAGAGAAGACGTAGCTGCAAAAAATTCAATAATAGCTAATGGTTTGTTTGGCAATCCAGAGTCCCCATTAGAAGAGCGACATGCCATAGTAATATGGCATGTCGCTCTTCGTACATCACGTACATCTACACACAAAAAAGTGAAAATTATTTATTTCAAAAATCCACATATTCTACTCATAAATATCGAAACCTTGTGAAACCGTTTATGATAGTCTGCTGTAACGGGTATATATTAGACGTTCTGGGACTATTTCCAGCCACTACTAATGATGCCACAATAATGTCAGCATGGATAGAGAAACCTGACGTTCGACGAACCTGTTCTCTTTCACCATTCCTTGCTATTTGTGAACTGTTATCTGTTACTGCTATCTTGTTGATTGTTTTGTTATTGACTGTTTTCGTTAAGTTTCGTTATTGTTTCATTTTCGTTTTCAAATGCCTGAATACACAAACGAAGAATACGCCGATATGCTGTTGGCGTATGGCGCTGCTCACTGTAATGCCCGTGAAGCGCGGCGTATTTACCAGGAGCGATTTCCAAATAGACGCTTACCTGACCGAAACACATTTTCTACAACATATCGTCGGTTAAGGGAAACGGGTAACTTAACGCCAGAGAACCCCGAAACAGTGCACGTCAATTACCTGTCGAAATCGACGAGCAGATTTTGGCAGCGTTTGAGCAGGACCCCACTACTAGTACCAGAGCAGTAGCTGCAGCTTTGGGCGTCAGCCAATGGAAGGTCTGGACAGTGATGCATCGTGACAATCAACACCCATATCATTACACACCAGTTCAAGGTAATTTTCAATTTATTTATTTAGATTAATAAGCTTAGATGTAACAATGTATTTAACAATGTTTATCGTTAAAATTTTAATACAAATTGAACTGCTTTTAGAATATCAAGTAGTTTGTTGCTACAACCATGTCAAAAGTACATTTACGAATCAAATTTAAGTACAAACCATTAAGAGTTGGTTTTTGCTTGTTGACAGGGCTTGAAACTGGTGACTATGCAAGGAGGACGAATTTTTGTCGCTTGATTCTGCACCAAGATGTCGACGACTCAACGTTCCTAAAACGCATCTTGTGGACCGATGAGTCACACTTCACCCGAGAAGGCATCAGTAACTTACACAATTTACACCATTGGTCTACTGATAACCCCCACAAAAAGAGGGTAACATCGTTACAGCGGAAATTTTCTGTCAACGTGTGGGCCGGTGTGATTGGCCGAACTATCATATGGCCTCATTTCCTACCCGACATTTTAAATGGGGAAAATTATTTAGAATTTTTAACGGACATCTTGCCTGATCTGCTGTCGGAAGTTCTAAACGACGATATGCCTATTGTGTTTCAACACGATGGGTGCCCGGCGCATTTTAGACTGGACGTCCGAGAATTCCTAAACAACACATTTCCTGAGTCGTGGATAGGGAGAGGTGGGCCAACTGAATGGCCGGCCCGATCCCCAGATTTAACACCTCTGGATTTCTACGTTTGGGGTCGGGCCAAAGAGTTGGTCTACAATCAAGAAGAAATCAATACAAAAGAGGAGTTGATACAAAAAATTAATAATGCTTTTGTTATTATGAAAGAGGAGATTAGGCTTAATCTTACTACGACAGAAATTAGGAAAAGATATCGGGCATGTATTAGAAATCGCGGACAGCAATTCGAGCAGAACCTGCAATAACGATGCCTTTCAATGCCCGATATCTTTTCCTAATCACAAATGTTTCTCATCATTGTAAAAGATAACCTTCAATAAATAATGTACCATTAAACACTTCTTTTATTTAATAAGTAATACCAACACTGATCAAATTTTATTCGTCAATACTTGTTTACTATTATGGATCAAATTGGCTTTGGTGGAATCTGAAAATCCTATCAATTACTAGCTAAATATCAATATTTTGTTGTAAATTTGGTACCGTTGGATAGGTGATGAACTAGAGAAGTTATTTAGAGTATAATAAATCATTGGACCTTAGTAGTTTTTTAATGACATAAACAAAATGAAATAAAATAAAATAATAAATGACAGAAATAAAATAAATTTGATCTTAAAGTTTTTATTTTCGGTAATTACTCCCTTTTCAAGCGTAATATCTTTTTTTTTGTCTTTGTTTGAGCGGAATTCTGACATAGTTTGATTAAACATTTGCATGTGCTAACAAAAAGAAAAGAATAGTTCAATAGAAGGTTAAATAAAAAAAGTTATGGCAGTTTTAAGGTCAAATTTCGGAATAATCCTAAAAAAGTTTAAAAGTTAACCTATCTCCTAAACTATAAAACTTTTGTTAAGAAAAGTAAGCTTCAATAGGTAGCATATGACCTCCTCCATATGTGATTTTGCTATGGCGGGTCCTGTACCAGTCACCCTGTATAATAATAACGTATAAAACGTTTTGTTATCTCCTTTTTTACGTTTTGTTACCTTTCCACCCTTGTTTTATATTAACTTTAAACGAATTTAACTTTCTTATTAACAGTTGTAGAGATATGGTATGATTACATTTTTTGTTACATGATTCAAGTCAAAGAAATTGGTTATACTTTCACTATCCTACACTTCGTTATTAGACGGTACCACCACTACATATGTCTCTGCCAATGTTCTTTGAAAAATGAAATAATTCATAATGAAAGAAATGAAATAAAATACTTTCGAAAAAAAATTTTTTTTTGTTTCTTTTTTAGTTTTTGTATTTCGGGGTTATTTTTATGTGCAGAATGGCGACGAATATTTATGTATTTATCAATTATGGTTTTAATGAGATGTACTCGATGATTGAAAATAAGTGTCTGATGTTTTGAATGTTCGAAAAATGAGTCAAAACATTATAATTCAAAAAGTTTTTTAAAATGCGGCACTTTATTTCTTTACGTCTTCATTGCTAGCAAAATGTAACCCTTTTTCATTTAAATGAGATTTTATGACAAATTCGCTTCTTTGTTTACGAACTGCCTGACCACTCGGAAACCTAATTCATTAAAAGAAAATATCATTAATAATCCTTAACTATCAGTATCAGTATAAACTAACTACTCTTAGTAAAGTTTTTGAAAAACTTATCTTAGATCAACTCGGCTCCCACTTCGCTATAAGTAAACCACCTTTTTCACAGTGAACAGTATGGTTTTACCAAAGGAAGGTCTACTACTGATGCAGGTGTAGCTCTGCTAAAACACATATTTAAGGCTTGGGAGGGATCGCAGAATGCTTTTGGAATGTTTTGTGATCTCTCCAAGGCTTTTGATTGCGTTGAATACAACACCCTTTTAATAAAGCTAAAACACTATGGAGTGCACTCGGATGCCTTGAAATTGATTCAATCATATCTCAGCTGCAGAATCAAAAAAAATAGCGTGAATGGATCCATATCATCCGGATCTTCTGTGCTAATGGGGGCTCCACAAGGGTCAATACTATGTCCATTTTTATTCTTAATTTATATTAATGATTTACCATTTTATGCGGAAAACTTTTGCAATATTGTTTTGTTTGCTGACGATACATCTTTGATATTTAAGACTGATCGAAATAAAAATAGTTTTGATGACATCAACAGTGCCCTAACAGATGTGTTGAATTGGTTTACTACTAATAATCTTCAATTAAACGCGAAGAAAACCAAATGTACTAACCGCCTCTGTGGTTAAGTGGTTAGGATTACCCCGGTCTCAGACTCACGGTCACGGGTTCGATTCCCAGCAGGGGTTGCACATGTGTGTATTCGGTATGGTTGGTGGTGTCCAAATATTACTGTGACTCACAATCGCGAAACAATTGTGAGTTACAGTAATATCATAAATTTTACTCTACCTAACGTAAAGAATATTATAGTAAATAAAATTAAACTGAATGGTGAATTGTTGGACCTTGTTGATTCAACAGTTTTCTTAGGTATTACCTTAGAATCAAAAATACAGTGGTACCCTCATATTAGCACCCTTGCGGGGAGACTTAGTTCAGCTGCTTACGCTGTTAGAAAAATTAGGCATTTTACAGACGTGGAAACTGCTCGATTAGTCTATTTAGTTACTTTCGCAGTGTTATCTCCTAGTCCTATGGTATTCTACTTTGGGGTAAAGCAGGCAGATATAGAAACCATTTTCATTTTACAGAAAAGAGCAATAAGGTCCATATATAACCTAGGATCACGTGACTCCCTTAAGGAGCTGTTTAAAGAAATAAATATTCTTACAGTTGCATCACAATTTATTTATAACTGTATTGTTTACGTGCGAATTATATACGATATATTTGTCAAGTATATATAAAAGTAATTTCGTTATCGAGTGCAGCAACGATGACCCGAATCAACACGGCGACACATGCCGCAGCGTCAGGGCAACGTGCTCCACGTGCCGCCGAGCCAGCGGCGATGTTTACGCCAGCACACAGTTTTTCTGTCACTTCGTTCCTACTTCGAACTTAGGCAACACCTTAGGCTTAGGCTATTTTAAATTGTAATTTTTAATTTATAAATTAATAAAGTTTGTTTAAAAATTAGTTTATTTTAGATCTTCCGGCTACAGCCTACGTAATTGGCGCAGTCGGTAGGATACTCGCGGTCGGTTCGCGGGGAGGTTTCTAATATCGAAATTCGGAATCGCGGGTCGCCCGGGCGGCTATCAAGCCCCGGTACGAGTATCCAGAATCTACGAGCGCTGCAGCCACGCGGAGGAGAGTATCTGAAAATCGATACGACCATCGGAGACATG
Organism: Scoparia ambigualis; assembly: GCA_963921215.1. Taxonomy (NCBI): domain Eukaryota; kingdom Metazoa; phylum Arthropoda; class Insecta; order Lepidoptera; family Crambidae; genus Scoparia; species Scoparia ambigualis. The sequence continues at coordinate 6,362,205 of OY992516.1, read as the reverse complement.
AGTTGGTGAGTTGCACAGAATCTTTCTTGTGTTGCTATCCTTGTGTCCTTATGAGACTAGTTTCCTTTTATCCTTAAACATTTTCCGTCCTAGTTCTACGGGACCCAGCGAGTCTGCGCTATTGCAGCCTCGCAGGCAAAGACAAATAGATCATAGTAGAAATTTTAGAGATTTAGATTTAAACAGTTCATTTGATAGTGATAGTATAATGTAGAACGAGCCAGACACTATTTTTAAGGCTTTGCGCCCGGTGCCAGACTTCGATGGCAACCCGAATGTGCTTACCAGATTTATTAATATATGTGATCGAATTCTTTCTACGTATCTTAGTGCTCAGCCTGGCAGTGAATTATCCAACTTGTGCTTATTAAATGGTATTCTAAATAAAATTACTGGACCTGCCGCCAGTATTATAAACTTTAAACGGCATTCCTAGTAATTGGTTAGCTATTAGAAATACTTTAATTAATAACTTTGCCGATCAGAGAGACGAAACTGCTCTCTATAACGACCTCTCTTTGGCCACTCAGGGGGGAAGGTCTCCACAGGAATTCTATGATCACTGTCAAACACTATTTAGCACTATCATGACATACATCAGCCTTCATGAGTCTTTAGCGACCACGATAGAAGCCAAACGTGTATTATACCGCAAACTTACCAAGCAGGCATTTGTTAGAGGCTGCAAGAGCCACTTGGCTCCCGCATACGATGCATGCGACCCGACACATTAGAGAAAGCTTTAGAATTTTACAAGAGGAGCTAAGTATAACGTACTTGCAACAGCGTAATGACTTAGTAGCTAGGCCCCCCAGTCGGCCCCTAAGATTCACCCAGCACCTGTACACATCCTAAAACCTTCACAAGCACCATTCTGGCCCGCACCAGCTATACAGAGGCCACTACCACCAGCTCCTCAGCCATTTAGGATCGCGCCGCAGCCTCACCAAGGCTTTAGAGGCCCTATGCAGAGCTACCATCAGCAACAGGTATGTGCCGGTCCTTCACGAACTCAGCAGATGCTAAGCGCTAGGCCGCCTAACTATAATCCGCAAAGTAATTTGTTCCGCCTTCCGCCTAGAAACCAGCCCGGTCAATATTTTACGCCAAAGCCGATGAGCGGTATCCAGCACTTTACGCCCAAACCTTTGCCTCCATCGGGTGGAGGAATTCGAGGTCACGATTGGCGCGTATTCGGTAACCCGCCGCCAAATAACTATTTTAAAACGCGCGAAATGAATATAAATGAATGTTACGACGCGAGCTCTCATTACAACGATAACTACTATTATAATGACTCCGATTACACGTTGCCACAGTATAGCGATAATTCAGAAAGTTATGATTATTCCAACCAGCCGTACTATGATAGTCAAATTGATCCAGCGTTTCACTATGACAACTGTCAGAGCTGTACGGCCGCTATTGATGCTGAGGACTACCAAGTCACAGATGATACCCAAAATTTTCGGAAAGATCAAATATTAAAAAAGCCAAAATAGAGATAAATTTACAGAGTCAGAGGCAATTACCGTATATTCAAATCAGTAATCCGCCTCTCAAACTATTAATAGATACTGGTGCGAACCAGTCCTTTTTAAGCTCTCAGGCAGTTTAAAAATATTTTTCTAATGTACCATTAAATTACGATCCTTTCGAGGTCACCAATGTTCACGCCACTAGCAGAAATAATTATTCCATAATGTTGCCTTGTTCTTTTGAGTTCAACGATATAGAGGATTTACGTTTCTTTGTCTACAAATTCCATGACTTTTTCGACGGACTGATTGGATTAGACTTACTCACTAAGTGGGAAGCTAAGATCTACTTGAAAGATAGGACATTGACTACTCGTTCTATGGTTAATGAAATAAAAATGTTTAACTCTCGAAATATCAATCTTTACGAAGATATTATCCCGGCACAGAGTTCAAAGCTAGTTAGACTTCCTATTAATGCCCCGGATGGCGACGTATTCATTCCAGAGCAATTAACATGTAACTGTATAATCTCGGAATGCGTAACGACTGTAATCCATAACCGCGCTCTTTTAGAGGTTCAAAACTAAACCAATAACGACGCAATACTATCATTAGACTATTTTGTTGAAGCAGAAATCTTTAATATTGAGTGCACGCGTACTGAACAACAGTCGCGCGCGCATGACGTAGTATCACGTTTGCGTACCGACCATCTAAACGAGGAGGAAAGAAATAATTTAAAATCACTTTGTTCGCGATACGCAGATGTTTTTTATATCGACAATGGAACCTTGACATTTACTAACAAAGTCAAACATCGAATCAACACCTCCGATGAAATCCCGGTTTACACAAAGAGCTATAGATACCCTTTTGTTCATCGACAAGAGGTTAAAGATCAGATTGAAAAGATGCTTTCTCAAGGTATTATTATACGACCTTCGGAGTCTGCATGGAGTTCGCCAATCTGGGTGGTGCCAAAAAAGGCAGACGCCTCAGGCAAACAAAAGTGGCGAATTGTAATTGATTTTCGGAAGTTAAACGAAAAAACCACAGATGACAAATACCCAATTCCCAACATTACCGACGTATTGGACAAGTTAGGCAAGTGTCAATACTTTACGACCTTGGACCTTGCTAGTGGATTTCATCAGGTTGAAATGGACCCTAGTGATATTCAGAAGACTGCCTTCAGTGTCGAACACGGGCACTTCGAATTTCTTCGAATGCCCATGGGTTTGATGAATTCTCAATCCACGTTTCAACGTGTGATGGATAACGTCCTCAGAGGCTTGCAAAATGAGATATGTCTAGTTTACTTAGATGACATAATAGTATACAGTACCAGCCTCCAGGAGCACATGATTAACCTGGAAAAGGTCTTCCAACGACTTCGCGAGTCTAACTTTAAGATCCAGATGGATAAATCCGAATTTCTCAAGCTTGAAACGGCTTATCTCGGTCATGTAATATAATATAATAATATAATAGTGGTGAAGGTGTAAAACCTAACCCAGACAAGATTTTCTCTATTGAGAAGTATTCGTTACCAAAAACTCCCAAAGAAATAAAACAGTTCCTGGGTCTATTAGGTTACTATAGGAAGTTTATTCCAAACTTCGTTAGAATTACTAAACCCATGACAACTTGCTTGAAAAAGAATAGGAAAATTACGTTAGACGACACGTACATAGACTGTTTCGGAAAGTGCAAAAAACTTTTGACCAATGACCCAATATTACAGTACCCCGACTTTACTAGGGAGTTCATACTAACGACCGACGCATCCAACTTTGCAATAGCAGCCATTCTATCCCAGGGATCTGTAGGATCGGATAAACCGATTTCGTATGCCTCTCGCACTCTTAACGAAAGCGAGATTAACTATAGTACTATTGAGAAGGAATTACTGACAATAGTGTGGGCAACCAAATATTTTAGGCCGTATCTATTTGGTAGAAAATTTAAAATCCTAACCGATCTTAAACCACTTCAGTGGATTATGGCCTTAAGGAGCCTAACTCCAGACTTACCAGGTGGAGACTAAAACTCAGTGAATATGACTTTACAGTCATATACAAGAAAGGCAAAAGCAACACCAATGCTGATGCCCTTTCCAGAGTAGAAATTCATAACGAAGAAGTTAGCTCCATAGTTGCCAATCCTTCTGAAAGGCAATTCACTATAGACAACTCGGATACTAGTACAGCACACACAAGTAAAGAAAATCCGATCTTAGAGGTTTCTATTACAGACGAACCCATTAACAAATTTCATCGACAACTATCTATGACACTTGTAGACGACATCAAACGAAGACCTGTTGTAACTAAATCTTTCGATACTCATACGCGAGTGACAGTACAAATAACCGAATCAGACTTAGAAAATGACGTAGTGAATGCTATTAAAGAGTACATTAATCCCAAAGTAAAAACCGCACTTTTAATAAATCCACCTTTAGCTATGTTTCGCACAATCCCTATAATCCAGGAAAAATGTAGAAGTTCATCAATGAACCTTGTTTTATGTACGGTAGAGCTGGAAAACGTAAAACAGTACCTTAAACAACAAGATATTATTAGACATTACCATGATGGCAAAACGAACCATAAAGGAATAAATGAGTGTTACCTCGCCCTATCTCGTAGATACTATTGGCCAAGAATGAAAGACCATATAACTAAGTACATAAATGAGTGTAGTATATGTGGCCAAAGTACGATAGGAATCCAATAAAACAACAAATACGAGATTACGACGACAGACTAACTAACGAGACGTATATCCTATATGAACTCTAGATAAACTATTTAGAGAACAAAACAGATAAGATTTTAAATCATTTAAAAAGTCTTGAGCCTAGTAGGACAAAAAGAGGTCTGTTAGATGGATTAGGTTCGATAGTAAAAAGCATTACGGGAAATTTAGATTATTAGGATGCCTTGAGATATAATAACGCGTTAAAAAATTTACAAGTTAATCAGAACAAAATTGCTGCAGAATATAGTAATCGTGTCAGTTTAAATAATGAATGGATGCTGGAACGTAATAAAGTAGTAAACCAGCTCTTGAATAATCAAAGAAAAATCGACTCAACCTTACAGTTATTGCTAGACAATAACGCGTATCAGGAAAGTAGTGTCATTAAATACGGTAAATTTGCACAGTTACTGGCAATCATCTCAGAAAACACAGATGACTTACTAGATGAACTGATAATGCTCGTACTACGACCACCCATCATTCAATGTTAAGTTTTGACGTCCTTAGGAAAATGTTAGAATGATAAAGATTAATCTATGGGAAAGATCAGGTCATAGATTTAGAATTAAGAGACTATTATAATATTATAAAATCTGGTTCATATTATGTTAGGAAACAGATTGTTATAGTTTTTAGATTTCCTATAGTTTTAGCTAGTACGTATGATCTAGGGTGTTTCGCGCATGGACCGACACAAAATTTTTTCAGGGATTTGGGAGTTCATTAGCTAGGTTCTACCCATACACCCTTTGTCCCAAATGTCACGGTTGGTTACATATGAATTTTTTTTTAAATGAAAAAAATGCCCAAAATATTTCTTTTAATTCGAAATAACTTTTTTGTTTGTGGGTGGCACAAAACCAATTTTGTTGCATTCTCCAAAGTCTTTTAAATCTAAAAACATCTTTGTTTTATACAACTGGTTTCAAGAAAATTCTTTACAAGCTTCCAAAGTAATTTTTTTTATTTAATGAATAAAATTTTACAACTTCTAAATTAATTATAAAAAAAACTAAAAGCCATTTTGAACTTAGCTTTATTTTAAAAAGTTCTTTAGTTGATACCCTTTCTAACGGTATGCTAGATGTCATAGAAATTATTCATTATGCTGTAAAAATAAGGGATGCTACTATGCCACGGCCGAACCGCACAAAACAATGGAACCAGTTTGAACGATACCGTCAATGTAAGCGCAGGTAAAAAGTTCGTCTCTTTCTTGCACATGTAAAATGATTTTTGTCTTTGTCTAACATTGGGTTGATGAGGTTGGTTGGTGAGGTCTGACTATCTCTGCTGTTTTTTTTAATTTTTTTTTATTTGTTTTATATCTGTTTCCCCCTACGTAGTTCAAGAAGGGGACTTTGTTATTACTTGTTCTATTTTTTACTTATTTACTGTTAGGTGGACAGAAGGTCCACCTCTAAAGAATTGCGGGGCACATAAGGGGGGAAAAGGGAATTGGAGGCACTTTATATGTATATTTTTAAAAAGGGTTTAGGGGATTTGGGGATGTAAATTTTTCTTTTATTTTGTTTATTTATATTATTAGAATTTTTAATTGTATACATACAAGGACAGTTGAAATAAGAAACAGATGTCATGCATGCATACGAAATGGTCAATTTGAACAAGATTTATAACTTTTTTTTTAACTAGCCTATTCTGTCCCACTGCTGGGCAAAGGCCTCCCCCATTACTTTTCACCTCTCCCGGTGTTTTGCCTCCTTTTTTATAACTTTAGTTTAATAAAAACCAAATAACCTTACAAAGCCTTTTCTTAACCGTGACTCTCCTAACTAGTATTTTTGACTACATAATGAATAATTTCTATAGCATACCGTTAGAAAGGGTATCAACTAAAGAACTTTTTAAAATAAAGCTAAGTTCAAAATGACTCTTAGTTTTTTTATAATTAATTTGAAAGTTGTAAAATTTCATTCATTAAATAAAAAAATTAACTTTGGAAGCTTGTAAGGAATTTTCTTGAAACCAGTTGTATAAAACAAAGAAGTTTTTAGATTTAAAAGACTTTGGAGAATGCAACAAAATTTGTTTTGTGCCACTACACCCACAAACAAAAAAGTTAAAAGGAACGAATACCCGACGAAAACATCACTCATCTGATCGAGAGTGTTCCAGATAGGCTCAGAGAGTGCATACGGAGTAGAGGAGGTCCTACTCGATACTAAAGACAAGTAATCCCGCAAGTTACTTTTAAAAGAAAACAATGACGATTTTTTAAATTGATAGTCCAATTATTCCTTATTTCTCCTAAAGTGTGTATTTGTGTGTAACGTAATCAAATTAAACAATAAAAACGTTATTCTGTGTTTACTTTAAAAATAAACCCTAATAAAACCTAAACTAAACGTATAAATCTATTAAATATGTTGACATATAAATTATAGCACAAAATCATGGTGGGCCCTATTTTGTTTTGAGTAGTTTATATTGTTGTAGGTAAAAACTTTGTTCGTGCAGTTCTATTTTTTAAAGTTGTGGAAGCCGATACCTGACATTGTTCTTTGTATTTGTTATAAATACTGTGTTCATTTTGGATAAAATCAATATGAGTACGCGTAGAAATATGTCTGAGTCTGAAATAGAAAAACAATTGCAAACTCTTCGAAATCTACCGTGTTCAGAGTCTGAATTGGGTGGAGAAAATAGTGTCAATGCCATTGAATTGATTGATACGGCAGACACGGATTATATACCGGCAACCAACGACGCATTGTTGAGGGACAGCTCAGATTCGAGCGAAGATATTGAATTGGAAACACCGTCTAGTGTGGTTCCTAGCCGGCGTGGTATACGATCGAGAAGCAGCCGTAGAGGAAGTCAAGGAGAGGTGGACCTTTTTCTTCACGGCAATCGGCACCTCCTGCTATAGATGATATTTTGATTGCAAGTGATGGCACTGAATGGAAGTGTATAGCAGATACTCAAAGTACCATCCAGACAGGTCGGCGCAATGCTCAAAACGTGTTTCGAGATGTTCCTGGTGTTGGACCAGACCATATGCAAAGCGATTTGTTCAAGATGGTAAAGTGCTTACTGCTTGGCGCCTATTAATTGACTAAGCAACCCTTAGACCAGGGATGCACAGACTACGGCCCGCGGGCCGCATGCGGCCCGCCGGTCGAATACTGGTGGCCCGCCGACAGCAAAAATAATACTCTCGTACATTCGAAAATATTGAGTTCTATTCCAGAATAAAACCAATAACAAATGTTCGAAAAGTAATTTGAATCTCGCGCGCGCGCTCTATCAATCTTATCGGTGCGCCGTGCATGCGTCGGTAACAGCGGTCGGTAATGTTCGTGCTGATCTCGGTTAAATTCGTTTTCTTGAGGAAGCGCGCCGCGTTATACTGTTTGAGCGAGCGAGATAGCAATAGTCCCAAATTCCCGATAGCTCGCGTAGGTAGATACACGAAGCTTCCAGAGTCGGTTTCGAGATTTCTCCAGACAGTTTTCGACTCTATGCGCGTGGTATAAAAGCCACGCTAACCGCAGCGACCGACAGTTCGGTTTTAATTTGAGTAAAGTGTCGTTAGTTCTAGTGTAGATTTTAACTCGACTAGCCGGTGTCATAATTATAATATATTTTGATCCACATTCAACGTAGATTTCCCGTCTAGTGCCGTGTATAATTGTGTTGTGAAATCGTAAGTAAAACTGTTATTAATTTTATCTACATATTTTATCAATTATTTTTGGTAATTAATTAGGAACTGTAATTGGTAGACATGGGCGTTTTCGTTATATCACCAAAACCGTTATGTAACCGATATGAAGTTTTCATATCGATATGGATAACCGTTTTTAGATATCGATATCAGTAGGTACAGTTTACTAACGTTGCGTGCGTTAATGCGTTGTGTCTTGTTATTAGTTACGGCAAACCAACAACAAACGATAACGCGCATATTTGTCGAGTTATTTAAATAGATATGTAACACAGATCGCGCTCGCTCAGTTAGTTTATTATGGCGATTTCCCTTCATGCTTTACTTACTAGGTTTAGGACTAACAGAAAAGCTTTGTAAGTTTGTATTTTTAAAAGTGCAATACTTGAGTAAAGTTAAGTAGAAAGATAAAAGGAAACTTATTATTAACAAATGTTACTTTTCTGGCGCATTTAAAAATCGTCATATTTACAATGATTTTTCATGTACAATATTTACATTTTTTTTAATATACAATATTAACAGTTTTTTAGTATACAATATTTAAAGACTTTTTATTTTAAATCTGTCTTCTTGGATAAGGACAGATTAGCATTTAAAAATGCAAGCTGTTGTACTTTTTTTGATTTCAAGCGACATCTCTTTTCATTGATTATTAGCCCTGTCTTAGAAAAGAGTCGCTCACAGGGAACTGAAGTTGCGACTATGTTGCACTTAGTTCGGTACAGGTCCGATAAGTGTGGGTAAATAATTTTATGGTCTCTCCACCACTGCGAGGTCAAGAGCGCATCAAAACTATTACCAAAAAACTCTTTCAAACAAATCACAACTTTAGCTCTGCTCTAGGTACTAAAACTAATTTCTCAAGCATTGAACCAAATAAACACAAATTCGCTTCATCTCTTTTACACCGCTATAAGAAGACAGAGACCAAGCAAATGACCTCATATTCGCTTCATCCATCTCTTTTACACCGCTCTTTAGTAAGAAAGAGAAGAAACGAATATCAATCCATTCAGTTGTGTGCACGGTTTTGCGTTTTGGTTATATCGTTTGCAGTTTTCATAACGTAGGTATTCTCGCGCGTGTTTTGATATCGTCTCGATAATATAGATATCATAGTTTTTGTAATATCGGTTATGTGCAACCGTCATATCGATATGATACGATATGAAACTCATATCGGTTATTAGTTACGTTTTGATATATCGAACTCATGCCTAGTAATTGGTTTTAGGTGCTGTGGTAATCCTAGTCAGGATTAAAACGCAACATGGACATGCCAGGAACTAGTAAAAAACGTAAGGTTAAAGATGAAAATCGGCAGTTTCAAGAAATTTGGACTGAGAAATACTTTTTTGTATGGTCGCATAACAAAGTCGTTTGTTTAATTTGCAAGAATTCTGTTGCGATTGCAAAGGAATATAATGTAAAAAGGCACTATGAAACGCAGCATCCTACTTTTACGAAGTTTACAGGCGAATTAAGAAAGCAAAAAGTTTTGTCTTTAAAACGGGAGCTTATTGGTCAACAAGCTATGTTTACAAAACCCATTCAAGATACAGAAACAGCTACAGAAGTTAGTTATGAAATTTCTCGAATGATAGCAAAGCGGAGTCGCCCCTTCAATGATGGGGATTTTGTAAAAGAATGCATAGAAATTGCCGCTAAGAAAATGTGTCCAGAAGCAGCAAAAAAGTTTGAGAAAATTCAACTGAATCGTATGACCATCCAAAGACGAATTATGTCTTTGTCAGATAATATTGCGGAACAATTAAATGAAAAAACTAAGATAATTGATTTTTTTTCATTAGCACTCGACGAATCCACTGATATTAGTTCCACAGCTCAACTTCTTATATTCATACGAGGTGTTACTCAAGATTTTGAAGTCTTCGAAGAGTTATTAGGAATGTGTTCATTGAAAGGTCAAACCAGAGGAGTTGATATACTCAATGTACTTTTGGACGAGTGTTCAAAAACTGATTTGGACTTATCGAAATTATCGGGAGTTTCGACTGACGGTGCTCCTTCGATGATTGGTGTCAATTCTGGGCTAGTTACTTTGTTGAAAAAGCATTTGCAAGAAAAAAACTTAAACGCTGAAGATCTCATGCAGTTTCACTGCATTATACACCAAGAAGCCCTCTGTTCTAAAAAAATTGAATTTGAAAATGTCATGAAAGTGGTAGTTTCGACTGTGAATTTCATAAAATCACGAGGACTCAATCACAGGCAATTCAAACAATTCCTTGATGACATTGAATGCGAACATGGAGATTTACTGTATTATACAGAAGTAAGGTGGCTAAGTCGTGGATTGACACTGGAACGATTTTTAAATTTAATAGAAGAAATTGATATTTTTCTGGCGGAAAAGCAAAGGGACGTCCCGGAACTTAAAAGTCCTGATTGGTTGTGTGATTTGGCTTTTTTAGTTGACATTACAAATCATTTGAATGTCTTGAACACACGGCTTCAAGGCAAAAATCAACTGATATCCCAGCTCTACGCACATGTATCATCCTTTCAATGCAAGCTGACACTTTTCAGATCGCAATTGAATTCTGGAAATTACAATCATTTTCCGAATTATAAGAAAATGGCTGAAAAATTCAAAAAAACTGCTATTAATTTCAGTTATGTAAAAAAGCTAGATATTTTGATTCAATCTTTTCAAGACAGATTTTCGGAGTTTAAAACAGTGAAACCTCTGTTGGACATATTTAGCAATCCTTTCACGATTTCAGTTGAAAATGCGCCAGAGTTAATGCAGTTAGAAATTATCGACATTCAGAACGACCAAGATTTACGCAACAAATTCAACGAAGGAGACTTGCTGAACTTTTACCGCTGCATTGATAAAAATACGTACAAAGAGTTGCGCATAAACGCTCTGAAATGTGCAAGCTTATTTGGTTCTACCTATATATGTGAACAAACCTTTTCAATCCTAAATAATAATAAAACAAAAAATCGAAACCGCCTTGCAAATGAAAGTTTGGAAGCAGTTTTACGTGTTGCTACAAGTAAATTTGAGCCAAATATAAAAAAGATTGTAAGCACTATGCAGTGCCACGCTTCAAATTAATAAATTCTTTTTCAATTTGAATACATTATTATCAATTTTTCATTGTCTTTAATTACCTATACTTCTGGTGGCCCACCATCAGTTCATAATTTGCCCGAGTGGCCCCTAGTCTTAATAAGTCTGTGCATCCATGCCTTAGACACATACAAATACACTTCTGGAAGAAATTATGAAATATATAGGTTTTGACGTGCGGTCCACAAGATCTTTGCGACTACCAACGGACAAATTCGCACTTGCATCAGTAATATGGAATAACTTTATTGAAAATTGACAATTATACTACGTACCTGGCGAAAACTTGACTGGTGATGAACAGTTATTTTCGTCTAAAACCCGATGCTCTTTTACACAATACATAGCAAAGAAACCTGATAAGTTTGGTACAAAGTTTTGGCTTCTGGTTGATGTCGAGACCAAATATCTATGTAACGGATTTCCGTATTTAGGCCGTGATGATAACCGTACAACCGAATCATTACCAGAAACATGTTATCTTGAAACTGTTACAACCAAATGCGAAAAAAGGACGCAATGTAACTACAGATAATTTCTTTACTTCTATAAAACTGGCAGACAATCTGAGAGCCGAGCAAACAAGCATTGTGGGTACAATGAGACGTGCAAGAAGAGAAATACTTACAGTTTGTAAAACAATTCGTACCCCACGTTATGATTCCCTTATTTTGAAGACAGCTCCCAATACTTCCTTGACAATTTATCAAGGGAAACCAAACAAAAATGTCATAATTCTTAGTACTCTACACTACATTCGGGAGTGTTCAAATTGGCACAGGCGAAAAGAAATTCCTTAAACTGTCAAATTTTATAATTCAACAAAATTTGGTGTAGATATTTTGGATCAAATGGCAAGGACATACTCAGTGAGAGCTGGTACTCGTAGCCTATGCACGTATTTTATAATGTTTTAGACATAGCTGTTATAAATTCATGGGTTATCTAAAGAAAATTTACTCACAGCAATATTTCACGTCATAATTTCATGCTGCAACTTGTTTGTGAGTAACGAGCAGAACATCAAAACAATCGTCCAAGCCCGGCTCGTTCACTTTGCGATTCCGAAAATGCAGATGAAATTGTAGAGGAGACGAGGTCAAACAAAAGACGAACTAGTCAAATAAATACTAAATGTAAACGAAATAAAACGTCCTGCATTTGTGATAGTTATAAGTAACCTGTTTGTGGGAAATGTATTAAAAGTACAAAAAAAATCAATAATAATTATGCTCTAAATGAATTTCTGATTAAAATAAACAAAAACTGTTGTTTTTCTGTATTAATCATAATAATAATTTCATATCAACGTTAGGGTCATCTTAGCGTCAAAATGACGACGTTGGTCTTTTTAGGTAGCATACGAATGCCGGTCTTTCTAGTGTTAAAAGGACCTCTAGTCTTGAGGAATAAAGATTCTGAGGGTCAACAATTTAAATGGCTTGAAAAGAGGTGGCTACAGTATGAAAAAAATTTTAAAGATGTCTTAGACAGGGAGGTGTCATTTAAAGTTTTAAATTTAAAACGTCGAAGATGTGAAATACTTGAAACAATTCCGATTTGTTAATTGAATCCACTTCCTATATCAGAAGAAAAAAACAAGACCTAGGTAGTCTCTTTATTAGTTAGCGGGTGTTAACACGTATGTACTCTATAGTGGTTGTCAAGGGGCAAAGATGAGAAGAGGTGGCTTTTTAATGCATTTGGCAAGAGAACTTGTGCTACCTGCTTTGAAAGAGCGGGTTTACAGTGAAACATTGACCAGAAAATTGCGCTTGACTTTACGCCGTGCTTTAAGAAATGACATGCCAGCTCCTCCTCGAAATGAGCCCCAACCATCGTCTTCGAGGAAACTGTGTCGTATTTGTCCAAGAAAATTGAAACAACAAACAAGAGTTGCACGTTGTAATTGCGTAAAACCTATCTGCCTGCAGTGCGCAGCACAAAGGAGACGGACCATCGCACATACTCGTAGGTTACTTTGACGTTTTTAGGAATTAATAATAATTTTTTTCCTTGACTAAGAATTGACATGAAACTTTTTTTATGAATAGACCAATAAGTGGGTAGTTTAAAACTTTTTCGGTTTTGTCAAGTTATGACATATTTATGAGTTTGGCACATGACAAGTTACTATTGCCGTATTTACTTGTGCGTTTGGTGAATTATTATAAATTGAATTATTATAATTTTATATTCATTTTGCTTAGCTTTGGAAAAAATAAACGTGATACATTTCAAGCTACAGGTATGTACTCACATTTTATTATACTTGCAAAGCCACACAAGATAATTATTACTTATAGTCATTCAAAATATAGTCCTACTCAACTACTTAAGCAAACACTCACACATGCACACCTATAAAGTGTAAATCGAGCGAGCGAGACAAAGCGGTAAATTTCAACGTCAGCGCGAGGGAGTCAGCAAGTAGCGCGTTGACGTCTCGGTCGCTTCGCAACAGACGAGTACGTACGACCGATTCCGACGCCACTGCGGGGTAGCGTCTTACTCTTTTTCACACAGTAGAATATCTGCGATAGTGCGATGTAGCATGTTCGCTCGGCAAATTGTGACTGAAGTGAAATTGTGCCTTTAGGCTTGAATTAAATTTTTTAAGAACGAGTCTCGTTATTCCAATATTTGCGTGTATTTACAGTAACTTATTTTTTTTTACGAGGGCCACACCGAAAAGATCGGGAATGGAATACTTTTGAATAAATTAGACTTAAAATCTTTTTGGTATTTGAAATTTAGTATTCTTACGAACTTAATTCCATTTTTGAAAAATAAAAATTTTCAATAAAAGAAGAGTGGTAGCTATTTCAAATTAAGAAGTCAGTGAGAAAATGGAGCTTACGCGGGAACATTTCCGTGCGATAATTTTTCACAACTTTCGCCGAGGTTTATCTCAAGAACAATGTCTTGCCGAGCTTGTTTCTATTTATGAACTTGAAGCACCTAGTAAAACGACTATATATCGCTGGTATTCTGAGTTCCGTCGAGGACGTTTATCTCTTACCACAGTTCCTTCTACTGGTCGGCCAAAAACAGCGGTAACACAAGAAAACATCGATGCTGTACGCCAATTAATACAAGAAGATAGACATGTGACATACGAGCAGATACGGGCTTCCCTCAGCATTGGTATGACAGCCATTCAAATAATATTGCATGATGAACTGGGTGTTAGGAAGTTAGTTTCCCGCTGGGTGCCCCATCGCTTGACCGAAGAACAAAAGTCGGCTCGTGTTAATTGGTGTCGGTCTTCTCTGCAACGGTTCGATAGAGGGAGCTCAAATGCTGTTTACAATATCGTCTCGGGTGATGAATCGTGGATTTATTCATATGAGCCCGAAAGAAAAAACCAATCGGCTGTTTGGGTCTACGAAGGTGAGGTCAAACCAACAAAAGTTGTGCGCTCTCGTAGCGTGTCGAAAAAAAGGGTCGCTTCGTTTGTATCGAAAACCGGACATGTGGCTACAATTCCTTTACAGGAACGGAAAACGGTTACTGCTAAATGGTACACAACAGTTTGTTTGCCGGAAGTCATAAGAGAACTTCGTAAAAGTAATCCGAACCGTCGCATAATCCTTCACCACGATAATGCGAGTTCCCACAACGCTCAGCAAACGATCGCGTTTTTAAATCAGGAAAACGTGGAGTTGATGGACCATCCTCCATACAGCCCTGACCTGAGCCCCAACGATTACTTTACATTCCCAAGAACTAAAGATTTGCTACGTGGTCAACGGTTTCCAGGTCCAGAAGAGGCAGTCCAAGCTTATAAATCGGCCGTTTCGTCTATGTCTACTTCAGACTGGAATTACTGTTACAATAATTGGTTTGAACGAATGCAAAAGTGCATTGATTGTCACGGAGAATACTTCGAAAAACAATGAAAGTAAATATTATTGTGTTATCTTTGTAGTTTTTTCTATTCCCGACATTTCGGTGTGGCCCTCGTATATCGTGACATTATGATGATGAAGATTCAATAGTTTGTTTTTGCAGCCAATTGCAACTTTTTTAGCTGTGATATTTTTTTTATAGGAACAATGTCGTTGACTAGAAAACAACTATCCGAAGAATAGCGTAAACAAAAAATGATTCCGTTATGAGATTTTACTTACAAAACTAAATCTCAGTACTTAACAATGAAGTTAAAACTTATGAAATTAAAAAAGTGACTAATTTAACTGCTACATTCAATAAAAAATGGAAAGAAAGTAGCCGTGTTTTCAGAAAGTTTGAAAAGAAAAATCAACAATGGCTTAACGAAAGTGTCGTTTTTTTAATTGAAACTGAACCCGTAGAGACTGCTGAAGACGTAATCCTACAGAAAAGAGGTCGTCCTACTGAAGATATCTCGTTGTTGAAAGATTATAGTACCGAAGAACTATCGTTCGCCGCAAGTTAAAGTTTAGAAGCATCTGGCAGGAGAGATGCTGGTAAAATTGTAAAAGAAGTGACGTCAACTTCTGCTCAAAAAGCAACAAAAATGAAAAAGATCTTTTTTCGCCTACAGTACAAGCCATTATTAAAATACACCCCTAAAGAGGCTCTCACTTTATACATTGACGGGCATTACACAAAACAATCATACATAATGATGCAACAGGGAGCTAAAGCCAGAAATGCTAATATTTATCCAAATTACAATATTCTGTTACAATCAAAAAAGATGTGTTATCCAGATACTATTTCTGTAACAGATATATCAGCAGAGGTAAATTTGCAAAATCTTGTAGATCATACTGCAAAAAGAATAGTCCAAGTGCAAAAGGATGTTATTGCTCAATTCTCGACTGAAATTTCTAATGGAGTGACACTTTTATACAAATGGGGAGGTGACGGAAGGGCCTCTCAATAAACTTATAAACAAAAATTTAATGAAGACTTACAAAGTGAACAAAAATTTGATTCATACTTGTTCGCCTTGTGTATGGTCCCGTTACGTCTTTATACATAAAATGGGTTTGTAATTTGACAGAACCCGCGACCATCAAGCACCCGCTTCTGCAGGCCCATCAAGTTGACTTTAAAAAAGAAACTTTCGAGTTAGTAAAACATGAGATGCAAATTGTTGAAAGTCAAATCGATGTTATTCAACCAACTGTATGTGATTTGGATGATAAACACATAGTTGTAAAGCACTGTTTCAAATTAACTATGATTGATGGAAATACTTTTAGCGTTTTGAGTGCTTTATCAACCCAAAGTTGTGGAATATGCGATGCCACACCAAAGATCATGAATCAACTCGATACAATATTTACTTTAGAGCCAAAAACTGAATTATACTGCCACGGGATTTCAAATCTTCATGCATGGAATAGTTGCTTAGAGTGCTGCTTACACATTTCCTATCGTTTAGATGTAAAGAAATGGCAAATTCGCGGTAGTGAGGATCAACTGTTGGTAAAAACCAGGAAGGAAAAGTTATCAAAGAACTCAAATCTCAAATGAACTTATTAGTAGACATTCCTAAGCAAGGTTATGGTACCACGAATGACGGGAATACTTTTCGATTTTTTTTCGTAACGACTCTGATACTGCAGCTGGACTTGATGAAAACTTGTTACGAAGATTTTATGTCATTTTGACCACCTTATCTTGTGGTTTTACGATAAACACCGAGGCTTTTACAGCATATTCTAAGGACACCGCAAAAAATTATTTCGAACTTTATGGGTGGTACAATATGCCCTCCAGTGTTCATAGCATCCTTATTCATGGGACTGATATTATTAAAGCTGCATTGCTATCAATAGGAATGTTTTCAGAGGAAGCTCTTGAAGTCCGTAATAAGGAGTTTCGAAATTACCGAGAGGATAATACTAGGATGTTTTCGAGGGAACAAACAATGAGAGACTTGTTTAATATTTTGCTAATATCGTCTGATCCGGTAATTTCGTCATTGTCAAAATGTGTTGACAAAAGATCTCACAAAGAGCCATTGGATGAAGAAATTTTGAGTCTGTGGTGTCACGACCTGACGCCCACAGTCCGGCCCCTGCAGACGAGCCTGAGTGCAGCTCTGTGCGCTGCGCGCCCCCGTCGCCCGGCGACGGAACGCATCCAGCGGCTGCGAGACAGATCGGCGAGAGCTGCCGCGCCAGTCACCCAGACGTCTCCGCGCCGAACGCACGCTGCCCACGCCGCCGCCGCCGCCTCGCGCCGTACCGCTCGCTACTACACCGCGGCTATACATACCTCGCTAGCTTTATATATCGGGCTTAGCTATCAGCTTATTGTGTTGCTCCGTCGCGCCTTGCATATTTGTGAAAAGACTGAGCCTCCGGTCCATAAGTGTACGAGTATAATAAATAGCAAGCTTTCCTACCTAAATGCGTTTATTATTGTTTCTCACCGTAGGCTAGGCACCCCACATTTGGTGACCCCGCGTTTGAACAATTAGTTAGGATGGAAAAAGAGGCTTTTCGCGACGCCGTGGATAGTGGAACCGTAGTTAACCGCGTGGCGGTTAAATTAGCGCCATTTTGGAATGACGAACCGGACTTATGGTTTGCTCAAGTAGAAGCTCAGTTTGAAACATCGGGAATTAAAGCAGATTCGACTAAATATTTTACGGTGGTGCAGCAACTTGATAATAAAATTATCCGTGAAGTGCGTGACGTAATTCGCAATCCTCCCACCGAAGGGAAATACGATAAATTAAAGCAAGAATTGTTAAAGCGGTTATCGGTTTCTCACCAACAACGGTTGCGGCAATTAATGGTTCACGAAGAATTGGGTGACCGTAAGCCGTCTCAATTTTTACGGCATCTTCGCGCATTAGGCGGTGAAACAGTAAGCGATGAATTTTTGCGAAGCGTGTGGATGGACCGCCTACCTACCCACCTTCAACCGATAATTGCGTCACGCCCGTCAACCGCCGATCTCGACGACGTGGCGGATTTGGCAGATAGAATTTGCGAGGTGACGCCGGTACCGAGTCACCACGTGGCTAGCACGTCAGCGATGTCGATCGAAGGCATGTTAAAGAGTTTTGAAAAGTCTATTACCTCACGCATTCAATCCGAAATTTCTGTACAGATTGCACAGCTTGATTTACGACGTGGCCGCAGTACAACTCCGAACTGCCGAAGAAGATTTCGTGGCAGCAGTAGCAACCGACGCCCAACTACGAGCCAGACCCCAGGCGTGTGCTGGTACCATGACAATTTTGCCGAACGAGCTCGTAAGTGCAATGCTCCTTGTAAATTTAGTTCGGGATACCACAAGGGCAGTCAGTAGAAGCGGCGAACGACTGTCAATCTTCCACCAGCCGCTTGTTAGTCACAGACAAAAAAACTAAGGTACAATTTTTAATAGATACCGGCTCGGATGTCTGCGTATTGCCACGTCGTTTTCTTCGTGAACGCAGGAACCCGATTAACTATACCCTCACTGCTGCCAACGGTAGTCCTATACACACGTACGGATCTTTAAAGCTACATCTTGACCTTGGGCTAAGACGCGATTTTGCGTGGAACTTCTTGGTGGCTGCTGTGGACAAACCGATAATCGGCGCTGATTTTATGGCATTTTATGGTCTTTTAGTTGATTGCAGAAACGGGCGCCTCTTGGACAGGGTAACTTCCCTGCATTCACCTGCTTCGCTCACAACATGCTTGCTACCCAGCGTGAAAGCTATTTCCGGAACTAGTGAGTACCATAAATTATTATCAGAGTACCCGGTTTTGACTAAGCCTTCCGGCATACACCGCGAGATAAAACACAATACGGTGCATTATATTCAGACAACACCAGGCCCACCTGTTTTTAGTAGACCACGCCGATTAGCTCCAGATCGTCATAAAATTGCAAAGAAAATGTTTGAAGAAATGCTGCTTGATGGTACTGTTCGTCGATCTGATTCACCATGGTCTTCGGCACTACACCTGACACCAAAAGGCGACGACAACTGGCGGCCATGCGGTGACTATCGCGCTCTCAACGCCCGAACAATTCCAGACAGGTACCCCATTAGGCACATTGAGGACTATGCACATCAGCTCGCGGGATGTACAGTCTTCACTAAGCTGGACCTCGTCAGAGCGTATCATCAGATCCCAGTTTCTGAGGAGGATATTTCAAAAACAGCGATAACGACACCTTTCGGGCTCTTCGAATTTCCGTATATGTCGTTTGGCCTTCGAAACGCGGCTCAATCTTTCCAACGTTTTCTCGATGAGGTGCTTAAAGGCCTGGATTTCTATCATTCCTACATTGATGATGTTCTCGTCTACTCCGTAGATCGCAGCAGCCACCTGGAGCACCTAAAGCAGCTGTTCGAGAGACTGAGCCAGTACGGAATTTTGCTAAATGAATCCAAGTGCCATTTCGAAATAAATAAGGTAACATATCTGGGCTATAAAATTACAGCAGAAGGCACTTTCCCACTAGGCGATAAGGTGCAGGTCATCCAGGAGTATCCACCACCTAAAACTGTTAAAGGCCTGCGTCGGTTCTTAGGAATGATAAACTTTTATAGGCGGTTTCTACCTAATGCTTTAGAGGATCAAGCCCCTCTTCATCAATTGTTAACAGGTCCAGCTGTTAAGCCATCAACAATCTTATCCTGGACACCTGAACTTCTGGAAACGTTCGAAAGATGTAAGTCAAGACTCTCAAGTATGACATTACTTGCTCATCCAGTACATAATGTACCGTTGGCGTTGGTGTGTGATGCCTCAAACAACGCAGTCGGAGCCGTTCTGCAACAGCGAATCGACAATGATTGGCAGCCCCTCTCCTTCTTTTCAAAGAAAATGAATAAAGCACAAACTCAATACAGTGCGTACGACAGAGAATTGCTGGCAATCTACGAAAGTGTTAAACACTTTCGCCACATGATAGAAGGTAGACATTTTATTATCTATACAGATCACAAGCCCCTGACGTACGCATTTCAAAAGAAAGATCGTGCGTGCACTCCTCGCCAATTCAATCATCTTGACCTCATTTCTCAATTTTCTACTGACATACGGCACATCTCAGGTTTGAAAAACGTGACTGCCGATGCTCTTTCTAGAATAGAAACGATTTCAAAGCTGCCCGACTTTAAGGAACTAGCTCAACAGCAAGAGCAAGACAAAGAACTGGCGGATCTTCTATCTTCTGGATCCTCACTCAAGCTGCAACAAATCCATATACCAGGTACTGGCATCTTACTATACTGTGACGTGGCAAACCAAAAAGCGAGACCGTTTGTAACCGAGAAGCTACGGAAAGAATTCTTCAACAGCGTACATGGTTTGAGTCACTCTGGTGCTAAATCTTCTATAAAGCTGATGACTGACAGGTTCGTCTGGCCCTCCATTCGTAAGGATGTTCGCGAATGGGTAAGAACGTGTGATGGATGTCAACGTAGTAAAGTTCACCGTCATACTTCCGCTTCCTTGGGGAGTTTCAAATTACCAGAGGCCCGATTTCGACACGTCAACATAGACCTTATTGGACCATTATCTTCTTCAGACGACTATAAATATTGCCTGACCGCCATCGACAGGTTCTCGAGGTGGCCAGAAGTCATACCTCTCCACGACATTACTGCTGAAACTGTCGCACGTGTTTTTTATGAGTCTTGGATTACAAGGTTTGGCTGTCCCCAGGTTATCACTACGGACCAGGGCCGCCAGTTTGAGTCCAGCCTATTTAAGGAGCTTGCCAAGTTTTGCGGGACAGAACTACGCCGCACCACTGCCTACCATCCAGCAGCAAACTGGATGGTGGAGAGACTACACCGAACACTAAAAGCAGCATTAATGGCGCATGGTGACAAACGATAGACACTACCTACTGTGCTGCTGGGACTACGCACTGCATGGAAAAACGATTTGCAAGGCTCAGCAGCAGAAATCGTGTACGGTGAGCCATTGCGGATCCCGGGTGAGTTCTTGCACACTTTTACTCCTCAAACTGTGAAGACAAACAATTTCGTCACAGAGCTCAGAAACCATTTTTCTAATCTAAAGCCAGTACCTGCGTCTAGACATGGAAATAAGTCAGTTTTTATACACAAAGACCTAGAAACTTCTAAGTTTGTATTTTTACGCAAAGACGCACTTCGAAGTGCGTTGGAAGCCCCTTATACAGGCCCTCTTCGGGTTATTAGCAAGACGGATAAGACAGTCACTGTTGAAATGTTAAGAGGACCAGTGACCGTTTCCATCGATCGAGTCAAACCAGCATATCAAGTCAATGAAGAGGCAGCAACAACTGCTAAGGAAGTAGTGCCTGCCTCTGATTCACACCAAGTCAGGACTACTAAGTCCGGACGCATCGTAAAATTTCCGTGTTTCTTTTCCTCAGGAGCATGATTCTCCCAGGGGGGTCCTGTGGTGTCACGACCTGACGCCCACAGTCCGGCCCCTGCAGACGAGCCTGAGTGCAGCTCTGTGCGCTGCGCGCCCCCGTCGCCCGGCGACGGAACGCATCCAGCGGCTGCGAGACAGATCGGCGAGAGCTGCCGCGCCAGTCACCCAGACGTCTCCGCGCCGAACGCACGCTGCCCACGCCGCCGCCGCCGCCTCGCGCCGTACCGCTCGCTACTACACCGCGGCTATACATACCTCGCTAGCTTTATATATCGGGCTTAGCTATCAGCTTATTGTATTGCTCCGTCGCGCCTTGCATATTTGTGAAAAGACTTAGCCTCCGGTCCATAAGTGTACGAGTATAATAAATAGCAAGCTTTCCTACCTAAATGCGTTTATTATTGTTTCTCACCGTAGGCTAGGCACCCCACAAGTCTTTTACAAGAGCCAGATTTGTTGCGTGATGACGAAGACGACCAATGAGCGTTTAATTTGTTTTTTTATTGTACTAAAATTATTTATTTATCTTCACACATTCGATTTCACACATATTCAATCAGAAAATGTACGCAAAATTAAAGTTTATTCATATTTTTATTAACGTTCTTTTAGGGTAAAATAAGGAAAAAATATATATAATATATGTGTTTAGTATTAATTCACTTAACACATGTTTCGCAGTTTATTGTAATGCTTGGACACTTCAATGACAGCAATCAATTATCAGAATCTTGTATTTCATCTGCTATATACTTTAAAAAAAATATTTCGCCAGCATTAATTAATATTTGCTAGAAAAATCAAAGTGACCTATGTGCATCGTGGGCCAAAATTTAACAAGCAGGTACAAGATGAAATATTGTTCATTTAAACACATATTGAATAGTTAAGATAAATATAAAAAATCAGCTTTATCCACAGTCAAAGAAAAAAGAAATCGACGTAACAAAAGTTACTGTTATCGAATGAAATGAATCGAATATCACAAATCGATCAAGTTGTTTGATTTGTTTATCGTTTCACTGTCAGGTCAATTATATAAAATAATATCGAAAACATGTAAACACATGCATAAAACACAGAAATCATTTTAAAATAGATGTTATCACTCTTGTTTTTATATTATTATTATTTATAACTGTAATCGATTATACAGGGTGTCCCAAAACTCGACGTCAACCCGAAGCCGGGTGAAAAGGCAAGTCAAGCTGGTTGTCAGAAAAATATAAAAAAAATCTAAGTTGTATGATTTCAAAATTATAGGCATTTTTTAAAAATCGCAAAATTACACACCCTGTGACAGTCTTTTTACTCCTGTTGCCACAAATCTTTACTTTTTCCAGTAATTTTTTTTGCTGTGTAACCCTGAATAATGCTTCTCTAAACTGTAATCAAAATTTTGAAAACAGCTGCTCTAGCTTGCATAAAAAATAGGACTTATTTCCTAGAAAAACTTTCAAAATAAAAAAATTGGTTGCCTGTAAAGTCGGTATACGGGCGAAAGTTTTACGTGACAACGTGCGTGCCTTTCACTTTTTATGTCTGTCTCTCTCGCTCTTAGGCGGGCTAACCATGCCCGAGTGGAAGGGACGCGTGCCTCTCACTCGCTCTCATTGTGAGCGCATAACGTGAGCGGAGCGTAACGCAGTTTCTTGAAGTGTCACCCGGCAAACCAATTTATAAGACGTTGTCACGTCAAAATTGCCTAGTTTTAACTGACTGTATTGAAAAAAAAATGTACTACGCGAGTTTGGCAAGTTATGTCAAAAGTTGGCGCATTTAGTAAAGATTCCAAAATGGTATAATACTTGGTAAATTGTAGCTGATAACATGGATAAAAAAATTTTTTTCCTGTAAAACCCAGTTTTTAACAAATTTTTCTTACTTGGTTAAAAATTATTCTAATGGGCGCAAGATTTTCCAAAGAGTCGTAAATTGTAACTTGAGATGAATCAGGCATTCTAAGAAGTATAAGCGAGATAGGTATTGACGCTTAAGTGACTAAGACGGAAAGAGTCACCTTATCAAGTGCGAGCGAGATAGGTATGGACGCTAAAGTGACTGAAACGGAGAGAGTCATCTTACTAAGTGCGAGCGAGACAGAGAGTGACGCCAGGTATTCGCTTTTGTACTCACACATCACAATCACAAATCACTTGTTTTCGTATTCGTTTGTGTTGATTTCGTACTAACTACTTTTGGCTTCGTTTATGGACTTGTGATTGCTTGTGATTTGGATCCGAACTGTTTATTTTCCCTCAACGACGACCTTTGCTTTCTCCTGGACTATCGTGTGACTAGTGCCAAGATGTCTGCGTATACCACTCGCGAATACGCTTATATGCACCTTATTTATGGTGAATGCAGGTGTAATGCCAGTGCTGCCGCCAGACTTTACCGTGAAAGGTACCCAAACGCTGCTCGTTACCCTGATCATCGAGTGTTTACGAATGTGCATCGTTTACTTTTCTCAGAGGGCCACCTCCCAAATCAAGAGCATGGTGGAGGAAGACCCGCCAACCCGATGGAAGACGAGGTGCTAGAAGCTGTCGAAGAAGACCCAAGCACTTCAGTTAGGGCTATTGAAATAACCACCGGAGTGCCCAAAAGTACAGCCCATCGTATTTTAAAAAGACATGAATTACACCCATACCACGTACAGCGAGTACAGACGTTACTACCCGGGGACTACCAAAATCGAGTAAATTTTTCCCGGACAATATTGGAGAGGTACAGGGATGACCCGCTTTTCTTAACGAAAATTTTATGGTCTGATGAATCGACATTCAAAAAGGACGGCTACATGAACATGCATAACTTGCATGAATGGCATGTAGAAAACCCTCATCTAACGAGGCAGGATCGGTCCCAGTACCGATTCAAAGTAAACATGTGGACCGGAATTTTAAATGGTCAAATAATTGGTCCTTTTGAGTTGCCTGATGCGTTGAATGGCGAGGTCTACTTGGACTTTCTACAGAACCATCTACCAAGTTTACTAGAAGACGTGCCATTAAACATTTACAGAGAAATATGGTTCCAGCAAGATGGGTGCCCAGCACACTATGCTCGCTCCGTTCGACAATATCTCGATGAAGAGTTTCCCGGGAGATGGATCGGACGGTCTGGCCCAATCTCGTGGCCGGCCCGTTCACCGGACTTGAATCCATTAGACTTTTTTTACCGGGGAGCAGTCAAAGAAAAAGTGTATTCAAAGCCAATTGAAAGTGAATTTGAACTACGGCACAGAATAGCAGAAGCAGCTGAATTCGTAAATAATGGACGATTCGCTCGAAAGATAGCTCGATCATTTTTAAAGAGATGTCGGGCTAGTATTGCCGCCGAAGGAAGACATTTCGAACATTTGTTGTAGTAAAAATAGTTGTATTGGTACATTCATGAAACATTTTAAAAATTATTGTAAATTTAATAAATAAACCTTAGTATTAAAAATTTTGTGTCAATTAAAATTTAAACTTTTACAAAAAAATGGTGCCTATTTCATACCACACACAAAGAGAACTAAACTAAATTTAGTGGACAATCTGTTTTTTCAATCGGTTTATGATAGACAAGCACAGGTACAATTAAGTTAAATTTAATCAGTGTGTGCATTGGAATCGGCTCCAATGTAAAAAGCAATAAGTTTTGCCATTTTCACCAAGTAAGAAAAATTTGTTAAAAACTGGGTTTTACAGGAAAAAAATTTTTTTTTCCATGTTATCAGCTACAATTTACCAAGTATTATACCATTTTGGAATCTTTACTAAATGCGCCAACTTTTGACATAACTTGCCAAACTCGCGTAGTACATTTTTTTTCAATACAGTCAGTTAAAACTAGGCATTTTTTTATTTTGAAAGTTTTTCTAGGAAATAAGTCCTATTTTTTATGCAAGCTAGAGCAGCTGGTTTCAAAATTTTGATTACAGTTTAGAGAAGCATTATTTAGGGTTACACAGCAAAAAAAATAATTGGAAAAAGTAAAGATTTGTGGCAACAGGAGTAAAAAGACTGTCACAGGGTGTGTAATTTTGCGATTTTTAAAAAAATGCCTATAATTTTGAAATCATACAACTTAGATTTTTTTTTATATTTTTCTGACAACCAGCTTGACTTGCCTTTTCACCCGGCTTCGGGTTGACGTCGAGTTTTGGGACACCCTGTATAAGTACTTCTGAATACTTTGGTGTCAAAGCCGTGACAAAAAATTTACATTGTCAGAAGAAAAAAATGTCACTTGACTAGTTTGCTTTTGTTTCCTCGACGCATTTTGAGTGTGCTGTTACCTACTGTTTTTGGATTTTTCTTCGACCTTGGCATTCATGACTAGTTATCTTCTTCTTCTTCTTGATCGACCTTTGTCGACCACGGACACCGAAAACCCGCTAACACACGACGATTTTGCACCTCCCATTTTAGACTTCACGCTCGGCATTTCGTTTGGAATACCATAAATCGCTGTATACATTGCAAAGGGTTCTAGAAGTTCTGACGCTTACGTTAAACCGCTGTAACGCAACAGGCAACAGAGTGTAATAGGTGTACCACGTGTAGGTAAGTATATCAAAAGAATTCATAAACAAATATGTAACATGAGACTAGAGAGATTTTAAGTATGGTTGTCGGTATGGATCAAAGGCATAGTTCTAGGAAAACAGATCAAGTTCAAATGTAAACAGTGTAACTAGAAACCATAACATAATATGAGACCTATCTATATTTAGTAATGAGAATGTAATATGAATAATGTAATAGTACCTTAAGATAAACATCAGAAACCCGAAACCTACCTAACCTACATACCTACTGTATTAGTCATAAGTTAGAATTAATATATAAAGGAAGATTTTTATAATAAAAGAACAGTATTTTTCCAACATTCGTGCGTATTATTTCTATCCGGTCGTCCCCGCTTCACATGGTGACCCTAGCCAGTCACGCGATCGTGATCGGCGCCGGCGCTGAAGTCATTCCATAAAGGGAGCCGGTGTGATCCCATATATGGAGTAGGATCACCTATCCGTATTTTCTAAACAATAACAAGGGATCTTCTTGAAGTAATATGGGTAAACAATACAGTACTCCAGTAGAGCCGGCAGCTGCTACAAGTCACAGTGATATTTATACGCAAATTGGAAAAACTAATTCAATAGAACAAAATACATCGTTTATACAAGAAATTGCAAACATTAATTTATATTTGGGAATATTCATTTTTGTTCTACTCCTAGTAGTGTGGGTTTTATAACTTTACGCTATTGCATTTTAACGCTTAATAAAAAGATTGAGAGAAGAGCTCGCGCTCAAATCATTGCTCTCAACAAAACCAACGCGTAAAGAGGAAGAAATGGAACTTTATGTCGAAACGGTACAACACCCTGATGAAGATATTTTGTGAAACCCGAGACATCAAGACCCAAGGAGTTGTTGTGAGTAAAGAAGGAGGAAGAACAGCAATCGTCGCGTATATTGAAGGAAATATCGGCCACTACTCGTTGAGCCTGGAGAAAGTTACGGCAAAAACATTTGCAGATCTATCTAACTTATTAGACGTAGAGTTCTACGATGGGACAACAGGTGTAGCACAACTAGAACTTATTTACGAAGGAAAAGTGATGTGGATCTGGAAAATTGTGTGGGAGCGTGACTCTACATATCGCGAGTGGTAAAAATTTTTTTTTTTGAGTGCAGTGTCTTAAAATATTAGTGGAAAAATGCAAGTGATCTAAGGACACTAAGGTAAAGTACATAATATAAGCACTATAGTCATAGATAAATAGATATAAAATAAAATTGGTTACTTATGTTATGGCAAATGAAATAAAATCTCTTACTGTTAAATTAAGAGAAGTTAGAACTTATTTAGTAAAAATAGGACCAAGTAGACGGAAGGGAGATATACTATTAAGAAAAACTGAGGAAATTCATGCATTGCATTCAGCTTTTGTTTCTATAATTGATGTGACAAAAGACGCTATAGTATTAGGTAAATTAGGAAAAGAGGAAGAAAAAGTTATAAATGAATTAAGTGAAAAATTCTTACAGTTGTATGACGAAGTGAAAGAATTGTGTAAAGCAGTAGAAATGGAGGTCTTTAGTTTAAAGACAGTTTTAGGCTTATTGCCATTAATGACTGATGACGAAATGGTTACACGACAGTTGATCGATAACATAGAATACTATGGATCTACACTGTCAGATTCAGCCTGTAAGACCAAATTAATTAACTTTGTATTAAAAAGTCGACTGTCGCAAGCAGGAAAATTAAAATTATCCGAAACATACGCAACTTTACAGGAATTAATACAGGAGATGAGATGTAAATTACTTGCACAAAAATCGGCAAATGCAATTCAAATGAAATTGCAACAATTGAAACAAAATGATAGAACTATTAATGACTTTGGACAAGAACTTTCACAATTATTTGTTGATCTGACAATTTCACAGTCAAAAGGCGATTCCAATAGCTATAAGGTATTAAAGCCTTTAAATGAAAAGATGGCTATAAAAAGGTTTGCCGACGGACTGCGAAATCGCAGGTTGAGCACTATTATTTCAGCAAAAACCTTTGATTCACTAAAGGATGCTATCCAAACAGCACTGGACGAAGAAGTTACAACAACCAGCTCTGATGTAATTGGTACGTATAACTCATATCAATATAGATCTAGGTATCAGTTTAGACGCCAACCCAGAGGAAATTTTAGAGGGAATTACAGGGGAAACTACAGAAGAGAGTCCAGCTTTACTTCAAGAGGTAACGGCTATAAACGACAAGTATATTCACAGTATAGGGGTAACGGAAAAGCGTTCTATAGAGGAGGTGGTAACCAGAGAAGTGATAATTTTGGTGAGTATCATAGCAATAGTCAAAGAGGATACAACAGGGGACGACATCAACCCAGAGTTAATATGTTATCGTAAAATACCACGGAAAGTGAAAATAATCACGACAGTCATGAAGAAATAAGTGAAAACCAGTTTTTTCGGGACTAATGCCATACTATCCGAGGGTAATACAATTACACTCGTATTAAATACAAACAACAATAGCTGCTCATGGTTAATAGATACAGGTGCCACAATTTTAGCTGTAAAATATAGTTACATTAAAAGTCAAAACATTCCAATAACTAGAGATAGAATGACCATAAAAGGTATTGGAGGTAATTTGCAATCTATTGGATATGCTAAATTAAAAATTCAGATAGGAAACGATATAATAGAACAGGTAGTATATGTGTTTAACTCACTTCCATGTACTACAATAGGAATTCTAGGACATAATTTTTTAGATAAATATAAGGCAGAAATAAATTACGGAAACAAGTCAATTTCATTAACGATGAATAATAACAAGACAATAACCTTAAAATACAATAACACATGGATGCAAACATGTTATAATTTAAAAAACGGTCAGAGTCAATTTACTATATTAACACTGATCAAGTAAATGATTGTGTAATATGTGCGGAAGAAATATGTAAAGGCGTATTTATAGCAAGCACCATAGTTAAACCAACAAATGGAAAAATACCGGTTCAGATTTTAAATACAAACCAAGACGACGTACAAATAATCGAGTTGAATACAAAAGTTCACAATCTTGATGAATATAACTATTGCTACTTTGGTGAGAGTATAAAAGACGCGGAAAGGATAAAGAAAGTACTAAAGCAACTGAACTTAAAACATTTAACATTAGAAGAGCAAATAGAAATAGAAAACATATGTGCAAAATATTCTAATATATTTCAATTACCGGAAGACAAGTTAACAGTAACCAATCTGTATAAACATAGCATTCAGCTAAAACCTCATGTAGAACCAGTTTTTGTTAAAAATTAAAGGTTACCGCACTCACAGAAAAAAGAAATTGACAAACAAATACAAAAAATGATATCGGATGGAATAATAGAACCAACACAAAGTGAATGGTCGAGTCCTGTTTTGTTAGTGCCTAAAAAGTCTGATGCATCAGGGGAGAAAAAATGGAGACATGTGATTGACTACAGAAAACTAAACGAACGAATACAAGATGATAAGTTTCCACAACCGAATATAGCCGAAATATTAGATTTTTTGTCAGGATCAATATATTTTAGTCATCTTGACCTATTTTCGGGTTATTACCAACAAGAATTAGAATTAGACTCAAGAAAGTATACAGCATTTAATTCTGGACAATACCAAATGACTCGTATGCCAATGGGACTTAAGACGAGTCCAAGCGCATTTAGCAGAATGATAACTTTAGCAATGTCTGGACTAAGCTATGAGAAATGTTTTGTCTATTTAGACGATATAGTAGTTTTTGGAAGAAGTCTGGAAATACATAATAGAAAAATTGATGTTTTTGAATAGTTACAGAAAGTCAATCTCAAGTTGAATCCGTTAAAATGCGAATTTTTAAAAAAGGAAATTTTATATTTAGGGCATGTAGTTTCGGCAGAAGGAATTTTGCCGGATCCTGAAAAAATCAAAGCAATACAGGAATATCCCGTGCCAAAAAATGAAAAAGAGGTAATAAGTTTTGTGGCTTTTGCAAACTACACACATCAAAAGTGTCTAGGGATCAAGCATTTTTATGCGGATTTCTTGAGATTGAGATGTGGCTTTGTAATAAATTTATGATTTTATAAATTTATATGGATCCTTTTTGGTGCATTTCATAATTTGAAACAGGAACTTTCAATCAATTTCTAGTAAAAGATGAAAATCAGCTGTCAATATTTTCCCTATAAAAACATACAACGCATTGAAGACATTATTAGTGCTACTGTTTCCCTACTACTGATTAAAACCCAACGTTATTATGGAGCGGCGACGTCATTTAAGCAGGGAAGAAATGCTCAGAGCCGTGGGAATGATAGAAGCTGGTTCCCGGCAACGTACTGTGGCTTTAGCTCTGAATACAAGTCAGAGTGTTATCAGTCGACTTTGGACACGTTACCGAAGCACTGGTACCGTGGCTGAGCGCCATGGAGGACGGTATCGCTGCACCACACGGAGACAAGACCGATACATTCAAATCACAACTCGAAGAGCTCCAACAATAACCGCCATGATGTTAGCCGTGAGGCTTCATCACTCTTCAGGGAACTTAATTAGCGACCAAACAGTCAGAAACCGCTTGCATGAAGTGAACCTTCATTCCCGAAGACCGCTAAGGGTACCACCTATAGCAATGCACAATCGTAGGATTCGATATCAATGGGCTCTTAAACACAGAAATTGGGCAGAAGAACAATGGCGTTTCGTGTGCTTTTCTGATGAAACTCGTTTTGGTATGAGACCGGATACAAGACGTATACGACACTGGAGAACCCCTGGACGCCAACAGCGATTAAAATCCTGCCAGGAAGTCCATCCTTATAGTGGTGGAACCATCATGGTATGGGCGGGTATTTGGATCGGCGGAAGAACTGAGTTGATTTGGATCAGAGGCAACCTCAACGCTCAAATTTATGCTGAGACGATTGTATCAGACGTCATCGTTCCTCTACAAGTGCAAATCGGTCCCTTATTTCAGTTAATGCATGATAATGCACGACCGCACACCGCAAGAGTTGTAAGACAGACTCTTGCCGCAGCTAACATCAATGTCATGCCCTGGCCTGCTCAGTCGCCAGACTTGAACCCGATTGAGCATGCATGGGATATGCTACAAAGAAGAGCTCTGCCGAATATGGAGGGTATCCAGTCGCAAAAAGACCTTTTTTTGTTGTTGCAACGAACATGGGCGGCCATTCCACAGCGTGATTTGGATGAACTCATTTTGAGTATGCCAAACCGATGTTCTTGTGTTGTTAGTGTTCGCGGTAGAAACACGGATTATTAATTGTTTAAGTTACCCAATAAAATTTTAAAGAAAACTGTTATTTCAGTATTTTTTTCGAACTTTAATGTTAGTGGTTCAAATGTCAAAAATCCCTTTATTAGGAAAATGGCAAATTTCTTTATTAATGCAAAGGTGACTATGTTTATCGTTACTGTAGACAAACGAAAACACTTTATTTGATGAATCCTTAAAGAAAATTTTAATTAATATTAATCAGGAGAAAAGTTATTGCAAAAATATATGTTGATCCCTAGACACTTCTGATGTGTGTATTATAGGAAGTTTATATCGAATTTTGCAGAAAAAGCATATTATTTAAACAAGTTAAGTAAAAAAGATGTAAAATTTAAATGGGATGATAACTGTAAGCAATCATTTTTAGATTTAAAAAACGCACTTGTCACACCACCTTTATTACAATATCCTGATTTTTGAAAAAATTATGTATTTATGTTACATACAGATGCTTCAGCGTACGCTATAGGAGCCGTTCTATCTAACAGTGATGAACGACCAGTAGCTTATGCAAGTAGAAGTTTAAACAAGGCGGAAAGCAACTATCCCACAATAGAAAAAGAACTACTAGCAATAGTATGGGCAATAAAACACTTTCGACCATATTTATATGGTAGACATTTTAAAATCAAAACAGACCATAGACCTTTGATATATTTATTTAATATGAAAGATCCATCAAGTCGGTTGCTTATGTTTAGACTAGCGTTAGAAGAATATGATTTTACAGTTGAGTATATTAAGGGTAAAGAAAACATAGCAGCTGATGTATTATCGCGACTAAAAATAACATCAAAAGAATTAAAGGAAATGAATGAATGCTTATACGTGATTACCAGGTCAATGACGAAACGAATTAATGGGAAAAACAGCAAAGAAAAAATAAATGATAAAGATTCTATTCACGAAGGGTCTGATCAGCCTAGAGTGGTAGAACTTGTGACTAAGCCAAAAGAAAGTGTGGAATTAAGATTCATTTTAGAAAAAGAGCTCTATAAACTAAATAAAAATGACAAAATAAATATGAAGGAATCAGAAAAGTTGATATATTTAAAGAAAGAAAAAATGTTATATGTATGAAACCATTTTCTCCATCGCAAACGACGCGACGCGCCTTTGTGCGAGAACTTGAAGGATACTTGAAGTCATTGCTACAGGGGAACGGAGTTTATTTCTGGAACATTTAAACAGGTATGTGAACTTTTACACATCAATAAACTTACGTCTACAGCATACCATCACCAGAGTATTGGCGCATTAGAGAACAGTCACAAAAGTTTAGGTACGTACTTACGTAGTTGTAAGAGATGTATCTCCAAATGTTGAGATTTTAGATAAGGGAAAAATAAAAGTTATACATAAAATAGAACAAAATTATTTAGAGATAAAAAAAAAACAGTTATAATATTTTTTTTTTTTCGTTTATGGGGAAGGTGTAATGGGTGTACCACGTGTAGGTAGGTATATCAAAAGAATTCATAAACAAATATGTAACATGAGACTAGAGAGATTTTAAGTATGGTTGTCGGTATGGATCAAAGGCATAGTTCTAGGAAAACAGATCAAGTTCAAATGTAAACAGTGTAACTAGAAACCAAAACATAATATGAGACCTATCTATATTTGGTAATGAGAATGTAATATGAATAATGTAATAGTACCTTAAGATAAAGATCAGAAACCCGAAACCTACCTAACCTACATACCTACTGTATTAGTCATAAGTTAGAATTAATATATAAAGGAAGATTTTTATAATAAAAGAACAGTATTTTTCCAACATTCGTGCGTATTATTTCTATCCGGTCGTCCCCGCATCACAAGTTTTAGATGATGATGGCACTTTTAATCATATCATAATAACTTGATTTTAATAATTCTACCTACCTACCTATGTATGATTTAATAGTCTTACATAAAAATATATTATATTTGATTTATTAATTACCTACATATAGCTATTAAATGGTGGGTAAGCATAACAGTATGCTATTAAATGATAAGGAAAAACGACTGAGTAGGTAGGTATTTATGCATTACATACTGCCTGAACTGTTACAGAAATACTGCCTACAGGTTACTGCCTACAGAAATGTTTCGAAACTTGCCACAGATTAGGATCCTAAAAGCAGTTTTTCGTCAAAGCAGCATCGCACGTCGGTGTAGAAAACTAAAACTGCACTGAAGGGCTCCAAAATTGACTCTCACTGAGTTTCTCACGAAATCGAGGCAGGATGTATTTGTTGCGGCTCGCAGTCACTTTGGAGTAACAAAGTTTTCGTCTTCGGAGGGCACAATAGTCATACTTCTCCCCGACAACACACGAATGATACCTTCACCATGACTGAACTTCAACAACTCACTGCTAAGTATCCCAGCAAACGCACCACATTATCATAACAACATCCGATTAGGCCGTATGGTATAAGATTTCGTTGCCTGCTCACTATCGGGCGATCGAAAAAATGTTGCAACTGTCAATTCGTGCAATTGTCATTGTCAGTGCTTGCAGTTTCAAGTTTCAACTCAAGTTTCAACGGTTGCTTTTGTTAGAGAAACAGTGGAAATAGTAATACATAATAAGATAAGGCGGGGATTTATGTTCTCCAGGTAAGTTATAACATAATTATAACTTTCATAGTAATAAAAAATAAAATAACATTAAGTAGGTAGGTATATACACTTCTGGACACATCTATTGGCCCACCTTGCATTTTCAATTTCGTTTAGTCCTAGCTAAAAATTTATATTAGGTCGAGCAAAAAGTTTTTATACAGTTTTGAACCAGGCACATTCATAATTTTATTCAATAGTCTTTTTTAAAATTTCGAACACAGAATTAAAAGAAACAAAAGACAATTTGGAGCCTGTTCGTTGATATCAAACAATCGAATACTAAGAAAACTTGATTTTATTGGTTTACTTGGATTTAATTCTTGAAAGTGTGATTTTTCTCTTTGGTTTTGGAACAAACATTACTTATTCTTAACATTAAGGTGAGGTTCTATCAATAATCTATAGATACTTCGCCTGAAGTCGCCGCCCAAGCTGTGGCACTTATCCAGGCCGGACACAGCCAAAGAAATGTGAGTGCTCAACTTAATTTAAGTCGATCTGCGGTCCGAAATCGATCCGCTCGAACTGTTCGGAGAAGGTTAAAAGAACGCGATATGGTACCACACAAGCCAGCTAATGGCCCCAAACCACAGACCACTTATCCCATAGACTCCGCATACGAGGGTAACGTCACTCATACTACATATGCAATCCATTGCATATGTAAGTGACACGCCCCCAAACCTAGATTCAGTCATAGTTTGACAGCGCCGCGGCACGCTAAAATTCAAAAATCTATTAATAATATAAATATGCCGTATTGCGCTGTTAAATTGTGTGTAAAGTGAAGCAAAACTTCTAGCTTACAAAAAGATAATATTTTATTTCAAGTACAATTTTATGACGTAAAAGGATAAATTTTAAATTGGTGTAAAAATTCAATTTTAAATTAAGAAAAATGCACGCGTTGATGTCTTTTAAAAAAGTCCCTTTCATTATGTTGTAAATGCATAAAGCACTATCTCCCTCTGTTTTGGTGAGTGTTGCCCAAGTTAGAACCTACAACTTGACGATAAATTTGTTACAAATATCGATAATTTTTTATTAAGTTTAGAACTTTGTTACCATTATGACATTATTCGGTTATGAGAACGAAATCAAATTCGCTGGTGTATTTTGGTAAATTCAAAAATAACAATAAGAAGCTTTCACGTAAAATGTAATGTTGACTTTAGCAATTTCTAGCAAAATATCATTTCTATACCTCGAGTTTTCGTAACCAAACGGAAGGTTTAGTGTATATGTACTAAAAATAAAGTTTTTTAGGTTGTTATTGGCATTGTATAATCAGTTTTAGTTGGTTTAAAATTATTATTATCTTTTTATCAAAATATTCAATGCTGACTTTTTGTTTTAACTTCTTTATTTTAATTTATTATTTAAAGATAACTAACTTTT
This sequence comes from Scoparia ambigualis, assembly GCA_963921215.1. NCBI lineage: Eukaryota > Metazoa > Arthropoda > Insecta > Lepidoptera > Crambidae > Scoparia > Scoparia ambigualis. The sequence continues at coordinate 6,326,958 of OY992516.1, read as the reverse complement.
GTTGTAAAATGTTTCCAAAATGCCCAAACTTGAAAATAAAATGGATAGAAGCTACAAGCAAATATAGCATTATATGCTCACGACATTTTGCCGCGGATAGCTATCAACTAATGAAAAAGCGGCGACTGTTGTTTAGTAATGCTGAACCCACGCTTATGCTTCCAACTGTGGTGAGTAATTATGTTCAATTTGCTTAGTAACTAACTATGAAGTACTTACCTACTACCTACAATTTAAATATGCATTTTAATATAATACGACTAGGTGAATATTCATATTAACCTATTTAAATGTTTTAGAGTTCTTCATAAGGTGAATTTGCTTCAGCCACAACTTCATATTGTTCACCAGTGAGGCCAGTTACCACCTTACAGCATAGACTATCGATGATATCTTCTTTGTCACTTAAAGTACCAGCCTATAAAGATCTAATCTAATCTAACTTCTATTTTTTTTTATACGTTTAAAACTTTCATTATACTTGTTGTTGCAGGATTTTATTCAAAATTATCAAGAAATACCAACGACTTCAGATATGCATATCTCCGATAGTTTTCTCTCCAATAATAAAACTATAAAACATCAAGCAATTAACCAACCAAGTACAAATACCGATTTGTTAGAGATATGTTTTACATTCAGCAGTCCAAGATACAAGCGTCTTAACCGTTAAACTTATCCGTCTGATAAAATATTACGCGACCAATCTAAAAATGTCTTGTAAAACAATGAATGACATGACATGATATGACAAAACATTTTCAAAATGGTTGTATTACCTCTAACCACCAAATAAGTTTTGTCTGACCTTTGAAAAACCGGCCATTACATATTTATTTTTTTAAACTACTCCGAAACTGATTATGGCAAACAGATTGATTGACAAAATATAATACCTATCTTAACTTGAGTTTTGATATAAAAGTTAGTACCTATTAAATAAGAAGAATTGTTTTATTAACTTATTAACACCGTTATATTAATCATCAAGTACGAAAAAGTCCATCGATATCAATATCGACTTTTACCACATTACTATTTCGAATACATTTGATAATGGTGTGTTACGTGTCACTAGTTTGACCTTTAAATATCCAATCACAGCCAGAGTTACACCCCCGCACCCCGCTGAATTTTTACGATTGCATCTTTTAGTAAAACTCGCTGAAAGCGACGTCTATGGGATAAGTGGTCTGTGCCCCAAACTAACGCGAGCCCACCGAACAGCGCGTCTTCATTTCGCGCGCACTCATTTAAATTGGACTCAGCAGCATTGGAGCCGTGTACTCTTTTCTGATGAGTCTAAAATTGCGTTACATGGCAATGCTGGAAGGAAGAAGGTCTACCGATGTAAGGAGAGCGTTTTGCACAATGCTGCTTTGAAGAGAGGGTTGCTTATGGCGGTGGCTCATGGACCGTCTGGGGCGGTATATCCGCGAGCGGCAAAACTCAACTTGAGGTTATTACGGGACCACGGCTGCCAACATTAAATGCTGAAAGGTACATTCGTGAGTGCTTAGAACCTAACGTGATGCCATACGTGGACCATGTGAGCCCAAATTTCCTTTTTATGCATGATAATGCAAGAGCCCATACGGCCGGCATCGTCAGGGAATATCTTCGGGATGTGAACATCACAGTTATGGACTGGCCAGCCAGAAGCCCAGACATGAACCCGATTGCGCACATGTGGGACGAGCTAAAAAGACGTGTTAGGGCTCGTCAGCCAGTTGCCCAGACGATGCAAGAATTGAAAACTGCCATAGAAGAGGAATGGGAGATGATCCCTCAAAATTTCATAAAGCGGTTGATAAACTCTATGCCTAATCGTATGAGAGCTGTCGTAGATGCCCATAGAGGCAACACGCGTTATTAAATTAAACCTTTATTTGATAAAACATGTTTTTTATTCAAAAATCAACTGCCTTCATCAAGGCGCATACCCGACTTGTTAGGCGTAGCTCCATGTCGTGTGGTATTCTGAATTCAAATTTAAAACAATACGATCGAAAAAGATGGTAATATGTATCAGGTTTAAAACTGCATCAATAGTTTTTGTTCAATCTAGCAATCATATTTAAGTAGGGGCCATAGAAACCCAAACTCTAAGGTGGGCCAATAGATGTGTCTAGAAGTGTATTTTTGTAGCATTATTGTATGGGTAATATTAAGGCCCGGATGCAAGGCAATGCATGCAACCCCGAATGCAATGCAACTTCACGAGATCGAGAGAGAAGGATGCCTGTCGCTCAATTTTCTGTAGAGTCAATGACGCTATCGCATTTTTACAGTTATTTTGACGCGCGAAAATTTAAGTCGTGGCTCTCTGATAATAATTACGCGGTACATTTTTCATAGATTTTTTTTGCGTTAAGTATATATTATTTATTGTATGAGTGGTTATGGTTATATAGCAAACCGGATTTTTGGGCTTGTCTGAAGGTACCACCGCATGGCTTTGCTGTCATTTACTTACTATAGTATTTTTTTTCATTTGGGCGATAAAATACTTACTTATTAGAGGAATACTTCCTTTAAGTATTATAGTAGGTATAGTATTGTTTATATACCTACTTAATCATGATGTTTGAAGAGGTGGCCGTGAAAGCTAGTAATAAAGCATCTATTTGGCATCATTATCAGCGAGCCATATGTAAATTTTGTAGTAAAGTATTAAAATCATCTGGAGGTACTACGACCGCGCTACATAAACATTTGAAAGGCCAAAACAACATTAACGTAGCTAATGTTACGGTTTCGAGTACAAGCCAATCATAATTGTCAATTTCCGAAGTTCCAAAAAAAAAATTGAAAATTACGAATTATTATGAGGATAAAGGTAATCCTTCCATGGCTGTAATGGTTTCGCGCATGACCTCCGTAGATGGTGCGCCAATCCGTATGTTTGCTGAATCGAAAGATTTGCGCTTCTCTATTTGAGAAAAAAGGTGAAACGTTGCCAAAGTCAGCCAACGGTATTCGTGACATAGTTCTCAAAGAATATGATAAAAAACGGCAACAGGTTATTCAGGAAATAAAAAACATATTGGATGGTAATCATAAATTCTCCATTTGTTTTGACGAATAGACGTCAAAAAAAAAAATAAGCGCTATATGAGTCTTACCTTGCACTCGCCGCATTTTAGTGGAGAATCCAAATTCCGAAACTTAGGCCTCTTGAGAGTCTACGGGTCTATGAATGCAGAGAAATGCGTACACGAGATTAGGAGCAAGTTGATAGATTATGGCGTCTCTTGACGATGACATCATAGGCCAATCAACCGATGGCTGCAGTCTTATGGTCAAGTTTTGTAAACATTTAAATTCTTTTCACCAGCTTTGCATACCGCATGCGGTCCAACTAGCGATTGTGGATGTCATGTACAATAAACCCAATTTAAGAGATGAAGAAACAGCTTCAGTGCCTCTAGTGCCAGAAGATGATGAAGATGATTTGACAATGGGAGAATGAATGCAGGAGAATATAACGATGAAAATCCTATTACTGACAGTGAAGACGAGGGTTATGTCAACTTTCTTGACGAATCGCCACCGCCAGTACGTAATCTCGCACACTAAGAAAATAATTTTGCGTACCTTATTGCAAAAGTAAGAAAAATCGTCAAACTATTCAAAATGTCTCCCACGAAAAACGATGACATTCTTCAGAAATATGTGCGAGCTGATTTGGGACAAGAATATTCTCTGCTGCTAGACTGCAAAACCCGATGGAGTAGCATGGCTGCAATGCTAACCAGATTTCTTAAACTTAAAGGACCTATCACCAAATCTCTGATTTATCTTATTCCTCGGTCCAGTTACTGAACTTGATTGGCAAACAATTACAGAACTGGAGAACATTTTGGCAGTGGTAAAAAGTGTTGTAGAAGCTTTATGTGCTCGTGATGCAACACTGATAACGGCAGATGTTGCCATCAAATTTGCTTTAAAAAAGCTGAGCAGTTAATACATCTTTAACACTGCAGTACACGCGCGGGCTACATATGTAGCCCAGGGTATTGTTTATAGCAATAACTTCGTGAAATCATGCGATTTGACTTCGAGTGTCTAGCTAAGCTTCGATTGGTTGTTGCTCGATGCATTCAGTATGGTGTGAGAGCTGACATCTTGCAGATGTGCAATAAATCAGTACTTAAAGTTGGTGGGCTACATATGTAGCCCGCACGATTGCTGGCGGACCTTTTTAGTTACGTGATATTTTTTTAAACAAAGGTAACTATTTCATTTCTTTTAATTATTTTTGTATTCTATATTACATTAGTAATTTTAAAACTTACTATTCATTCATACTTTGTTTATAGATTGCTAAATATGGATTCTAGAGTTGAGGAAAATGTGTTGAGATGGCTAGAAGAGGTTGAAGAGGGGTTAGATGAGGATGACCTGATTGAAAGCGAAGAGGAAGAGGATTTGAGAGAAGATGAAAATATGATAAAGTCTTCTCACGACACTGATACCCAGCAAGAATATAATGAGGAAGACAACAGAAGGTAGTGATTCGGATGATAATGTGCCACTATCAGTTTTAGCAACTTATAAGTCACGAAATGAAACCGAGTAGAGGAAACCACATTTTCCTGCGACAAAGGTTTGTTCTTATAAAGTTATACAAAGGCCACCAGGGCTAAAAGGTACAGCTTCTAATGCTACTACACCTCTGCAATGTTTCGAGTTAGTTTTTGACCCTGATATCTTTGAATCATTGGTAAAATATACAAACATTTACATTGATGCTATCAAGACTAAATATCAAAGAGAACGTGATGCGAGGCCTACAACTCTTACTGAAATAAGAGCTTTTGTTGGTTTACTTCTAGTCTTAGTGTCAATAAATAGATCAAGACGTCAAAATCTTAAAGACTTTTGGGACACCTCTATCTTGCCAGAAACTCCTCAACAAGAAAATATACCAATTCGAGGCGGCGTTGCACGCTGTTCCTTTTGTACCAGAAAACGAGATTGCAGCACAATAAAAACTTGTTCCAAATGTTTCAGACGTAACAACCATCAAATATTAATTCCTTTATGATATAAAAATTACTAATTTTTCTAAAAAATATGTCTACACTATAAATCTAAAGGTGATTGATTTCGAATAAGTAAAAATAATGTAATGTCAGAAGTCATGTTGAGATTTTTTTATTTTTAAGAGAGAAAAGGATTTTTTTTGTTTAGTTAGTTAATTTAACCCATTAACGCCCTCTGTACACACGTGTGTACACTTCTTTAAACTTTATTTCTGAACGCAACTTCAAATGTCAAATCAAATTACTTGATAAAACTAAATCTAGATGTCGATACAAGGTAAGAAATATAAAAAAGTTGAAGGGTGGCGCGAAAATAAATGTCAAATTAACAATTTTTGCAGACCTTTTCTTAAAGTGACTGACGCCGGTTGTGAAATAATACTGATTTAATATATTTTAGCCATAATTTGATTCAATTCTACGTTTCAAGGTAAGTTTACATTGTAAATTGTTATAATAAGCTAAAACAATAATAAATATTTACATATAACATACCAAAAAGTGTTCAAGAATGTTGGTGTACACGCTTGTGTACAGTGGGTGAATGTATACTAAGAAAAACATTTTTTTGCAGAACCTGGTTGATCATTGAAGATGTCACATAGATACCGTTTATCTTCTCAAAAAGAGTTTCTAAGGCTAGAGGAAGCCGTCGAATCCATTATGGCAGCTGAAGATGACGATACGGAGCTCGACTTGATCATCATACCACCTGATCCTGCTGCTGTTAGTGATGAAGAAGAAGGTGCAGAGGATGATTTGGCTTCTTCGGTATTTCCTCGAGATATACCAGGTACTATCGAGTTATTACGCCACCAACCTTCAGATGAAGAGCCGGAGTGGAACAGTAGCGATGAAGAACCTCTTTCTAGCCTCGGTCCGGCTCAAAAACGTGCTCGTAACGAAGTTGCTGAAAATCCTACTTGGAGAAAAATATTACCAGTTTATTCTACTGCTCATGAAATCACCCAAATTATTCAAGAACGACAACAATCTATAACAGATTCCCTGGAAACTTTTAACCCTACAATGCTGTTTGAAAATTTTTTTGATGCGGAAGTTTTAGATTTGATTATAAGCAATAGTCTATTATATGCTGGACAGAACAATAGGCATACTTTTGAAGTTACAATTCAGGAAATGAAAAGCTTTCTTGGAACATTACTGCTTTCAGGGTACCATAAATTACCATCAGAAAGGGCTTACTGGAGCCTTGACGAAGATCTCGGCGTTCCTTTAGTGAATAACTGCATGTCTCGAAACCGTTTTCTAGAAATAAAAAGAAACTTGCACTTTGCTGATAATTCTTTAGCTCAAAGTAGTAATGACAAAATGTATAAGTTGAGACCATTATGTAATCTGTTAGAAAAAAAAGCATGCCAGTGGGGGGTATTCCATGAAGATTTATCAGTGGATGAATCAATGATAAAATATTTCGGACATCATCCAGCCAAGCAATTCATAAGGGGCAAACCTGTACGCTTTGGTTACAAAAACTGGGCCATCACTAGCTCAGATGGATATTGCTATGGTTTTGACGTATATTGTGGAAAATCAGCGGAAAGTTCAAATGATCCACTAGGAGCTAGAGTAGTAAAGTCCTTGCTTCAAAAGTTGCCTATTACTAACCCTGGGGATCACAAAGTATACTTCGACAATTTTTTTACAAACTACAGCTTACTTCATGATTTGCGCGTCTTAGGATACAGAGCGACGGGTACTGTTCGAGAAAACCGCACAAAAAAATGCCCACTGACTTCGGTGAAAGAAATGAACAAAAAGCCTACGACTATCGTTTTGATAAAACAAATGAAGTATTATTTGTACGCTGGAAAGACAACAGTGTTTGCACTATTGGAACCAATTTTGATAATGTAGAACCTTTGGGAAAAGTCAAACGCTGGTGTTCTTCTTCCAAGCAAAAGGTTGACGTGAATATTCCACACCTCTTTCAAAATTATAATAAAGGAATGGGAGGTGTGGATCAAATGGACCAGTCGATAAGCCTTTACCGTGTTGGCATCAGAGGGAAGAAATGGTGGTGGGTAATATTTACTTATCTAGTGGATATGGCGGTCTCAAATGCATGGCGCTTACATGTACTCACCGCAAAAACCAAAAACACAACGTGCTTGGATCAGTTGGCTTTTAGGCGATCTATAGCCAGATCGTTTTTACCCAACAATAAAACGAAGACGCGGCCATCCTCGTCAACATCAAATTTACAGTCAAGCAATGGAGGGCATAACCCTGAACGTATTGTAAACCCTCTTCGGTGCGTTATTTGCCATAGTAGGGGGCGTTGGCGTTGCTCTAAATGCTTGAAAACGCTTTGCGTAGAGCGACCTTGCTTCGGGAAATTCCACACCTGATCCGCCCACTGTACACACCTGTGTACAGGGTTTTTTTTTCAAAGTTATTCATTTTTTAATTATTTTTTTTGTGTTTATAGATTACTTGTAATCCACTCAGTTGCAATAATAAAAAATATTATGAAAATATACCGTGGTTTCACTATGGGCGTTAATGGGTTAATGTCATTCATATTAAAAAGGTATTTTACTAAAACAAAAAACTAATATTTTTTACTACAGCGGAATTTTATATGGGCTACAATTGTAGCCCGCGCGGGCACTTACGTGTACAGCAGAGGCGCGTGAACAGCAGTGTTAAGCAAAAAAATGGAAGCTTCTCTGTTCAAACGATACAAACAGAGGAGACTCATTCAAACATCGATTTTGCTATATTTGACTAATCCCACTATGTATTATCAAAACAGAAATGTCGACATTTTTGCTCGCCCGGACGGAACTGAAATGCAAAAAGAGTTAGCAAGCGCTCATTAGACGAACAAGTTTGCAAGTGCGAAAACTGGAAATAATAGACGGATTGAATACAGCAAACATGAATGAGATACAGATACAGCAAGCTAATGAAACGCCGCTAACTTTGAAAGAAGAGCTCAATCGGGAAATCAAACTCAGCCTTGTAGTAACATGAATGTTACTACAAGGCTGAGTGATGAAGATGACAGCCTTGATAATCTTGATATGGCATTGAAATTAGAAATGGCGCTTTTTGATAATGGTGGTTTTAAAGGACGGTATCTGACGCAAGTTTATGATCATTTGTTAACAATCCCACCAACAAGTGTGGAACCCGAGCGATTGTTTTAATCGGCAGGCTTCATTTGCAACCGCCTCCGCACATCGTTGAGCGATAGGAGCTTAAACGCCTTATCATTTTACGTTCATACTACCAGAATCAGAAGTCTGAATAAAAGAATCAGCAGCTAGGGCAAAAAATTGTTCTTTGTAAAATTAAAAAGAACACTTTTGCTATGTGTGATAACTTTTTCCTTGATTCCTACCTTTTCATCAAACATTTTTTAATTGTTATTGTTCCTATTGTAAATTCCTGTGCAATTTATTGTTACCAAAGTAAGAGAAGACTAGAAGAGATGAAACAGTACTAGTTACATAGGGTAGGAGAACTCTTACCCTATGTAAGCTACCTATCCTAGACCCTATAAGAACTAGCTGTTTCTGTGATGTTCTCGTGTTGTATTTTAGTACCTATATCATTTTATTTTAATAAACAAATATTAAAAATGTGTTTTTTTACTTAACCTAAAACAAAATTCTGTACTTACAAAAAAAACAAAAAAGAATCGAAAAAAATCAAAACAAACCTGGTACCCTATTCCGATCAAGGAATCGGAATCGAAATTTTCGATTCTTTAAAAGGTCCGATTTTGCATGCCCTACGTCTGACAGTTCTTTCATTGACTATTTGACGTGTAGGTACGCGTATTAATTTTTTGTGCGTTTGTCGTAATTCATGGGAGGTAACGTGAAATTTTCACAATATTTCTATAGTTTTAATGGTTTTAGTGCACGAATTCTCTCCAGATTTGCAAATAGTGATTGTGTGAACTCCGTGGCTGAATGTCTTGTGTACATATCCTATTCATCACGAAAAGACAAATTCAGAAAATAATTTTATAAGAACAATTCACATTTTAGAGAAAGAACTGGAAAGGGTCAAAAAGATATCCAAACGCCGCCTTCGGAAAACTAATACTTTAAATAAACGAGTATCCCGATTAGGAATTAATTCCTAATAAATCCTAAACACCATTTTGATAAATACGTATTATGAACTATGAAATTACAGAGCCAAAAAGTACTATTTTAAGTATCGTCGATTTAGACCATGATTATTTAACATAATCTCAACTTACTGAATACTCAGATGTTTACTCAGTGTATGTGTACTCAGTACATTTACCTATATAAATATGTTGTGTATGTATGTATGTAATATAATATTATTATTTATGTGTGTTTTATAAACTATGTATTTTTATATAGTAAATTAATTTATATTTTACATATCATCACTTTTTTTTTTGTCTCACGTCCTATGCAATTAGTAATGTTAAGGGAAACCTGTTATTAGCTTTAGATTATTTTAAAATACTATGTAAGAAAATATTGTATTTTTACGCAGTTGGTTTTCTTAATAAAATAAAAAATAAAAAAAATAAAAAATGTGGTTCACTACATTGCAGGATTTGTAGTCAGAAAGTTGAGAAAAGTTTTGAAATGCGAAAGATGTACAGAAAGTTTATATGGTGATATAGAGTCCAGATCGTCACTTATAAAAGTTAAAGATAGAGGAGGTTTGGTCGTACCATTAAAATGAAACATTTGTAAAACTACTGAGAAGTTTGTACGTGAGCAAACGGAGGTTGGTGGACAGTTCTTGGGTCGTAAATATATAATTATGACGATGATGAATAAAATCTTTTCAATGTACTCAGTTCAAGCGTTTTTCACAATCTAATACAGCATTGTTTAGAGCATTATTTTCAAGAAAATCATCGAAATCTTATTAAATCTGTATGTCAATATCTAACAATAAGAATCCATTATTTAACAAAACAGGTGAATCAGCCCCATGAAAAGGTGCGAAGTTTTCTCATAAAAACTATTTTTTTTAAAGGGCAGTAAAAGTAAAGATGTTCGGCGTTCGTCGGCTTTAAAGTGATTGTACAGTATTGTAACGTTTTTGTTTTAGTATTTTGTTAATTTTGTAATAAAAACCCTCGACACAAAAAAGAATCGAAAAAGTGTAAAAAATAAAATGTCCAATCCATTTCTACTTTATACATATTGTTCACGACGAAACTTTACACGACCGTGTACAATACAATACACTACTGGTCTGGTCGTAAATTATTGAGCTTAAACATTCCGTCTGTTGGTCTTACTTTAACGCGAGCGGAACCTAGTTAATTCTAAAAGCGATAATATTAATATGTTATCGACAATGAAACTGAGTGAGTCACGTCACTAATCAAAATAAAATTGGTGACCAGCTACAAAATTTCGAAAAGTCATTTGTCTATGCGTTCTTCTCTAACCTATTAGCGGCTCCATAAGTCAATGTGAAACAAATATATTAAGTCAAGTTTCTATTTTAGTCAGGTTTCTATGCTTTAGTTATTGTTCTTAGAAGTACCCTCAATGTGATTTTTTTAATAAGGCATGTTGCATTCTTGATGCCAGTAAATACAATATTTTTAGTTTTTTTTTAATCTTAAGCTTTTCATCCTTGCTTTATTAATTTGGAATTTTATTACTTGTTTTGTAGTGTGTTGTCTGCTTATTGGGCTTTGCTATTGTACCATTTTTAAAATCTGGTTGTTTTCTCAGCCTACTTAAGTATGTGAATGGCTTGTTGATTTGGTGTTTTGTCTAATTTATTTTATTATTTTTAATTTTAATTTGTTATTATTATTTTTATTTTATTTATTTATAGTGTTATTTTTTTAACTGATAAATATTTTTCCTTCTCATCTGGTGAGTATGAGAGTGCCCATAGCAGTAACATTTCTTTGTCTGATTATGACACTATGGACAGTGTACTGTTAGCCACTTTCGACAAAAATTCTAAATTCCTATCCCTAGTGCATTTTAACGCGTAAAGCATTGCAGCTCATCACAATGGCCTTATTTCTCCCTTTGGCAACGGCGTAGTCGACTGTATCCTTGTGTCTAAAACATGGCTTAAACCTTTGCTCCCATCCACTAGTTGTTCTCTGCCAGGCTACAAGGTTTTAGGTTGAGGTACAATGCAGGCACTCATCCACCCACTGCAGTGAGCTCAATAAGGTTCACGTCAAATTTTCAAAGAAATTGCTTGATTCCATTTTAACCGTTTGCCAATTGTTAATTAAGTTCATTATATCCTGACATGCGGATTTAGCATCGTCATCTCTCAAACAGTTCAGCCTCTCTGTAACATGTCTGCCAAAGTACCAGTAACTATCGGATTGATCTGACGACGTCACATTGGAAAGAGGTTTAATAGATTTAACGAGATCATCAATAACTCTGCTGCATTTAACACTAGTTTTAGATAACATTGAGGACGTTTTCCTTCTGGGTCTATCAGTTCGTTGGCCGCGTTGTCTGATTTCGAGCAGTTCGTTGTCATCATATCCAGATATGTCTTCCATTTTCACTGGAACGGTATTCTGGTTGTACTCAGTGTGTATAGTGTAGCCCTGAAAATAAGAAAATGTCCTGTTAAGTAGTGTTAAGATACACCATTATTATTGAGCCTCGTGTGTAGTGGCTCACTAAATACTACACCCCCTCTCCTTCCTTGGGTGTCGTAAAAGGCGACAAACGGAATAAAAACTGCACATACAGCGGTGATGGGTTCACCACCTATCACGCTCAGCACTGTCTTGTGCAGTTGTAATTTAGTGAAACATAGAGTATGGCAGAGGACTGCTTCTGCGGCCCTCATTGCCTAGACCCTGACAATGGACTCGGGAAAAATGAAAAAAAAAAGTTTATTTTTACTTTATACTATTATAGAAGTCGTTATTCTAAAACCAATAGTTTTTATTTCACTTTGATACGAGAAGTATTTACAAAGTTATTGTACATAAATAATTCCCTCGCTTAGTTCGCTGGCACTCGACTGACGTGACGTGACGTCATCGTATCCGATAGTCCCCGCCGCTGCTCTCGCCGCCCGCCCCTAGCGGGCGTCCGATTACATATCCGATGACGTCACGCCGCGGGTTTCGCGCGTATTTTGATTGTTACAAAAACAATAGCGCGTGGTCATTTTTATGAATCTTTAAAAAATTATTGTGAAGTATTTTGAAGGGCTACAGAAAAAAAAATTATGTCATATTTTAAGTTAAAATGTAAATATATCAAAAATAAATATATAGAAATACTGTTCCCAAGCTCATTCTTAGGGATAGGAAAGTCGTGAATCTATGTATGTATCTCATTGATGTAAAAAGCTGGATAAAACACCGCAAAACAAGTTTGTGCGTACTCAGGTGCAGTAGTGTTGGAGAAAACTCGAGTCTTCGAGTCCATTTTTAGAACTCAACTCAATTTAACAGGGTTCGACATGCTAAAAACTTGTAAGTTCAGAGTCAAAACATCAGAATTCTCTGGTTAAATCGACAGAGGAATGAAAATCGGCCTTTACTTTAAAGTAAATACCTAGATACCTATATGTACGAGGGGCGTTCAAAATATTCTCGGTATGTGGATAAAAACAAACAAGTACGAAAAGTTTGATATTTTTATTTTTCAATATACTCCCCCCCTATGTTCATACACTTATAAGATCGATCAATTATTTTTTTTAAATCCTCATAAAAATATTTTTTATCTTTGGTGTAAAAATGCTCCTCCACGGCCGTCTTCAACGCTTCATCGTCAGAAAATTTATTTCCACGCAGATCCTTTTTAAGATTGGGGAACAAAAAGAAGTCGCTTGGGGCTAAGTCCGGACTATAGGGTGGATGAGTAACAGTTTCAAACCCACATTCAACAATAGCTGCCTTGGCAATATGAGCAGTATGGACAGGGGCGTTGTCATGCAGAAGCAGAACACCTTTGGTTAACTTTCCTCACCTCTTTTCTTTGATCGCATCTCTTAATTGACGTATAACGTTAGCGTAGTACTGCCCTGTGATATTTACACCTTTTTCTTTATAATCGATAAGCAAAACTCCTTCACAATCCCAAAATATTGTGGCCATGACCTTGCCAGCTGACGGGATTACCTTGAACTTCTTGGGATGAGCTGAACCCTTAATGTGCCACTGCATGGACTCCTGTTTGCTCTCTGGGTCATAATGATGAACCCAGGTTTCATCTCCAGTAACTATTTTTTGCAGCACCTCATCGGGATTTTCACCACACAGGTCGATAAAATCTGAACAGCAAGCCACACGCATATCCTTTTGAAGAAGCGTCAGCATTCGCGGAACCCATCTTGCACTTACTTTTGACATATTAAGATGGTCATGTATAATGTCATGTACGGTACCAATAGAGAGATTGGTTACTTGAGCTATAGATTTTACCTTCACTCGGCCGTCTTCCAATATAAGTTTTTCCACTTTATCAATATTTTCTTGTGAGGTAGCCACTACAGGCCGGCCAGGTCTAGGGTCATCTTCAATACTCTCCCTTCCACGCTTAAATTCGCTTGACCATTTTTGAATAGTAGATAAAGAAGGAGCAGACTCACGGTAAACACAATCCATTTCCTCTTTTATGGTTTTTTGATTTTTACCCTGTTTTGTCAAGAATTTTATGACGGATCGGTGCTCTAATTTCGTTAAAATTGTTAATTCGCTCATGGTGTTCATGTTTGTTCGGCAATTGCAGAAAAACAAAAGAACATCTCGGTTCCAATTTTACTTTTTTTTAATGTCAATGGATGAATCTTAGCGGCCAGTAACAAATATATATATAAAAGAGGTTGTAACGTATCAATACCGAGAATATTTTGAACGCCCCTCGTATATGTACCTATGTATACGGCGATATTAGTTCCAAAACTCCTTGTCGGAGGGCGCCACTTTGTCGTTTCCTATTTTCACGGCCGAGTTAGGTCTCAATTACATATATAATATATAGTACTCTATGCTGCATACACACCATATTACCACTCCACATCATACTTTAGTGCTGCTCAGTACGTGAAGACACTCAAGAAAGATCAATAGGAACTTCGACTCGAGCGTGACTCGTTACAGGAACCGACTCGAGCACACAATAGACTCGAGCACTAGTATAGTATAACTCGAGTTTGTTCAGAAAGTAGATAGACTCGTAATACGTTGAGCAGTGGAGTCTCTGCCTTTATGAGTCGAGTCTTGTAATGAGAGTCGAGTCCTAAAATGGAGACTCGGAAACTCGAGTTTTTTACAACACTAGGTGCAGCCCATCGGCTGCATCTTGTTTAGTCGCTTCCGAGCGATTGCGGTGACATGTCGTTAACGTCTCACAAAGAAAACAAAATAAAAATGCCTTCTTGTGCACTTAAAAGTTTTTACAATCAATTGAGAAACACAGAAAAAAGTCTAGGTGTAACTTTTTATCGGTAAGTACACAAAACACTACTCGTTTTAACTCAAAATTCCAACATTTACCAGCACGAAACCATCACCGTCATTTTTTCAACGCAAATCATAGACTATAAAAACAGACCGCGCAAATAAGTTTCTGCTTATTATACCTAATTTTGTATGTATTATGAAAAAACTATTTGCTATTATTTTATAAGCGTAACGCTTAAGATCATGACTGACAATTTATACTACATGATATTATCGTAAAAATATGGGCCAATGAAACAATCATTAAAATATTTATTTCAAATTGGAACGCATTGACACTCGATACTGAATTTTACTTTAAAACTACATAACACAATACTGAACTAAAGTTATGTTTTATAATTTTAAATATGAATGTTTTAGCTACTTAATAAATTATTTACTTATTTGTATTAAGCATTAATTTACTTATTTTTAAATATTACAATTAACAACATTCAATAAAATATAAAAACTATATCCCCATTGATATGTATATTTTTAAACAATATCTCTTACAACACGATAAAACTGTATGAATAGTGTAACTCATCTGCGCGCTCGGATTATTCTAAAACAACCAAGCCCGCTCCCCAACGTACCACGTGATGCCCGCTGCCATCTAGCTGAGCACAATCTTTGTATGGGATGTCTATTCTAGTTTATTGTAGTAACCTCAATGATGTATGTATTGTTAAATAATAATAAATTAAATAAATTTTCCTACACTCACACCAATTATCTAGTCCAAGAGAAGCTTCGTTATTAAACTTGTTAAAATGGTTACTAGACAATGGATAAACATACTTAAAATACTTAAATACATACTTAATAAACAAAGTAAACACCCAGACCAGAGACAATTTAGAAAAACAATAATTTCTAAATTGACCCGACCGGGGATCGAACCCGGGACCTCGGAGATAGCCACACCATGAAAACCGGTGTACAAATCACTCGACAACCTCCTTGGATTCTCAAATTTATTATTAACTATTTATTAATAATACAAATATAAATTATATTTATATATATTATATTTGTTTATATAAATATAATATATAACGGGTGATTTTTTACGACCTCTTTTTTTCAAGCTGGCAGCACTGATATGTAATGGCGCCCAAGCGTAATCTGTCAAGTCAAAATTGTTCATTAAATTATGCCATTTCGTCATGGAAAGACTTACAAACGAACAACGATTGCAAATCGAAAAAATTTATTACCAAAATTCGGGTTCTGTAAAAAATGTGTTTCGCTTGTTACGGCCATTTTATGGCGACATATTCGACCTAGTGAAACCACAATTAGAGGTGTTATTACCAAATTTCGTACCAAATTTACTTTATTGGACATTAAACCATCGACTCGCATGCGTACAGTGCGTACCGAAGAGAATATTGCATCCGTAGCAACCAGTGTCAATGAAGATCGTGAAATATCCATTCGCCGCCGATCTCAACAGTTGGGAATGTGTTACTCCACCATCTGGAAAATTTTACGTGTCCATTTGGGTTTGAAGGCTTACAAAATTCAACTTGTGCAACAATTAAAGGCTAGGAGAGAAATGACTTACCACAACGTCGAATTTTTAGTGAATGTGCCTTGCAACAGCTCGAAGAAAATCCGCTGTTTTATCGAAAAGTTGTGTTCAGTGATGAGGCTCACTTTTGGCTTAATGGATATGTTAACAAGCAAAATTGCCGCATCTGGTGTGATGAGCAGCCACATGCTATGCAAGAATTGCCAATGCATCCAGAAAAAACCACAGTTTGGTGTGGTTTATGGGCTGGTGTAATTATCGGACCGTTTTTTTTTAAAGACGACCTTGGACGAAACATTTCCGTCAACGGGGAACGATATCGATCCATGATCCGTAACTTTTTATTGCCCAAATTGAAAGATCTGAACTTGGTTGACATGTGGTTTCAACAAGACGGCGCCACATGCCACACAGCACGTGAAACAATGGACATTTTAAGGAATGAATTTGGTGCGCAATTTTTCTCTCGTTTTGGCCCTGTAAATTGGCCACCAAGATCATGCGACTTGACGCCTCTGGACTATTTTTTGTGAGGCTAGGTGAAATAGTTGGTGTATAAGGACAAGCCCAACACTATTGAGGCCTTACAAGACAACATAACACGTGTTATTGGTGGAATTCAGTTCGAAATACTGGAAAAAGTAATGCAAAATTGGACCTTCCGTATGGACTATTTGAAACGTAGCTGTGGTCAACATTTACATGAAGTAATTTTTAAAAAGTAAATGGCGAGAACCAGTTTATTGATTCCAATAAAGATTTTGTATATATAATGCATTTTTAGCTGTTTTATTTCAACTTTAAAAAAAAGGCTCTTAAAAAATCACCCATTATAAATATAAAATAAATATAATTATATTTAATTATTATTCAAGGAGGAGGAGCTTGATGGCACAGCGAGTAAGGCATTTAGTTTGCAAACATGCCGTTGAGCAAATTTTGCAATAGAATCACATGGCATAGAGGCATAGGAAATGAAGCTAGTGCTAGTCTGCACAGCCGCGCGGTTCTCGAGCGACTAAAACGAATATTTGTGAAAGCGCTTTTAGACATAACCATGCCGTTCATTGATTAAAAATAGTTAGGACATAAGAACATAGCATAGCGAGATTCATAAGTGCTCAATTATTGTAGCCTAAATTGAATAAATGATTTTAAATTTTGAATAATACATACATATATTCAAGACTTATCCCTATATACAGGGTGACTGGAAATTAGTGGCGGAGCCGTTAAGGGGAGGTAGTCTAGGGTTATTCCGACAGATATCACTATGAGACCTACCATCCTTTTCACACAGTAACATAATTACAATATTAATTGTAATTATGTTACTGTGTGTTCTAATAAATACATTTTCATTTCATTTCATTTCATATAAAAAAACCTTTACTTCAGAGCTGCCAAAATTGCAAAGTATTAAATGAAAAAACTATACCAATTTGAATTTATTATAACTTACTGCTAGTTGTCTGCATGTTTCCAAAATAACTTTTACATGCAAACCTTGTCCTGACAATTATTATAAACAAAACAAAAAAAGAATTAGCAGAATAGATGCAGTCGTTCTGGGAGGTTACTCTCGAACGCAAACTCAATCTCAATACAATTCCAATGCGATTAATATGTATCGATATTGGGATAAGTAAAAATAATTCCGGAACGCCATCTCGATAGTAATTTGTTCAATCAATTTCCACGCAATTTAATTCCAATGTGGTGCTATTGTCGCTTATAAAAGTGCCAGTTGACATTTTTTAGATTTGTGATTGGAAATTGATTAATGCAATTCTGTTTCAAGAGTACCTGAATTGTGCTACCTGAATTGTGCACACATTAATTTGTGGCAATTGATTTTTATTAATATAGATTCATATCATAACATACCTCAAAATTGACATCATCTTTTCTAGGGACATCTCGGAGAAATTGCAAAGGTCTCCACAAAGGCCAGCACGGCACATATACCTCTGCGGGTGTGCGAGCAGTTTCTTTCGACTTGTCTATCCGTCTGACGTTATGGTTAAAAGTGCTTCTGATGTTCACCCAGCGATCTCTCACTGATCTAGCTGGAATTGACAATTATAAGAATATTATAAAGTCATTATAATTTTGTAAGTAAGTAAATATAAACATATTTCTACGCCCATCTGTAGTTTACCTGGAAGATATTGCTTTTAGTGATAAGTCCCTTTGTAAGACTTCTCTTATTAATACTTAATAAGTGCCATGGCGGTCACCAGTGACCGACAAACAATTAAATTGCAATTTGTGTCTGGTTTTGTGGCAGTCAACGTTTTAATTATTTTTGTATGTCAATGTTTTATATTTTAACGTTTTATTAACGCTTAAATATACTTAAGTAAAATTTTAAACACTAAAAAAAAAGACTATGTTGACTAAAAACATAAGCATCAAGCACTGACAAATTTCGGCGGTTGAAAGCCAGACCTCGGCAGCCAAGTGGTTAAGGCAGCCGCCCGGAATGCGGAAGGTGCGTGGTTCGATTCCCGCCTGAGGTTGTCGTCTTTTTTCAGTGTTTAAAATTTTACTCATTTTTG
The DNA here is from genome assembly GCA_963921215.1 of Scoparia ambigualis. Classification (NCBI taxonomy): domain Eukaryota; kingdom Metazoa; phylum Arthropoda; class Insecta; order Lepidoptera; family Crambidae; genus Scoparia; species Scoparia ambigualis. Next base: position 6,308,373 of record OY992516.1, on the reverse strand, counting down.
TATGTATTTTTTGTGTACAATAAAGAATTTTCTATTCTATTCTATTGACGTGAAATTAAAACAGGCGAAACTGTTGGAGTATAGCAATGGGTGTGCAAGGCATTTAGGACTAGAAAATATTTCACAGGAATGAAAAAAATTATTTAATTTTTTTTTATTTTTTTATAAAAGAGGGAGGCAAACGAGCAGGTGGGTCACCTGATGGAGAGTAATCACCGCCGCCCATGGGTGTCCATGGGCGGCGGTGATTAATTTTTAATTTGCGGCGGCCGCAAAACCAGAGGAATCGCAGGCGCGTTGCCGGCCTTTAAGGGAGGAATAGGTTTATGGAAGGAAAAGGAATGGGAGAAGGGGTGGGGGGGGGGGGTGGTGCAATTATTTCACGCCGAATATTCGTGAGAGGGTGGTATTACGCCGGGCGAGCCGGTCCAATGCGTGCTGCAACGCAGCGTGGCTCTACCACTCAGTCAGTGTCACTCATTTAGCACCACCCAGGGATCACGTGTAGGGTCTCAAGGGTAAACCTACGGACGCGAGCAACTTTGACAATTTTTATGAAATTGTTATCACTTAAAACTAACAAAAATAAACACTTTCAATTTTGTATTTTTCTTCTGATTCTTGGTTTAGTGTGAAATAAGATTCAAATAAAGATATTAGACACTTTATACTATTATTGTTTTCTAAGGTTAGGGTTAAGGTTAAGGTTAAGGTTAGGGTTAGGGTTATTAGGTAAAGGCGAGCACTACACATTGAAACACTTTTTACGGTTTAAAACTTGCATTTAATTTACTACATTACATAGTTTTTTAGTTTCCTGCTGTTTTAAACCCTTTACAGAGCCCGTGATCACAGAGAGACTGAGGTGTTGGTCGCCTCATACCTAGTTAGAAGTATTTTGCTTACCGTCAATCATTTTTGTATTTAACTGGTTGCGTTCAGGTTTACACAATATGATCTAACAGTATTTTTAGGTCTTACAATGTGTTGCTGTTGGGGCTGAGATTTAATGACCTTTATGATGGGGTCCCATCAAAGTAATTTACCACCAGCCTGGGACCCCAAAATATTGTCAGCTTGTATTGTGTAAGACTGAATGGTTAAATATAAAAATGAAAAATCTTCTAACTATGAGGCGACCAACACCTCTCAGTCTCCTTGTGACCCCGGACCCTGTAAAGCGTTTGAAACATTCAGTGACTAAAAAACGATGTAATTTAGTAAATTAAATGCGAGTTTTAATCCGCAAAAACTGTTTCATTTCAACTTTTTACAATTGTTATTTTTTTCTTTAACTGCCGTTTTAGCAAGGAGGAGCACACAGGAACACAGGAGCAAGTCGCTTGCACTCCATTCTGCGCATATGTTACAGCACGAAAATACTAAAGCTTATTTTAGTTATTATAACAAATAACTAGTAAGGGAAATTTTGGTTATCTAAAATAATTTAATCATTTTAATCATTAATTAATTTAGGCTAGCACATTACCGAGGCAAATGTCATAAACAGAGAGAGGCCTATGCCCAGCAGTGGGTTGAGAAGAGCTGGAAATGGTGATAAATCATTAATTGCATAATCTTACTTCAAATCTAAGACCTCTACCTCTGCAATTAAATTATGTGTCTTCCAGTGCATGTTTTGCTAAATGAAAAGTATGTATAGGTAGTTAAAGACTTACCAGTAAATCCTCGGCCTAATTTTGCTGCAAACTCAGCGTAAGCCTTATATTTTTGTTGTATTTGATGGTTGGTGTTTCCATGAGGCTTCCAAATGAAATCTCTTTGGCGGACGAACTCTACAAGTTCTAATTCTAACTTGCGCGTCCAATAACATGGTTTACGAGGCATTGTGATAAAAAATTTTACACTCACTGAGTACTTTTATCTACAGTAAAATGGTTTTTTTTCAATTTCTTGTTTGATGGCTCACTCACTCGTGGTGTTTTCTCCTCACGTCAGTCATGTCATGCATAATTTTTTTTTAATTTATTTGTTCCATGAAGGAACAGGCTAAGGTCTGAGACCATACTGCCTAGTCATTTGTTTTTTTATTTCTTTTTTTCCCTTGATGATAATGAGTGGTGATTAAGATAATGAATGATAAATGATGTTCCCTAAACCCCATAAGTCCTTACTGAGGACTCCTCAGTAAAGATGTGGGACTTTACTGAGGTCTCACGCGGACTTCTTGAGAGAATTTGAAAAGTGATCTTGCACTGTTTTGATTCATTTGCCAACACTCATGCACGTTCACTATTATTTCACATTAATATTCGAAAAAACACAAAGTTTAGAAAATAAAACAAAACTGCAGACATGACGCTTCACTTTCCCGCCAAGAAGTCCTCATGTCATGCATGATGTCGTTTTATGTCAATGTCTAGGGAAACGAAAAAGTATCGATACTTTGTGGTATCGAGTACTTTTCCATTCGATACCGATACTTTTGTACTCGATACTTTATATTCGATACTTTTACTCAATGAGTACTTTTTGGCAAGTATCGTATCGCATAAATCTTTGTTATTTTATTTTTATTTTTATTGGCAACGGGTAAGCTCTTGGCCTTCATCTCACCTGATGGTAAGTGACGATAAGGCCGAAGGTGGAAGCGCGCTTCACCCGGAATCCTCAAACACTGAGGAACTGGCTATCTTATCTCAAACTGCCGGAACACAACAATGCTATAAACATCGTTGTTATGGCGACAGACTTAGATAAGATGGTGGTAGCTAGCCAGGCGGACTTAACAGCCCTACCACCAACCAAACCGAGCACAAAAAAATGTACCCCCCGCTGGGAATCGAACCCGGGACCTCTGGGTCTGAATTAGGTAGCTTAGCCACTAGACCACAGAGGCGGTTAAAGTTATACTTAAGACATAAAAGATAGGTTTAGTTGACCTACCTACGCTGATGAAAGGGCTGTAGATCTCTTTGACTTTCCCAAAAGGGATAAATCAACCGACAAAAAACATTATAATCATTCATTCAGTCATTCTGTCATTCAGTTATTCTCAAAATGTCAAAATAAAACCAAATAGAAATAAGACGGAACTTCTTGGCGGGAAAGTGAAGCGTCATGTCTGCAGTTTTGTTTTATTTTCAAAAATTTGTGTTTTCGAACATTAATGTGAAATAATAGTGTATTTTCAAAGGCAGGTAGTACAATAAAAAAAATACTAAACCGGTTAGCGCCAAAACGGCTAGATAAACTTTTATTTTTAAGTGATTGCACAGAGGAAGTGTGGATCATTTAATAATGTTTAAAAAAATAAATAATAAACAACGTTGATTTGTCAATTTATATTTTTTATTATTGTAATAAGTACCTACTATTTGCTTGACGTGCGTGCGTCATACCATGTAGTTGTGTGCGCATTAGGCATAGGACCTAAAAAAGTACTTGATACATTGAAGTATCGATACTTTTGTTTCGATACTTTTATGAATACGATACTTTTTGTTTGATAGATAGATAGATAGATAATACTTTTATTGTAACATAATAACACAAACATTTACAGTGCATTTACATAAAAAAGAAAAAAAAGAAAAGAAAAGAAAAACAATGTTACAAGTTGGCGGTCTTATCGCTTAAAGCGATTTCTGCCAGAAAACCAGTCGGATGGAGAGAACTAATATACTCTAAGATCGGAGGTGCAAACATTGAAAACATACTTAGTTACACAATTAAAAGCAAAAAATAAGAATATTAACATTATAAAATAAATAAATAATCGGGTTTAATAAATATATATACACACACATATATTAAATATACCTACATAAATATATAATACATAATTATACATACTTAAACATAATAGTCTCAGGTAGGAAGTAGCGGACAACGACAGCTATGGAGCAGGAAAGGGTTAACGGGAAAGGTAGAAATTTTTCACGAGCTCCTTAAATGCGTGTATGGATTTCGCACGTCTGATCGCCACTGGAAGCAAGTTCCAGAGACGAACAGCTTCAACGGAGAAGGAACAATCGTAAAAGGTGGTGTTGTGAGAAGGGAATTTAAGGGTTAGATTTTCTGATGACCGTAACGAGCGCGAGGATGAACAATAAAGGAAACTGAAACGTTCCTTTAGATAGGTAGGATAGGTGGGATTAAACAATGTGTTATATAGAAGGGAGAGGATGTGAGTATTCCGGCGAAGACGAATAGGAAGCCACTTGAGTTTAGAGCGGTACTCAGAAACATGATCATACTTGCGCAAGCCAAATATGAATCGAATACAAAGGTTTTGAAGGCGCTCAAGTTTATTTAGCTGGTCCTCCGTGAGATCAAGATAGCAGGCGTCAGCATAGTCTAAAACAGGAAGCAGCAGAGATTGTGCTAGCGCAATTTTAGTGGCAGTGGGTAAAAAGTTACGTAATCTTCTTAAAGTTGCCGATGACGCGTAAAGCTTGCGGCTGACAGCTTGCAGCTGTGAACCCCAACTCAAGCATCCGTCAATAACAATACCCAGATTTGTAACAGATTGGCTGAAGGGGATGGCCACTCCATCAAAGTCAATCTTAGGAAGGTCTCCCCAGTTGACTCTGGAGAGCAACCTAGAGCTGCCGACCACAATAGACTGTGTTTTCCCAGGATTTACCTTAAGTCCGTGGGCTCGACTCCATTCAACGATTCGTCCCAGGTCCGCATTGGTAGTTTCAATAGCTTCAGCGAGATTACTCAGTGGTGCCTGGCAATATATCTGCAAATCGTCTGCATAGAGGTGGTAGGACGATGAAAGGTTTTCAGAGATGGAAGTGATGTACATAGTGAAGAGAAGAGGAGATAAAACGCCACCCTGCGGGACACCAGCCGTCGAGTCACACCACGAAGAGAACTTCTCCTCAAGGCGAACCCGCTGCCTGCGCCCGTACAAGTAGCTGCGAAACCACTCAATTACCGTTGGAGATATGTTAAGAGAGCGCAGCAAAGCTAAAAGGATGTCAAAGTTAACTGTGTTGAAGGCATTGCTGAAGTCCAGCAACGTTAGCACAGTTAGGTGGCCGTTTTCCATGCCAAGGCGGATGTCGTCAGTGATCTTGACTAGGGTAGTGACTGTGCTATGGCCTGGACGGAAACCGGATTGGAGTGGGTTAAGGAGTTTATTAAGAGAAAGGAACTTGCTAATTTGATTGTGGACAAGACGCTCAAGGACTTTGGATAGAAAAGGAAGAATGGAAATAGGTCGATATTCGGAAAATGATTTTGGGTTACCTTTTTTAGGCAAAGGAATTATTTGAGCGTCTTTCCAAGAGGAAGGGAATACAGCGTTAGAGATGGAACTGTTGAAAAGGAAAGTAAGGACTGGAAGGATGATATCAAGGATCGGTACTAACATATTGCCGCTAATACCATCAATACGTACCGCATTGGAAGCAATTGACATCAAGCTCTTCTTAACATCACAATCCGATAATTGGTCAAAAGCAAATGGAGAAAGATTAGGAACTGGTATGGTAGACAATTTTTGTAATGTAGTCGCTTTGTCGGCATCACTTATACATGATGAGGAAGAGAAATGGAGATTTAATGAGTCAATATTAATATTGTGTAAAATAGGATTATGTTTTAACTTTCCGATTCCAAGCGACCTGAGGAATTTCCAAGCTTTTGATATGTCTACATTTTCTACAGAATTATGGATGTGGCGGCGTAGCGCATCCCTACACGCCCTATTGCAGCGATTACGTATCTTAGCATAGTTTTCCCTGTTGTGGTCATTAGGTCGTAATTTAAATCTGTTTTTTGACGCGACTTTTTTGTGCATCAACATCTTTATATCATCTGTCAGCCATGGTGCTGGGAGATGTTTAATTTTAACTGCTCGAAAAGGTGCATGCTTGTCATACAGTTTGGTAACAAGCGAATTAAAAATACCAACCTGCTCATCAACGGTCTGGGCCAATGTTACGGGAGACCAGTCGATATTGCAAGCGTCAGCACGAAACGCATCTTGATCCATACCACTAAAATTGCGCTGAAGAATGACTTTGGGCTTAGCTTTAGGAGGACGAACTTTATAGGACAAAAATAAGAGATCATGATACGAAAAAGCGTCGGCCGAGCATTGACCGTGCTTCGCAACATGCTGGGGAGATTACACTATTATCAAGTCGAGAAGAGATGGAGTGGAGTTCGGGAAGTGATGTGTTGCAGTAAGTGGGAGAATATTTAAGTTGCTAGAACCGATAATGGATTGAAGCGAAGAAGTACGAGAATCGTTCCTAAGGAGGCAAGTGTTAAAGTCACCCATGATAATTAAGTGGCTGTAGGATGGAATTATATCATCGAGTAGAGTCTCGAATGAAGTGAAAAAATTTACAAGCAAGGAAGGGCTGTTCTCGGAGTTTATTGTGAGCAAGGACAACTTCAACCAACAAATGCTCGCCTGCGTTATTTATTTATTTATTTATTTATTTAAACTTTTGCAACATTATAATATTACATGGCGGACTTAATGCCTGAGGCATTTTCTACCAGTCAACCTTAGGGTGGTGCAGAGATAACATGGTAGGTGCATTTATTTACGGTAACAAAAAGTGGAAGAGAGCGTGAAAGTAATTTTTAACTATTAAATAACATACTAAAAATAAACATACATATACAAATTCACAAATAAATAAATAATTATACAAATATATAAATATACCTACATAAACTACATAATATATAATACATAGGACGTTACTGAGATGATTCTGCCATGGTTTTATCAAACAGGAGCATGTGGACTTTCTTTTTGAATGCGTCACGACTCGTAGCCATCCTGATTTCCTGAGGTAGCGCGTTCCACAGGAGTATGGATTGAATATAGAAGGACGAATGAACAAAGCCAGAAGAATGGGAAGGAGAGAAAAGGAGAAGGTTATTGGAAGACCTGAGATTCCTGTCGTGAGAGGTGCAGAGATATTGGAAATGGGGAGTAAGGTAGGAAGGAGCATTTGGTGAATTTAGAAAGGAGAAAAGTGTAGTAAGGGCACGCAAACATCTCCGCTGACGAATGGGTAACCATTTCAGATCGGTCCTATGCTTTGAGATGTGGTCGTACTTCCTTAGGTTAAAGATAAATCGAATACCATTGTTGAGAAGTCTGTCAAGCTTATTAAGCAAGTCGGCATTGAGATCGTAATAACACACGTCACCATAGTCGATCATGGGAAATATTAAAGACTGCGCTAGCATTACCTTCGTCTCGAACGGTAAAAAGTTTCTCAAGCGGTTTAAAGAGCGCAAAGTCCAGGTCACTTTTTGGCTAACACTAGCTACCTGGGAATGCCAGCTGAGTGTGGAATCAAGATGTAGGCCAAGATTTTTTACTGAACTACTAAATGGAATAATCGTTCCGTCGAACACTATTGGCTCAAGAGAATTCAGCTTCAATTTACCCATCAATCGCAAGCTGCCAATAAGTATCGATTGACACTTTGTGGGATTGACGGCAACACCAAACCTACGTGACCAGTCTTTAATAGCGTCTAAATCGCGATTCAGTCTTTCAATGGCGTCCGGCAAGTCGTCTACACGTGCTTGGTAGTAAAGCTGAAGGTCATCGGCGTACAGATGATACGAACACTGAAGGTGGTGTGTGATGAAGTTAATAAATATTGAGAATAATAAAGGAGAAAGAATACCGCCTTGTGGAACACCAGCATCCAAGTTACACCAACATGATGATGTCTCATCAATGCGAACCGACTGCTGACGCTCTCGAAGATATGAAGAGAACCATTCATGTACCTCAGATGAAACCATAAGATGGGAGAGGATAGAAAGGAGAACGTCGTGACTGACGGCATTAAAGGCATTTGAGAAGTCAATAAGTACCAAGATTGTGACTTTGGTATCCTCCATACCTTGCCTAATGTCGCCAGTGACTTTAAGGAGAGCGGAGACTGTGCTGTGCCCGGGCCTGAAACCAGACTGTAAAGGACTAACGAGGTTGTTTCCGTAAATAAACCTCGAAAGCTGTTTATGAACACAGGCCTCGATAGCTTTCGACAGAAACGGAAGAATGGATATGGGCCGAAAATAGGATGGTTCGGAAGGATTGGATATCTTTGGCAAGGGACGCACATAGGCTTTACGCCATTGGGAGGGGAATTGGCCTGAGTCAAGGGAAAAGTTAATTATGTGGGTAATGGGTGAAATTATGTAGTTTAAGATCGGGACAATCATACGCCGACTGATACCATCATGACCCACGGCCCCAGATTTGATGGACAGGATAACCTTTTTGATTTCATCCGCAGTAATAGAAGAAAAATGAAAATGATTAATATTGGGACGAGACAGACTTGCAATATAATCCACCGTTTGACAAAGGGTTGAACGATCCGTACTAGCAGAAGTAGTGGTGAAATGTAGGTTTATATCATCCAACGAAATTGTGTTAGGGAGAATAATATTACGCGTTTTGCCAATACCTAGCGTTCCAAGGAACTTCCAGATATCAGCGGGGGATGAGGATGAGATGTTTTCAAGGATATGACGGCGTTTAGCATTACGTATCATCTGATTGCACGTGTTTCTTGCAGATTTGTAAAGGCACCAATTCTTCTCAGACCGTTCCCTCTTAAATTTTTGAAAAGCACGATTCCTACGTCTCATGGCTATTTGTATCCCCTTGGTTAGCCAAGGAGCAGGTGGTCGCTTTACCTTAACATTCTTGACTGGCGCATGTTTATCATATAGCGAAATGATTTCTTGGTTAAGAATACTAACCTTCTCATGAACTGTGGAAACAGCCATCAAATGGTCCCAATTGATGTTGGATGCGTCTCCGAGCAACGCCTCTCCATCCATACGACCAAAGCAACGCAAGCGCAGTACTTTAGGGACAGGTTTAGGGGGTTTAAGGATGTAGGAAAGGAAAATTAAGTCGTGATGGGAAAAACCAGGAGCAGGACATTGACCGTGTTTGGATACAAGAGATGGAGTGGACGTGAGGATGAGGTCAAGCCAGGTGTCTTCGCCAGTAATGTTACAATGGGTGGCCTGGAGTGGGAGGACATGTAGGCCAACAGCCTCTACGATATGAAGGAGTTTCCGGGAGCGTGGGGAAGGGCGGATAAGGTCAGTGTTAAAATTGCCCATGATGACGTGATGCGTATACTCTGACCCAAAAGACTCAAGAATCAACTCCAAATCCATAAAGTAATCTACACTAGGAGGACAGTACACCACACCAAGAAGAGTCTTTACACCCTTAACACATATTTCGAGGAAGAGGTACTCAGCGGAAGCGCAAGGAGTTGAGATAGAAGATGCAAGGATTTTGTAAGGAAATTCACTACGAATGTAGATAGCCACACCACCCCCTCCCCGTCCAGTCCTGTCATTTCGGACAAGAATGAAACCAGAAAGAGGGTAGGTGGTAGAAAGAAGGTGAGGTTTGAGCCAACTCTCGGAAATCAGGACGGCATGAACATTAGCCCCTGTAAATGCCTCCATAAAATCACTATAGTGACTAGGGAGACTTTGGGCATTTATATGGCAAACGTTCAGCGAGTATGTGTGCTGGCTAAAATTTTGTCGAACAAAGTCGCCAAGAGTATCAGGCATCGAACAAAAACTAGTGTTGCAAGATAAGTCCTCAGAATCATTGGCAGAATGAAAGGAATCATCATCAGATAACATAAATAACAAAATATTATAAAAATAGATAGATAAAAATAACGTAATTAATAAATAATATACTTTAGCAGGAGGTGGTTGTGCCGAGGTGCTAATAACGGAGAAAGGAATGTGGGCACGTAGGTATAAAGCAACCCCACCACCTCTGGAGCCAGTACGATCATTGCGTATGAGATGAAATCCAGGCAGAGCATAAGAGGTAGAAGGTAAACACGGTTTAAGCCAAGACTCGGAGATTAATACAGCATGAATATTTTTCTGATCGAGTGACGCCAGCATGTCAGAATGATGAGCCGGAATACTTTGCGCATTTATGTGTATGACGTTAAAGTTTTTTGGTACATCAGAAAATTGACACTCAAGTGTGTCGGAAAGAGACGGGATGCTAACAAAACTGTCTTCATCACTACTACGAGTACTACACGATAAAGAAAGATAGTTTGAATCATCACCTGAGGTTGACATAACAATAAATATAAAATATATAAAACAATAATAATGTCACAAATAATATAGATACTAAGATAATTCTAATCACCCAATCAATTTAAAACAATAAATAACCAATTCTAACTCCACCCGCTGGTTTGTAAATCGTAAATTACATGAGCAGACATTTAAATACAAAATAAAAAATAATAATAAACAAGGACAATTTACGCGTGAACCCGTTGCGAAAACTAATTATGAAAAATAAAAAATAAAAAAACAAACAAGACATGAATGGAACGCATCAAAAAAAAAAAAAAAAACCTGACTTATGTCAATCCGTCATAAAACTCTCATGTCAATGTCATTATAATAACTAAAAATTGCAAAGAAGTCACAACAAATTATCGAGAGGGTAAATAAATAAGTTAAAATATCTTAAGTACCTTGCAACGAGAAAAACGGGTCCACAGAAAATGTCTACATAACAAAAACAACACAACACAAACACTCAAGATGGCAACAACCAGTGTCACTTTTTAGTGGTGCCTCCGGCTCGCCTTGTTTTTGGCACTGCAGGTTCCGGTACTCTCTCCGCAGCAGCCACAGGCTTGGGTTTATTAACCACTGCAAGCTTTTGGAGCTCAGCAATTGAGCTTATACGGCTGCGCTTCCCGTTAGAGCTAACCACGAAGATATATCCCTGGCGCGTAAAACATTGTGTGACACCAAACTTCTGACGCGCCGCCATAAATGTGTCATGCCGCGGCTTCGTCAGGAACTCGGAGATCGTGATACCGGAGCCTTTCAACGCAGTCTTTGCATGCCACATCTTGTCCCTCATGTCGACATCGCGCAGCTTCAGCAACATAGGCCTTGGTCGATCGCTAGTAGATGTGCGGCCCATCCGATTACAACGGCCTATATCCTTCGCCGAAAAACTAGCCAGCTTTAAGCGGTCGACTACAGCGCGAACAACAACTGCAGCTGCATCCTCGTTTGTTTGCTCCGGCAGTCCATGAATCAGCAGCATCTTCCGCCGACTCCGCATTTCTATGCTGTCCACCTGATCAGCAAGAAGGGCAACTTGGTCTTGTAGTGTGCGGAGAGCCGTCATTATAAACGCCCTGAAGGCTGTGAAATCCGCTGTCAAGTTGGTGACATTGACCGAAGGAGTCGCGTTATGAAGCTCTCCCTGGTAGGCATCCATCCGCTGGGTAAACATTTGTTGGAGTTGAGCCAGTGATTCTTGTACAGCCTCCATCGTTATGCTGTTGGTAGTGCAGTGCAGTGCAGAAGTGTATCTTGGTGTTGTAGTTGTGTTTTCGTCTTGTTATCACTTACCAGCAGGTATTAAGTGCTAATTATTAATTTGCATTAAAAATTGGGCTTGGCAAACTAAGATTGTAATTATAAATTAAATAAATAGTGTAGAGCTTTTAACAGTTGATGTCGACTTATTTAGCACCTACCCCCAAAAAACTTTGATATTACTTTGATATTACTCATGAGTACAGTACTCATCGATACTTTCTATTCGATACCGTGGCCCTATCAATGTCATCGTCGCGTCGCGTGCGTGGCGTGCAAAGACCTAAAAAGATATGGACGAGAAATACCTACAAAAAAAACGTGCATACCTACAACAATCTTTTAGTAGGGATGCCAAAAAAACGTCGGTGTTTCGATATCGATAGACGCTCGCTATCTAGCGTACACAACTTACAACCGTTTTGATTTTGTAAAAAATTGTTAATTTCATAAAAGTTACCTACTTTTAGTACTCAAAAACTAAAAACATTCCCCTAGTCGTTTGTTAACTAAGGCGGTTTCTCACACTGTCTCGAACAATGATAGTGTATTTAAATATAAAGTTTTAATACACTATCATTGGTCTCGAATCTCTTATACTAATTATTAATAAGTATAACAGGCCCACCGGGGCCAACTGCTGGCGGAGTTTCTAGAAAAGGAGGGACTCTTCATGATTAACTCCTTTTTTAGGAAATCTGAAAACCGCAAGTGGACCTGGCTAAGTTCCGATGGTGCAACAAAAAATGAGATTGACTTTATCATGTCGACGAGAAAGCAAATATTCAATGATTTCTCTGTGATCAACGCGTTTAAAACTGGCAGTGATAACCGGTTGGTAAGAGGCACATTGAACATTAATATCAAGCTTGAAAGACGTCGATTGATGAAGTCTACGCTCCACCCTGCACCCATCCAAATCCAAAACCCCGAAAGCTTCCAGCTCGAACTGAAAAATCGTTTCGAATGCCTGAAGGATTGCGTAGACGTGGACGATTACAACAACAGGTTTGTAAAAACTGTCCATGCGGTTGGGTATAAGTTCTTTAAAACCCACCGTATAAGAGGACCTAAAAAGCTCTCGGACCATACTCTCAAACTGAAGGAAGAGCGGCGCGTGATGGTTCTGCGTTCTTCGGATGATTCGTCTCAGCTTCGGCGGCTCAATAGGCAGATCTCGAAGTCTTTGACTCGCGACACTCGCCGATTTAATACCGACCGTATTAAAGAGGCCATCGAGCGAAACAAAGGTGCAAAAGTGTTTGCAAGAGATTTGGGTATTGGGCAGAGCCAACTGAAGACGCTGAAAACCGATGACGGCAGAACTGTCACGTCCAGGTCCGAAGTTATGGGAGAGGTCGAGAAGTTATATGGACAGCTATACACATCCACGCGGCCAGCTGTACAAAGCTTAGCTACAGACCCTAGAGTTAAGCTAACCTGACACTACACCGAAGATATCCCGGACATCAGCCTGTACGAGATTGGTATGGCTCTCAAGCAGCTTAAGAACAGCAAGGCATCGGGTGCTGACGGAATTACGGCTGAGCTTCTGAAAGCAGGCGGAAGACCGGTACTCGCAGCTCTTCAGAGACTATTTAATTCCGTCGTACTCGGAGGTAGAACGCCAGAAGCGTGGCATGAAAGTGTGGTTGTGTTGTTCTTTAAGAAGGGCAACAAGGCCCCACTGAGGAACTACAGACCCATATCACTCCTAAGTCACGTTTATAAGCTGTTCTCGAGAGTTATAACTAATCGTCTCGCACGCAGGTTTGATGACTTCCAGCCTATCGAACAAGCCAGATTCCGAAAAGGCTTTAGCACCATAGACCACATACATACGCTGCGGCAGGTTATACAGAAGACCGAAGAGTATAACCGGCCTCTTTGCTTAGCGTTTGTGGACAATGAGAAAGCCTTTGATTCGATCGAAACATGGGCCGTGCTACAGTCTCTCCAGCGGTGCCAAATTGACTACCGGTACATCGAAGTGTTGAAGTGTTTGTACGAAAACGCCACTATGACAAGTTCGTCTTCAGGACCAGAGCTCGAATCCAGTCAAGCTGCAGCGTGGAGTGAGACAAGGAGATGTCATTTCTCCGAAACTCTTCACTGCTGCACTGGAGGACGTGTTTAAGCTTCTGGACTGGAGAGGACTCGGCATCAATATTAACGGCGTGTACATCAGTCACCTTCGATTTGCCGACGATATAGTAGTCATGGCTGAGACCTTGGAGGAACTCGACACAATGCTCGGTGATCTCAACAGAGTCTCTCAACAAGTGGGCCTTAAAATGAACATGGAGAAGACGAAAATCATGTCTAACTCACGTGTCGTACCCACTCCTCTGAAGGTTGGAGACTCTGCTCTTGAAGTTGTTGACAAATATGTATACCTGGGACAAACAGTCCAGCTAGGTAGGTCCAACTTTAAGAAAGAGGTCAATCGTCGAATCCAACTCGGCTGGGCAGCGTTCGGTAAGCTACGAAATATCTTCTCGTCCAAAATACCGCAGTGTCTCAAGACGAAAGTCTTCGACCAGTGTGTGTTGCCAGTGATGACACACGGTACCGAAACGTGGTCGCTCACTATGGGCCTTATTAGCAGGCTCAAAGTCACGCAAAAAGCAATGGAGAGGGCTATGCTCGGGGTTTTTCTACGTGATCGAATCAGAAATTAGGAGATTCGTAGACGAACTAAAGTAACCGACATAGCCAAAAGAGTCGCCAAGCTCAAGTGGCAATGGGCAGGCCACATCGCCCGTAAAACCGATGGCCGTTGGGGCAGAACGGTTCTCGAGTGGCGACCGCGCACCGGAAGACGCAATGTGGGCAGGCCTCCAACAAGGTGGTCCGACGATCTGGTGAAGGTCGCGGGTAGCCGCTGGATGCAAGCAGCACAGGACCGGTCGTGGTGGAGATCCTTGGGGGAGGCCTTTGTCCAGCAGTGGACGGCTTCTAGCTGATGATGATGATGATGATGAAAACTCTAAGTCACGTTTATAAGCTGTTCTCGAGAGTTATAACTAATCGTCTCGCACGCAGGTTTGATGACTTCCAGCCTATCGAACAAGCCAGATTCCGAAAAGGCTTTAGCACCATAGACCACATACATACGCTGCGGCAGGTTATACAGAAGACCGAAGAGTATAACCGGCCTCTTTGCTTAGCGTTTGTGGACAATGAGAAAGCCTTTGATTCGATCGAAACATGGGCCGTGCTACAGTCTCTCCAGCGGTGCCAAATTGACTACCGGTACATCGAAGTGTTGAAGTGTTTGTACGAAAACGCCACTATGACAAGTTCGTCTTCAGGACCAGAGCTCGAATCCAGTCAAGCTGCAGCGTGGAGTGAGACAAGGAGATGTCATTTCTCCGAAACTCTTCACTGCTGCACTGGAGGACGTGTTTAAGCTTCTGGACTGGAGAGGACTCGGCATCAATATTAACGGCGTGTACATCAGTCACCTTCGATTTGCCGACGATATAGTAGTCATGGCTGAGACCTTGGAGGAACTCGACACAATGCTCGGTGATCTCAACAGAGTCTCTCAACAAGTGGGCCTTAAAATGAACATGGAGAAGACGAAAATCATGTCTAACTCAGCAGTGGACGTCTTCTAGCTGATGATGATGATGATGATGAAAACAGATTTGAGATAATAAGTTATTAACAATTTGTTGACTATGACTTGGTTTGGCTTTGTTTTTGTGTTATTGTTTTGTCAAATTAAATCTAGTCATACTGCGCAGAGCAGATCTGCTGCTACGCGCGGGGCTGTAACGTTCTTTGTAAGTAAGTAGGTACTTCTTTTTATGGATAACGCGTCTCGGGAGCGTAGAAGCTGGATCTGCTAGTCCGCGCGTGATGACGTCACGAAAAGAAATTTCGTGACGTCATTAAAATTTGCTTTTATTCAAAACAAGAAAACCGGTTTTCTTATCTGTAAACGCGCGGTCATTACTGACGTGTGCAAGTCAGAGGGTACCAGGTAAAGAAATCGAGAGGGTAAGAAACATTTTGCGATGGCCTCAGTTCGTTTTAACCACGATAACACACGGACTACCACTTTAAAAAAAAAATGTAATTTGGGCTGTCTGATAATCGCCCATTGGCAGTAGGCTGCCTCACGCGCACGCTCTACGTCGCGCGTCGACGTCGCGCGTAAAACGAACGATAATTTCTGTGATTTTTGTGCACTGACCGAACAATGACTACTAAACGACGTTATAATCCGTTTAAAAGATACCGTTGTGTTTACGGGTGTCTAAATAAAATAATAATCTAAATCTGTACTTCTCTTATTTTCCACTTAGTAAGTAGTATGCTTAGGTCTGTACTTATTTAGCCATAAAAATCTTTAATGGTTAATCAAAAACAATTTAATGAACAGACATGATTTTCTTTTGCCAATATAAAAATCTGTTGCTTAGTTGTTTATTGCGTTTGTTAAAGTGTTTTGATTTAAGCTTACTTTGTAAAAGATTTGTAAAAGTTGTGAAATAATTCACACTATTATCTTTATTGATTTCTTTTACTAAATAGGTACCTACTGAACCTGCGCTCCTGACGTCAAATCGATATCGAGTCAGCGTTGCCTAACGGAATATGAACGCTCGGGTCACACGATAAGTTTCAATTTCGCGTGAAAGTCGTAAGAGTAGGTAATTTTTTATACATAATCTTGACTTTAGTTAGAGAGTGAACCTTCTGTACGGTAGTACTGTTAGTTATTCTGTGTTAAAACTGCAGAATCGAATTTTGATTATTTTTATTTAAAATATCGATTCACTGGATCGATTCAATACTACATATCGATTCAAAAAAGTCAATTTTTGTCTCGTGAAATCGATCCTTCGATTAATCGATCTCAGATCGTCCCTAGTCTGTGGGTGGCTCTGCTGCATAGAATAATAACTAATATTCTACGCTCGCTCTGCCTGCTGACTGCTGACTGCTTTGTGGGAAGGAGCACGCCGCCGGCTGGCGGCCGCACCACACTTGAGTTGCCGTCGCCGATTCACACATCTATAAGTAAGTAAGTAAGTAAGTTCAACTTACTACTTCCTTGCTTATTTAATGCGATAAGCAGACAGACTTACTTGCCGCCCGGCGTCCACACGTAGTTTTACTTACTTACTTACTTAGAGATGTGAAAATTGGCCATTAGGGATGAATTGTATTAAAGCGGGCCGTGCACGGGGCGTGCCTCGTCCGGCCCGCTCTAATATAATTCATCCCTTCATCATCAGCCCTTGACGTCCCACTGCTGGGCACAGGCCTCCCACGTCGATAATAGCACGTGTGGATATTGGGCCATAACCCACCACGCTGGCTTAATGCGGGCCATCCCTTAGCGTACATTTTACGTACAATGGCGGACTCCGTCCCTTTACC
Source organism: Scoparia ambigualis (assembly GCA_963921215.1). NCBI lineage: Eukaryota > Metazoa > Arthropoda > Insecta > Lepidoptera > Crambidae > Scoparia > Scoparia ambigualis. The sequence continues at coordinate 6,291,594 of OY992516.1, read as the reverse complement.
AGTCTAGAGATCAAAATCCCTTGCACACCCACACATTTTGGCTTATTTTTTAAAATAAAAAAGACAAATAAAATCTACTAATCAACACAAACTAATAATGTTATATGACTTTCCGTTTTACCTTTTACTTTTGCTGTTATAAATTATTGAAAAAAAATATGTATGAAAAAATTTAAAAAATAATGATTTTCTCGTAATTCTCAAACATTCTCAAAGAATGACATATAGATGTCAATAGCACAAATTATTTATCTATTTTAGCACCTTAATTGGTACTGCAATTTTATGCGATTTTGGAGATATAGTTTTTTTTTAATTTTTTTATTCTCTTTTCCACACCACCCTAGAGGTAGAGAACTTGGCGAGTTTTTTATCAGTGGTCTCCCCAATAGGCCTATTCCACTATAGTATACGTTCAGCTTCATTTACGACAAAATTAAATAAAATAAAAAAATTGTTTAATATTCAACGAATTCGGTTTCTGAATCTACACTGACAAATTCAAAATCCTCTCGTTCGTCTTCGTCAATAGATGTTTCCGTAGAAATCAATAAAGATTTTGCTTCTTCAGACAGGGCTTTGTGTTTCCGCAAAAGCTTAGTACGAATATTTGAAATATGTGGATCGGAGCTTTTTAATAAATTATTTAAAATGTCTTCGTTGATAGCCTTTCTACAGAATTTCCTGGAATGATGCTGTCGATATCTTCTAAAATCTGTACAACGAGCTTCTGCAGCTTCTTCTGATAACTTGCCGATTGGTACAACACCTAAATTTTCAATAATAGCTGCCCCGTGAGCAAGGACTTTATTTACACTTGCAGGCATATAATACCAATTATACAATTCTACATATAATTTCATCGTCGCTTCAGTGTAAGCTTTAAATTTAGTTGTTTGTATATGGCAACCTGAAGAAATCGTCTCTAATGTGGTTTGAAACCGTTTTATTAAATCCTCGCTACCTCCTGTGATTGAAGCAGCAATTTCAGTGTTTTCAAAAAATCTCCTAGCGGTATTCCCATCATTCGTCGCCTCATGACCCTGTGTACAATATCAATCAAAAGTCCTGTTTGCGATTTAAACGCATCCTGAATATACTTTTTTCTATTCTCCATGATCGCCTTCCCTTCTTCTCCCGTTACAGACCATGTCTTCAAATCTAATCGGTATGCTATGTGAAGAATGCATTCCATGCATCGTATCCAAATGTGTAACGATGATAAACCATATCTGCACACGTTGCAATCAACATTCTTTGTCGATATCAAAGGCAAGTTATTCATTTCCTTTGGAGTAGCTTTGTAGACACACACATCACATCTCATCACATCTCTGAGACGATGTTTCGCAAAGAATAGCTGATGCTTTACCATCTATCATGGTTAGAAGTAAGTTATGTGTTATTGTCAAGTTTCCAATAACTGTCTGTACCAAGTTATCAATTTCTGTCCCTATTGCATTTTTTTCCTGTAAAATGCTAAGTCTTATTTTCTCCTGTAAATTTGAAAGAAATCGGACGACACCAATACGAAGAGTTGGGGGTGCCATTTTCCCAAACAATACCATCACCAGAAACCAGTTTGATGGGCATCAAACTACCCATAAAAACACTAGAATCATCAAAATCATCACAATCATCCCCCTCTGTGCTGTCTGTGCGCAATCTTTGTCTATAACTGGATTGATTCGAAGCCCCGTCAAAACCCCATTTACTTATAAGTGTTTGGTCCGTACACGCCGCGTCAATTGCGATTGACGTAATCAGTCTTTTCACAGTAATATCCAAAAGTGCTTGCAATCGTATTTTAGCTGATGTATCTGTTATAGTAATAATATCTTTAGGTGGACAACATTTCGGTTTCTCATTTTGTAACGCGTAGTAAGAGGGAAATATGTTTTGATTACAAACTTCGTGGGTACTTTTCCGTAGCGTATTATACTGCCACTTCGTTAATTTTAGAGATAAAAATAAGCCCAACGCAGCATCTGGTGCAAATTCAGATTTTTGTTTTGTAGTAAATAAATAATCTTTTACTTTCTATACATCTTGTGGGTTCTTAAGCAAGTGATCTAGTATTTTAGCAAGGTCTTCATTTCCCTCAGCTTTTAATTTCAAAGAGTGGGCGTATGATAGTTCGTCTAAGGATGCAGTGGTGCTGATATTTTCAGACAGTCTCTTTTTTGTTTAGGACCTAATTCAATGAAAGGTTTTCTAGGACTTACATCTGTCGACGTGCCAACACACACTTTCACTGGAGATGGGGTCATAATATCTACAAAAAATGTTTTTTAAAATCGATATGTAGTATTGAATCAATCCAGTGAATCGATATTTCAGATAAAATAAATCAAAATTCGATTCTGCAGTTTTAACACAGAACAACTAATAGTACTACCGTACAGAAGGTTCACTCTCTAACTAAAGTCAAGATTATGTATAAAAATTTACCTACTCTTACGACTTTCACGCGAAATTGAAAATTATCGTGTGACCCGAGCGTTCATATTCCGTTAGGCAACGCTGACTCGATATCGATTTGACGTCAGGAGCGCAGATTCAGTAGGTACCTATTTGGTAAAAGAAATCAATAAAGATAATAGTGTGAATTATTTCACAACTTTTACAAATCTTTTACAAAGTATGCTTAAATCAAAACACTTTAACAAACGCAATAAACAACTAAGTAACAGATTTTTATATTGGCAAATGAAAATCATGTCGGTTCATTAAATTGTTTTTGATTAATCATTAAAGATTTTTATGGCTAAATAATAATAATAATAATAAGGAAGAGCAAGGTGCTACACGGGCGCTACTATCGGGCTCTAACTGGGCCTGATGTAGATTTGCCTGCCTCGGTGAACTGGCTACGTTTCGGTGACCTCTTTGGGGAAACCGAAGGTTTTGTCTGTGCCATTGAAGATAAAGTTATCAAGACGAATAACTACCGGAAATATGTTATGAAGGACGGTACGGTCGACATCTGTCGGGCATGCCGCCGTCCTGGAGAATCACTCCGACATATTATTTCCGGTTGTTCTCATCTTGCTAACGGAGAGTATTTGCACAGACACAACCAAGTAGCCAGAATAATTCACCAGCAACTTGCTCTTCAATATGGCCTTGTTGAATCAGAGGTGCCGTACTATAAGTACGCACCTGCGCCAATTCTCGAAAATGGTCATGCAACGCTCTTCTAGGATCGCTCTATCATCACGGACAGGACTATTGTCGCCAATAAGCCTTATATCGTGGTGGTCGACCGATCTCAGCGCCGGGCAATATTGGTTGATATCACCGTACCTCATGATGAGAATCTCGTGAAAGCCGAGAAGGACAAGCTCAGTAAGTACCTTGACACGATGCAAACGGATTACAGAATGGGGCCGTTCGTTGGCCGTCGTCCCGCGCTGTCACACGCCGCACACTAGCGCTCGGAGTTGCGTCAGAGTGGTTGTGACGTCACATCCGCTTGTCACTGCCACTCTATGGTCGATGCGCCGTCAAATTTTTAAGTGTTTATTGCATTATTATTAGATTTTACTAATAAATTTTGGTTATTTATGCTAAAATTAAGTAATTAAAATTCCTATTAAGGTCCAAGCAACTACTTCATTGGGCCTTCCTAACCGTTGTGGGCTTTACAACACAAATTGAATATTTACAAAATAAAAGGCTATAAAATCGCACATGTTTATGTAAATATCAAAAGAGTAATGATCAAATAAACACACTAAATAAAAATCTACTGACAAATCGTAGTATAAACAAGTAAAAACTAACGTTTTTAGGAGCCAAAATTAGTAATATGAGCGGCCGCGACCGATGTCAGCGAACTATCGGATGTCAGTGACAAGATGGTGGCCGCTCGCTATCCGCTGCTGCGTTTCGGCGTTCATATTGATGTGTTTCATGCATGCTACGAAGTTGGTACGGATCAAATGTAATAAACATAGTTTTCTGCGCTTGGGCCTTGGAAAACTGTGGGCCTTGTCACCCGGTAGTACCTTATATAGTGTAAAAAACACGATATTTCATGAATTTTTAATAGTCCGTAGAAATTATACGATACTGATATCACTGATATTAAAATATATGTTAGCTATAGTTTAGGAATCCGATATCAAATATCGATATATAGTTTCGAATATATTACCCACCACTAGTTGAAATGCATTATGGCGACAAAGTTCACAATTATCGCGACGTCGGCGTCGTCGCGAAGTTTTTTATGATGTGGCCAAGCTTTATCGCGACAACGGAACATGAAGTTTTTACCGCGACAACGGAACAAGAATTTTACCGCGATAGTGTGGCCGTAGCATAACGCGATGATGCATCGCGTTATTATGACGAAGTGTTTGGCCAGACGTGTCGCGACAACGTGAATCTTCGCACTAGCGCGATAGTGTGGCCGTAGCATAAGGGTCAATATTATTTTAGATTGAGGGATGAATTATATTAGACCGGGCCGTGCACGGGGCGTGCCGTGCCGTATGCGTGGCTTCGACGGAGAACTGATTTGAGACGTTGCATACAGCATACATCGTACTAATATTATAAACGCGAAAGTTTGTAAGAATATATGGATATTTGTTACTACTTTACGTAAAAACTACTGAATGGATTTGGATGGAATTCGGCATACAGATAGTTTACAACCTGAATTAACACATAGGATACATTTTATCCCGATATTCCCACGGGAACGTATGACTGGATGTTTGTTACTCTTTCACGTAAAAACTACTGCGGGCACCACGCGGGTGAAACCGCGAGCGGCCGGTTGTTTTGTATATAAATTAGGCCCTGACGCGAGCATGACGCTTCGATACGCTTCGACATTTGCCCGCTGTGCGCCGGCGCCGCCGCCCGCGCCCGTGCTCTTCCCCGCGCTCGCCCTACACGTGCTTAGAAGTCTGTTTTTATTAAAATAACAAGAATTCGTGGATTAAAATGACACAAATTATGAATAGTGTTTTGTTACACCATAATAATCAAAAACACTTAAACTCTAATAACTTGCACTTTCTTTTGTGGCTTTTACAGGGTTTTGTAATAAAAAAATGAAATATCTATAAATGTCGTAGATGAATTCGACACAAAATGTTTTGAACAACAGATATCAGTACTCTAAAACGCGTAACACCTATTTAACCCATTGTAATATTCTTTCAGAGCTAGTTGGGCGACGTAATAAGTCAGGTTAAATATAAGGATTTTCGTGGACAGAAATGACATAAATTGCCTATGTACATTAGTTACTACTTCGTTATTATCATGACAATAAAATTTTCATCTCTAATTTTCTTTTCGTCCAATACTGATTGAAGCGACAAACACCTAAATTTCTACCTATGCAAGTACCTAGGATGACACAAACTAATATATTAGGTTGGGCAAAAGGTCCGGAAACTATATGTGAAACATAAACAACTTTAATATTTTTGAAACCTCAAAACCTAGCGCTATCGGACAATAAGTGGAAAATAAGAGAAGCATAGATTTAGATTATTATTTTTTTAGACACCCGTAAACAGAACGGTATCTTTTATACGGATTATAACGTCGTTTAGTAGTCATTGTTCGGTCAGTGCACAAAAATCACAGAAATTATCGTTGGTTTTACGCGCGACGTCGACGCGCGACGTGGAGCGTGCGAGCCAAGCGAGCGGCAGCCTACTGACAATGGGCGATTTTCAGACAGCCCAAATTAAAAATAAAAATTAGTTCAAGAATACTTGATAGATGGCGTTTTATGAAAGCCGAGCCGTTACTAAGGCTGTAATTAATTCTACACTTTTGCTTGTCAACCAAAAATAAAAAAAAATAGTAGGTGCCTATTCAGGACATCAGGACCCATTATCTATTTTGGAATGGAATAAATATTACGCGGCTATACACTATAACTCCATGGACTCGCCTTTTACTAAGCGCCATACTAATCTATGCTAAGCGCCATCTATGAAGTCATTACGAACCAATTTCTTTATTTATTTCGATCTCAGAAAATCGCCCATTGCCATACGCCTGCAGTGGCCTGCACGAAGGCGCGCCAGCCGGCCGAACGTACCTAAACTGCAGAGTGACACCCCTGGTTTTAATAAGGTTTACAGTTAGCTGATTATACTCAAACACGTGTAATAAAATAATAGTTTTTCACGAAATTACTCAAAAACTCACGAGATGGCTATGTGCTTTTTTTTTTTTTTTATTTATTTTTTTTATATAAGAGGGAGGCAAACGAGCAGGCGGGTCACCTGATGGAGAGTAATCACCGCCGCCCATGGACACCCGCAAAACCAGAGGAATCGCAGACGCGTTGCCGGCCTATAAGGGAGGAATAGGTTTAAGGAAGGAATGGTAAGGTTTTAAGAAGGAGGGGCCTCCGGAACCCTCACTGGTCGGACGAAACACAACAGCACCAAGTGCCATTATTTCACGCCGAATATTAGTGAGAGGGTGGTATTACGCCGGGCGAGCCGGCCCAAAGTGTGCTGCAACGCAGCGTGGCTCTACCACTCAGTTGGTGTCACTCATTTAGCACCACCCAGGGATCACGTGTAGGGTCTCAAGGGTAAACCTACGGACGCGAGCAACTTTGACCCCCCAGTTTTCTTTGCCTCTTCTAAATAAATAAAAGCAATAACAAAAACTTTGTAGTCTTTGATTTGTTATATTGTAAATAAAAACTCTTAAATAAATCGATTTTTGAGCATTCGATTTTTTAGAACTTGTTTTTTTGTGAATCGATTTTTCAAAATGCAATTCGAATCGATTTTAAAATCGATATTTTTATCGATTTTTAAATCGATTCAAGTCACTACCACAGACTATTTACTCTGTGATTTAGGGATTAGGGGTGCTCACTGCCATAAACCTGATATAATTTAAGTTCATGCTCACTGCTCCTCAGAACAATAACTAATGCTGGATTTACACGGAGCCAATACTTAAGACAATCCAATAAGCCAGTCCAATATTGGCATCGTGTAAATAGAGACAGTCTACTACATTGGATTGTCCTTAAGGCTTTTTTACTTAGCATTGGCATTGGCTTATTGGACTGACTTAGTGGATTGTCTCAAGTATTGGCTTCGTGTAATTCCAGCTTTAAACATATTGTTCTGAGCACTGCTCCCTCGCTAAGTTTTTTAGAGCGATGTAATAGGGATGGCGATCTGAGATCGATCAATCAAAGAATCGATTTCACGGGACCAAAAATTTTTTTTTTATATTGATATATGGTATACAGTACTGAATCGATTCAGTGAATCGATTTTTTCAGTTTTGTTATGGATTTACAGTTAGTTTAATGTACTTAAACCATAGAATAATAACGCATAGAAAGCGAGAACACGCACGATAAATGAGGCCAGTAAAATCAAGCCATACTGGCTTGGCATCTAAAGTTATCTATCTATCAACATTTCCAATTTCCTTACTTTTGGGGCAAATTTGATTTTTCTAGTAGCATTACTTGTACACTAGTGTGCGTGTCGCCGAGATAGTACGCGTAACTTACTCCGACATCCATTTTTTTCTTGCCTCACGCCATGACAGTTTTCTAATACGAGACTTTCGTTCTATGCGTTATTATTCTATGACTCAAACATAAGAAATAATAGTTTTTCACTAAGTTACTCAAAAACTCACGAGATAGTTGTGTGCTGTGCTCTTCGCCTCTTTATAAATAAAAAAAATAAGTTATGTTTGTAATTTTGGATTTGTTATGTTTTTAAGACGAGTACAAACTCTTAAATAAATAGATTTTTGAGAAATCAATCTACTTTAACTCGATTTTTTTTTAAAACAATTTCTTAGATTGCGATCCGAATCGATTAAAAAATGGATTTTTTTTGATGAATCTCCATCCCTACGATATAATTGCAACAGTTCTTGCGTGTTGCCAATAGCTAATAGTCAAAAGTAAGTCATTTTTAGGTATGCATTCTCTCTAATAAATTGAGAATATTCAAAACTGTCTTAGGAACTATCAACAACATACTTGCGATGACATGCAGAGAGACAACTGTTTGCAATTTGCCAAGATGAAAAAGTTACATTAGAACTTTAAAACTTTCGCGTTCCTTATATTATTAAAACTAGATTTAACGCAAAACTACTACGAATACGTAGGATGCCTTATTATCATAGTAGTTTAGCGTTAAATCACCGTTAAGTCAAGATTAAATGGGTACTTAACTAAAAACCATCATATTATTACAAATGTTCACACAAACATTAACATTAAAAACAAAACATAGTTTAGCGTGCTACCACTCAAGAAGCACATTACATTACATTGCTTGTTACGTTATTGGTAGAGTAAAACAATAGTAGATTGTTATACAAGGGGCTAAAATGACTCATTATATACGAGGTAGTTTTACTCCGAGGAGTTTTAATGGGCTTTTAGCGCCGAGTGTTACACTCTGCTTTTAGAATAGAATAGAATAGAATAGAATAGAATAGAATAATTTATTATGCATGAATGCGGTACAGTAGTGATCTTAATCTAAGGAATAAGTGCAAGACACTTTCACCCAGTTTGGGCATGCAATTAAGTAATAATAATGAAGTTAGGTATTAATTATTTATAAAAACATCAAATCAATATAATTTTCAATTAAGTATTAATATTAAATATTATATAAAATTTCAACCTTAATAATCACATACAATATTATATTATTCGCTTAAATGTCAAAATAAAATTAAAATATTAGAGGTTTAACAACAGTCAAAATATTCCTTCACACTATAAAAACAATTCTGTGTTAGCCATATCTTAAGTTTTTGTTTAAATCTATTTAATGTTAGACTTTTAATGTCGTTAGGGAGCTTATTATAAATTCTTACAGCCATTGAGCGACTGTTCCTAGAACGCATGGCTGTTCGTATAATTGGCAAAATTAGTTTATTGGGTTGCCTGCGGCTGTAATTACTAGGGATATCATATAGACACCTAAACAATTTTGGATGAGCTCTTACAAAAACGCATATTTCATATATATATAAACAAGGGACAGTTAACACATTTAATTCTTTAAACAGTGGTCTACATGAAACCAAACTGTCGACATCGTACATCGCACGAATGCATGACTTTTGGGCAATAAAAACCTTATTTATATGTCATGAATTTCCCCATAATACTATGCCGTATCTTAAAATAGAACAAACATGACCATAATATGCTTGAAGTACTGTTTCTTTGCTTGTAGTTTTCCCTAATTTCCATAAGGCATATGCATAAGAGTTTATTTTACTAGACAATTTGGTAATATGCGTTTCTCATGTACATTTATCGTCCAGTATTAAACCCAGAAAAATAACGTCATTTGTTTCTGTCAACAATGTATTGTCCTGACTAATTAAAAGATCTTTCTTGATTCCGTTTTTGTTAGTAAATTGAATGTATTTGGTTTTGTCTAAATTTACTTTAAGGTTGTTCTGTTTCAACCAGTGTATTACTGATTTTAAAGTCTTATTTAATTCTGTGCAATAGTTATTAATGTTAAGGCATGGGATAACTACAGATATGTCATCTGCAAACAGAATACAAGGGTAATTTATATAATCAGGGAGATCATTGATGTAGATTAGGAAGAGCAGAGGTCCAAGGATACTCCCCTGAGGGACACCAAATTTAGTTACTTTAATGTCAGATTGATGAGACCCAAGTAGTTCTTGGTTATTTAAATTTGAAACCTCTACGCATTGTCTTCTGTTACCAATATAAGACCGGATCCAGTCAAGGGCTAGGCCTCTGATGCCATATCTCTCACATTTTAGAAGCAGCAACTCATGAGACACGTGATCGAAAGCCCTGCTCATGTCAAAAAAGATCGCGGTTAATGGAATATGCTTATCTACATATTCAATTATTTTGTCGACTAGTGAGAATGCAGCTAAAGTAGTGGACTTGCCCTTTTGGAAGCCATTTTGTTCGTTTTTGATAATGTTGTTTTTTTTTATAAAGCTTGTCAATCTAGCCTGCATTGCTTTTTCAATGATCTTTGACCATATAGGTATTAGAGATATCGGTCTGTAGTTGCTTATTTCTTTCTTATCTCCCTTTTTAAATATTGGTTTAACTACTGAAGTTTTTAAACAATCTGGGAATTGACCACAACTGAATGAGAGGTCTATCAGATAGCTTAATACTGTTGAGATTTCATCTTTGACAATTTTAATGATTTTAGTAGGTATTCCGTCATAACCCGTAGAGTTTGTAGAATTTAAGCTACCGATTATTTTCTTAGTTTCGTAAGCGTCAATTGGATAAAGAAAAATGCTTGAATTGTTTAATTGTATCATACTTATGAAAGACTGGTCAATATTGTAATTATTCATATTCGACAAGTTTATAAAATATTCATTAAAATTATTCGCAATGTCAACTGGGTTTCTTATTTCCTTACCATTATCAATTAATACATTTATTTCATCTTTTTTATTTGTTTGTCCAACTTTATCATTTATTACATCCCACACCGCTTTCCCTCTATTATTAGCGTTAGTAATATAGTTAGAATTAGTTATTTTTTGGGCGCAAACGATACACTTCTTTAGTAGTTTTGTATAACTCCGATATTTATTTCTATGGTCACTACTAGTATGTCTGTAATAAAGAAAACGTAAGTTTCTTTTTGTGACTGTAGATTTTCTTAATCCTATTGTAAACCAAGGTAACTTATTGCCGCGAGATGAGTGTTTTATTTTATTAACCGGAAAACAAAGTTTATAAAATAGTTTAAAGTTCTTGTGAAAAGCGTTAAATGCAGTATTGAGGTCTGCTTCTAATAAAGATTCAGACCAGGACAATGCACGTAAACATGATTTGAATTTTTGTATGTTTTCGCTGCATGAATCTCGTTTGTATTGATACCAAACCTCGGACAATTTCTCGACCCCACAACACTCAAACGTGAGGGATTGAGCTGTATTGTGGTCGGAGAGACCTAAATTGTGGATGCAACCTTTTGCACTAGGAATATTACTCAAAATGTGATCTATACACGCATTTTTTCGTGTAGGTTCGGTAATGTGTAATTCCAAATGAAAATTTTGGGCAATTCTTTTTAATTCGTTCGTATTGTGTGTAGGTTTTAACGTGTCTATATTTAAGTTCCCTGTAATAATAATTTTGTGTTTTGTTTTGTATCTGAGTTTTTTCATCATAGACTCGAATTTGGCTAGGAAAAGTTCTGGTTTGGAATTTGGGATACGGTACACGCAAATAATTATACATTTACATGATACCAGTTCAATACCACAACATTCGAATACATAATCAGTAGCGAGTTTATGTAGGAAATTTAGTTCCTTTACCTCTAAGTAATTTTTACATAGTATGCATACGCCACCCCTTTTTTGGTGTTTCCTAGAATAGCATGAAACTAGTTTATAGGTAGATAGATAAATATTTTTTTCACTCCCAGACTTTACAAAGGATTCCGAGAAACAAAGAACCTCGAAATATATATTTGAATCTTTGAGTTCAACTAATGTTAGTTCTAAGGTTTCTTTTTTGCTGAGAAAACCCGCAATGTTTTGATGAAAAACAGTTAATTTATTAGGAGTTTGATCGAAAAAATTGCTTTTGGTTTTGCTTATCGCTAGTGTGTGTTGCATTCACTAGAGGAAAATAGTCATACATAGTTTTTTGAATTATTTTTTGTTGAGTAATATTATTTTTTAAATTGTTCCCTTTTTTATATATACATGGCCTGCGCAGGTGTTCACGGGTGTAGTTAAATACATTAGCGTTGCTTTTTGTTAGCAAGTATTTGAGCTCATAGTCAATTGTGTCTATTAAAGTGTTTAATTTTATACAAATTTTCTTAATTTTTAATGCATTTGTTAAATAGTTAGGCGTCTCATCGAGGCATACAAAATGACAATTTTTAAAGTAATCACATGTTAACTTCAGGTTATAATTTAACATTTTTTCATTTAAATAACTATTATTTAAGATGCTTAATACAAATACAGTGTTATTAGTATTTTTTTTTAGAGTTGAATATAATTCAGATGTTGTTTTCATACAATTTTTATCATTTTCACCAATACATAAAATTATTTTATCGTTATTACGAAGGTTCTGAAATTGAACAGACTGCAGGATTTCCTGAGTTAGGGCATAAGGTTTTGTAACTGCGCATATCTCATATTTTTCATAGTTTGTAGTTAGACGGGATTTTTGCATACAGGCGGCCAAGTTTACGCATTGTTGCGATCCGTAGATCAAGATTTTGCCATTAGCTGAGGTTCCCTGTAGGTCGGGTTTCTTTGTATATTCAAGTTTTCGGTGACTAGTCTCATTATTTGATGGCGAAGTAGTATTAGGGATGGTGCTGTTTTGCATTAATATGTCAAAGGACTGATTGTTATTAACGCCTGTGGAATCACTCTTACATCGCTTTGACTTCTTTGTAGTAGAAGGGCATTTTGTAGACAAGTTTTTTATTTCGCTGTCTTGTTCTCGAATTATATTTTGTAATTTTCGATTATCAGTGCGTAGATTTTCTATTTCAGCATGCGCACTTTCTAACTTCATATTTAGCTCGTGGATTTTTTGCTTAAATAAGTTAATTTCGTCGTCTTCAACAGTAGATAAGTCGGGCAAGCTTCTCGCACCTGTTTGGGAATCTAACGATAAGTAAGAATTATCGTTGTCATCAGACAGAATTTCAGCATTTGGGCAAGTTAAAGGACTCTCTGTTATATAGTTCTGTGTTGGTTTTCTTTTTGTAATGTTATCTTCCATTGATAAATTCATTGCATAGTTCTGTTCAGATGTTTTACTTTGTGATTTAGGTGTACTTGTGTTGGTACTACCTTGCTGTTTGTCGTCAATCACACTTTTTTTTATACAGTTGTTGCATTTCCATTTTTTTCTATTTTCAACTGTCATTAAATAATATATTTTTTCTGATACATTTCCACAATCCAAATCAAATGTGTTTTTGCAGTTGTAACAAGTTAGGAATTGTCTAATTAATATATGTTTTTTGCAAACAATACAATTTTTCATTGTTTTGTTTACACTTAGATTCAGCTTTGATGATGACATTTTTATCTTATTTTGTATTTAATATTTTTTCTTCTTTTAAACTTTCCTTAATCTTAATACTGAGAATAAAAATATAAAAAGAGAACAATAATGCCAAATTTTTGAGATCAATTACACGAGGATCGATCCACGGTTTTGTAGGTTTCTATTGGCGTCAACACCGCGCTCGCCGATGAACCAAACAGCCTTACTTGAACGTTGACGAAATTGCGATAGGTTATTTGTGTTTCAATGTTCTAGTGACGAAGACGAGTGAAGGTCATTGCTCTTGAATTCAGGTAACCGTGAAAGATTTTTAGATAACCGTCACAATCAAAACAAAATTCAAAATTTAATACACTTCCACGGTTTAAAAATTGATTCCGATTGCACTGTTTTTGTAATTATTCATTGAACATTGTTTATTGATACGAAGACTGTTCACTTTATTTAGTGTTCACTTGTTTATTCACCACTGTTTTCGCTTTGAAAATATTTTATATATGAGAAGAGTTGAGTGTCACAAACGATATCACTGAAGTAGCGGAGCATAAGAAGCTCATCAATCACAAAAAAATGTAGTAATGATCCCTTTTAAAAAAAAAGGATAATTTGTCGTGGACTCAATGTTTATAGTACAGCGCCACCTGGCGGATTTTCACTACGAATGCGAGAAAATAATACAATCCAATACAATATGAATTGGTTTATTTTATTTAAAATTAACCCATTAGTTGCTTTAACGACACCCAAGGGAAGAGAATGGTTGGTAGTATTATTTTGATGAGCCCATCACCGCTCTATGCTGTTGGATAGTAGATTTATGCAGTCTTTCCATCTCTTCCCTTGAGTGTCGTCAAAGGCGACTAACGGACTAAAGACTGCACATACATCCAACAGCAAAGAGCGGCGATGGGCTCATCAAATTAATATTACCAACCCTTCACTTTTCTTCGATTTGCTAAAAGGGGACTAACGGACTAAAGACTGCACATACATCCAACAGCATAGAGCGGCGATGGGCTCATCAAAATAATATTACCAACCCTTCACTTTTCTTCGATTTGGTAAAAGGGGACTAACGGACTAAAGACTGCACATACATCCAACAGCATAGTGCGACGATGGGCTCATCAAATTAATACTACCAACCTCTCTCTTCTCTTCGGTGTCGTAAAAGGCGACTAATGGACTAAAGACTGCTCATACGTCCAACAGCATAGAGCGGCGATGGGCTCATCAAAATAATATTACCAACCCTTCACTTTTCTTCGATTTGGTAAAAGGGGACTAACGGACTAAAGACTGCACATACATCCAACAGCATAGAGCGGCGATGGGCTCATCAAAATAATACTACCAACACCTCTCTTCCCTTGGGTATCGTAAAAGCGACTAACGGGCTAAAGACTCACCACCTAAGCACATGTGCAGACTGTGCAGTTTTTTCTTGCTGAAGCGTGGTCTGTGTTATCTCAAAAAAATTGTTTATATGTAAACAGTAATAAGTCGAGGCTTTATTCATGATTATTTACATAAAACTAAATACTTTTTCGTTTTTGTAGGCTCATTATCATGTGACACAAAAATTTAAAAAAAAAATACTTTTTCCCCTAGGGCGAGAAAAGCTATTTTAGCCCCGCTCTAGAACGCTACAATGACGGTCTTTTTGAGCAAGAGGAGTGAAAAAAATATTATGAGTATCTGCTTCGCTTAGTTCTGTATATTCCGAGGTGCGAAAATTACACACATAAAGACTGAGGCATTGGCGACTCACCCGTGGCTGAAGCGACGCAGGATTGGGTGGCGGCAGCAGACTGTAGCGAGTTTCCTCGGGACCCCAGATTCCCACCTATAATGTAAAAGGGGTTTTATGACTCAACTGTCAATAAGTGGATCAATCTCTCCAATCATCAGGGGCATCTTTTCGACTACTTATAAAGCGTGGCAAATTGAATCAAGTGAACTACTAAAGCTCTTGAGATCTAGATGTAATTACTGAAGTGTCTTCACTCTCAGAATTCCTACTATGCGTCTCCTTCTCACCACCCGCATCAGTGACCACTATAGCGTGGCTTTGCTCATGCTATGCGTCTACCTTCTCACCACCTGCATCAGTGACCACTATAGTGTGGCTTTGCTCATGCTATGCGTCTACCTTCTCACCACCCGCATCAGTGACCACTATAGCGTGGCTTTGCTCATGCTATGCGTCTACCTTCTCACCAACCGCATCAGTGACCACTATAGCGTGGCTTTGCTCGTGCTATGCGTCTACCTTCTCACCACCCGCATCAGTGACCACTATAGCGTGGCTTTGCTCGTGCTATGCGTCTGCCTTCTCACCTCCCGCATCAGTGACCACTATAGCGTGACTTTGCTCATGCTATGCGTATGTCTTCTCACCACCCGCATCAGTGACCACTATAGCGTGGCTTTGTTCATGCTATGCGTCTACCTTCTCACCACCCGCATCAGTGACCACTATAGCGTGGCTTTGCTCGTGATTATTAGCTCCTTTTAAACGAGTAACACTATGGGAATAAAATAGAGCTGTCAGAATAGAAAGATTAACCACGGAACTTTCATATTCTTAGCTCAGTTTATACAAGTAACATTTAAGAGAATAGTTAAATGCCGTCAGATTGGAAAGATTAAAACCACATAACTTTCCTATTATTAGCAGTCAGGTTATAAAAGTAACATCAAGAGAATACAATAGAACGCCGTCAGAATGGAAAGACTAAAACCACTTAACTTTCCTGTTTTTAACTCGGTTTACACGAATGACAATGAGAGAATAAAATAAAGTACCATCTGAGTAGAAAGATTGACCACTTAACTTTCCTGCCGACACGTGGGCCGCATCTCAGCACACGTAGGGCAGCATCTCAGCACACCAGTCTCCAGAGCACTTCACTGAACCACTTCAGACAACGAAATAAGCCCGCTCATGGCTCGACTGCTATATTTATACAGACTACCCTCACTACTAATGCTGCCCGCTCCGAATAATGTTGCCAGCTTTGAAAAACTGACCATAGACAAGTCGGTCGTCCGACTCGATACGGTACATCGTGACGGCTGTCACGACACATAGTTTTGATGAAAACCATACTAAAATAATAGGTAGAGCTCGGACCAAATATTACATGGACAGAGTCTTACGACGTTGCCGCTTTTACATACGTGTATCAAAGTAAAGTATTTGTATCTCTGTCTGTATGACTGTAGTGTGATATGAGTAAAAGAGATAGTTAATGTACGTTTGGCAACGACGCACTGTCGGTGTGAGACGTGTCATTTCATGACCGACTACTAGGTCAAAACATTGCTGGATTGTGCGAAATAATAGTGATATATTAAGAAATCTTAGTGTTTGTGTTATTTGTGTAATATACAATTGAAATAATGTCTTGTTCTGCTGTTTATTGTTCGTCAAGAACAACAAAAGGAGGTGTGAGGGACCAGGTATTATCATTTCATACGTTAGTGATTTCTCATAATATGTATGCTTTACTATGAGTTTTTTAATAATTAAAACGGCAAAGCATTAATTTTTGCTAATTCTAAATCATACTATATCGTACACTATTCATAAGAATCAGGTTTTAAACCTTAATTAAATGTAATTTAAAGGCTTTGTTTTTGGCATAATGATTAGTGATGTACGTATTTGTGTATCGAAGCTTTATCGATATTACTAATATTCTTTTTATTATTCTTTTTTTAGGTTTCAAAAATGCCCGGAAATAAGACGTGAATGGGTTAAAGCTATTAGACGTGATAACTGAGAGCCTACAAAATATTCAAGGCTCTGTTTCAAACATTTTGAAAATCTTTTTTTACAGTAAAAATTTTAGCCTTAGTTCAAAATTGAATCTTAATAATATGGGCGGGAATATGAATAGTAAAAAGTATTGCTCTTCACTTTACTACACAAATTATTATTTTTAATTTGTTTGTTATAATAGAAGGAGGCAAACGAGCAGGCGGGTCACCTGATGGAGAGTAATCTCCGCCGCCCATAGACACCCGCAACACCAGATAAATCGCAGATTCGTTGCCGGCATTTAAGGAAGGAATAGGAATTGTGAGCGGGGTGGGGGGGGGGGAGGCCTCCGGAACCCTCACTGCCCGAACGAAACACAGCACCAAGGGCTATTATTTCACGCCGGATATTAGGGTGTTACCAGACCAATCGATCGATCGTCGATCGAGTGGAGAATGGATTAGTGGACGTCGATCGATGTCGATCGACAATCGACCGGTAAAATGGATTGGGTGTTAAATCGAGCTGTTTAATTAGACGCACCGGCCACTTCACTTTTCTGAGTGGTAGAGCCACGCTGCGTTGCAGCACGCATTGGGCCGGCTCGCCCGGCGTAATACCACCCGCTCTAATATTCGGCGTGAAATAATGGCACTTGGTGCTGTTGTGTTTCGTCCGACTAGTGAGGGTTCCGGAATTCCTATTCCTTCCTAAAACCTATTCCTCCCCTAACGGCCGGCAACGCCTCTGCGATTCCTCTGGTTTTGCGGGTGGGTGTCCATGGGCGGCGGTGATTACTCTCCATCAGGTGACCCGCCTGCTCGTTTGCCTCCCTCTTTTATAAAAAAAAAAATTTATTTCGAGCCCATGGATAATAATCGTAATATTAGATTATGTTTATGTTGATAATAATGAGTGATGATAATATGAACGTTTAAATACTAAATGATATTCCCCCAAACACCTTGGGAAGCACTTTAGATTAAGCAACACCGAAAAAGGGGGGATGGGGAGGGGGAGGGGGAGCCAAAGTGCGAAAATGCATTGTTTTCAAGATATTTTTATTTTGAGGTCATTTTAGGTTATTTTTAGGAAAAAAAAACAAATATTCTACTAAGTTACTATTACCGTACCCCCTCCATCCCCCTCCTCTCTACCTCCCTCGAAACTACTAACCTCGAAAACTTCGATCGACGTTGATCGATGCCGTCGATCGACGATCGATCGATTGGTCGGGTAACACCCTTAGTGAGAGGTTGGTATTTACGCCGGGCGAGCCGGCCCAGCGTGCCCGGCGTGCTGCAACGCAGCGTGGCTCTACCACTCAGTCAGTGTCACTCATTTAGCACCACCCAAGGGTCACGTGTAGGGTCTAAACGGTAAACCTACGGACGTGAGTAACTTTAACCCCCAATTATAATAACGAACTAGGTACACACCACATTAAAGTGATTATATCGATATACTAGTCACATCTTTAGTCACGCACACATGTACAGATAGAAAGCTGCACACTAACAAAATACGGACATGCTAAAAATCCAAAGACTCTGTCCATTGTGATAATATTTGGTCCGAGAGGTAGAGCCTGACCAACGAAACGTGACTCGAAAGAATGGCGGCAATTTCAAAAATTCTTGGGGTGTCAACACTCATTATACTCTGAAAAAATGACGTTGATTCTTGTATTTTTTTTATTAAGATCTATCAATAAATAAGAATAGAAATCTTAGGAATAATTGAAGAAGCATCTGTGAAAATGAAAATACCATAATTAATATTAACGGACTTACAAAGTAGAATAAAATAATTTTATTTGTTGGAAAATGGGTCTGTCATTGACGATATTGTTTCCAAACATTGCGTTTCACTAGATAAAACTCCTTTTGTTCAAGTGATGTAATATTCTTGACAATCTCTTTAATTTTTAGTTTTGTCTCACTAGTACTTGAAGTGTCTGTACAATAAACAAAAATTGGTTGGAGAGTCAACTTAGGTTATTAATTTTGAATGAAAGGATAAAGTAAGTAAGTATACAGAATTTAATTTCAATGAAAAATTTCATTTCAATGAAATGTAAAATATGTGAAAAATATGAAAAATTTCAAAACACCGTGAAAAATTTCAAATTGCGTGAAATTTATTTTTGTAATTTAAAATTTCGATTTTGTATGATTTTATGAATGATTGGCATAAGTACTGTATATTAATAACATCAACGGACATTATTTGTGTTAAATAAATATGTTCCATTATCAGAGCAGAATATTTATGTTTACACCTACCTTAAAAGATAGAAATGTTTGCATTTACCTTTTTGTTTGTTGTATAACGCTCTTGATGAAGGTGAAGCTACAACCGCAATAGAGTTTATTCACGGCGTGGGTCAGAAAAAAAATTGAACATTATATAACACTTAGCTAGTTATAGATCAAAAGAAGGACCACTATTTGACAAAGAATTCGTTTGGGCAGCTGCGGAAAACTTAGAACCTGTATCTTGGTGGAAAGGCATATTTATGCAAATCCAATCTTTTGTGTGTTGTGGCAGAACGAATTTTGACTGCTCCAACTTCGTCAGCTGCAACCGAACGATCCTTTAGTGTCTTCTGTGCAATCCATACGAAAACGAGAAACAGACTTACAGCAAATCGAGCTGGTAAAATTTCTTACCTAAAATTTAATTGGAACCTAAAAAATAAAGACAAATTAGTCTATAACATAGATCCGAGTATAGAAAGCGAGGGTACGGACTCGGACAGTGAAAATCATCCACAATCAGCAAATCGGTCCAATATAGTGGTTAGCATTCAACTGACGATTCTGATTCAGAATGAAATAACAAATACAATATGTACGTTCTTCTTCTTTTCACGCAATTTATGATTACACAAAAAGACTTTGATAATAATTATTTAGCACGTAAGGTTATAAACATTATTAAACTTTTAATTAAACTTCAGTTGATACAACATTGATTATGTAGTACTTATAATAAAAGTTTTTTGTGAGGTAATTATTAAACACATGTAACCAAATATTGTCAATATTGATACAAAAATGTGATTTTACTCAATTTAAAATATTAGATATGTATGTCGTAAATACTATTCTTTGTTGATTTTTTTCATTGTTTACTTTAAAATAGCATTAAACGCTCAATAAACTATAACGTTGTTTTATTTTTAATAGGACTGCGGTTCATTTTTTAAAATAAAAATATTTTTCAAGTAAACTTGAAATTTTCAATGTGAATTGAAATTTTTCCGAAAAATTTCAGCTGTTGAAATATTTTATGAAATTTGCCCAACACTAGTTACGTATGATAGTTTTGGGCATTGATATATATACACTAGATTAGCAATTACCGCGCGAAAGCGTTGCCACCTCACATAAGGCCACAGCCTTATGCCTAGCTAATGTCAGTTCAGTCCTCAGTGTGACGCCGCCCAGGTTGAATCGGACGGAAAATGCGTAAATGCTTAATGAAAGAGTGCGATTAAAGGTCACAGAACCATCATAACTCAAGCGAAATTACTTTCCATACGTATGTACATTGTAAATGAATTGATATTGACGTAAAAACACACACAAAAAATAATTAAATAACAAATATTGTGATTTATGTTCAGTGTTGCCTTAAAAACCTCGTTTTGGTTTCCCACTTTAATGGGAGAAACAAATAAATCAATGGATGAAGTTGTAACCTCCGATTTTAAATAATAATATGTAATTATATTTTAAGTTTCGTTCCAGAGATTAATGCAATCTTATTAATTTGTAGTATATTTAATCAATTAATAATCTAATAATCATATTATATTTTCTATTTAATATGATAAATTTTGCAGGGTGCCTAAATATGCAGGACGCCGTGAGAAGAAATATTTAAAACAAGATTATAGCATGAAAACATACAAAAAAGAGACTAAACACAAAACTAATACTTCATAGCGGAGTTTGATTACTGTTTGTATAAATAAACTACCATTATGGCTAGTGATGGGTTTACGCCCGCGCGTTTTGGGTGCATTTGATAAAGGCCCGATAAATGTCTCTATATGCCGAATAAATGTCCATTCACTGGGCAAAAACTATAAGAGAACATTTATAATATTTTTTTTTATTAAAATAGTGATGTAATAGTTTTATTTATCATGCAGCATGAGTAAATACCTACATAAAATTAGATTATGACTAGATTATTGACATATAAATTACTTAACTTCTCAAAATGAAAAAATGGAATTATGTTTAGTAATTCAGAACACATTTAACTACTTCTTACTCGCGAAAACGATAAAATTTCGGGGGCAGGAGGATTATTTCATTACTTATTCTTACTTTTATGTATCTAGTAAGCAAGACATGTTATTTAAATAATACTAGCTGTTCCTCGCAACTTTATCTTCGTAAAGTAAATAATAAATAAATAAAGATATTTCAACAATCACACCAATGAGCTAGCCCCAAACTAAGCCGAAGCTTGTACTATGGCGGCTAGTTAACGGATATCCATACTTAAATACATATAAACATCATATTAAAACTATGTCAACGACACACATTGCAAGCAAAGGCCTACTTAGTACTGCTTGACATTCGGCCGCGGCACCGCAAGCATTTACTCAGAAAACGCATCGTGTCCTGGGGGGCTATCACGCTAAATAATCTCAACCGAACCACAACTGAAATGTAAAACTAAGTTAACGGATATCCATACTTAAATACATATAAACATCATATTAAAACTATGTCAACGACACACATTGCAAGCAAAGGCCTACTTAGTACTGCTTGACATTCGGCCGCGGCACCGCAAGCATTTACTCAGAAAACGCATCGTGTCCTGGGGGGCTATCACGCTAAATAATCTCAACCGAACCACAACTGAAATGTAGTCGTTAGACGTACTTTTATAGTGCTATCGCGTTTGACACATGTGTTAGTGCTATACGAAGTCGGCTGAACAGTAAAGGTATAGTTTTGGTAATATCGTTGGTGCTTAGTGTGATTGAGGCCCTGTCCTGCTAACATAGTTTCAATTATGTTAAAATAGTAGCATATTAATGGTCAAAAATAATATTAAAATCGATTCAGTAGTTTCCGAGTATATCGGCTACATGCAAACAAACAAACAAATAATTCCTCTTTATAATAATAGTATTATTTAAATTCATGTATTTTATAAAACAATTGCTTTCAAAAATATTCTAATTTTTTTTCTTATTTTGGGGTAAAATTCATATGGCAGGCAACACTGGCCCGCCAGCGCATGACTATGTATCTGTCTTTGTCTAATTTTAGTGACAGCATGGTTCTTGTGACTTGTGTAGATGAGACAGTTATATGTTTACATTAAAATGTTTATTGGTTTCAAAGCTACGTCGTCGCGGTGAAATAGTAGTTACATTTTTTAGGACGCGCGGTAATGAGGTTTGCTTCTCTATTAGTTTAACTCAATGGTTTTGGGTAACGTTGCTTGTGGTGGAGTCTATCCCGATGTCACAGAATAATGTAGGTACCTACAGCGCTTAGCGGTAGTCACTCGTGTGCTACTACTGCACTGCCGCGCCGCGGCTGCCACATTTAAACTTATGATATGAATGAAATGAGGAAAGAGTGCAGAAAGAGTGAAATGAGAGAGACGGGCGGTAAGAAGAAGCCATGTTTTAAAACTATTTATGAATGAAATTTAATGTCAGAGTGCTCTAAAAAATATTACAAATATTGTGTTAGGAAAAGTAAAAATAAAAACTAGCCTGATTTTTTTTTTGAAATGTTTGGGCCTTATTTCTCTGGTATAATTAGAAGTGTTGTCAAAACATTTGCGGTTGATAAAATGTGACCTTATATATCTAATAAAACTAAAAACAAATAAAATAAAAAACGGTAATTTAAAAAACGAAAAAACCCGACTATGTTTCTGTGTAATTTAGAAATGAAAAAAGAGAGAAAACAGAGTCGTTTTAAGTACCCGATTGCACTTAACTTAAGAATCGCCAACGTTGCAAAGAAAAATTGTAGCACCCGGGGCCCATCCTAGAAAGTTAGCCGTTTAGTCAGCAGATTAGAGTAATCTGCAATGTACGAGTAATATATGTATGTGCTCTCAATTCACTAAGCCTTCATTTCTACAATGGGTCCCGACCGCTACATTTTTTTTTTTTGCATCATTAGCGATTTTTAAGTTATTTACGTAGTAGTTTTTATTTTGTGGTTATTACCATCGAGTATGACGACTTTCTTGTTTTATTGTTTTTTCATTTCCAAATTACACAGAAACGCAGTCGGGTTTTTTAGTTTTTTATTCACAACAAGCGGCCCGTCAGCAACCACTTCCGCGAGAACACCCCGAATCCGAATACGAATTTCCAAAAAAATACTTTCATACGTGTGCCTTGTTCTGAAAGTTTTTACAATAACAACAAGAATTAGCCAAATTGGTGCTGCCGCTCTGAAGTCATGCGCGAGGATACATTCGGGGCAATTGATTTTTATTTATGACTAGCGGCCGCTCGCGGTTTCACCCGCGTGGTTCTCGTTCCCGTGGGAATATCGGAATAAAAAGTATCCTATGTGTTATTCCAGGTTATAAACTATCTGTATGCCGAATTTCATCCAAATCCATTTAGTAGTTTTTACGCGAAAGAGTAACAAACATCCATCTATACTTACAAACTACAACAATATTAGTAGGAAGTAGGATGATTGCCGGACATCCCGTGTTTACAGCACAATAAAAGAAGACATTATGTGAATGTTTGTTCGCGCATCACTTCTTCATCACATCACTACTCTTGAAACACAATTGCATTAATCAATTTCCAATCACAAATCTAAAAAATGTCAAATGGCACTTTTGTAAGCGACAATAGCGCCACATTGGAATTAAATTGCGTGGAAATTGATTGAACAAATTATTATCGAGATGGCGTTCCGGAATTATCTTTACTGATCCCAATATCGATACATATTAATCGCATTGGAATTGTATTGAAATTGAGTTTGCGTTCAAGAGTAACCCCCCAGAACGGCTGCACCTATTTGGCTAATTCTTTTTTTGTTGTGTTTGTAATTGTCAGGACAAGGATAATTTAAGAGATTTTTTTTGGAAGTTCTTCACGGGATACGGGTTTTTTCACAGGGATGAAGTCGTCTTCGGGCCGCTAGTAGTCTTTTAAAGACAGCAATCACCGAGTTCAGCCGTGATTTGGCCTTAACCAGTGACGAAGCATGTTTCCCTTATCTACAAGCTACACATTATTAATGACTTGGCCGTTGGCGTCTGACAAACATGTCCGCACCTCACTGGTGATTTTTTTTATGCTGCCGCCATTTTTGTAGAGAAAACCATTCATCACACCAGTGACTTTTAATGTGTTAAAGTTTTCTTTTTAACAGATTTTCTATTAGCTAATTACGGTGTCCGCATTCACGTCACCATTAATTATTTAAAAAAATGGTTAAATTTTTAGTTGGCTGCAATATTTTTCAAGTTTAGAGATAGATCATCAGCCTATAAAGGTCCCACTGCTGGGTCTCCAACGTGGGCAGTAGTACGTGGGGATATTGGGCCTTAACCCACCACGCTGGCCCAATGCGGGTTAGTGGGTTTTAACGACTGCCATCTAACGACAACTACCGGGACCAACGGCTTAACGTGCCTTCCGAAGCACGGAGAAGCTCGAGATGTTTTTAATTTGGTCACCCATCCAGTGACCCGGCATTGCGAAAGTGGCTTAGCAAGCAAGATCGCAAGCCGAACGCGCTAGCCGCTGCGCCATCGAAATCCTCATGTAGTATCAAACAAAACAAAAAACAAAAAAAACAACAAAAAAAAAAGGTTCAACAACACTCGATTTTAGCTTATGCATACCTCGAAAAACATTTGTAGGGAATATTAAATTGATTGGTAGTACCACGGGTAATGTAAAATCTCCCGTGGTACTACCAGTAGGACCACCGGTAGTACCACGGGTAAGTACAGTTTTTTGTTGCTGACCGCGCTAATGGTTTCAAATAAAATTAAATTATTAATAAAAATTAGTAAGTACTTTAGTAGGGATTTTTTTTACGTTTTGTTGTTTTCGAGTCAATTGGTAATCTTTACAGACACTTTACAAATGCTAACTCTAGTCCATCCCTACCGCAAAATATACACCCTCATTTTTTATTCGTTTTAATGAAATTAAGGGTGAGTTCTACCCATGAAACTGAACAACTTTCCCCAAGAAACCTATCTGCAAAGATGACAAAAAAACGACCTCCCTTACTATTTGACGTCAGCAGATCAGACAGTTTTGTATGCCAGGTCGCACACAAAGATGCACCCCCCGCTGGGAATGGAACCCAGGACCTCTGGGCTTAGCCACTGGACCACAGAGGCGGTTTAAAAAAAGAGGGTCACTGGATCGGTGACCAAATAATAATTAAAGACATATTGAGCTCCTCCGCGCTTCGGAGGGCACGTAAAGCCGATGGTCTCAGACGTCCCGGTTGTCGTCGAAAGATGGCAGTCGTTCTAACCCCCCAACCCGCATTGCGCCAGCGTGGTGCGTTATGGCCCAACCCCACCATGTGATGTTTTTGTGACGATTATAAGCTGATAATTTTGATTTTAACCTAATAATAACCGTGTTGCGTAGCGGTAAAAGAATATTATCACCGAAGGGGTAGAAGGGGATCTTTTGAAATGAAATGAAATGAATACTAATTTATTTAGCTACAACACACGAGACAATTACAACAATCACAGTACCTGTAACAAAACATAGATTAAAAAAACAGATAAATATAAGAACGCGTATTCTAAGTAATAGCAATAGCACATATTGTCTCACAGCCGCAGCTAAAGATCTAGCCAATTCAGCATTTTGTCAGGAGCCTGACGCTGGTTTTCAATGAGCTCCTTCAAAAAATTTTAAGGAGCCCATTGAAAATCTTTTTCAAAAAGTCTTTCCTTGGATGTCGTTGTTGTAGAAGGCGACTAACAGACTAAAGACTGCACATACGTCCAACGGCATGGAGCGGCGATGGGCTCACCACCTATCACGCTGAGCACATGTACAGTCACTATTTTATGAAAAGTGGACTATGGTAGAGGGGACTGCTTTTAATCTCCTCATTGCCTAGGCTCTGACTAATCCTTTGGGGATAATAGTCGTGATTATATGTATTTATGGTATGTAGGTATGTAATTTTGAATTGATTCAATTTTTTTATTTTTTATTCTACAAAGAAACCAAGCGCTTACCGCGCTTGGTTTCATCTCACCTGATGGTAAGTGAAGATAAGGCCGAAGGTGGAAGCACGCTTCACCCGGAATCCTCAACCACTGAGGAACTGGCTATCTTATATCAAACTGTCGGAACACAACAATGCTATAAACATCGTTGTTATGGCGACAACTTAGATGATGGTGGTAGCTAGCCAGGCGGACTTAACAGCCCTACCACCAACCAGACCGAGCTCACAAAGATGTACGAGTCCATATTGGGTTGCATTAATTAAAGAGGCATATTTTAAGGCTGCATATCGTTTTTTGGCATTGTTTTCGTTTCGCATAACGTTTATTCAGAATAAATCATTTGGCATACTTTATTTCCCCATAACTTATTTTATAATAATAATATTTCAGCATCAAATGTTTATACATAAATGTTTTTACAATAACGATTACTAATCATAAAATTTATTGGCAGTCATATAGAATACCATAAAGTTAACATTTAGGGTTACCTATCTTAAACTCGAAATTTTTCTGTACGAATTTTATTTGGTCGAATTTTTTGTTTTCTATAATTTTCTTTTTACTTAAAACACAAATAACAAAGTTTTGAAATGCCTATTATCGATTGTTATTTTTTTTTAAATCTTTATTTTTTGAAATCCTACTCAACGTTTGGGCGAAGCTATTAATGCTAGATGATTCATTTTCCAGAAACACGATACCAATATCACAAATATACAATATTTCAAATAATTGAAATCCATAACATCATCGAACAACTTTAAATCGTAGCAACGTTAAGCATGCAAGCAAGCACGTAGCATGCAAGCAAGCATGCAGCATGCAAGAAAGCATGCAGCATGTAAGCAAGAATGCAGCATGCAAGCAAGCAAGCAGTATGCAAGCAAGCTAGCAAGGAGCATGCAAGCAAGCAAGCAGCATGCAAGCAAGCAGCATGCCAGCGAGCATGCAGTATTCAAGCAAGAATGCAGCATGCAAGCAAGCATGCATGCAGTATGCAAGCAGGAATGCAGCATGCAAGCAGGCATGCAGCATGCAGGCAGGCTGGTATGCAGCAGGCAGACAGGCATGCAGCATGCAGCAGGCATGGTTTTTGTCACGACTCCGGCGCTGCGGGACTCCCGCGGTCCCACGCGAGCTTATCGCCGCAGATGGCTTTCGCTCACCACCTACTCCTCAGCTCGCGGGCCGCCTCGCCCCTCCGCGCCTACGCGGGCTTAAATTACACTCTAGCGTAGGGCAGACAAGACTATGTGGAGTCGGTTTTGCCGCGATTCTTTTCTGTCACTGACTTTTGTAGCACAACCTTACCGAAAACAAAAAGTATTAGCTTTTTAAGACATTTTTCTTTAATTACCTAATAATATGAATTTATGAAAAACAAAAAAAAAACGAATATCTGGGTATGATATTTTAAAGAAAAAGTTACTATAGGAGTAGGGCAGCTAGCATTTCTGTTGTCTAATAAAAAAATAACCTCAAAATTCGGGACAATAGCAACGCTGCGCTTCATTCATTATGCGTTTCGTCGTTCGTCGTTTCGTAAAGACAATTGAGGAGCGTCTGTTAAAAAGGAGATAAATCCACTTTCCATTTTTTTTGTTTTTTTTTTGGTATTATTGCTCTCTATGTTCGAATACACAACTTAGTGCTTAAAATTGGCTTCAAAAGGCGTTATTTCTAATAGAAAAACGACGTTGAAACTCACAGTTTCAATCAAAAGGAGATATTTCCAAAGAATATTAACTGAAAAATAACACAATAAAATGTTTTGAACAAATGGAGTTACATTTTATACAAAATGACCACCGTGCCAAAATGATCTGTACAAAAGGAGATATTTTATTTCTGTTTCAATTATTATCTTTTTAATCGATTTGTGATGTCAAACAAGGCATAATATTCTGCGGTAACTCAGTAAATAGTCAATCCACCTTTATAATACAAAAAATGCCTCGGAACTATGTATAATATTAATAATTGGTGACCATTAAGGAATATTTTTAAAGATTTTAAATATCTAACTCTAATGTGTATTTATACACTATAAATTTGTGTATTTGTAAGGGAAAATAGAAATCATTTTTGTCCTAAAAATCAATCCAAAAAGAATATACGCTCTCAATATGCTTATGATGTTTGTATCATTCAACATTATGGTAAATATGTATGGTAAAGCAAAAGTACTGTGATTATGGTGATAAAAATGTTTAATCATTTACCGGATCATATCAAATCTACTGAAAATCCTTAATTTAACCATAAAGAAACGTTGTTTCTTTTTTTCTTTAATCTGTCAAAGATATCAATTTTAAAAGAGGGAAAAGAGATTAATCTTGTTCAAAAGGAGATATTTACATAGCGTCCTGAACAAAAAGAGTTATAATCTGAAATTCTAATCAAAAGGCGATATTTGTACACTTCAAGATTTTTTTATAAATACCGTGATAAATAAAAATTTTTTTTTGACTTACTTCTGAACTATGGTGGTAATACCTACCTATCACTTTTAAAAAGAAAAACCTACAAGTAAAACTCAGCATGATATCAGTTTTTTGTGTTTTCTGAAAATTGTTTTAAGGTTGAATTATCTCCTTTTGAACAGACGCTCCTCAATTATAGTAAGTTAAATTTATGCCGATGAAACCGTTATGGTTGTATAACACTGTGCTTTACAAATTTTATGCGAAAAAACTTTATGCTGAAACTGTTATGCCAAACTACATTATGACGAAAGAGATTATGCGACAGAAAGGGCTCCCAAGATGTACTCCCCGCTGGGAATTGAACCCGGGACCTCTGGGTCTGAAACCGGTGGCATAGCCACTAGACCACAGAGGCGGTTCAAATGGCATTACGTCAAATCCCATACATTCATCAAACTACCTATAACTATGTCATTGTTGCCACTGGGTTGAGCTCTCGAGGGCAACCATGGGGCCACCTACAGAAAACTCTCTCTCCAATCAATATTGATCCTCAAACCAAACAATAAAGTTATTTGTCGATGAATTATATGTCGATATTTTTTGGTAGGTTGGCCTGCCGTCTGTCATCTGTATCTAGTTTATTTTTTTTTGGCATTTCGGACCGGGACGTGTATGTAATGAGACGTTATGTTACCTAGGTGCTACGCAAAGGCTGTGACCTAATTCCGTCTGTCATTAGCTGGACGTACAGTATAATGGCTGGCACCTTAATGAACCTACAATGACTAGCACTAATGACTTGTAGGTAGCATATTATCTGTGTAGGTATGTTATAATATAACTTGCATTTCTTTTTAATAACAAGGTAGGTATAACACTTTTTTGTAGCGTAATGTGGGTCTGTGATTCATTATGTTTAAGTAGGTAACGAGACGGAGAGCTAGCTACGGAAATAGGTATACAATTTATAGAGCAACGAAATCCCTCTAGTTAGTATGCCATACTATCATTATTAATTAATTCGAGCGCCTGGCAGCTTTGGGTGTGAGAGTGGATGGGCAACAAAGGGGTTGTAAATCAATTGAAGGTATACAATTTATAGAGCTCTGAGTTTGGTGTGATATAATAGCTAATTATATATTTAATTCGAATATAACTTTGCCAGGTGTTTTAATTGGGGGAAAAGTAGTGCCAAGTGACATCCAAAATACGGGACATTCGCATCAAAGTCAATATTTTAAGTTTATATTTTTTATACTTATTCCTCTTTTAATTGCAAATCACTTTTACTGATTACAATTTGTGGCGGTGACGATTACAATTTTTTCAAATAAACTTATGATTTTTGAGAAAAAAAAATCGAATATTTTTTTGTATGGAGGAAAAGTGATTGACGCATATAACTCCGTAATGAGCTGGGGATTTGCGTTGTATCTTAGTGGGTTAAAGATCTTATCATTCTCTATGATAAATGTCAACAACTTTTTTTTGTATCCTTGTAGCCTTAGAAGCTGCAGGCGCCTAAATATTTGAAACAGAACAATATGTTTTAATATATTAAAAAGCATTTACTATATAATAAATATAACTTAAAATAATGAGTACGTTGCATCGCCCAACATTTATTGAAATTATTACTAACATATAAGTAGTAGTATAGTTTCTAAGTTCCTAGGCTAAACAAAGGTAAGCAAACCGGTTTTCCAACAATAAGCAAAGCGGTTTCCGAACAATAAGTTCAATTTAAGGTGTGCAATTTATAAAGCTCTGAGTTTGGTATGATATAATAGCTAATTATATATTTAATTCGAATATAACATTGCCAGGCGTTTTAATTGGGAGAAAAGTAGTGCCAGGTAGGTGGTCCAGAAGCGCGAAAAAGTGCCAATTCATCTCATTTACTGGGTCAAATTTTTTCGTAATTTGGTGATTTTTTTTGTTTGTTGTTTTCTTTATTGACTTTCTCGTTATTGCTGATTTGACTCGAATTAGTTTAATTTTGTTTTTTTTTTGTTTCAAAAAAGTCAATTATCTTTTTCATTTAAATCTGTGTCAGTAAAACAGGATTGATCTATTTCAGCGTTTTAATTTAATATTGGTTTTAATTAGTTGTGTTTAAAATGGCTCAATACGTTACATATTTAGATTTTTACATGGCATTGCAAAATTATGCAGACAATAAAACATCTGATTATCTTTTTAATTTGCTGTCGAGTTGTTTTCCATCAAAGGTATCCGAAAAAGACTTAAACAATCATCAAAAAGTATATTGAAAACTCTATGCCTACTTTAAAAAAATAGTTATATAAAAGCACATAGAAATGCCAAAAATATTATGAATCAAAATTTGTCTTGATTGCACTTCAACATTCGTTGGCCTTCTTGCGTATCATTCGATTTGGTTTTCGTTTGATTTGTTGCGGCTAGAAAGCACATCAACACTGGAGCACAAACTGCCTGAGACTGTAAGCAAGCAGTGGCTTCGTACTTGTGTCGTTGCCTTTGTGCAAGCGAGATGGTGAATGAGAGAAAAGGACAATTAATGACAAACGCAGCGCCGGGCGCGCATTACAAAGACTATTGTTCGGAAACCGCTTTGCTTATTTTTGGGAAACTGGTTTGCTTACCTATGTTTAGCGTAGAAATTTAGAAATTACTTCTACTTAAATGTTAGTTATAATTTCAATAAATGTTGGGTGCTGCAACGTACTCATAATTTTAATTTTCTTTTATTCCGGGCGATATTAAATCCTTTTTTCATAAACATATTGTTCTATTTCAAATATTAAGCGCCTGCAGCTTCAAAGACTGCAAGGATACAAAAAAAGTTGTTGACATTTATCAAAGAGAATGATAAGATTTTTAAACCCACCAAGATACAACGCAAATCCCCAGCTCATTACGGAGTTATATGCGTCAATCACTTTTCCTCCATAAAAAAAAATATTCGATATTTTTTTTCTCTAAAATTATAAGTTTATTTGAAAAATTGTAATCAGTAAAAGTGATTTGCAATTAAAAGAGAAGTACGTATAAAAATATAAATTTAAAATATTGACTTTGATGCAAATGTCAGTGGATGCCCATCCACTCTCACACCCACCGCTGAAAAGCTGCCAGGCGCTTGAATTAATTAATAATGATAGTATGGCACAATAACAAGAGAAAATTAACTCTATAAATTGTATACCTATTTCCGTAGCTAGCTCTTAGACATTCCGTACTTTATGTTTAATTTAATGCTGTTCAGACATTGTTGAATAAATAAATAAATAACCGTGTCGTTACGGTGAAAGAATACTACCAACCCCTCTCTTCCATTGGGTGTCGTAAAAGACGACTAACGGACTAAAGACAGAAGAAAGTGACCCCTTCGCTGGAGTTGGTTGGTTGGTTTTATGGCAACCAACCAACCAACTCCAGCGAAGGGGTCACTTTCTTATTGGTACAGCTCAGTGTAGTTATCCAGAAGTAGATATATTGGAAATTAATGAATTTATACTTTTGGGATTGTAGTTAATTTATGGTTTTTAGAATTTTATTGTATGTTTTTAAACAAAGGTCTTAGGTCTTAGGCTAAGCTTGAATTTAATGAAAATATTGTTTTAACACTTACATACCCACTTAAGATTATTTAAGTTTATTTATATGTAGGTTTATTTATTTTGGTACAATTTTGTGATATCAGTGACTTCTTTTGTTTGGGCCATTATTCATTTTATTGTTATTATTATTGTTTCATTTTAGAGTACTTACATATTTTGTTGATTGTTATCCTGCCCGCCCAACTATGTTCAGTACAACATGAACATGAATAGTTACTTTATAATAAAAAGCAGCTAATATTTTTTTTACTTGCAATATTTCACTTTTTCTAGTTTTATTTATATGTGTGGCATCCCATACTTTATTCCTTCTTCTTGACCGTGTCATCGATAGTTACTTTATAATAAAAAGCAGCTAATATTTTTTTTACTTGCAATATTTCATTTTTTCTTGTTTTATTTATATGTGTGGCATCCCATACTTTATTCCTTCTTCGTGACCGTGTCATCGAGCAAGTAAGACTGATAAATATGTAGCAAGTTTCATTAATAGTAAAATCTATATTTTACAATTCTATCTACTTGTTTTATTACAAACACAGTCCTCTACCACAGTCCACTTTTCATAGCGCCTGCACGTGACGTGCACAGCATGACAGGAAGTGAGCCCATCGCTATGTTGTCTTGTATTATTATGTATTCTATGATGTTGTTCGATGTTGATGCTAGATGTACACAAGGGCGTCCTCAGGGAGGAGGGGGGGGGAGGGCAGTAGGAGCAGCTGCCTCCCCCCCTAAAGATTAAAAAATACGTAATTAACTGTTTAAAATTACAATAAAATAATGTTGCCCTACTCTGAAACCTTAAGCACGCCTCTATGCCTCCCCCCCACCCCCCCAGGCGACGCTCATGGATGTAGGTAAATCAGTATCTACCTACGTGCAGCCTGTCGCTACTCTATGCTTTTGGATTTATATGCAGTCTTTAGTCCGTTAGTCGTCTTTTACGACACCCAAGGGAAGAGAGGGGTTGGTAGTATTCTTTCACCGCTACGTGACACGGTTATTTATTTATTTATTTATTGAACAATGTCTCAACAGCACTAAATTGAACACAAAGTACGGAATGTCTAAGAGCTAGCTACGGAAATAGGTATACAATTTATAGAGCAACGAAATCCCTCTAGTTATTGTACCATACTATCATTATTAATTAATTAGAGCGCCTGGCAGCTTTTCAGCGGTGGGTGTGAGAGTGGATGGGCAACAAAGGGGTTGTAAATCAATTGAAGGTATACAATTTATAGAGCTCTGAGTTTGGTGTGATATAACAGCTAATTATATATTAAATTCGAATATAACATTGCCAGGCGTTTTAATTGGGGGAAAAGTAGTGCCAGGTGACATCCAAAATACGGGAAATTCGCATCAAAGTCAATATTTTAAGTTTATATTTTTTATACGTACTTCTCTTTTAATTGCAAATCACTTTTACTGATTACAATTTTATAAATAAACTTATAATTTTTGAGAAAACAAAATATCAAATATTTTTTTGTATGGAGGAAAAGTGATTGACGCATATAACTTTGTAATGAGCTGGGGATTTGCGTTGTATCTTGGTGGGTTTAAAGATCTTATCATTCTCTATGATAAATGTCAACAACTTTTTTTGTATCCTTGCAGTCTTTGACGCTGCAGGCACTTAAATATTTGAAATAGAACAAAATGATAATAAAAAATGAAACTTAAAATAATGAGTACGTTGCAGCACCCAACATTTATTGAATTTATTACTGACATTTAAGTAGTAGTAATTTCTAATTTTCTATGCTAAACATAGGTAAGTGAGTTGGTTGGTTGGTTTTATGGCAAATTATAAAATTAGATACTAAATTTGAACATAAACTATTATTATTTAATACATTACTAGCAACCACAAAATCAAACACAGTATTTTGTAATAGGTACTGGGCCATTTAAAAGTTTGATACAACTATTTAACAAAGAATTAAAGTAAATATCTGTCCCTAATAATAATGGAATTTCAGAAGTAATGTAAGTAATATTAATTATCAGACAATTAAATATTATTTGGAATATAAAATTTTGAAATATCTACAATTTGTTGTGGCTGTGGTGTGGTAATAGTAGGTATTCACTACATTGCAAATAGACAGTGAATTAAGCGTTTTTGTGCAAACATGAAGAAATGTTTAGACTAACAACCTCATTTATTTTTGTAATCTTATACTAATACCAATAAATTGGTGGGTTGGGTTATTGTTTTTAAAAATAAATTATACATTTCGCACTGAAATTTTCAATGTGTATTACAGAGCGTATGTGTGAGGGGATGAACAAAGCCAAAATACGATTAAAATCATTTGGCTCGATAGAAACAAATTCTGAAGTTAACTCTAAAATTTAATATAAATACACAAAACGATCGAGTTTTTAATTCCTATTAAATCATAAACACATAAGTAGGTTACCTTTTCGATTTCTTGACTGATTTGGATTTATGTTTTTTTATATTTAGCGTTTTACTAACGCTTAAATATGCTCCTGATTTGGATTTAAAAAAAAAAACATTTTTATTAACTTTTTGATTAAAATGTGAGCGCTTACGAATTACCGCGGACCCCGCCCCGCGCAACACCCGCGAAGCCCCGCGCAACATCCAAATTTTCGCTGACCGCCTACGCCTAACCCTCCGTTAGTAATACAAATTATAGAAAATAAAACAAAACTGCAGACATGGCGTTTCACTTTCCCGCCAAGAAGTCTCAAGAATTAATAAAGTACGGTGTGTGATACGATACCACACGTAAGTAAATAAAACTAGAAAAAGTGAAATTTTGCAAGTATAAAAAACATAAAGCTGCTTTAAAATATAAAGTAACTATTCATGTTCATGTTGTACTGAACATACTGCTTTTGCTATCCTCATTGCCTGGTCTCTGACTAACCCTTCGGGGATAATAATTGTCGTGATTATTTATGTATGTAAGTATGTATGTATTGCCTAGTCTCTGACTAACCCTTCGCGGATAATAGTCTAAGGGTGAGGGGTTCCACCCATGAAACTGAACAACTTTCCCCAAAACCTATGTGCAAAAATGACAAAAAAATTTCGACCTTCCATACAAAACCGTCCGATCAGCTGACGACAATAAGTAGTATGGGAGATCGAAATTTTTTTGTCATTTTTACGTATGCTATATTATACATACACATAGGTTTCTTGGGGAAAGTTGTATAGTTTCATGGGTGGAACTCACCCTTAATTGGTTTTGTATAAAGAAAAAATAAGGTTGTATATGTGTGTATGTAATAAATAAATAAAAGAAAATAATCCGTGATAAAAGTCAATTCAGCTCTTTATTATTAATTACTAATTTAATTATTCAGAACTGAGTATGTCTAGTTAGATCTGAATAATATCACAAGATGGCGCTATTTACCAATTTATATATACAACTCGTTTTGTGTGTGGTGGCGGCTCATAATTATGATTGTATGAATACCTACTCGTACAACCAACCCATCTCTTACCTTGGGTGTCGTAAAAGGCGACTAAATAACTAAAGACTGCTCATAAATCTAAAAGCATAAAGTAGGTAGCGACGGGCTGCACCATAGGTAGATAATATGATCTAATGCTCTAATGTCTCCTCTACACGTCTACAGATGCGGCCGCGGACATTAGCAGATGCATCTGCAGATGAATTTCCACGAGCTGTCTACACTTCTGTAGGTTGATCAGTCTATGTTCATTCTCTGGGCAGACGCAACTAGCACTCGCACATTCTAGTTCCTATGGCCACCTTCCAGTTCCATCATCATATCAGCACCATGTCGTCATAATATTGCATTGTCACGCGATTTACACAAATTACAAATTAATTGAAAATGAAACTTAGTTAACTAGTGTTATATTGATTTATACCTAGGTAGTATACCTACTTAAAACATTTTTATTTTTGTAATATTTATTTTTAGGATTCACAGACAGTTTTCAGCTTGATATAGCCAATAAACCTAAAAGTACTCTCAATCACAACTCTGATCAAACTGATACGTCGGCAGACGTGTAGACAGGCGCCGGACGTTGGCGCCGAATCCCTTTGATGCGTGCCACAAAAAACGACAACAGTCGGATACGAGGCAGATGCATCTGCAGACGTTAAATACCTACCACAGACGCGCAAATCACCCTCTCTACACGTCGCCCGACGCATTCGCAGTTGACGTCTGCGGATGCGTCTGCCGAACGACGTGAAGAGGGGGCATAAGGTAGATACTGATGTATATCCAACATCAACATCGAACAACCTAAAGCGGCGATGTTCTCACCACCTATCACGCTGAGCACGTGCTGACCACATAGTGCAGATGTTATTTAGTGAAACGTGAACTGTAGCATTGCCTAGTCTCTGACTAACACGTTGGGGCAATAGTCGTGACTGTATAATTATATTTCTGCGATTACCTATATGTATATTGTTTTTCGCCAATAAATCCTTTATAAGATCTATACCATGAAAAAGGTATACGGAATGCTAGTAGCGTAATAATTACACGCGTTTTTACTACAAAAGCTTTTATTCTTCTCCTTTATCTTTATCGACGGCTGGGTGGTTGAGTGGTCAGCGACCCTGACTACGCAACCCACGGTCCCGGGTTCGAATCCCGGTAGGGGCAAATGTTTGTGTGGTGAGTACGAGCATTTGTGACCGAGTCATGGATGTTTATTAGTATTTACGTATGTTTATCACTTATTCAGTCACTATAGTTCGGGCTATGCTCAGTTTGGGGCTGAAAAACTGGTGTGGCAGTTATTAATAAAAATATATTGGTAAATAGCTCTATCTTGTGAAATGATGCAGTACTGACTTTAGTCAAAGAACTAAATTGACTTTTTTAACATAGAATCAAAAAAACAGTAGACCCAGACTAACCGCGCCGTTCTTTTAAGCATAGTTAATACCATATTAATAGTAATTTAGTAGTCTTTTCTGTGGTCGAGTAGAAGTACATTGCTCCGCTTTTATAATTATTTTAAAGTTCGTTTACAGTTTACGGCGATGCGCTCACCACCTGTCCCGCTAAGCACATGTGCAGTCGCTATTTGGTGAAAAGTGGACTATGGCAATGGACTGCTTCATTGCCTAGTCTCTGACTAACCCTTCGAGGATAATAGTCGTGATTATAAAGGGTGTCTCATCATTAAGAGTGCTCTATTTAAATGTTGTGTTATTTGTTTTTGAGCTAGTGGCAACTTTGAAACTTTACAGCCTATGATTGTTCCGATTATTTAAAATGGAGCGCTACACAAAAGAAGAATGCGTTATTATTGTGAAAACTGAAGCAGTTTAGTCCCTACTTAAGAATAGGAATTAAACAGCGAATAGGTAACAACGTTTATTCCTATCTTTTTAGCAAAGAATTTACAAAAACTCAGGGAGGGTACACGGATCGCTCACTCTGCCCGCTTGAGTAGTTTTAAAAGACTTAGCTTTAGGCTAATCTTCTTCGTAGACTGCGGCTACCCGGAACCTGGAACCGGCGGGATCAGTCTGCGCGCAGCGACGAAAGCAAAGTCGTGTACGCCAGGCTCTAGCAGGCAGGCAGCGTACAGGCCCAGGGGTGTACTCCGGTGCAGGAACCCTGGAATACACAAAGAAAAAGGAATGAACTTACGTTCACTAAGTCCCGGCCTCTGTGGGGTCCGGTGTAGTACAGCTACAATTGAACCTGGCTCATACTTAGTAAAATTGTAACTAAACAGTTAGGCAATTTTAACAAGAGAAATTACAAGTACCAACATTGTAATTGAATGTTGGACTGAAAAGGTAAAAATAAGTAATTAGTAAATTAACTGGAAATGGCATTTTGTCCACAGGATCATATGAGACCTCGCGTCACTATCACACCATTTCACATCCTAGATGGTAAAGCTTAACAGGGAAAAACATAAGCAAATATCCTAATTGAAGGTAACATGACATTATCTTATCTTATCTTATCTAGTGGGGCCTGCAGAGGTCTCCCTCTCGCAGTAGCACGTCGACCCATTGGGATCTTTTGTGCCACCCCGTCCTATCACTCTGCCTCCTCAGTGAAGATAATTGCCATAAGCTTGGCAATGTCCTTGAGGGCGAAGAGCCTAAAATCTTCTGGTTTGGGGTAGGCCGATCCCAGAAGATTCATTCTTTTCCTGGCAAAAGAGTCGCAGTCACACAGTAGGTGCTGCATAGACTCCGTTTCCCCTCCACATGCCCTGCACAGGTTGTCTGTTGCTAGTTGCATTTTGTGGAGCATTTGTTTAGTGGCATAGTGCCCAGTCAGGGCACCGGTGATTAATCGGGCCTGCCTTCTGCTACCTCCGCATATAATCTTACTCCGTCCTAGGGCGCCTTCGCCTATAAAGGATATTGAGTGTCTTATGTCGGGTAGCTCTTTCCATTCGGTTTTATGCCTGTTTTGAAAATGGTCCTTGAAGGCTTTGTTGATGGTACTCGATGCTAGTGCCACAAATGGCTCAGGGCCAATATATGGGGTCTCTGAGCCCTCCCTAGCAAGTGCATCGGCCATTTCATTGCCTTGGATTCCCATGTGGTACGTTAAAATCAACGTATCCAGATCAACCTCACCCTGTTGTGCCTACCTAGCTTGTTTAAGGCTTTATGGTTTCAAGCACAAGGCTGGAGTAGATTCAAGGCGATATAAGTGACTTGGGCGCGGCTTGGCTGTCGCTCAGGATGAATATGTTACGCTTCTTGGGAGCAAGTGCTAGATTCTTTTTAACGCACAGGAGAATTGCGAAGGTTTCTGCCTGAAAAACAGTAGCGAACTTTCCCATACTCTGACTGTGTTTAAAATCGTCGCTAAAGATACCTGCTCCAGTGCCCGACTTCATTTTGGATCCGTCGGTGTACCAGATCAGGCTGTCTTTCTCTGGAGACGGTGGCTGTTTCCATTGGTCCCGAGTTGGGACATGTATACTGAATTTCTTTTCGAACATGTACTTTGGGGCAATCTTGTCGCACCTCATTTCCATGATCCTATCAAGGGTATCATTATATTCCCATTTTGTGTATCTGGTCAGAGGCAAAGATGGTCCTGGGCCACCAGACGATGCTGCCGTATGTAAGAATCGGCCGCACCATCATCATGTAGATCCATCTTATGATTTTGGGGTTGAGTCCCCACATTTTGCCATAAGTGGACCGGCACATACCAAAGACCCTATAGGCCTTGACGACAGTCGTATCCATGTGCTGTTTCCAGGTGAGTTCCTTATCTAGTGTTAAGCCTAGATATATATAGAGGAATTGTTCGGCTTGATCCCTGCCGCTAATTTCCTTCACCGCACTACACGCAATCGACTGTCATTCCATCCACATCACCTTGATGGATGGCGGTCTACTACTGTGCGATTTTCAAGAAATTTCTTGCCTCGAACTACAGTGTTGTGGAACCAGCTCTCGGCGGCGGTATTTCCGGACCGTTATGACTTAGGGATCTTCAAGAAACGAGCCTACTCCTTCCTTAATGGCCGGCAACGCGCCTGCGATTCCTCTGGCTTTGCGGGTGTCCATGGACGGCGGTGATTACTTTCCATCAGGTGACCCGCTTGCTCGTTTGCCTCCTTCTGCTATAAAAAAAAAAAAAGATATTTCACTTCTCTGGACCAAGGAAGCTGGGTGCCGTAAAGCGTTAAGTTTCCCAGTTTCGTAAGGTTTTTCATTCTAGTAAAGGAGATGGCGGTCGTTTTACCCAGGTTTACAGATAGATGATTGGTATTACACCAACCTTCCAGCAAACCCAGGGCACGTTGCATTAGCTCCGATACCGTGGAGGGAAATTTCCCACTGACCGTGATAACTAGATCATCAGCGTAACCTACCGTAAAGAATGGTCCATGGTTCAGCTTTGCTATGATTGAATCAACAACAAGGATCCATAGCAAAGAAGAGAGAACCCTCCCTTGCGGGCACCCTCTAGTTGTCTGAGCAAGTAAGCTGTCCCCTAGTAGTTCCGAGTAGATGATTCTACCCTTTAGCATACATTCAATCCATTTGCAGATCGGTTGTGGCACGCCATGATCCCTGGCTGCAACATTAATGGAGTCAAAGGTTGTGCGATCGAATGCACCTTCAATATCTACGAATGTGCAGACGCAGATCTCTTTGTTCTCCAGGGCGGATTCCGCTCTACTCACCACATGGTGAAGAGCAGTTTCTGTTGACTTCCCTGGCTGATACGCGCATTGAAGTCCACGAAGTGGGAATTTTTTCAATGGTGCGCTCTGATAAATTTGTCTACCATTTTCTCCAAGGCCTTGAGGACAAAAGATTGAAGACTTATTGGCCTAAAAGCTTTGGGTTCTTCGTAATCCGGTTTACCCGTTTTTGGTATATAAATTACTTTAACACGCCTCCATATTCGGGGTATATAGCCGAACGCAATGCAGGCTTTGTACAGTCTGCAGAGGTGGGGGCATAGTATGGAGGCGCCCTGCTGTAGTAGGATGGGGTAAATATTATCAGGCCCTGGTGCTTTAAATGGTTGAAAGCTTCCCAGTGCCCATTTAACTATAGATTCATCTACTACCTTTTTCGCTATTGTCCAATCATACTTCGAAGTTCTACTATGCTGCTCCTTCCAGCTGATTGGGTCATGTTCGTCCTAGATGATACTCGATCCAGGGAAGTGAGTATCAAACATAACCTTTAGTGTATCACCACCAGTTTCTGTACGAGTTCCATTTGCCCTCGTAACTGTGGACAATGGAATTGCCTTTGCTGTAGAAATTGCCTTGGTTAGTTTTATTGCTTCAGGAACAGATTGTATCTGTTCACAATGTTTTCTCCAAGCTGATCTCTTTGCTTTACGAACCGCACTGCTGTAGCGAGTTAAAGCTTTATTGTATTCACTAAAATCGTTCTTAGCCTTCGCTTCATTGAACGCCTGTCGTGTCGCTTTTCTAATTTGAGCAACCTCAGAAGTCCACCATGGTAGTTTCTTTGCCACTGAATTGTTTCTGGGCAGTTGTTTTGCCAGGCCGTCATCAGTGCTTCTGTAAGTCTGTCAGCTTCAAACTCTATATCCACAGCTGAGTTGAGTTTGTCGCTTTGACCATCTAGATCCCTCCTGAGATCCTTCCTGAAGCCCTCCCAGTTGGTGTTCCGAGGGTTCTTCCTTTGCACAGTTCCTATGATCTTACCTAGTCTGTACCTAAAGCATATGTAGTTGTGGTCGGAAAGTAATACCTCGTCCGACACATGCCAGTTTGTGATGTTACTTACCGCTCTGTTACTAGCAATGGTTATATCAATCACCTGAGCCCTCCGGGCATTGAAAAAGGTGGCCTTATTTCCTTTATTAAGAATTTGCATGGGTGAACTCACCAGATACTCCAGCAGTCTCTCCCCTCTCTCATTGGTGTCTGAACTGCCCCAGATCACATGATGCGCGTTGGCGTCGCAACCGATGATGACATCTTGGTTTTCTCGGCCAATGCAGGTTACCAGTTCCCGCATCTCCTTTGATACTGGATCCGCCTTCTCGAAGGGGAGGTAAGCTGACGCTAAAATTACCGTCCGCCTATCACCCCCTTCCCCCGTAAGGACCTTGACAGCCGTCAGATCCCTGCAACAGAACTTCATTAGAGGCATTGCGTGTAGGTCATTTCTGACATAGACGCAAGTCCTCATGTCATTAGTAGAACAGTTGTAGAATAATGTACCAGAAGTTCCACCTAAACCTTTAATCTGGCCCCTATAAAGATAAGGTTCCTGGATCAAGGCAATATCGAATTTATTCATTGCAAGCTCGCGTGTCAGAAGGGCAGTTGCGGCCTTGCAATGATGTAAATTGATTTGTACGCACCTTAGCTCTATAAAGCAGCCTAGCGTCCGTCCTCTGAGCGGAGTTCGCCATCCGATGTCGTATGGACAGTCAACGGAGACGACCCTCCCAGAAGCAGCTCGTCCAGGGCGAGCTCCCCCAAATCATCCTCGGATCTAGGCGACGAGATCCCCCCACACTCCATTGGTGTGATCTCCTCCCCAAGACCCTCGGCTGCCGCTACCGGTGCGCCAATTCCCGGCTGCACCACCGCCTCTACAGCACTTTGGGAGCACTCACCTCCAGTCACTCCCACCACGCTCACAACCCCACTACTGCCTTGGGCATCGACAAGCTCGTCCGTAGGCCTCTCCTCTAGAAGCTTAAAGACGCTCTTGTCGATGCCCGTATTAAGGCAGTAGCCCTCCGCCTTGATAAATGATGCAGAGGCGCCATCCATCAACACGATTCGCGGACTGTCAGACCCTCGACCTTAGTGTCGACGATCTTCCAGTCCGCAGTCCGCAAGCCGGGATGGTACCTCTGCATCATCCTCAACACCCTACCAGCATCAAGGCGGCTGACGTTACGGGATTTCCAAGCTATTTTAACCGGCTTCGGAAGATCCTTCGCGT
The DNA here is from genome assembly GCA_963921215.1 of Scoparia ambigualis. Lineage (NCBI taxonomy): Eukaryota > Metazoa > Arthropoda > Insecta > Lepidoptera > Crambidae > Scoparia > Scoparia ambigualis. The sequence continues at coordinate 6,249,040 of OY992516.1, read as the reverse complement.
CAACCACCCTGAGCACGACACCCTCCACGGTAAGGCCGTCCTGTGCTCGGAGCCAGCTCGCCGAGCTACTCCCCTCACAAGTGAAGAGAATAGCACCCGACGAGATGCCTCCGATATTGACCACTGGCAGATGGTCAGGCGCGGCCTCCAGCAGGTCCCAAATGGTCTCTTGGATCGCCACATAGTGACCCTCCCCCAGCGTAGTCACTGGGTAGTCATCAGCAATGATAGCCATCTTGTAGGCGCTCACTGCCCCCGCGTAAGACCCGTGAGTCTTAACGCGTTTGGCGTCAAGCGCCTTCTGACTCTCATTGCTGATTTCCCTCAGCCTTTTAGTTCGTTCCACCGCAGCCGCCGCCGTCTCCTCCTGGGCCCGCTGCCTCTGCAGCTTGGCCAGACGCCTGCGGTGGCCCGAACCTTGCCTCGGCTTCTTGCCCTCGCTCTCCCCTGTATCAGACCTGGGGACGCCAGGTTGGTTCCTATGAGGACCCAGTTCCTGCGGCCGCGATGGTCCGGCGTTAGCGGCGGGACGGATCCCAGCAGGACCCAAATCCCGTAGCCCCACCATTCCACGGTCCTCCACATGAGGTTGCTGGGCAGGTGCTGACGCCCTCCCACTACCGAGCAACAGACCTCCAACCGCTTGGTCCCCTCGCGTGGTTCCCGGCGGGTTGGGCCCCCTAAGGATCCCACTCCCACCAGGCCCCTACATGGATCCCGACTGCAGCGGATGCCGTGCCGGTGCACCCGAAGCAACGTTTGCCCCCGCGGCGCCCACCACGTCCAGTTGATATGGTTGGTCCCCGAAGGTATCCATCCCCACTATGTTTCGCGGTAGGCGCCGCCGTACACGCGCCTGCCCCCGAAGGAGTATGGCACGCCTGGTTCCCTTGCGGGACAGACGGAACGCTGCCTGAGGCAGCCTTAACCCGGCGAGGATGTGGTGTAAATAGTGACGTGGAGGATGTCGAGGGTCTTTTTGACCCTGTATGTCATTGCGTTTAAAATGGCATTTTTTTTATTTTGAAACCACAAATTAGATATGTATTATGAAAATTACATGCTATTTTTATGACATGATAATATAAAACACACATAATAGTATACAACATTATAATTAAATCAGTTTTGGCAAAGTACTACAAAAAAATAAACTTTTTCTTAAGATTACTCAACTAACACTAAAGTAACAAAAAATATAAAACTTCTTATAACAATCAGCTTGTAAGTGTAATGGTACATAAGTAGAGATCAATCAGTTTCACTTACAGTCTTATCATCATTTTATAAACTACATATCATTATTGTCTGTAGTTGCAACACAATTCTGGCAGAACGAAACAGTGTGTTCGGGACAAATATATTTATGGCATTCGTCACAAACATTTGCTGTCTTGCGATGGCGGGCATAAGGACATACTTGGCATCTTTTTCGTACACCTGGAACTCTGACAGGTGCTTCTTGTTCAGGTTCTCCACTGAATTCTCTTATCCTTTTGCGTAGCTGTCTGGGCAATTGAGGTATTTCCTTGCGAAACTTCAAGTGTTCGGTAACAAGCAATCTGCCCAATGTTTTTATAAAAAATCTACGTTTTTGAATGGTCGTTGTGTTAGACCCGTGTATAATATACGCGTTAATTCCAGCCATATTGAGCATTGCATAGAAGATAGTAAGAGGCCATTTTTTTGAGTTGCGGCTCACATCGTATGATGCAGACAACTCATCTGCTACGTCTACTCCACCTTTAGTAGTGTTATAAAACGTGTTTATCTCATTCTCTCCTGTCGATTCATCAATTTCAGCATTGTGGTGAAGACTAGACATAAGTATAACAATCTTGTTTTTTTTTGGTATATGAGACACTAGCGTTATATCATTTTGAAAGGCAAACTTCGACGAAAAGATAGCTGCACCGTGACCGCGAGAATCGATAAATGCCTTTGGTAGTTGCCTCTTGTTTTTGCGCACTGTACCAACAGAAGTAAGCTTGTGCTCTTTGAGCAGATGAGATATTAATTCGTAACTGGTGAACCAATTGTCGAAAGTCACGTTGCGGCCAGTTTTCGAAATAGGCAACACTAAACGATTTACCACATCAAAAGGTTTATTGCTTACTAAATATGGCCCATCTGGCTGCTTTCCTGCATAAATCTCGAGATTGAAAATATAAAAGTTTTTTGCGTCAACCAAGGCTAATATTTTTATTCCGTATTTTGCAGGCTTTGACGGAATGTACTGACGAAATTTGCATCTGCCCCTAAATGCAAGCAACATTTCGTCTATGGTTACGTACTCATTCAGTTTATATGCTTGCTTACAGTTCTCGACAAATATTTCTAATACTTGACGTATGGGGGCCAAGTTGTCTAACAGCTTTCTTTCATCTCGTGTAGATTTATCATCAAATCGCAGACAGCTTTGAATGAAGTGAAATCGCTGCCGCGACATTGTCAAACGAAATATTTCAACTCCTGTGCCGTCGGAAGCCCAAAGATCAACAGTGTTTTGTCTTCCAGAGCGATAAAATCCAGCAATGTATAATAAACCTATGAAAGCCTTCAATTCGCTAATATCCATTTCTTTCCTGTGGTGAGGGATAGGTTCACAAGCTAAATTTCTTTCTCGAATTTGCGAGTTTGTGTGAGTAAGGATAACAAAAAGCATAGTTTCGGGACAAAACAAACTCCAGCATTCAAGTTCTGACTGGACCGACCTCGCTGCTGGGCTCACGCCAGGTGTTTGGCGGACGATGTTTTCAGAACGGGTTCGTACTTGTTGACGTGGAGGATTTTTAGACCATCTAGTCCCATCTTTGCCAATATAAAATGAATTTGTGACCTGGTCATCCGATTCTTTTCCTTCTAATACATGTGGATTGTGTGGTGGCATGTCAGATAACGGTACGTCATCGTCGCTGTCAAATCCGCTGCTTGCATTTTGATCAGTATCACTATCCTGACTACGTGTACTCACATGATCTTCTTTTTCGCTACCGTCGGATAATAAGTCGTCTTCACTGTCGGATTCCATTAAAACACGACGTATGCGCTCATCTTCACTCTCCTGCCTACTCATTTTGTACGAAAACACCTGAAAATATAATAATATTAGGTTAAAAATAGTTTCCAAACCACGCAAAAAATGTTACGCCGCGGTTGTGGCGGGGTCATATTTACCCTTTTCGGCTCCACGTACGTGTTGCTCCCGTCGCAAGCGGCGGCCGACTGAGTAGTGTTGCGGGGCGCACGCGCAAGTCCCTTAGCAACAGCTACTGAGACGCCCAAAACACTAAGATCGCAGAAAAAAAAACTACACACGATCAAAAATTGACAGGGTCAAAATGACCCTGCGACATCCTCGCCGGGTTAAAGATAGGCATATTTATTGCCCCCCCCCCCAGATACAAGGGGCAGCCTGAGCCCGAAGGCCCAGGGAGGGGTTCTCCGGCCTTGCCGGTACCCTCTTGGGGTAAGTTTGTTTTTAAATCTGCCATTTTTATGATGATGATAGTGACAATGTTGGGGTCGAGGTTGTCATCCCTCCTAGGATAGGATGGGAAAGGATTATGAAATAAGGGAAGGAAAATGGTAAGGAGAAGAGTTGCTGTGGATAGGATCATGGGATTAAGGGTAAGGGAATGGCCCACCGTGCGGGATATCACTTGCGGGTTAGCCCCCCACACTCGGCTGCTGAACGTCGCAAGGTAAGTGGTAGGTGTGCGATGCTTGCTTAGTGACGACAGCATTATCCAGGACCGACGACTCACTTTAGAGTGAGTCCGCCGCCCGTCTGTACAGGTGGTCGACAGGACAGGACGGCGACGTGGACGTGTGTGAATAGGACTTGACGGCAGACGCTGCTAGCTCAACATCGCACACTTGAGCATACATCCAACCGCCCTTCGGCCCCAACATGACATTAAAAGAAATATATTGATTTAGGCTCTACGTTAAACACCAACATTTATGTAATTACCAAACACATTAAAACACTAGTAATATCTGTAAAATTAAAACACAGCCATTTAACAAAAATAATTCAAGTTGAAAGATACCAGAAATAAGAAGCTCACCCAAGAATTCGGGGTTATATTATGCCGAGTAGAATTTCAGCAACACGATGTGATTAGGTAGACCCGGAACAGCAAAGAGGCCATACTCAGGAGGGTCGGCCTTTTAAATCGGTTCAGGCCAGCCCTCCAGAAATTACTCTGACTGTTAATTCAAAATAGGATCGCAGCATGACAACACAAATTACATTAAAACATTACCGCAACCCATAGACTAGATAATGGCGACGCATAGAGTAAAATCATAGACCCAGTCTATAATTTCTCAGAACACCACAAAAAAGCGTAGGTATGGTATTTTATGGCGTAAGACACACAGAAAAAATCTATGATGTTTTTTTCTTCAATACGTCCCACCACAAAATGTCATATTAATCTTCATGAGTGAAAATAAATTTAAAAATAATTATTGAAAACCACTTCAACCCGGCTGGAACACGCTTTCACTGGCCTGACGTAACTGGCTAAACGACAGAATATAAAGGGTAAGAACAACCTCTGTTATGCGTCTTTGGCAGCTGACAAAAATCGATGTTTATTGCAGGTAAATTATATGTGTATTTATCATATTGCCCAGCAGTGGGACGTTTATAGTAAGATCATTTGATTTGATATGATATTATGGAATGAAACAACAACGTAAGTACTCTAGCAGCTTGAATTCATTTGTGACCAATCATTGTATGTTTTAAGTTCGTTTTTTATTGCACAACAGCACAATTCAGGATTTGTGGTTAGACAGAAGTGTTACAAAACTCATTACAAAAATAGGGAAAGTTACGCTGAGACCGCTCGCAAAATTTGCGGAATTTTCGGTCGAAAAAGTGACATCAGCTGACTTACGTACTAACTAATGTGTTGACCTAATGTGTCAACAATTCGAAGAGTGGTCATAAAATGAACATGATAACAATGGGAGTTCAATACTTAGTCCATTCTTGTTTTTGTTTTATACTAATGACTTACCTTATTTTGTAAAAAACAGTCATGAGATAGTATTGTTTGCTGATGATATTTCACTTTTATTCAAAGTGAAACGACGACACCCAAATTATGACGATGTGAATAATGCGGTCTCAAAGATTGTTCACTGGTTTAGTGTAAATAACTTGCAATTATACTAGGAAAAAACCAAAAGTGTAAGATTTGTATCGCCTAATGTTAAGCAAGTGTACAAATTAATGATAAGAATGTGAATCCTGTGGACACCACTGTGTTTCTAGGCATCACGTTGGATGCCAAGCTTCAGTGGGGCCCACATGTAGCTAAATTGTCGAATAGAGTTAGCTCTGTGGCTTATGCAGTAATGAAGATCCGTCAGTTAACTGACGTTGATACAGCTAGATTAGTTTATTTCAGTTACTTTCATAATGTAATGTCGTACGGCATTTTACTGTGGGGAAATGCTGCCGACATTCAAACTATCTTTGTGCTGCAGAAGAGGGCTATTCGAGCAATATATATTATAACCTAAAGGTTGGTGACTCGGTTTAAGACGTATAATGACAGTTGCATCACAATACATTTATGAAAATCTGATGTATGTTCATAAAAATATAGAAATGTTTTCAAAAAACAGTGATATTCACAATTTAAATACTAGATGAAGTATGAGCAAATTAGTCGTACAAACTAGGCTTCATAAAATAAATTATATAATATATCTAATAAGGGTCTGTAAAAAAAATCAAAATCAAAGAAAAGCTTATTAAAAAACTTATTATAAAGTGTCAGATTACACAGATAACGAAACAGCAAGGCTCTGAACTGAAATGCTCCAAGTACTCCAAAAGCTATTTCTAATTGTCTCTAATTAATTTATAGTACCTATCGTATATATATTTTACATTCAAATTTTTATTTTGTATTTTATGACCTGGTAACAACATTTTTTTTTTGTAAATGTCGTTGCTTCTGTTCGCTGTCGTTTCTTGCGCCCGTTCTTTGCCACAGTTAAAAAATGACGTCCTGAATAGGTGGTATGTTAAAAATTTGGAAGATTCAAAGTACTTATTATAAATTAAGTTTATTGAATAACTATATTTTGAGTTTTAAGTTTTTGTGGCCTCAACTGGATGACATGGACACAATATACAGTAGTTTGACTGGGCCATATTCTTGATTTCTATACCTACGGCTAGGCGCTAGGGTTGGTGCCTACAAAAATAAAGCAGGCGTGTGTAGATTTGTATTGTAAGTACCTATGTGTGGAGTTTTAGGTTCAGGAATTAAACATGCCAACAACGACATACTTGTAAAAAAAACAAGTCTCGCAACTCAGTTCTTCTACCGTAAAAAATTGTGAGATCCAAGTCATTTGACTTGGCCATCGCATGAAAACACAATGTATCTCACAAGTAATACATATATTATATTAAACTAGCGACCCGCCCCGGCTTCGAACGTTTACAGCTTTTTTGTCATTAGACTATACAAACATGTTTTCTTTAGAGGTTATTCTTGAAAGAGTGACATATAATAATTGGCCCTGCATTTAATTCTGTAATATTTTCGAAAATATTCATTTAAATTACATGCTGTAAAGAGCCATATTATATTACATGCACAATGTATTTAAGGTACTTAACTGGATAAGGATTAATGCTGTATTGCTTAAAATCGCTTCGTAAAAAAGCCATTATTTCTCGTAAAAAGTAAAGGATGAAAAATGGTTATTGTGGGTTATTACTAAGAGATAGACATATATCATTGCGGACTTTTGTAGACCTTTTTAAGGTGTACAATACTGTAGTTTATTATTTTGACCTATCTCGTAGGGTTCATCCAGCATTTGCAATGTAAGCGCAAAAAATGTGTTTACTTACGACATCACATTAGAAACCTCTTAAATTATCAGTGTTTCTCTACTATATAACGCATGTATTATACATACAGACCTTTCTATTCACAAGCATACATCACATGAGTTTTCTTTACTCATGTGGCATACATATGACGCGCGCGCGGCGTGGCACTGCGGAGTTTTGATATTTCCAGAATGGGTTAGCGGCCGTGTAAACGATGCCTGTGTGTGCGTGCGTCGATTCGGGCTCTTAGTATGAAGTCGAACTACTGTATATTATGTGTATTGTGACATGGAACGGGAGGACATGTGGTTCTTGGACGGTGCCACCTGCCAAACCGCGCATGAAACAATCATAAAACATGATTTATTGCAGCAACGATTTCGAGACCAAATCATCTCACGATATTCTGATGTCAACTGCCACCAAGATTATGGGTTTTAACGCTATGCGATTTATTTCTTTGGGGTTTTGTGAAATTTTGGGTTTATGAGAATAATCCAGGCACAATTCCAGAGCTTAAGACCGAGATCCAACGCGTCATCGGTCAGATACAGATGTGCTCACCACCTGTTACGCTGAGCACATGTGCAGTCGCTATTTAGTAAAAAGTGGACTATGGTAGAGGACTGTTTTTGCTGTCCTCATTACCTAGTCTCTGTCTTACCCCCGGGAATAATAGTCGTGATTTATGAACGTATGTATATGTGTACTTTTTTTTTTTTTTAATTTATTTAACTTTAGCAACATAATATTATTACATGGCGGACTTAATGCCTGAGGCATTCTCTACCAGTCAACCATAGGGTGGTGCAGAGATGACATGGTGGCATGATGACATTTATGTAGTAACTATTTATTTAGATATCTCTTGTATAAAATCAAAGTTTACGTAGGTACCTTGCAGTGGTGAAGCGTGAAATATTGAGAGAGGTAAGCCGGAGCAAAAAAAAAATGCTTACCTACTCCGAGCGCGGGCACGCAGTCTTGAGTCCTTACCGAAAATCTGTGATTGGCATTCTGGCTTCAGTCTTGTATAGACAGATGTATCTTCAGTCCACTTTTACTATACGTGTAAGCACTGAGATATTGAAACAGTGTCTTGCAAGCATAATAGAAGTGGCTTTGATAAAAGCCGTTTGTGGTGAAATGATGATATGATGTAAATTAAACAAAACTTAATCGACTAAGTACTAATAATACTACTTATACTCTAAAGTTATTCGTCTATTCTTTCTTACAAAGTGCGCTAAGACATTATCATAAAAGCCGGGAAGAATCTAAAGCTATTAATGCCGACATCTAACAATTCTACCGATTACTTTGCAAATCAACTTATTACAATATCTACTTACCGCAAATACCTAATTACAACGTACGTCTTCGTAACTACTTTCATCACTACACACAACACAAATAAACAAAGTCCAACTACAATACTAATCATTCTAATAGGTGAAACTAACTAATAAATTCAAATACTAATAAAACACAGTCTTGCATTCAATGATGAATTGCAATTACGTCAAATTATCTGTCAACAGAACACAAACCGAAAACGATATTCCTCCATCCCGCTCACTCGCACGCATATTGTAATACTTTCTCTATCAAGTAACTCGGATAAAGACGGCTTACCGGCTGCTAATACGCGGGTGGGTTTATTGACCTTTATGTGACGTCATGACGTATATTTTGTACAGAAGTTTAACTGCCAAAAAGCCGATCGCGCCTGCGGCTTATTTTATAGCAAGATGTTGTTGAAAAGCAAATTTTGTTGATTTAATGTCCATAGTGTAGGCGTTTTGTAATGTTTCTTTTATATATTTACTTTTATAGTTTGTTTCTCAATGCAAGTAGAGAGTGGTTGTGTTCTAAACTTCTGAAGGGAAGCCGGTGGGAATCGAGTTGTATGGAACCTTCGTCACTGGTACCTTGTTTTAGAAAATCAAAAGATAGGTAGTCCATATTTATTAAACTTACTCTAAGTACCTAGTAGATACCGTGTGAACAGTTTGAAATGCGAAACTCAACAACTAAGATGCATGCAAGCAGCAGACACTGCAGACATCGAATCGAAAATGTGTTTCCGAATGTTTGAAACTCCCAATATCTACTACGTGCATCGAACTTTCGCTCGTCTATAATAGATGTCATCAATAGTCGTGATAATGCGTTTATTATATTATGCATAATAATAAATAATAAAATAAATAATTTTATTAGGGGCCCGCCCGCAAATTCGTCTGCGAACAACCCACATATATATTTTTATACACTACACCGGTAAACCCTGTTTGTGCTTAAGTAAGGGTAAACCTATTACTCTCAGAAAGTTTAAAAACTTGTTGAAGTGCTCTGTTCTGTGTCCATTGATTGTATTTATTGACAAATACTACTTTGTCTCGCTGCACCTCTTTCAAAATGTTACATTTTAGTTTGGTAACTACCTATTTAATTTTTGGGGGCAAGAATTGTGTTGAGTTTTGTCGTCTCACTAAATTATAAAACTCCCCTGAAAGTAAAACACTTCCTACAGAATCCATTCCAAATGTCCAACGCCAATTTTAATAGTGTCTAACAAAAGATAGTACGTATGTACACTCCCATATTTGTAGTTAGGCTGTTTTTTTAATGGTTAGACTACGCTGTGCCTGTGTGTTCGAGCGTATGCAAGTATGTATGTACGAATGAATGTGTGTACTTATAAATGAATAATATATATGTATGAGCGTGTAATGTATGTATGAATGTGCATACATGTCTATGTTGTTGGTATATGTCTCTTATGTGGATCTATATTGGATCTCCGAATTTTTTGTACTTCTAATTGTCAATGGCATACAAGCCTTACTTTTTTTCGCACAATTTTACTTTTCCTAGATGTGATAAGCCTATTTTTACTTCGCCTAACTCTTTATCGCCGTATTAAAACTTCCCAAATGCGACATTAGGCGGAACCATTTATAATCCCTACTATTTACAATTACTAAATTTGTAATTCACACAAACTTAAAACAAGCAAGCATGCAGCATGCTACGCTGCGCTTCGCGATTGTCTTAAATTTCTAACCTTTCACGTGACGTACAGGAGTAGGGCAACTAGTATTTCTGTTGTCTAATAAAAAAAATAACCTTGAAAATCACGTGACACAGGAGTACGGCAGCTAGTATTTCTGTTGTCTAATTTTTTAATTTTCGTTATTTTTTTTGTATCCTGCTTAGCACAGCAATCTGTCAAATGGACGTTTAGCTATTTTGTTGTTTGAGCCATGTCTGGGTATTTGTTTCGTTGAGCAAAACGTTAGGCGATTTATCCATTGACCACTCTCACTATTCTATGGGGGAATCGACTTATAAGATTTGGAACGCTATTCCTTCTCAATCTTGAGTAAATGATACTTCCAGCACCAGTTAGTCCAGCAGCCAGAGCATTAACATGAGTTGTTAATTTTTGTTGGTAGTGTAGACTACGCGCAGCGAATTTTTGTTTCACTGTGTTGAGCCTCAGGTCGTGCAGAATATATTTGTTATGGATGCATTTTGGAATAATGTTAAATAGCATATTCTTTCGTATAATACAATGTGCAAATATTAAAAAAATAACAAAATGTAAAAAATAAAATCATAGTCAACGTTAATACAATTAAAATATAGCATGTCAAATATTATCATTTAAGTAGTCGTTAATTGTATATATACTGTAATATATATGTTAATTGTATAGTACCTACATTTTGTTAATTAAAAATTGAAATAGTTTTGATTTAAATTTTTAAAATGTCAGTATTTTTATATCTTTAATTTATTGAAAATTCGAATAGGCATGCAATGAACATTCTTTGAAAATAACATTAATCATTGGTCAGTTATACATAGATTTTCTCTTTTTCTGACTCTATATTCAGATCTAGTCTTAGTTTCAAATAGATTGCTATATTTTTTAACAAAGATTCCTTTATCAAAAATGTAAAAACAGGATAGGGGTAAAACATTTAATGCCTTGAACAATGGCTTACAGATACTTGATCTATGAAGTCTGCACCACAGATTGACCTAATACATAACTTTTGTACTCTATAAACGCTCTGAGCATGTCAACAGAGTTTCCCCATAGAATAAGCCCATACCTTAGCAATGACGACACGTAGCCGTGATATGCCATTAGAGCTGCTTCTTTAGATGCTACATTCGCGATTCTATTAAGAACGTAAACATATATTTCCAATTTAGATACTAATGTGTCAATATGAGCTTTCCAATTACACATTTTACCAATTGTTACACCTAAAAAATTTGTTTTATTTATGATGTCTATTTTATTAATATCATATTTAATGTTGATATTAATATTTGTCTTATTATGGATTTTAAAATGAATGCACATTGTCTTATTTATATTTATTTTGAGGTTATTAATTTTAAGCCATGTAACAATTTTATTAAAGCTATCATTAGCAATAGTTTCTAATTCTCTATCATTTTTACTTTTGACTATAAGTGTTGTGTCATCCGCAAACAATATGCATTTTTGGTCTGTAACATTTGGCAGATCATTAATAAAGAGCAAAAACAATAAAGGTCCCAAGACACTCCCTTGTGGAACACCGCATCGATTATAATCATATGTAGATGAAAATAACTTTCTGGTGTTACCGGAAGTTCTACAGATTTCCACATATTGTTGCCTATCAGACAAGTAGCTGTCTATCCAAGATAAAGCCGTTCCTCTATCATATTTTTCCAGCTTGGCTAATAATAATTTATGAGGCACAAAACATTGCAGTTTCAGACCTAGTAATTTAATTAGAGTATTGAATAAAAACATGGCTCTAATTAAATTACTAGGTCTGAAACTTCAAAGCAGAATTGTTGTAATTATAAATATCAATATGATTGATTTTGTTTTGAAATTCATTAAGAGTCTTATGTCAGTTTTTGCAATCGCGTGGCACCCCCTTAATTATAATAACAAATTAGGGCTTTCAACACTACAGCCAATGATATTAAAAACTATTTTTATAATATCATTGACTACAGCGTAATCTTCGTAATGCCGAAAGAAAGTTATGCCGATTCATTTTAGTGCCTTTAATATTAAGGATTCTAAAATTAGGGTTTTTAATTTTTAGGAAAAACTATAATAGTGCAAAAACAACTGTTAGGTAGACAATTATTGTTCGTTAAAAGTTGAGGCAAAGAAGAACGAACAACGAAATTAGAACTAAAAATTTTAGGCGAACCGAAGGGCACCTCAACCCCACCTATGTGTTACAGTATAACGAATTGTAATGAATTAATGTACAATATAGCTGTATGCCTTTTTACCGCATGAAATCAACTGTTTGCCTTTTGTGATTGTAAAAGGTGGTTCCGAACTTTTTTCTAAAAATAGCCAGTGACATGGGCTCACGTAATGGAGGTGGCAGATCGTTCCACAGTTTGGTTGCGGCCAACTTAGAGCTCCCTCTAAAGAGAGTGGTTTTGTGCTTTGGTTTAAGAAGACTGGACTCTCTGTGAGGGCATCACGCGCGCAACGCACCCTGATGCCACAGTTCTTATGCTCTGTTTCACTACAATTCTAGTACCCTTTAAACCGGAGCGCAGTTACCTATTTAAAACAACGCTGCTTGGCGATACGCTCGTCACCTACCAAAAGCAGGTCTGCCACATTAAACGCTCCATGTGGATTCGGTACCGTTTGTCAATCGGTAGACAATAATTTACAGATACTTTGCTTTTGCTCACATTTACTGATCGTTTCCACTGAATATAGATACATACATATATATAATAACAACTTGTGGTGAAACCACTTACCTTTTCCACTTCCTAGGTACCTTTTTTATTTCATGTAATCATCTCATATTTTAACATTTGTCTTAGTTATATATTTGCCTTTATTTTTCCTCGCTTCTGCAACGATACATAATGATTTAGTAACTACACACTACACTACACACATCGCAATTCCTTTATCTAAACACATTTACTTACGTGATCTAAATCACGAAACTTCGGACACTATTTTTCGACACTTTTACGTATCCCACAAGTTTCGGATCACTTCGATAATCTTATTATGCGTTTTTCCTTGTAATATTTACATTTATCTCACCTTAATTGTTTCCTATTTACTAAATATTGTGTTTTGGTTACGTTTTGACGTATCTGACAACTTATTTTTGCTTCGTTGCTATGCAACTTATTAGCTGTAGAACATAAATATAAACCCAATAGCACCTTATTATTATTTGTTGGTAATAGAGGTAATCTGAACAAAACAAGCCTTCTAAAATGTTTAGAATGTTTGAATAAGTTAATTGTAAAGAAAATTATATTGTTTACATTACCTTATTGTAGTAGTTTGCCACAGGAGGAAAATTCTATTAGACATAAGCTTAACCTGACATTACATTTATTTTGCAAAAATGACATAATGCATTTAATTGACACTAACAATTATGTTAGTAATTTTTATTTGACAAGAGATAGTTATTATCTGCCAAATTATTTTAAGCGACAAATAGCTTTATCGCTATCCTATTGTATTCAAACGTCAGCCAAAAACTTGGCTAAACAAGTTGCTTCTATTGAGCAATGTATATTTGACATAGACGTCAGTAGTGTTTCTACTGACATTCCAATTAATTATTTAAATTAAATTATATGACAAAAGAGGAAAACTCTTGCGAAATGTTTGTTAATAAAATGAAATTAAATGAATGTAAAAATAGCTTTAGCAAAAGCCCATGTCAAATATTAAATTTAAAAAATGTACAATCTTTAAACATTGTCCACCAGAACATCCAAGGAATGATGGGTAAAGATTTGGAGATTGAATTGTTCATGAACTGTAATAAAATTGATATTCTTTGCATAACAGAACACTGGCTTAAAGACCATCAGTTCATGTTCAATTTTAAGAATCATTTGGTAGGAAGTTCGTTCAGTCGAGGAAATGCAATACATGGTGGCTCCTTAATTATTGTTAGTAAGAAGTTAAAATTAAAGGAACGCAAAGACATAGTGAGCCTCTCGGTTGAGCGAACAATAGAAATAGCTTGTGTGGAGTTGGAGCAGTTTGTTGTATTAAGTGTGTACAGACCTCCTTCAGCATCATATGATTATTTCGAAAAAGTTATGGATGAGGCATTACATAAAGTCCGTAATGTAGGTAAAACAATAATTGTTTGCGGGGATTTTAATATTAATTTGTTAGAAAATTCCACGATGTCAACTAAAATGAAAAACCTATTTCTATCATACAACTTGAATAATTTATTTTTGGAGCCGACAAGAATAACTGCCACTTCGGCCACCTGTATTGATAACATATATACAAATGTAAAACCACTGGCTAAGCAAATTATTAATAACCTGGACTCTGATCATTGTGGCCAAATGGTCAGCTTTCCACACCAGCGTAAACAAGTGACGAAAAAGAATATCACTGTTGTACCAAAAACTGCAGGTCGGCTGGAACGCTTTAAAAGCAATCTAGATACAAAATTAAATTATTTAGAATACAATGACAACCCTAATGTCTTTTATAATAATTTTTTTAACATTTATTGTCAGAATTTAATAAAACTTTTATTCCAAAAAAGATCTCAGTTAGTGGTACTGTAACTTTTAATGAATGGGCTACAATTGGTATTCACAGAAGTAGGAAACGCCTTTATGAACTTTATGGTGAACGCAACTATAACACCAGCGATGACTTCAAATTATATGTTTTTTTTTTTTTTTTTTTTTTTTTTTTAATACAGGCTGCTCCCGCTTTTTGGCAGGTTTTTTGTTTTCGGTTTTGTTCGTTTGTTTTTTAGGGCTTTTGGGCTTTTTTTAATAAAACTAGAGCTTGAAGAGCTCCACTCTATTTTCTTTTCTTTCTTTTCTCTTTTCTTTCCTTTTTTTTTTATTTCTCTCTTTTTCTTCTCTTTTATTATTTTTTATATACATAAATTCTTAATACTACTACATTTTTTACTTATATTAATTTACAATTTGTCTTATGTACTAGTATAATTTCCTTACTTAAAACATTGTTTTCTTTTACTCTAATTTCTATTCATTACATTTCTTTCTATCTAGTGTCTTTACATTTACATTTGTTTCTTATTTTAATTTCTTTTATTTAGTATGCATGTATATATTTGTACTTCTATTTTGAGAGTTTTCTTTCTCTACTTACAATTAATATTTCTCTTCCATCCCTTTCTTTACACCTGCCACAATGTGGTCTTGCTTTTTAGTACTTCTTATCGCTAAATTCTACACGTCCTTATTTCTTCTATTAACAATATTTACAATTTTTCCGGCATATTCCATAAAAACTTTTCTTTCTTTCTTATTACTAATGATCTCCTTCAGGGTATCTTTGCTTAGGTGTGTATCTAGTTTTTGTTGCAGAGTGTACCTAGTGTTGGTGTGTATTGGGCAATCGAGTAGGATGTGAAAGATGTCCTCGTCCATGGTCGGGTCACAGGCACACGAGGGGCTGTCCCTGCGCTTAAACCTGTGCAGGTATGCACAGAATCCCCCGTGCCCTGTCAGGATTTGCGACGCCGTTCGGTCGATGGACATCTTCCTCACCGTGTTGTGTGCGTCCACCCCATTCGGAAAGAAGACCTTGGTGGTCGCGGCTGTGGCTTCGGTCCTATACCTGCAGTCCCACTGCTCGATCGTTTCCGCCCGTAAATGACGTTTAACGAACGAGATGGGGCTGCAGTCATAGTCCGCTCTGGTCTTCAGTTTGAGGGCGGCTTCCTTCGCTAATTCATCCGCTCTCTCGTTCCCTTTCACTCCGACGTGGGCCCGTATCCAATAGAGAGAGACTAGTTGGTGGTTGTCTCTCAGGAATTCTAGGTTACCCTGTATCGCCTTTGTGATTGGGTGCGAGGAGTCTGGATCCATCAGCGTCTGGAGAGCCGACCTCGCGTCGCTCAGGATAGCCGCTTTTTCAAATTTTTTGCCAATAATAATTTCGGTCGCTTGGAGGATAGCGTATAGCTCGGCTTGAAAGACCGTACAGTACGGTTCCAGTCTGAATTTTCGGGTACACGTCTCAACAGACCCCTCCCAACAGGTCAGGGCTGCTCCGACTTTCCCCTCCAGCTTACTACCGTCAGTGTAGATCTTAGGCAAGCCTTCTGCCACCTCGCTATCCTCTTCCGCGTTTTCCAAACAGGTAAATTTTGAATTTAGTGTCCTACTGGGGTGGGTGTTCTCGATGAAGGGTACGCGCTGCTCAACCCTCCTGCCACTCAATACTGCCTGGGGTTTCCCGCGCTTTGCTTCAAAAAGCCGGGATGCTTCTTGGATCCGGAGGTCCAGCGGAAGCAGCCCCGACAGTATTAAAGCAGCGTTGAGGGAAACTGTCCTATTACATCTAATTATCTTCTGCGCGAAGCCTCTCAATACTACATCGAGGGCTTTCCTGGAGACTATCTTTTTCGCTTCCGCGGACCAGACGCTTGCTGCGTACAAGATCACAGGTTCGATTACTGCCTTGTATATTGTCCTGATTATTTCAGGATGTAGTCCCCAGGTAGCCCTCGCCGCTCTGCACACTCCCTTATATATCTCTATGGATTTATTACACACGTATTTAATATGTTTGTTAAATAAAAGCTTATTGTCTATAATTACCCCTAAAATTTTTATGTCTTCTACAATCTCAATTGCCGTCCCTCCCATCTCCAGACGCAGTGTGTCAAACTTGAGCTTTCTGGTTAAAACCATCGCCTTGGTTTTATGTGGCGCAAAGTTTAGCTTGTTTGACACACCCCACTTCTGGACGCGGGAGAGAACGGAATTGGCTCTAACGGAGATCTCTCCGGCTGTGCTGCCCTCAATTATTAAAACGACATCATCTGCGAAGGCTTGACAGTATACATTGGCGACGGTGAGTTCATTTAGCAGGGGATCTAAAATAAGGTTCCAAAACAAGGGCCCGCCTATGGAACCTTGGACGCAGCCCTTGTTGGTGTTCTTGCTAAATTGTTCCCCTGCGTACTTCACCGTCACCTTCCTATCTTCTAAATAACTATCTACAAGCCTTCGCAGATTTATCGGACATTCCTTATCCCTCAGCTGGCATTTTATTTGGGGCCACCACGCATTATCGAAGGCTCCCTCTATGTCCAGCGAAATCAGTACCATTATCTTCTTCTCGACCAGATTTTGTCTGATTCGCCGGACCATATCGTAGAGGGAGTCTTCGGTACTGCGCTGTGGCACAAACCCGTATTGGCTGGGATTTAGTTTGGGCAGCACATACCATCTTATTCGTTTGATTAAAAGTTTTTCTAAAATTTTTCCTAAAATAGCCAGGAGCCCTATCGGTCTGTAGGATTTGGGGTGCGTGTAATCCTCTTTGTTGGGCTTTCTAAGCAAGATAATCGTTGCTATCTTCCAGGGCTTGGGGAAGTGGGAGAGCTCAAGGCATTTATTGTAGATAGCTAGGGATAATTTGGAGTCGGTATTTATGGCTGCTGCGCATATGTCGGCTGTGAAGCCATCACTACCCGGAGCCTTTTTGGGATTAAACGAGGTCACCGCGTGATGAAGTTCAGCTTCCACGAACGGAGGGTCACAAAGATCATCTTTGTCACCCTCATTCGCTTCGGCTGCCCTTCTTCTCACGTCTCCAACGTGATCCTCGTTCTCCCCCAATTCGGTATCCTCCGGGTAAAAGCTCTCAGCCATAATGCGCACCGACTCCTTTGGGCTGGTGTTCTTGCCATCCCTAGCTATCGGCAGGTCTTCATATGCCTTCTTGGTTTTACCTATCACTCTGTATATGCCCTCCCACATTGTCTCCCTCTCTTGCTTCTCACAGAAATCCTTCCAACTTTTGATCCTGGCCTTTTCCATTTGTTCTTGATACCTTTCTTTCGCTATATTGTACTGCTCGACGACATGTGCCAAACGTGTTGGCGCGGCCCATTTTATTCTCCTTTTCTTTCTATTCTTCTCTTTTTTCATTTCTTCCAACTCCTCGGACCACCACGCCAGCTTTATTTGTTTTTTCGTTTTTTTCTTTTTCAATATCCTATCGCAAGTAGCCTCTATACTTTCTATATATTTCTCCACTTTTTCCTCTAATTCTCTCACTTCCTTTATCTTTTCTACTTCTTCTACATTTATCTTCCTCTTCTCAAATTCTACCCTGCATTCTTCCTTAAATTTGTTCAAATCTGTTTTGTTTGTCTTGTACTTCCTTGTTGTTTTCTTATCCTCTATCTCTTTTATCTCCTCTAAATTAATTTTGAAGGTTATGGCGTTATGGTCCGAGGTCGTCATACCCTCTTCTACTCTCCAGTCTTGAACTAATTTGGCCATGTCGTCTGAGCAGCACGTTACATCCACTGAGCTCTTATATCTTTTCCCTCCACGCCAGGTATCAAAAGTTGGGGTGTTTCCCTCGTTCATTACCTCTAAGCCCAACTCTAAAAATAATCCTATCAGTTCTGCACCCCTAATATCACTCCTGTCACTACCCCACCACTCGCTCCAGGCATTTGCATCCCCTCCAACTATGAGCTTTCCGCAACCTAATTCCTCTACCATCTTTTTCAGGAGCCGCACGTAGGTTTCGATGTCAGTGTCCGGTTCGAAGTAGTAGGATATTACTCCGATCGTCCAGTCGGCAGTTGCCAACTTAGCCGCTACTAAGTTGGCCGTTGTGAGGTTGGGATATTGTGTTAAATTAATATTTTTGTTGTTAATTAAAATGGCGGCTTTGTTGTTTTTCCCAACCTCGTGTGCCGCCTGGACGATCCTCGCACCGGACACATCACCCATCACACCTCTGTTTCCCACGTACGGCTCCTGAATGAGTGCAAAGCAGATTTTCCTGCTGGCTATCTCTGCCAGCAGTTCTGAGGTTGCATTGTTGCTTCGCTGGAGGTTCGCCTGTACTATCTCGTAAGTCTTGTTTGCTGGAACCGACGCCATGCCCTTAGCACCTGTACGCTACCTTAGCTCTGGCCAGCCTGTCCCACTTAGCCCTTATTGGGCATACCTCGTTAAAGGTATTGTGGGACTTCTCTTCTAGGCCGGCTCTCTCGCAGTTAAGGCAGCGGGGGGGACTCAATTTCTCCGTACACGTGGCGTACAAGTGGTTGCCCCCACAGTGGCTGCAGCTGTCCATCTGCTCCTGACAGACCCGCTTGATATGGCCGTAGCCCAAGCAGCGGGAGCACTGGATTAGCGGGGACTGATCTTCCACTCTGGAGACTCCCCATTGCAGTTGAAGAGTCCCCGCCTCTGTCAGCTGCTGCCAAATTGCTGGGGCCACCTTGACCACTATGTGTGCCACGTGCGGATTTCTTGTTCTTTTTTCATAAATTACCTCTATTTCTTTTTCTTCTTCCTTCCCATCTTTGGTTTTTCTTTTCCCTACCTTCCTCCTTCAAATTATATGTTAAAAATTATTCAAAGTTATTCAAAAGAGTATGTCGATTAGCCAAGGCAAACTATCTGAGTTCTAAGATTAAGAATAGTAATGACAAAATAAAAATGACATGGAATATTATAAATAGTGAAACAGGAAAGGTCAAAAGTCGAAATAATGAGTACAATTTAAATTGTGATAATAAAACCTTGACTTCTGATGCTGATGTTGCTGCAGCATTTGAGAGGTTTTTTACTGACATTCCAGTTTCAACTACAAAAGCCTTGATTTCCTCCCCCACTGTAGCTGAATCTGTTTTGAAGGAGAATGTTAAAGATTGTGAAAATAATTTCAGTTTTCAAAAAATTTGTGTTATAGATATAATAAAAACATTTAACACTCTCAATAAAAAGAAAACTGCTGATCTGTGGGGTAATTCCGTGGACGTCGCTAAATCTGTAATTATGACAATAGCTCCAGTTTTAGCTTGCATATTTAATGAATGCATTGACTGTGGTGTTTTTCCTGACCTCATGAAATATAGTAAAATAATTCCATTATTTAAATCAGGTAGCACTTCTGACCCCTCTAACTTCAGACCTATTTCTGTGCTACCCACATTTAGTAAAATTTTTGAAAAGTTAATGCTAGATCAAATGCAAATTCATTTTTATAAAAATAAACTTTTACATTGTAAACAATATGGTTTTACTAGGGGTAGCTCTACAACTGACGCCGGTGTTGAGCTTTTAATCCAAATATTTGATACCTGGGAGGAATCACAGGATGCCCTAGGGGTATTTTGTGATTTATCCAAGGCTTTTGATTGTGTTTTACATGAAACTTTGGTCAGGAAGCTTAACCACTATGGAATTAGGGATGCTTCTTTGAGCCTTCTGATCTCATACTTGAGGAACAGGATTCAAAAGGTCGACATTAACGGTAAAAGATCTCCGGGATCAGTGGTTAAAATGGGAGTTCCGCAGGGTTCAATACTTGGTCCATTCTTGTTTTTGGTTTATATTAATGACTTACCTTATTTTGTAAAAGACAGTCATGAGATAGTATTGTTTGCTGATGATACTTCACTTTTATTCAAAGTGAAACGACGACACCCAAATTATGACGATGTGAATAATGCGGTCTCAAAGATTGTTCACTGGTTTAGTGTTAATAACTTGCTATTAAACGAGGGAAAAACCAAATGTGTAAGATTTGTATTGCCTAATGTTAAGCAGGTAATAACTAGTGTACAAATTAAAGATAAGAATGTGAATCCTGTGGACACCACTGTGTTTCTAGGCATCACGTTGGATGCCAAGCTTCAGTGGGGCCCACATATAGCTAAATTGTCGAATAGACTTAGCTCTGCGGCTTATGCAGTAATGAAGATCCGTCAGTTAACTGACGTTGATACAGCTAGATTAGTTTATTTCAGTTACTTTCATAGTGTAATGTCGTACGCCATTTTACTGTGGGGAAATGCTGCCGACATTCAAACTATCTTTGTGCTGCAGAAGAGGGCTATTCGAGCAATATATAACCTACAGGCTGGTGACTCTCTCAGAGAGAGATTTAAGGATATAAGTATAATGACAGTTGCATCACAATATATTTATAAAAAACTTGTGTATGTTCATAAAAATATTGAAATGTTTTCAAAAAACAGTGATATTCACAAATTAAATACTAGAAGTAAGAACAAATTAGCAGTGCCTTATACTAGGCTCCATAAAATAAATAATTCTTTTAAGGGTCTGTGTGTACGATTATACAACAAAGTACCAAATGATATTCAGAAATTAGATCTTGATAAATTTAAAATCAAAATCAAAGAAAAGCTTTATAAAAAAGCTTATTATAAAGTGTCGGATTATACAGAAGACAAAACAGCTTGGGTCTGAAATGCTCCAAGTACCTACTCCAACAGCTATTTCTAATTGCCTATAATTAATTTATATATAGCACCATATTTAATTAAACTATTTACATTCAAATTCATATTTTGTATTTTGTGACCTGGTAACGACATATAATATATATATATATATTGTAAATGTCGTTGCTTCTGTGCGCTGTGGTTTCTTGCGCCCGTTCTTTGCCACAGTTAAAAAATGATGTCCTGAATGGGTGGTAGGTTAAAAAATATTTGGACGTTTCAAAGTACTTATTAATTGAGTTTATTGAATAAATATATTTTGACTATTGACTATTGACTATAACATAATTCAATCAAACTTTTTAGTTTCTTATTTTTTTACATTTGTCCATCTAGATTTCAGCGTTTTAAAAATATTATTTTGAAATTTATGCAGAACTCAGAAACCGAGGTTTCTTTATAAAGTTCAGCCGACGACTAATCATTACATCTCTAGCTTTAGATTCAAAAGGATTAGTCTACTGAGACGATCACCAGCTTCCGAATTGGAAGGTCAAGACTCCTTACTTTCCTCTTCCAAATTGGAAGGACTAGTCTTCAAGTACAAACACCAGCTTCCGAATTGGAAGACTACAGCCTACAGTCATCGCGTGTGCCTACGCCTGCCTGTGCCTGTCTCGTCTGTCAGCCTACACCTTCGCCTGCCTGCGCCTGGTGGCGCCTGCCTTCCTGCACCTTCGCCAGCCTGCGCCTGCTGGCGCCTGCTGCCTGCGCCTGCCTGCGCCTACCTGCGCCTGCCTGTGCCTACCGGCGCCTTCCTGTCGGCACCTGCCTGTCGGCGCCTGCCTGTCGGCGCCTGCCTGCCTTCGCTTGCCTTCGCCTACCGGCGCCTGCCTACCGGCGCCTGCCTGTTTTCACTTGCCTGCGCCCTTCGACGACTGCCAAGTTCAGTGCTTGCCTCCACACCTTCGCCTGCCTCCACGTCAGCTGCACCTACCCCTTCACTTTTTATATCATCAACCTTCATTTTAACCATCATCACCTCCATATTCACCATCCTCACTCACTCTTTTTTTTAACTTTTGTTTGTAATTTTATTTTGTCTTATAAATATTTGTTAATTTCTTATCATTTTTCTTTTTTAAATGTCGCTTCACGACAAACTATTATCCCCGAAGGGTTAGTGAGACACTAGTCCACTTTTCACCAAATAACGACTGCGCATGTGCTTACGTGACAGGTGGTGAAACCCATCGCCGCTCTATGCTGTTGGATGAATGTGTAGTCTTGTTAGTCGCCTTTTGCGACACCGAAAGGAAGCGAGGGGGTGGTGGCAGTATTCTTTCACCGCTACGCGACACGGTTTCCAATAGATAGGGTAACTTAATGTCTAGTTTAGTTAGACTACCTCCGTGGTCGACCCGAGTTCAATTCCCGGTCGGGTGTTTTTTTTTAGCCATTACGGGTTTCTTATTCTCACCTGATGATAAGTGACGAAAAGGCCGACTGTGGCAGCGCGCTTTACGCGCGAGGTAAGTACTGACAATTTAGAAATAAATGTTTATCTAAATTTATTTCGGGTCTGGGTGAACAAGTTTCAAAAGAAGCTTAACTTGGGCTAGATAAATGGTTTGACAGTGGGAAAATTACTTAATTGTCGGCAGGGCGCTACCGGCGAACTGCGAGATGACGTTTGGACTGTCAATTGTTGAAACGGCTGTCATTGGGTTTGACACCTGAGAAATTGAATGACAGATGTCAAAACAAGACAACGTCGCTGTCCGCACTCACCGGCGCGGCGCGTCACTTTCGCTCCAGCCGCCATCGCGTATATACGCACCTCGGAACGGAAACTAATCCATTTGCATCCCGCCCATCGTGTACCATTTACTTACATTGTAATAGTACGAGTACATTATGATACAAGTGTGCTATGTAATTACCAATGCACACGCGTTTCATACGACGTTTTTTAACACACTTGTGAGGAAAATACACTTTCTGAAAATGACTGCGTGTTTTTGTTGTTTTTCTAGTGTATAAATCTTTGGTAAGCCAATATATATTTTTCTTTGAAATTAGATGGTAATAAAATAAACTGTCAATAACATTTTGTGCTTCACTTAATATTTACGGCGATGTAGACTATGTAGTTCTTCATTACTAGACATTTATTTTTAAACTTTCAAAGTATTATGTATTGAACAAGAAGCCGCTGTATGAATCGACAAAATATAGGTATGTGAAAGGTAGGAAGTCTTTCCATATCTTCCTTTGGGTGTCGTAAAAGGCGACTAACGGACTAAAGACTACACATACATCCTACAGCATAGAGTGGCGATGGGCTCATCAAAATAATACTACCAACCCCTCTCTTCTCTTGGGTGTCGTTAAAGCGACTAACGGGCTAAAGGCTCACTACCTAAGCACATGTGCAGCCTGTGCAGTTGTTTCTTGCTGAAGCGTGGACTGTGTGGGCGTGGTCTGTGATGTCCATAGATTCCAATGATTACTAATTTTACCATAAATTACCATTTTAATTAAATATCTCAAAAAGTTGTTGATTTATGTAAATAGCTAGTCTTTATTCATGATTGTTCTACTTATGGCTTTATAGACTTTTTTGTTTTTCTAGGCTCATTGGCATTTGCCAGAAAAAAATAAAAAATAAAACTTTTTTCCCTAGTGGAAGAAATGCTATTATTTCTTCGCTTTGGTCGAGATATTATTTTTAAACTACATTATCGCACTAGTGTGTAATAAGCTACATAACGATACTGAAATAGATGTACTAAGAGCTACTTTACGAGCAAGTGTATTGAAAATTTATTTCATTCGATTACATATAATATCTAGAAGCTGTTGGCGTGTTTATTTCTCAAGTCCCATAATTATGGACAAAGACGCAGCGCCCCTCTCTGATATATTTATTTAGTTACGGAATCTACAAAATGAGCATGGTGATCACCCTGATGGTTCGCGGCCACCGCAGCCCATGGTCGCGCGGCACCGGAAGCAAAACCGGGCACCTTGAAGCTTCAGGTCTGAGGCCTCTTTGCCCTGTAATTTTACTGGATCTAGTACTTTTTAAACCAGAAAGCAGTAAAATAGCTGGTTGATGGCAGAATTTTGTATTAGGGTGGTCAGTGGTCACCATACAATCGGGTACTGGAAAACGTTGAAAAGTACGACATGTGGACTGTGGCCATGGACTGCTTGCGGTTCTCATTACCTTACTCTGCTAATCCTTCGGAGATAATAGTCTTGAGTGTGTGTGTCGCAGTCATATAATAAAAACAGAGATTTGGTCAATTTCCTGAGTGATTTGATCAAATCACGGGGATGTTAAAACAACAAAACGATTTTATCATTTCCCTAAACAAATCTAGGGATTTGAACACCACTAGAACATAAACTGCCCTATTCCTGTAGGTCACGTGATAGGTTAGAAATTTAAGACAGTATTTCACGGAACCAGTTCTGGTATTTGTTGTTCTCAACTGTCTATTAGTTTATCAGTAGGTAACACAACCATTTTTATAATTAAACAAAGGGAAAGATTAACTCCTGCAAATGCGTTATGAAATTATCTCCACATTAAATGAGCGGTCTACATCAAGAGAGTATGTAGGTCTGTGATAGCCACAGACCTAAAAACACTTGCGTCAAAAAACGTGACGACCAAACAATATCAATAACAATGTTCGCTTTTACATAATAATATCCAAAAAAGGTTACTATAATTACTACTTATAAGCTACTAAAAGATTTTGTGTCATATATGGCACAGCGGGAATGCTTTTTAGTAATGATCGCAAAAGCTAAGCTGCACTGGGCGTAGTATGGTGATGGATACGTGACCGATTTATATTGTCGGTTCAAAAGCAGCAGCAGTGGCAACTGCGAGTTGTGCCCTTCGTGCAACGAGAAGTGAGCGAGCTCGACAGCTCCGGTTACCTATCTGGACAATAGGCAGTGAACTACACGTGTTCACGGGGATACTCTCCCGAAACTGCTAGGACTGTTTACTTTAGTTATTTTCATAGTGTCATGTCGTATGGCGTCCTTTTGTGGGGAACAGCGGCAGTTGTTAAACTATATTTATTTTACAGAAACGAGCAATAAGAACCATTTATAGACTGGGATCGCAAACTTCTTTGAGAAATATTTTTAAGAAAGTTGGCGTTCTTACTGTTGCATCGCAGTATATTTATAATTGTATAGTTTTTGTGCGTTGCAATATTAACACTTTTTCTAAACACGGTGATGTACACAATTTCAATACTAGAAATAAGTCAAAACTAGTAATGCCACTGTTTAGGTTACAAAAGGTTCTCGGCTCTTTCTTGGGGCAAGGTATACACTATTATAATAAAATACCAAGTACTATACTAGATTTACCTTTAGATAAGTTTAAGAATCATGTAAAATCTTGTTTACTTAGGAAAGGTTATTATTACACAGTCAAGGAATATTTAGAAGACAAAACAGCCTGGTTATAATAATATATTTACATTGTTTTTTTCTTAATCCATTATCTTTATAACTGATTGTATAATTTGGTAACGACATGTTGTTTTGTAAATGTCGTTACTTCTATATTATTTTAAAGCTGTGGAGTTTCTTGTGCCCGTTCTTCTCCACAGCTAAAAGACTTCCTGAATGGGTGTTCCTATGCCTATCCATCCATCCATAAAAAATTGAATTTAGACGATTCAAAATGCTTAATTTAAGCTTACTGAATAAAGATATATTGATATTTTTTTTGAGACACTAGTCTTATGAGTACTTACCGAATGAAGAGCGCGCTGCGGCGGGCACTGATTTGGCGTCAAGACCTAACGCAGATGGTCTCTTGCGCGAGTGTTCTACTGGCGCAGGGACGTCTGGCACTTCTTGCATAACTAACGGTTGGTCTCGAGGTGCCAGTACAAATAAACTTAGTGATGTAAGGAGAGGGGATGTCGGTTCAAAATTACTACGGGTCCGGCTGTGTTTCTCAGGGGTACAACGGGGTTCCGGTTCCTGCCCCCCGCTGGTTGTGCATTGACCGGCGCCTCCGGCGAGATCCGGACGTGGGTTGGACTCGTAGTGGCTTGTGGTTAGCTGTAGAGTTTGGAAATGTTCGTTTGTCCTGGTATTGTGTGCCAGGACTTTCAATCTCGCGCACAGCGAGCGGGGCCTAGTAGCGGTCTCTGTGGGGCCAGCAGCGAAAAGTCCAGCGGGGAACGTGAGTTTCCCTTATAGTTGGCAGCATTGTCCGGTGGTTCTCATTGGACATTGGTGTTGACATCTCCGGTACTAGTCTGGACAACTACCTAGTAGAGGCGGCCCCCTAGATGCCGTAGCCTTCGGTCCAGCCAACCGCGTAGGACGTGGGAACTAGCTAGGCGCCCGGATGGGTTCCGAGAAGTGAGTGTGCTTACAACTCCGCGTCTAAGGTGGACACTTGGGAGTCGACTTTAGAGTCGACGACCCGAGCAGTGGCAACTGCGAGTTGTGCCCTTCGTGCAACGAGAAGTGAGCGAGCTTGACAGCTCCGGTTACCTATCTGGACAATAGGCAGTGAACTACACGTGTTCACGGGGAAACTCTCCCGAGACACTAGTCTTATGAGTACCGAATGAAGAGCGCGCTTCGGCGGGCTGATTTGGCGTCAAGACCTAATGCAGATGGTCTCCTGCGTGAGTGTTCTACTGGCGCAGGGACGTCTGGCACTTCTTGCATAACCTAACGGTTGGTCTCGAGGTGCCAGTACAATTAAAACTTAGTGAATTAAGGAGAGGGGGTGTCGTAAAAGAGTCAGTAGATACTGAGAGATAAGATAGCTATCGATTTGGTACTGTCGATGTAGCATACCATCAGCGACCCGTTCCACGGTGGTTGAAGATTCCGGGTGAAGCGCGCTTCCACCTTCGGCCTTATCGTCACTTACCATCAGGTGAGATGAAGGCCAAGCTCATACCCGTTGTAGAAAAAAAAAGCCATTCCCAACATATAGCCGCATAAAGTTTACTATTGACATGTCTATGAGCGTGTAAGTCTATGGCGATAGCGGACGCATCGCAAAACGGAAACGGAAGACATAAAACCAGAACTCGAAGCGATAACAGCTTAATGTGAAAACGAGATAGCTAATATTCGGTTCATATAACCGCTTGGTTTTTATATAACGTGACTATTTGTTAACTCTGGGTGTCATTCGTACATTTAACACTTCTGAGGGCTTAGACAAGTGGCATAATAAACGCTAGCAGAATAGAACGATTAAGGTATGGCCAGTATGGGATTGACGTAAGCCAATTTATTAATGAGCTTCGTGGGGTGGCTTATTAATACTTACCTACCCATCTCTTCCTTTGGGTGTCGTAAAAGGCGACTAACGGACTTAAGACTGCACATACACCTATAGCTATAAAGCAGCGATGAGATCACCACTCATCACACTGAGCACATGTGCAGTTTTTATTCGGTAAAAGGTGAACCAAGGCAGAGGACTGATTTTCCGGTCCCAAGCCTAGTAATGTCTGATTAAACCTTAGGCGAGTTTTTGTATGTAAGTAATTTACCAAACTTTAAATATGTTTTTTTTTATAGTAGAAGGAGGCAAACGAGCAGACGGGTCACCTGATGGAGAGTAATCACCGCCGCCCATGGACACCCGCAAAACGCAAAACCAGAGGAATCGCAGACACGTTGCCGGCCGGAAGGAATAGGAATTGTGTGTGTGTGGGGGGGGGGGGGGGGTGATTTGGGCCCCGGAACCCTCACTGGCCGGACGAAACACAACAGCACCAAATGCCATTATGTATCCCGTGCGTACGTGACGTGAAGTTTAAGTTTTTTATACTACCCACTCTCTTACCTTGGGTGTCGTAAAAGGCGACTAACGTAATAAAGACTGCACATACTTCCAACAGGATTTAGCGGCGATGGGCTCTCCACCTGTCACGCTGAGCACATGTGCAGTCGCTATTTGGTGAAAAGTGGACTATGGCAGTGGACGCTTTTGCTGTCCTCATTGCTTAGTCTCTGACTAACCCTTCGGGGATAATAGTCATGATTATATGTATTTATGTCCATGTATTACTCGTAAAAAGCTAATTAATGAACATCATTATTTTGGTCTTTCGTAGCTCATTACAATATTCTATAGTATAATGTGATAGGTGTGGTACTTCTTACCTGTTAAGGCTAGGTGTTAGTGTAAAATTAAAATAACCCGTTCTTAGAATTACTTTTTGAAGTAGTAAACCGTAAAATTAAAATTTGCGAATATTATGAAATATTGTTGAGGTTTTAATCTGTGAAGTACACTCAATGGAAACACGATTTGATAAAGTTGGCTCGATAGAATAAATTTACAAAGTTACATATATTTTTGTGTCATTTTATCGTCTTTTCCAGGTTTTATTCTTAAAATAAGTGATTTGATATTATGAATCATTTACCAAAATGAAGTTCATAGATAACTTGAGAAATTATAACCGATCGTTTTTATTTATTACATCTATCAATTTTTAAAAATATAAAACGCGATTATTCGCGCCGCTTCGCTGTTATACCCGTCCCTTACCGTTGTACCGTCGAGAGAGCGAGAGAGAAGCGCCCGAAATACCTCACCTTAAGGCTAAGTACTACATCGAAATTCATCGACAAAATAAATAATATGGACTTAAAATAAAAGTAATTTTAAATCACAAAATAATTAAGTAATGATTTTTTATCTCACCAAAATAATCTGAAACATACGAAACTAAGTAATTTATTAGTTAGCCAGTGTCATTAGCTACCGTTTGCCATTTTTTCATGTTTCTCCGACGTATGAATCCTGATGTGTTTGTGA
This sequence comes from Scoparia ambigualis, assembly GCA_963921215.1. Classification (NCBI taxonomy): domain Eukaryota; kingdom Metazoa; phylum Arthropoda; class Insecta; order Lepidoptera; family Crambidae; genus Scoparia; species Scoparia ambigualis. The sequence continues at coordinate 6,220,041 of OY992516.1, read as the reverse complement.
TGTGATATGAATCCTTTGATATCGCATAAAGTAAAAATGGTCATAAATTATAGGGGAAGTGGGTAGGACCCCCCATATAATTTTTTTTGTCGATGAATTTAGATGTAGTACTTAGCCTTAACGGGTTAGAAGTACCGCCCCTATCACATTGTGTAAAGCGATTGATTAGAGTGGGCATTTGCCAAGTATGTACGTGCATATAATCTTATCTTAATTAGCTAATCTTATTAAATAAGAGGGTTAACGCATTTTGGTTTTCTATACAAACTTCCGTGTCGAAATTTTTAATAACCAATAAGCTAATTTTGATGAAACTTTGCATGCTAAAGTAAAACACAGGAATCTAAATAGTTTGTTGAAAACACTTTAAAAAAAACCGTTTATTCAACTGGTTTATTGCGATTTTAAACTTTCGACTTTAAAGTTTGTATGGGAAACCGAAATGCGTAAACCCTCTTAATCATTTCATTATTTTATATTCATTAATGTATTATGTAGTATCAATCGTCTCACAAACCCTTTCATACAAAATAAAATATAGTCTACTTAAGTACGAGTAGATAAATTATACTTTCACTGCTGGGCAAAAGATGGGCGATTGTTACTGATTCGAACAATCGAATGATTTGATACTACTAATATTAACAATCGAATAAAAGAACAATCGATCACTAGTTCGCAAATTCGAATGAAACCGCTAGTTCATTCATTCACTTTGCTATACAAAATTGGTCTTTTTCGTCGTAAAATAAAGTCTACTTTTAATTGATATTTATACTTCTTCGCCGTGATTTATACTTCTTCATTTCTCGCTTCTTCGCTTTCTTCTTTTATCTTTTTATTCCCTCGATACAAGTTAGTTTGATGGTTTGAATATTCGACTATGTAAACTAGTAATTCGAATCGAAAGGAATGAGACGACGCTATGCATTCTTATTTGCTTCTCGCTTTTTCAAATTCGAATGATTTATAAGGTTATTCGATTAATTCGAATGACTTCTACAATCGAATAATTCGAATAATGTCATTCACAATCGCCCATCACTAGGGCAAACGCCCTTCATCATTAAAATTAAGTCATCGCTTCAATTGATGAGTCTTGGATTAATCACCACGCTTGCCCAATGAGGATTGTTGACCACAAACCCGGGCTATGCATCGAAAAATCCGCAACAACAACAACAACCCAACCGGGACAATGAACCAGTAACCTCCGGATCATTAACCATTCGGCCGCGGAGGCTTTCGATTGATTGACAAGTTACTATGTAAACAGCGAAGGTACAAAGTTATTTTTATCATAAAAAAAATCAGTTCGCTACGAAGAAAGTATTTACTTTGTCCACAGTCGACCTCTGTCACAGCAACTTACACGGAACTATCGCGCCTAACGCTATGTACGAACGCAGTAGTTGTTATGAATGACATGGTACTAACGTGTTGAAATACTTCAGAGGCCGACCGTACCGCACTCTCTGGAGGTCCTTGTTCATATTGTGGCTATCACCTCCGTGTATTGGGCCTGTTTTGTAGGTAAACACGCCCGCCGCCGACAAACATCGCGAGTAAATATATTTTGACATCTACCCCACAAGTCAAACAAGGTAAAAGTGATTTGTTTGCTCCGAGGAAATGATACTGTTCCGCTGTTGGAGGCGTGAAATTCTGCTATCTAGCTAGTTATAATACATACGTACAATCGAGGAACTTCCCGGGCGACCACTTTCGGGCGATATTCGCTCGCGCTAGTCCGACCGCGCGTAATGCCCCCTCTTCACGTCGGCCGACGTGTAGGGTGATTTGCGCGTCTGTGGTAGGTATTTAACGTCTGCAGACGCAGCAGAGGTTAAATACCTACCACAGACGCGCAAATCACGCCCCCCTTCTGCGGATGCGTCTGCCGACGTGAAGAGGGGGCATTAGTAGTGTTCCCAGGCGTCCGGATAAAGCCGGTCGTAGTTAGGCTTTTTGATTGCGTGTCCAGCCAAAATAAACGGTGTGTAAGTAGGTAGGTACTTACGTACCTAAAAGCGTGCGCGTAGATCGGCTAGTGAATATCGCTGAAAAGTACTGCTGTTGTATATTAACGCCATCCAGCGTAGACAAGAGAATTTACCTAAGAATAAAGTCTGCACTATTGTTACAATAACTCGTCTCATACATTTATTGATAGATGGCGCCAAAATCATTGTTTACATTGTAATTCCTATATGCACCGTAGACTGTCATAGACTGTAGACAGCGCCAATGCACTAGCTTTTATGGGCCTGCGCGCCCGCCACACACGCTCTTTTTCGACGGCTGCATGGTCGAGCACAATCAACTGAGTGGTAGAGCCACGCTGCGTTGCAGCACGCATTAGGCCGGCTCGCCCGGCGTAATACCACCCTCTCACTAATATCCGGCGTGAAATAATAGCACTTGGTGCTGTTGTGTTTCGTCCGGCCAGTGAGGGTTCCGCAGGCCCTCCCCCCCCACAATTCCTATTCCTTCCTAAAACCTATTCCCTCCTTAAAGGCCGGCAACGCATCTGAGATTCCTCTGGTGTTGCGGGTGTCCATGGGCGGCGGAGATTACTCTCCATCAGGTGACCCGCCTGCTCGTTTGCCTCCTTCTATTATAAAAAAAGTACTTATCTAAGTTACAGGTCTTCTCATTCTCCAATCCTCGCCACAACTGCACATCACGCCATACATACTACATACATTATACATACATAAAGTCAAAGTCAAATGTTTATTCAATGTAAACCTTTACAGGCCCTTATTGACTTCAATACTAATCAAAAAATTGTTAACTAACTTGTAGTTAAGACTTAACAACTAATCTAACTAACTAATCTGCTCTACCTACCTAAATAATCTACCTACCTGACTAATCTACCACCAGTCCGAATTTCGGGAGAGCTTTCAACTGAGAAGAAACTGGCAAGAAACTCAGGAGGCCTTTCCGCCTCTTCCCCGCTAAGTACTTTGGTTACTTAGAGGAGAAAGAGATCTATTTAAGTACAATATAATAAAATAATTACGTAAGTACAATCTGTATGCATCAATAAAATTGTATTAAAAATTAATGATAATAAAATTTTAAATAAAATACAATTCGTAATAATTGAATGAAACAATAGTTAATAATAGTCTAAAAATACTAATTATGAACACCAGAGTAGACTTATTTCATCATTTATTCATACTATATTCGGCGACACACAGCATAGAGCGGCGATGGGCTTACCACCTGTCACACTAAGCACATGTGCAGTCGCTATTCGGTGAAAAGTGGAGTATGGCAGAGAACTGCTCTTGCGGAGCTGCATGGCGTGGCCGTGTGTGTAGCTCACTAAAAGAATGCTACCGAAGGAAAGAGGGGTCCTTGGGTTGGGTGTCGTTAAAGGCGACTAACGGACTAAAGACTGCACATACATCCAACAGCATTGAGCCGCGATGGGCTCACCACCTGTCACGCTGAGCATATGTGCAGTTGTCATTAAGTGAAACGTGGACTATGGCAGAGGACTACCTCTGCGGTCCTCGTTGCCTAGTGTCTGCCTTAGCCCCTTTGTACACGAGGCTACGCAAATCTTCGATACTAGACGATTTTAGTCTCCAAGCGACTACCGCCATACAAATCCATTGAGGTTCGTACACGATTCGTGTCGCCGACATTTGTCCCGCGACTCCAATTTGTATGGCGGTAGTCGCTTGGAGACTAAAATCTCCAAGTATCGAAGATTTGCGTAGCCTTGTGTACGAAGGGGCTAACCCTTTAGCGTTATTAGTCGTGAGTGAGAGAACTATGTATGTATGTTGTATAAGGCATTTGGTTTTTAATCTTGACAATCGAAGCTTGATAGAACAGTCATCATCATCATCAGTCTATAAACGTCCCACTGCTGGGCACAAGCCTTCCACGTGGGGATATTAGGCCATAACTCACCACGCTGGCCCAATGCGGTTTGGTGGGTTTTAACGACCGCCATCTTATGACAACTAATGGAATTAACGGCTTAACGTGCCTTCCGAAGCATGGAGGAGCTCGAGATGTTTTTAATTTGATCACCCATCCAGATCCGGCATTGCGTAAATTGCTTAGCGTGCAAGATCGCAAGCCGAATGCGCTAGCCGCTGCGCCATCGAGCTTCTCAATAGACCATTAAATAAGCGGAATTAACATTAAATATTTCGTAGCTTTCTTAATTTAAGTATATGTTTAAAACACCACTACACGGGGATCCGCCTTAACATAACACAATGAAATACACGCCTTAAGATTAAATTACACATTATACACTAGTATCTGCGGCTAATGATGTGGCAAACCGCAAGGGTCTCGTTTCATTGTGTATTTATCAGCAGAGGTTTTTTTTTAAATAATGGCTTTTACACAATAGGCTGAAAAAAAATAACTTGAACTTTCTTCTTTGCATAAAGTGAAGTGAAGTGAAACGTCCCACTGCTGGGCACAGGCCTTCCCACATGGGGAGGTTGGGCTGTAACCCATCACGCTGGCCCAATGCGAGTTAGTGGGTTTTAACGACTGCCGCCTTACGACAACAACCGGTACCAACGGCTCAAGGGCCTAGCCGCCCGCCGCGCCATCGCCCGTGCGTTGTACTACTAACTGACAGACCGATACCTGCCGGCGAACTGATCGTGTGTGGGGCCCTTAACACGTCAATGCCGAGTTCGCACGTGTGCTACTATTTTAGTCGAGTAGAAGTACATTGCTTCGCTAGTTTGCTTATATGAAAATTCATTTTAATTTTGCAAAGTGACGAAGCAATGTATCTCTACTCTACCAAATTACTAGCACAGGTGCGAACTAGGCATAAGCGCCAAGTGTATCATCTGGTATACACCGCTGTGCTTCTGTCCAAGGGATGATACACTTGGCGCTTAACGTGTTAAGCTACTTCCGAAGCACGGTAAATCAGCCAAGCTCTATGCAATAAGTAGTTTGTATACCTAAGGGTGTTACCAGACCAATCGATCGATCGTCGATCGACGGCATCGATCGACGTCGATCGAAGTTGATCGACTGGTCTGGTAGTTTTAATCGATCGACGGATACCGTTTGACTAACCAATCGATCGACGACGGTCGCTCGACGTTGATCGATGGGTGTGGTAGCTTTAATCGATCGACGGATACCGTTCGTCTAACCCATCGATCGACGGTCGGTCGACGTTGATCGATTAACCCCGGCTATATTCCATCAGTTTCTTTCGAAATGTATTCAGAAGAGGTCTCGTTGTTCTTGGCCAGTACGATGTTGCTCGTACTATTAAACGCAGAAGAATCTGGATGCGGCCGTTTTTTAAAGCCAAAGATCGCTTATTTTATCCAAATGACATTTTAGCAGCGGTTTATTTTTGCGTAGCGATTGTCATGAATTTCGAGGTTATTTTTTTTATTAGACAACAGAAAACTAGCTCCATTCAAAAATATCTTGGGGGAGGAAGGGACGGGAATGGAGGGGGTACGGTAATGGTAACTTAGTAAAATATTTGTTTTTTTTTCCTAAAAATAACCTAAATAAATAAATAACCGAACATAACCTCAAAATAAAAATATCTTAAAAACTATGCATTTTCGCACTTTGGCTTTCGCAAAGTATTTTTCGCTTCACGAGTCGCGACCTGTTCACTTATATGAATGAGTGCGTAATGCATCGCGAGAAGTTTTGATGAACGTTGATAATGGTAATTTTACCCGAACACGACTATCAACTCCCCGTTTTTGTTTACCATACAACACACACACACATCGGCCTCAGTCCCAACGTATCCCATTAAAAGTTGCGTTGAACTCTGCAGCAGTTCACCGTTGTTGGCGTGGCCCGTTATAAACGAAATGAAATGAAATGAAAATAATTTATTCGTTTCAAAGGTAAAATTAAAAACAATAAAAACATATATAACAAAACATTCTAGTAAAAACCATATCAACTAAACTAAAACTCTGCAACAATACTTCAATAACCATTACATTACCCTACCCCATTTATAAAATAAATAAATAAATGTAAATACACTTTGATTACATACATACATATAATTTTGAAAATGAATACATACATACATATAACCACGACTATTATCCCCGAAGGGTCAGTCAGACACTAGGCAATGAGGACAGCAAAAGCAGTCCTCTAACATAGTCCACTTTTCACCAAATAGCAACTGCACATGTGCTCAGCATGACAGGTGGTGAGCCTATCGCCGATCCATGCTGTTTAATGTCCATTCAAAAAAAGGGTGTGGTAGTATTCTTTCATCGCTACGTGACACGGTTTTGTTCGGTTCGCAATAATTAGTAGTAAATAATAAATAATAAATAATTTTTCCTACACTCACACCAATTATCTAGCCCAAGAGAAGCTTCGTTATGAATTTCGTTAAATGGTTACTAGACAACGGATAAATATACTTAAAATATCTTTGTTTTTGAAATTTTGCATTTACTATGCTATATAGATGTAGGATAAAATGTCTACTAGAAAAAAACAACCAGTCTCAGGAAAGCTCAAACAGGATTCGAACCCGTGACCTTTGGATTGCCAGTCCAATGCTCTAACCGCTAAGCTACCGAGACCCCAGAAAACTCGTCAAATTTTTTCTAGTAGTTGATACGCTGCAAGCCAGCGGTATTACGTCACTGTGAAGTCTACCCTCACCGTAGAACTGGCAATCCAAAGGTCACGGGTTCGAATCCCGTTCGAGCTTTCCTGAGACTGGTTGTTTTTTTTTCTAGTTAACATTTTTTACTTAAATACATACTTATACATAGAAACCACCCAGACCTGAGACAATTTAGAAAAACAATATTTTCTAAATTGACCCGACCGTGGATCGAACCGCGACCTCAGAAATGGCGACACCATGAAAACCGGTGTACAAACGACTCGACTCGACCAAGGAGGTCGTCACTATATGCACGGCTTGAGTGGAACTGGAAAGGTACTAAGCACTTCTTGAGTGGAAATGGGACACATAGTCATCATCAGCCTATAAACGTCCCACTGCTGGGCACAGGCCTCCCACGTGCATAACACCAACTGGAGATTGGCTTTCACCCACCGGAGATGAACCAATGCGGGTTGGTGGGTTATAACGACTGTGATCTTACGACAACAACCGGGACCAACGGCCTTCCGAAGCAAGGAGGAGCTCGAGATGTTTTCAATTTGGTCATCCATCCAGTGACTAGCTATTGCGAAAGTTGCTTAACTAGCCAGATCGCAAACCGAACGCGTTATCCGCTGCCATCGAGCTAATACGCTATACGATTTTTATTTATAAAAGAATGAGGCAAACGCACAGGCGGGTCACCTGATGGGGGATCAATCACCGCCGCCCATGGACCCCGCAAAACCAGAGGAATCGCAGACGCGTTGCCGGCCTTTAAGGAAAGAATAGGTTTAAGGAAGTACTGGAAATTGTGACGGGGGGGGGGGGGGAGGTCTCCGGAACCCTCACTAGCCGGACGAAACACAACAGCACCAAGTGCCATTATTTCATGCCGGATATTCGTGAGAGGTTGGTATTACCCCGGTCGAGCGGGCCCAATGCGTGCTGCAACGCGCGTGGCTCTACCACTCAGTCAGTGTCACTCATTTTGCACCACCCAGGGGTCACGTGTAGGGTCTCAAGAGTAAACCTACGGACGCGAGTGACTTTAACCCCCGTGAAATAATAAGATTACTTCACCGTGCTTTAACTTATATTTTACAGTGATTATAGTGCGGGCATGCCTAGACAAGTGGCATGAAATTTTGTAGAATCGAATGATGAATGTTTGGGATTTGACTTAGGTCAACGCTACGTCATGTAGCAAACTTTTAATTTGTAAGTAATTATAAAACTTTCTAAGATTTTTTTTTTAAATATATAAACGTGTCGCGCATAGCGATGAAAGAATACTACCACCTACACTTCCATTGGGCACATGAGTAAAGAAACGGTACTTTACTCAAGTGCCTTGGATGTCGTAAAAGGCGACTGACGGACTAAAGACTGCACATACATCCAAAAGCATAGAGCGGCGATGGGCTGACCACCTGTCACGCTAAGCACATGTGCAGTCGCTATTTTGTGAAACGTGGACTATCGTAGAGTTCTGCTTTTGCGGTCCTCATTGTCTAGTCTCTGACTAACCCTTCGGGGATAATAGTCGTTATTATATTTAAGTATGTATGTACCACTTGTATAGGGGGCCGACCTGGGGGGTTACTCTCGAACGCAAACTCAATCCTAATACAATTCCAATGCGATTAATATGTATCGATATTGGGATAAGTAAAGATAATTCCGGAACGCCATCTCGATAATAATTTGTTCAATCAATTTCCTAGCAATTAGATTCCAATGTGGCGCTATTGTCGCTTACAAAAGTGCCATTTGACATTTTTTAGATTTGTGATTGGAAATTGATTAATGCAATTCTGTTTCAAGAATAGCCTACCTGCTTTGGAGAACTCTACTCGACCCGTTTTCTCGTGTTTTATTCATTTATCTCTAATGTCTATCGCCACTAAAGACACAAGAATGCGCTTAGAACTCTACGTAATATGTCAAAAATAGACTTAATAGTAGTTTTTGCATAAACTTTGGTATTTATGTCTACAAACCTTAACATGACAGCTCAAAATGATTTGTTGTCTCTCGTCCGCGACATATCGCGTGTTGTATGCTAGGCCTACTGGAGATATCCAGGAGAGAAAGAGGATAACGTTGTTCTGTGCGCTAATTTCGAAATTAATCACCCACGAGTACTCTATAGTATAAAGACCGATGCTCAAAGCAATTATTGTAAATACAACCCTCTTCAGTGCCCAAACCATTTGTATGGCTTATGTGCAAGTAAAATTTAAATGACGCGTGAAAGCTTATGAAACGTTAAGCATAAGTATGGTAGTTTAGTAAGGAATCCTTTTGATTTGACAGAAGTCCGAGTTAAATTACCGGACACAATTAACTTATGTAGGTAAATTAAAATTAAAATTCATTTATTCGCTTAAATATGGTACATCAATGGTGTTATAAATGTAATATAACACAAGTCTCACATATTTAGCCTTTTAGCCGAGGCATGCAAATGTATTAGGTATGAATATAAATATATCTTAATTTAATTAAATAATCATTGTTGAAAACCTTGTGACAAACCCTAATTAAAATTAAAATTCGTGTATTCATTTATACTGTAAAAACACTTTTCAATTATCCATTTTCTTAAGCATTTCCTAAAAGTATTCCCTTTCTGAGTTTTTATGGATTCAGGTAGTTTATTAAACACTAATATACACATATTGAATACATTTTTCTTATAAATATACTTATGGCAAGTAGGTTGGTATAGAAGATTATAATATTGAGATCGCGGTGGTCTAGTAGAGACATCCAGGTATTTCTTAAAGTATTCTGGATATTGCTCAACGAATCAGCAGATGTCGCGAATGTACTGACTGGGTAAGGGTAGAATGCCCAGCTTTCCAAAGAGTGGCTTACAGCTGTCTAGGTATGTTGCTTTGCAAATTGCTCTTATGCACTTCTTTTGCAATCTGAACGCTCGATCCGCCTCCACTGAATTTCCCCAAATAATCAAGCCATAGCTGAAAATAGATGCTACATATGCATGGTGGGCCACAAGAGCGATCTCTGACGAAATCGTCTGGCTTACACGCTTTAGTGCGTAAACATATCGGTCTAATTTATTACAGATCGCCTCTATATTACCCTTCCAGTTCAAATGTTCGTCAATTATTAGTTCCAAGAATTTATAAACGGTAACCCCTTCTATATTGTAGTCATTATGTTTTTTTTAATTGTAATTGTAATGAATTCGAATTGTAGGAACTAAATTCCATTAATTTAGTTTTCTCTATATTAACGTGTAAGTTGTTTTCACTTAACCATTCTAATACATCAGCAAGAGCTTTGTTTGCTGATTCCTCATAGGAATTGTTATTATTACATTTTACTAAGAGGGTAGTATCGTCTGCAAAAAGAATAGATTTGTGCGACGGCGTAGAGTTAGGTAAATCGTTTATATACAACAGAAACATTAAAGGAGCAAGTATAGAGCCCTGCGGCACACCGGTATCGTTTATCAAAATTTCTGATCGAATTCTTACCTTTTCTATCGTATTTTTATATGTAGCAATTTGTGTAATCTCTGTGCATTGTTGTCGGTGGCTTAATAGCTTTGCAGCCAATTATGAGCTTTTCCTCTGATGCAATACTTCTCTAATTTGTACAGTAGTTTTTGGTGGCCTACAAAGTCAAAAGCCTTTGACATGTCTAGAAAGATAGAGAGCATGGGTATTTTTTTATTAAGATTTTCAGTTACTGATTTAACCAAATCGAAACAAGCTAATGTAGTGGAAATACCTTTGCGAAAACCGAATTGTTGCGAATGTAAGATATGCTTCGTAAAAAAGGTAATTAGACGTTTACAGAATGCTTTCTCTAATATTTTAGAAAAGATGGGTATAATAGTTATGGGTCTGTAGTTATCAGAGTTAAGCCTGTCCTCCTTTTTAAATATTGGTTTTATTATGGATAATTTTAGTTTCTCCGGAAAGTAACCCTGTTGGAAAGATAAATTTGTAATGTGCGCAATTAGCCGACATAATTATGATATCAGCACATGATTTTAAAATTTTGGTAATTATGTCGTCGTGTCTACTTGACCTACTATTATTTAAAGATATAATAATATTATAAATTTCACTATCGTTTACCGGCGTCAAATAAATTGTATGTAAATTAGCTTTAATATTTTTGGAATATTTATTAGTAAAACTAGAATTCGATGATTTATTTTTCGTTAAATTAATGAAGTATTTATTGAATTTGTCACAAATTTGACGTGCGTAAGTAAATGTCTTATTATCGAAATTTATGTGAGTTTTTCTTTTGTATTTGAACGTTAAGTGACATAGTAATTGTTGAAGCTTGTACATAAAAACTCCGACTTTGGATTTGGTTTGACCCGGAATCTTATAAATAGTAATAACTATCAGATTTAGTCCAATCATCTCTAACTCTCTAACCAAAGAATTTTATTAGGGGGTAGCGGTAATGGTTTTGCATCCATTATTTTTTTAACTAGGATACAAGTACCTCCCCGACTTTTGTCTCTACAGAAAGATGAGACCAGCTTGTAGTTATGAAGTCTGACGTTTGTTTCATTACCATTTTTGATATTGCCTCGGAGAAGCATAAAACATCAACCTCAATGCCATCGCGTTGTAAGTCACACAATGTTAATTCTGGTGTGTCAAATTTATTACAAATTCCAGCAATATTTTGGTGCATAACCTTTAAGTTGTTTACATCTAAAGTTTCTGATTTTAACCAGTTTGCATTGTTCCGTACAGGTGAACATTGATCTATGTTATTATTAGGTACGAAAAAAATTCTGTCGTAATAATTTATCTGGCCCGTTATCATAAGAATCGTTTATATCGTCAGTTAAAATTTTTACTTCATGGAAGGTAGTTACATATGCAATTTTTTTAATACAACCATATTTTCTATCGAACATCTCAAAGGAACACATGAAGTTTTTGTTGGAATCAATTAAATAAGCATATTCATGTTTTAAATTATCATAATAAATTAAGTTATTAAATGCTTCTATTTTAGAATTGTACAAAGTCACATAAAGCCCATATTTATACGTTGGTAAGCAAATATTTATGTTTGTATGCTTCAGTGGTAGCAGTACATTTCTAGTAAAATTTATTTTACTTACAATGTTACCAGATTGCTGTATTTCATTTTCACTTATAAAAATAATGCAATAGTATTTTAATGTGAAGTTTTCAAGTTTCTGTTCAATTCCGGTAAGTGCTTGTTGTAGACCGCCGCCCGGAGTTGAGTAGTGAGTGGCAGAGTTGTGAGTGTGAAAAACTGCGTTGCGCAATTTGTAGTATCTTGTGCTTTGAACTGTTGCTAATTATACATACTTTGTTGCTTTCTTTAGATTTCTGTGGTGAGGCCGCTTTACTAGATGCAGCATACTTCGACTACAAAAAAGCCTTCGATTTGGTGGATAACGACAGGTTGTTACACAAACTCTCAGTTATAGGTTTTACCCCAAAGTTGCTTGAATTTTTTGCCACATATCTGAAGAATCGGTGCCAATTTGTTAGGCTTAATGGTTATGAGTCTGGCAACTATTATTCCAGATCTGGAGTAAGCCAAGGTAGTACCTTGGACCCTACCCTATTTCTTATTATGATAAATGACCTACCTGACGTAATCAGATTTGCAAAGTGTCTTTTGTTTGCAGATGACCTAGTTATGTTTAGGGATAGGTAGTATGGAGGATGCCCACTTACTGCAAAGTGACATTAACGCAGTCGCTGCGTGGGTTTGCTACTAATCGGTTGACTTTTAATAAGACGAAATGTAAAACAGTTATGTTTTCTAGAAAAAGGATGAATATAATAACTTCTTATAAATTATTTGACGCTCCTTTGGATAGAGTTGACGATATACGCAATCTGGGACTAACATTAGATAATAAGCTTGACTTTCACAAACACGTGACTAATAAATGCAAGTCGACAAGTAAATTGTTAGGTTTTATAATCAGAATATCATCTGAGCTAAAGAGCCCTTCAGTAGCTTTGGTATTATTTAATGCCTACATACGCAGCCGACTTGAATATGGGGTGATCATCTGGGACCCTCATGAGACCAAATACATTATAATGCTTGAAAGACTGCAAAAAAAGTTCGCGCGTTGGCTCTACAAGAGAAATTACGGGTACTATCCCTATTTGTTCCCCTCAATGTTCGTGTACGGCATGGTGGGTTTCGTTACGCTCGCCTCAAGAAGGAAATTACTGCTTATGGTGCACTACCTCTCCGTACTGTATCATAAGATAGATTGTCCGTACATACTTGAGCGTGTCTGCCTCGCCGTGCCCGACCGCATATCTTGGGACTGCAACGGCTTAGTGGCGCCGCGGCGTAACCCGCGCCTGCTGCCGAAATCGACCACTCGCATCATCTACGCTGCCCAAGCACCTACAATTCGCGCTCTTCGTCTGATCGGGGATATGCTCGCTCAATATAAGGATTCTGATTTGTTTGCCGATGGGCTAGCGGCTTTGGTGGCAACTACCCACGAGTTCATTTACCAGCTAATGACATAATTTAGTTTAGTTTATTTGAGTTTTTTTTTTTTCTGTAATTGGTAAATTAATCTCTGTCGTAGTAGGTATTAAGCTTGACATCTTCTTCTAATTTTATTATTGTTACTGTTTTATTATAATTTTTATATGTTTTTAATTTAAGTTGACATTTTGTATTTATTTTCTGACATAGGTATTTTTCAAGTATGACATTTTCAGTTATTTTATTCAATTTCCATTTGTTTTGAATATTTTTTTATATTTTTGTATTTGATTCTAATTTAGATTTTATTGTTTTTCTAAATTTTCTCGGGTCTGGGTGTTTTCTATGTATAATAAGTATGTATTTAAGTATTTTAAGTATGTTTATCCGTTATCTAGTAACCATTTAACGAGTTTCTTCGAAGCTTCTCTTGGGCTAGATAATTGGTGTGACTGTAGGAAAGTTTAATTTAGTTTAATTTAATTTAGTTAATGATCTTATATTGCACGTCTTAGATGATTCTTCGTGACGAGGTGATATTCCAAATTCAGTGAAAGTTGAGGCCACTGATTGGCGTCTGGAGTGTATATTTTTTTTAAATTATTTCTAATCGTGTTAAATAATAGTCGTGATTATATGTATGTATGTATAATATGGAGGAAAGGTTAGACGTCCTCCGTGGTCGAGTAGTCAACGCACTGTTTCGCGTCGCTATTTTTGTTGTGGTTAGGGTTCCTTTCTCTTTCAGGTGAATTAAAAAAAAAATCATCAGCCTATATAAACGGCTCACTGCTGGGCACAGGCTTTTCCACATGAATAACGGCATATGGGGAGATCGGGCCATAACCCACCACTCTGGCCTAATGGAGGTTGGTGGGTTTTACCGACCACCTTACGACATCAACCGGGGCCAATGGCTTCACGTGCCTTCCAAAGCACGGAGGAGCTCGAAACAAGGGGATTAGCAAATTTCATTGTGAAATTTGCTAATCCCCTTGTTTGACCTAACCACCTTTTAGAGGTCGGCACAAATGATGTTTCCATTGTGTCTGGTTTGTGCCGAATGAATGGAAATTGCAATAATAATATCTCAACTAATAACTTTGCGGTTAACGTGTAAGACGCATTTCGGTTTTCCATACAAGCTTAATTAAACGAAAGATTTTAATATTTCTATAGTGAACTTTAAATCGCATTAACTAATTAATGTTTTTTTATGTTTCTTACAAACTATTCAGATCTCTGTATTTTACTTTAACATGCATAGTGAAACTAACGGTTACTTACGCGGGGTCCACCTGATATAAAAATGGCTCATTTGTTTTAAAAAATTTGAACTTAGTAATTTTTATGGGATACCGAAACTAATTTTAAGTGGTTTTTCAATAGTACCTTTAAGATTGTACTGTATTCTTAGTCTTGGGCACAACACGTGTTGTTACTAAAAGAACGCGGGACGGAACTCCGAACTAGAAATTTATTTGCCGCATCTAAATTCTAAGGAGGCGGCTTTTAACCACCTCTCTTGACTACTCTTTGTACTGTGACTTGACGGATGATAGTCAAGTTACTCCCAAGGTCAGTTGGACTTACATAGCTTCCGTACATGTGGTACTGCCATCTTCTTCCATTGAAACGTTAGCGCGGAAACTCGAGCCCTCTACGACTATATTTGTTTGTATAGAACTTCAGTCGGTCTCGATCTGTCGGTGGGGGAGCACGCGCGCGCCCTCGCAACCGCCCGCGTAAACCTTCATACATTTTAATTAAAATTAATAATTTCGGAAATTGTCCAGTTAAGCCTCTTGTGACGTTTCGGCCGTGTGTCCGACGCGTGTAGCAAACTTTCGCGACGAGCTTTTGTTTTTCCGTTGCGCTGCAAAACTTTTCGGTTCGTATTTTGGACGTGTATTCTTTTTTTTCAAAGTGTGTGTGAGTGATGTTGTTTGTGTAGAGAAATATTAGAAAATTGAGTGTGGAAGTGAGGAAGGGATAGACTTTATAAGGAGTCTGTCGCCACCGAAATTAATTAAGTTAACCTGAGGTGAGTGCTCTAATTACGGAGGTGTCACTGTGTCAAATAGGATAAGAGTATAATGTTGACGATAAATCTATTAAGGCAATTAAGATTTACGGATTTATCGTTTGCAAGTAGTTCGGTTGAATTTCAAACACTTTGAATGCTAAAGATTTATTGAGAGAAGTATTGGATGTATTTAATAATATAAAAGAAAACCAATTAATTTCCCCGAGAATAATTAAAACTATTTACGTGCACGACAAGCAATGGTATGGAGTTATCCAAACAAGTGTCTTCACAAATGATTAATTAGAAGTGAAGGCCCCTCTGGATTTTTTAAATTATTTCTCTATTAAGGCATATTTTCTTCCATTACATTGTAACAAGCCTTGGCAGCGGGTTGTCCTATTATAAAAGAGTACGAACGTATAGCATACTTAATAATAAGTAATGTACTAAATGTAATACTAAAGATTAAAATCATGACGTCAACATTGTGACAGTGATGATTTAAATCTTTGAAATAATAATACACAAAAAATCCTTTCTACGCTCACACCAATTATCTAGCCCAAATTACGTAAGTTTCTTTTGAAACTTGTTTACGGATAAAGATACACAAACATATAAAACATCCAGACCTGAAATTAATTTACAAAAAGAGTTGTTTTCCAATTTGACCCCACCGTAAATTGAACCCGGCACCTCAGATATAGAGCAGCGCCAGAACTGGCGTGCTATACTCGACCACGGAGGTCGTAAATAATGTAGTAGTAAAAGTTTTATACATCATCACACTAATATTATACAGGCGAAAGTTTGTGAGTGTGTATGTTTGTAACTCTTTCACGTAAAAACGACTGAATGGACTTGGATGAAATTCGGAATACAGATAGTTTATAACCTGGATTAACATATAGGATACTTTTTATCTAAATATTCTAACGGGAACTGGAACCACGCGAGTGAAACCGCGAGCGGCCGCTAGTTAATAATAATTACGTAGTCAAAATAAAATACCGAAAGTGAAAAGGTTATTTTAGGTACGAATACTATCGTGGTAACTTTACAGAAGAGTGGATTATTTAAGACCCCTTAAAACTATCGCGCGACTAAGTCCCAAAGTAAATCCTTCATAGGTGGAGACGCCCTAGGACGGAGTAAAATTTACTATGCCACAAAACAAATGCTCCATATAATGCAACTAGCAACAGACATCTTGTGCAGGGCATGTGGGGAGAAAACGGAGTCCATGCAACACTTACTGTGTGACTGCGACTCCCTTGCTAGGAAAAGTCTCCTGGGATTGGTCTACCCGAAACCAGAAAATTTCAGGCTTTTCGCCCTCAGAGACATAGCCAAATTTATGGCAGTCGTTTTCACTGAGGAAACAGAGTGATAGGACGGGGTTGCACAAAAGATCCCAATGGGTCGACGTGCTGCTGCGAGAGGGAGACCTTTGCGGGCCCCACTAAGATAAGATAAGATAAGAAGTCCCAAGGTCAGCAACGCGCGAATATACAGTGTTAAAATTATCAACCGTAACCGTGTCGCGGAGCGGTGAAAGAATACTACCACCCCCTCTCTTCCCTTGGGTGTCGTAAAAGGCGACTAACGGCCTAAAGACTAGCCATACATTCAACAGCATAGAGCGGCGATGGGCTCACCACCTGTCACAGCTGAGCACATGTGGACTATGGTAGAGGACTGCTTTTGCTGTCCGCGTTGCCTAGACTCTGACTAACCCTTCGGGGATAATAGTCGTGATTATATGTATGTACCTATTTATATGTGAATTATTTTACATTATTTCCTTTACAAGTTATGAAATGACAAACCCAGCACACTTAGTAAATATAATTCACATATCTATAAGTATTTTTAATAGTCCACGGTTTATTTATCTTTATTACTGTTAAAACTATTGAGGTCTGTAGAGAAAGAAAAAAAATTACCGTGTCTCGTAGCGGTGAAAGAATACTACGACCCCCTCTCTTACCTGCTTACCTGGGGTGTCAAAAAAGGCGACTAACGGACTAAAGACTGCACACATATTCAACAGCATAGGGCGACGATAGGCTCACCACTTGTCACGCTAAGCACATGTGCAGTCGCTATTTGGTGAAAAGTGGACTATGGCAGAGGACTGCTTTTGCGGTCTTCATTGCCTGGTGTCTGACTAGTCCTTTGGGCATAAATTTCAGGACTCTAATCTAATTAGGAGCTAATTGCCAAAAAAAGTTACACCGTATACAAGTTAGTGAAAAAAAAACAATATAATTATTAAAATTAAAAACATAAGTAACTGAAAACATAAACAAATAAACATTAGTCATACCTAATTATTAATATTATACTTAACAATGACATAACCGTTAAAAAGACTATGATCTATCTTTGTGATATTTATAGTTACCTATATTGAACTTTAAAATCTTAAGGTAAACAACCTGTTTCTTGACTTTGTCTCACCTTGTCCTTGGATGTGTTGTGTTTATGTTTATAAGTTTAAGTAAATCACATCTCTTTAAAAGGTTGTCTTTCTGTTCGTGTATATCTATTAAACTACGAAAAGATAACGAGACGTTGAAAAAAATTACTACCTACCAACTCAGGTGGGTATCGAACCTATGGCCTCCACAATAGTAAACTAATAAATATATACAGTGATAAAACAGTTATTATTTTTTCTTGCATGAAGTAGTTCTTAGCAGATGTACGTTTTCTCAAATCATTTATTATTCTTATAGCTCTTTTTTTGATATTAAAACCTTTTATTATTTCGGCGGCATTACCCTATACGGCAATTTCATATCTTATACTTTACATATATCCATACATATTATATTCATGACTATTATCCCCGAAGGGTTAGTCAGAGACTAGGCAATGAGGACCGCAAAAGCAGTCCTCTGCCATAGCCCACTTTTCACCAAATAGCGATGGCATTATAATATAATGCCGTCGCTATTTGGTGAAAAGTGGACTATGGCAGAGGACTGCATGCTCACCGTGACAGGTGGTGAGCCCATCGCCGCTCCATGCTGTTGGATGTATGTGTAGTGTTTAGTCCGTTAGTCGCCTTTAACGATACCCAAAGGAAGAGATGGGGCGGTAGTATTCTTTAGTGAGCCGCTATAATTACCACACGGCAAATTTTTCATATCGTAAAATATTACGACTTTACGATGACACTAAATATAGTACAGTATTTTGTATAATTATGCATATAATTCGTTAGCTAATTTAATATATTATATTAGGTTTTGCGGTTGTCCATGAACAGCGGTGATTACTCTCCATCACGTGACCCGCCTGCTCGTTTGCCTCCTTCATATACAAAAAAAAAAGAAAAAATTAGTAGGTACCTACACAAAATCAAGCTTACAGAGATAATATTTAAATTGAGTTTGTAAAAACATTCTTTAGGAGAATTTTAACTACTACAATCTTAAAACAAACAAGACCATCGTTGGTTTTGCGAGTTTCCCGAACGAGGGACGAAAATTTTAAATATCTCGATTTTTTCCTGAAAATCGATATTTTTAAAATTTATGTCACCCACCTATCTTTCACATCGGCATTATGAAAGTTGCTTAATATGCAAGATTGCCAACCGATGTTTTAGTTACCTACTGTTTTGTCTGTAGGTATAACAATTTAGCATATGTATAGTCCCACTGTTGGGCAAAGAGAGTTTGTGATTAGAAACCCGTATTTGGTAATATTGGTGATGAAACCATTGCCTATTAATTGTAGTGATGACTTAACTTGCTAAGATAGAGTTCTTCTTTCTTCTTCTTCTTCTTCTTCTTCGCCCAGCAGTGGGACAGTATATTCAATGATTATTTGCCTTAACAATATTGGGCGTAATACCACAAAAAGTAAACGTTTCCGTACAAATTTAATATCCAATTTTTTCGGTAACGAACTTGTCATGTGACCTCAACTATTTTCCTAAGGAAAGGGAAAAAGTTTTACCAAAATACTGGTATAGGTAAAAAAAAAATCTGTCGAAATACCCGCGTTGCCAGCGGCCAATTATAAAGGCAGCATGCTTGCATGGTAATTAGGCAGTGCCGATGCCGTGACGTCACGCGAAGCCTTATCGAAGGTTGGCAGTATTTTTACCGTCCAGTTCATGAACTCGACTACTTCGGTTATGTCGAAGTGTTTAGTTACGATGTAGTTTTATGATGGAGGCCTTTGTCCAGCAGTGGGACGGTGTGTAGACATTGTGGACTATACATACTTACATTTTTTTACGACTATTATCCCCGAAGGGTTAGTCAGAGACTAGGCAATGAGGACCGCAAAAGCTGTCCACTGCCATAGTCCGCGTTTCACCAAATCAGGTGATAGTATTCTATTAATAGTCCGCTGCCATTGTGGACTATTTCCAATTGTGGACTGTGTCCAAGACGACAAGACTAAGTCCTTGTTAACTATATCCTACTAATATTATATTATTGACGACCTCCTTGGTCGAGTGGTTATACACCGGTTTTCATGGTGTCGCCATCTCTGAGGTCCCGGGTTCGATCCCCGGTCGGGTCAATTTAGAAATTATTGTTTATCTAAATTGTCTCGGGTCTGGGTGATTTCTATGTATAATAAGTATGTATTTAAGTATTTTAAGTATGTTTATCCGTTGTCTAGTAACCATTTAACGAGTTTCATAATGAAGCTTCTCTTGGGCTAGATAATTGGTGTGAGTGTAGGAAAGTTTATTTATTTATTTATTTATTTATTTATTTATAATAACACCCAAGAGAAAAGATCGGGTGATAGTATTCTATTAATGGACCGCTGCCATTGTGGACTATTTCCTATCGTGGACTGTGTCCAAGACGACAAGACTAGGTAATTGTTAACTATTTTACAAAATAAAGTAAAGTACGTAGCGGTGGAAGAATACTACCACCCCCTCTATTCCCTTGGGTGTCGTAAAAGGCGACTAACGGACTTAAGACTGCACATAAATCCATCCATTAGAACGGCGATGGGCTCACCACGTGTCACGCTAAGCACATGTGCAGTCACTATTTGGTGAAAAGTGAACTATTGTAGAGGACTGCTTCTGCTGTCCTCATTGCCTAGTCTCTGACTAACCCTTAGGGGATAATAGTCGTAATTATTATGAATGAACAAACAACCTTTAAACTGTCACACTCCAGGGCTCCAGCATTAAATCGCTAAAATTGATAGTGTTGAGCCTTGTAGGTACGTTTTTAATAAAGTTCTGTTCTTAAATAGTTTACAGTTATACGCGTAAATACAAATAAATACATATATTTAGACGAATTGAGAACCACCTTCTTTTTGAATTCAGGTAAAAATTAAACTTAGCCCCCCTGTAGTTACAGTCTCAAGTGCATAATATAATTATAATAACAATTGTATGAAGTGCTAATGGAAAGATGTGCTCCCTGTCAACCACTAAGGGAAACGGGCGCAATGTATGTACCTATGTATTTGTGATGTAACGAATACTCGCATGATTTTTGATATTCGCATTCGCATTCGTAAAATGTATGCGAATACTTTGCGAATGAACGTCTGAAAAAATATTCTAAGATGTAAGTTAAAATAAGTCCATATTTCACTAGAAACTGATTTACTCATATTAAAAAAAGACTAATTACACTCTAACCTCAAAATTCACGTGATTTTATTTACGTACTTTCGATAAGTAAACAGTCTCATACAAGCCGCATATGATCTATGTATGTCTTTAAGTAAATAAAGAAAGAATGTAAACTTTTCTATACTTTCACACCAAATTCTCTAGCCCATATAAAGATTAGGAAATTGTTTTTATTTGTTAGATAACGGATAATCATACTTGTAATTCAAAGAAATCACGCAGTCCCAAAATCAAATTAGCAATATAGTCATTTCTAAATTGACCCGACCGGGATTCGTACCCGGGAACCTCAGAGATGGCGACGCCAGAACCGGCATGCTAACTATTCGATCACAGCCGGTAGTCGACATAATTAATAGGAATAAACTTAATTCTTTACAATAACAATTAAATATAATTCTAATATTACAGAGTATTTTATTATTGTACGGTGACATTAGGGATGTGCAAATCGATTGATCAAATTTTCGTCTTACATAATGTTTGTTTACTCGTGGGTTCGAATCCAATTCGCGCTTTCCTGAGACTGGTTTTTTTTTATCTAGTAATAATTTTTTCCTATAACTATATAGCATGGTGAATGCCAAAATTTCAATAATAAAGATAATGTATGTTGATACTTGAACGATGGAGGTCAGACTGACATACCGAAACATTTTATAGCAATCTGATGTCGTTAATCTTACATTTTATTTGTGCCTGACGTTTCGAACCCTTTTTAGGGTCGCCCTGTGACTACTGACCGCTGTAAAGTGTTTCATTTCAATGTGTACTGACCGCGTAAACTTTGTTTACCAATATACCTAACAAAAGCTAAGTGCATTGTTATGTTATTAGAAATTTAGCAAAGATATGTATATCTGAGGCGCCAGTAACTAAAGGGATCACATTAAACTGTAGTGTAATATTCTAATTAATATTATAAATTGCGAATTATCTTAGAGTTTGTTTAAGCGTTGTTAATGCAAATAATCAAATATTACGAATTTTTAAAGCAGTCTAATCTTAAATGAATATTTAAAATATGTCATCATCATCAGCCTATAAACGTCCCACTGCTGGGCACAGGCCTCCCACGTGGACAATAGCACGTGGGGATATTGGGCCGTAACCCACCACGCTGGCCCAATGCGGGTTGGTGGGTTTTAACGACTGCCATCTTACGACAACAACCGGCACCAACGGCTTAACGTGCCTTCCGAAGCACGGAGGAGCTCGAGACGTTTTTAATTTGGTCACCCTTCCAGCGACTCGGCATTGTGAAAGTTGTTTAGCGAGCAAGATCGCAAGCCGAACGCGCTAGCCGCTGCGCCATCGAGCTCCTCGTCGAGTTTAAAATATTTATTGTAAAATAATTCTATTCGAATCTCCTCGATGCAAATTCTTAGAGGTTTGATAAGACATTTTTTTGTTATCGTATGATAGGCTTGCATTTGGCCACTATCTCACCTGATGGTAAGTTTTTTTTTTTTTTATAGCAGAAGGAGGCAAACGAGCAAGCGGGTCACCTGATGGAAAGTAATCACCGCCGCCCATGGACACCCGCAAAACCAGAGGAATCGCAGGAGCGTTGCCGGCCTTTAAGGAAGGAATAGGCTCGTGCTAAGTGATGATGTGGCCTACGGTGGAACATGCTTGCCTAGAAGTTACCTGTCCACTCGTGATTTCACGTATACACATGTCATGTTAATGTCAAAAGCGTTGAAAAAATTCGCCCGGATTTCGGAGGGCGTGGGTTTGTTCCCACCTGAGGTAGACCTTATTTCAACGTTTATGCTAAAGTGAGTTTAAACCGCTATGCCGATTTTGATAAAGTTTGGTATAGAGATAGATGGGGCCCTAAAGACGGTTATAAGCTACTACGCGAAAAACTAACGAGATATAAGCCACGGGCACAAGCTAGTATACTTATAAATAATTTTAACTAATACGAACCAAAATAGTGTTTTATTATCAAACATATAATACTTACGTATATTATCCCCGAAGGGTTAGTCAGAGACTAGGCAATGAGGACAGCAAAAGTAGTCCACGATTCACTAAACAACAACAATACCGTGTCCGTTAGTGGCCTTTTACGACACCCAAGGCAAGTGATGGGGTGGCAGTATTTTTTCACCGCTACGTGACACGGTTAGGCGACAGTGATATTTCTTTTAAAAGTACACATGAAAACATCATTACAAGACTGAACTCCAAAAAAGGGTGCAGTGTGTCTTCGAAGAAGTTATAATGTCATCTGCACGGGCAGACGGAAAAGCTGGCCACGGCGAGCGTAGGTATATTTCGTAGCGGAATGTCAGAGTGGAGCGACCTACTTTTGTCGATTCAGTTATGCACACAACTGTACAAGTGGCATGTTTCTGTTTGGAGTAAGATTTGTAAGATGGAAATAAACAGATGTTCTATTTTTACTTATATTTCAATTTTATTACACCACAAATTCCAGATTACTATTTCATTTAAATGCTATTACCGAGGAAATGGCTGGAATTGAACTGTACAATTGCTATCACATCTTAAGGTGACGGAACACAATAAAGTAACATAATAGGGTTGCATCCATGTTTGGATGAGATCTGTTTAAAAACCTGTTTGTGAAAGAATACTACCACCCCCTCTCTCTTCCCTAGGGTGTCGTAAAAGGCTACTAACGGACTAAATACTGCACATACATTCAACAGCATAGAGCGGCGGGCTCACCATCTGTCACGTTGAGCACTTGTGTAGTCGCTATTTTGTGAAAAGTATGGTAGAGAGTCTGCTTCCTTATTGCCTATTCTATGACTAACCCTTCGGGGATAATAGCCGTGATTATATTATGTATGTATGTATGATACTGTCCAACTGCTGCATCGAAAAATCCATTGACTTCATTCATTCACTTTGTCCAACTTGCAGCATTTCGGTTTGAAGGTTAGCGAGACGGGAGTGAGACGAGACCTATTGAACGTAAAGGCTTGAACCAAGACTCGTTCCTGAATCCGCAGTGAGTTATCAAATCCGCATTCGACTCTACACAAACGACACAAAGGCCATAGGTCATTCTTTGTCGAAACGTTGAGGGTCGAAGTGCGAGGCAGGCTTACGATCGAGCTGTAGAGAATCGTCGTGCAGGCCAAAATAAAAGTGATAACAAAAGTTGACGTTGAACAAATGAATGCGACTTCGGGTATATCCATTTTCGTATTATAACTAGAGACAACACCGTGGGGCAATTTTTTGGGCGCTGAGCTGCGGCGTGCAAACTATTACTACTAATTCGCCTAGTCACTCACTACTAAGCGATTGCGGTATGTTTGCAGCGTACGGGCGGCAACTCAGTGCGCAATACATTGCTTCGAACTTTCGCTCTAGCTATAATACTTCAGTGGGTTTACCTATCTGGCTACTCAAATTCGCTTTAATGCCCCGTTCGCGTGATTCAGCGGCACCGTTTATCCCGTAATTTCTGGAGTTATATAACTACTTTCCCAGTTTTTTTTTGCTTTACGTTTATTTCACACGTGATTGCACTCGCCGAATTGACGGTCGCCATTTTGTATAACTCGTCTCTTTTATATACACACCACACCTGATCTATGAAAATACTTAACTATAGTAAAACCCTGATATTGCAGACAGGCAGCGCAGTTGTAGCTAGTCAGGTAGGTAGACTTAAGACAAGCCTATAAACGTCCCAGCGCTGGGAAATTAGGCCATAACCTATCACGCAGGACAAATGCGGGTTCTGTAGTAAAAAAAATGTTTAACCATCTCTAAAAAAAGAACAGTACAAAAATGAAAGGAATGTATCAAAATTGGTTTCACCCTGCGTATACGTACGTAGCAAACTCATAGTAGCGTGCTACGAAGTTGCCGCGACTCCGTAGCGACTCGTAGCAAGTTGTAACAGGTTCCTTTTGAAGCCGGCTAAAATTACAATAATTTGTCATTACTTAAGTCGCTTTCAAAGTAAAATATTCTATTTATTTATTTAAACTTTGCAACATTACATTACGGCGGACTTAATGCCTCAGGCATTCTCTAACAGTCAACCATAGGGTGGTGCGGAGATGACATGGTAGGTCCATTTATGTGTGTTAGTAAAAGTTTACTAAAATATATATCGATTTATTAAAAATCATTCGTGGTTATATGTATGTATGTTTATTTAGGTGACATTGGTAGTATGATACAGTTACATTTGCATTTATTTTCTCTTTTGCTACTGTTCTTTACGATTGAAATAGGTACTTTTGAAAACATAAAATATTGTTCTATTGGAGAAATATTCAAATGATCCGTAGTATTCCTTTGAGCTTTTGCCGCAATGGCTAACTGAATTTTCTCGTTCGATTTCATTCCACAGATTACAGTTCAAAGGGTCTTTGAACGGGCACAGATTACATAACACTTGATAACACTCTACAATATCAATTATATATTTATATATATATAATTATGCCTATTATCCCCGAAGGGTTAGTCAGAGACTAGGCAATCAGGACAGCGAAAGCAGTCCTCTACCATAGTCCACTTTTCACCAAATAGCGGCTGCACATGTGCTCAGCGTGACAGGTGGTGAGCCCATCGCCGCTCTATGCTGTTCGAAGTATGCGCAGTCTTTAGTCCGTTAGTCGCCTTCTACGACACCTAAGAGAAGAGAGGGGGTGGTAGTATTTCTTTACCGGTATGCGACACGCTTCTTTATCATCAGCCTATTAACGTCCCACTGCTGGGCACAGGCATTCTCACATGGAAAATTGCACGTGGGGAAGTTGGGCCATAATCCACCACAATGGCCCAATGCGGGTGGGTTTTAAAGACTGCCATCTTACGACAACAACCGGAACCTACGGCTTTACGTCCCTTTCGAGCACAGAACATGCTTAATGGTAATCTTGACCTGCCCTGCAGTAGAACAGTACATTATTAATAGGCTTTGACTTCACCTTGTTGTGTTTGTACTTACATAATACATATAATCATGGCTATTATCCCCGAAGGGTTAGTCAGAGACTAGGCAATGAGGACAGCAGCAGCAGTCCTCTACCATAGTCCAGTTTTTACCAAATAGCGACTGCACATATGCTCAGCGTGACAGGTGGTGAGCCCATCGCCGCTGTGTTTGTGCCGACACGAGTACAAACTCGATCTTTTTTTTTTTTTTATACTAAGCCCGGCAAATGACCCCACTCCATCTGATGTTAAGTGGAAATGAGGTCCAGGCGCGAGAACAACTGGTGCAGCGTAAGAGACGTAGCATCAGTCATCCTCACTCTGCCGGCCCACAAAGTGCTTCTTCACGCCTCGTTTGAAGGACCCTATGTCATAGGTAGGAGGGAATACGTGTGCTGGTAGACTATTCCATCTTTTGGAAGTGCGGCAAAGAAACGAGTCACCAAATTTCTTTGTGCGAGATGGAATGTTAGAGACTGTAAATTGGTGACGCCGGAGAGCAGCACGCGTACTCCTATGGAGGAAGGGAGAAGGAGGGATGAGGTCAAAGAGTTCTTCAGAGCACTCGCCATGGTATAAACAGTAAAAGACGCTGAGTGACGCAATATCTCTACGCAATTGCAAAGGCTCGAGAGTTTTAGTGACCTCTGCATTGCCGATAATGCGCACAGCGCGGTGCTGCAATCTGTCCAAGGCATCGAGAAGGTACTTTGCGGAGCCGTCCCAAAGGTGAGAGCAATACTCCACGCAAGACCGCACCTGTGTCTTGTATAATAGACACAACTGATCAGGCGTGAAGAATCGCCGCACCTTGTTCAGGACACCGAGTTTACGTAAGGCATTTTTAATCACGGTTTCGATGTAGTCCTTTTGGTTCAGATCGCAGCGGATATCCATACCGAGCATGTTAATACTGCTCTGCAGGCCTAGAGATGTACCCTAAAGAGAGGGAAGGGGAAGGAATGGCGACTTTTTCGCTGTGAACGCGCACACCTGTGTTTTCTTGGTATTGAACTCCACCAGATTATCGGAGCCCCATTTAGAAATGAGGTCTAACACCCGATCGAGCTCAATGATAAGATTTGCTCGCTTCATTTCGGTGTCTACCCGCCCAGCCGTTGGGTGCCCGTTATATCCCCCATGCACTGTGCTATCATCTGCATAGCAATGAATGTTTCCAAGAGGAAGCATGTCATTGATATGCAGAAGGAACAGCGTGGGGGATAGAACGAGCCTTGAGGAACACCAGCGTTCACTGACATGAACCGCGAAGCGCATCCATCCGAAAGGACACGGATTCTACGCTCATGCAGGAAGCTGGCAACCCAGGTACAGAACTGAGCGGGCAAACCGTATGCCGGGAGCTTGGAGAGAAGAGCTTTGTGCCAGACCCGATCAAAAGCCTTGACTATGTCAAGGCTAACTGCCAGTGACTCGCCACGCTTGTCAATAGCTTTACCCCAGAGATGTGTGACGTACGCTAGAAGATCACCCGTTGACCGTTTTGGCCGAAACCCATATTGACGATCGTGAATTAGGGAGTGATCTTCTAGGTATCGAATAAGCTGTTTGTTCAATATTCGTTCTAGGATCTTACACAACACTGAAGTTACGGCTATAGGGCGGTAATTAGTCGGATCTGACCGATCTCCTTTTTTAGGGATCGGTTGCACATTAGCTTCTCTCCAAGATTCCGGCACACAACCCGAAGAGAGCGAGAGACGGTACAGACGCGTTAACACAGGGGACAACTCCGCTGCACACATTTTCAGGACTATTGCTGGGATGCCATCAGGACCGTTAGCTTTCCGGACATCGATTGACTGCAGTTCTGCACGGACATCACACTGCCTGATTTTAATATCAGACATTGTGTGGCCACAGTGAGGAATTGAGGGTGGCTGTGCATCACAGTCATCGATCCGGGAGTTAGCCGCAAAGAGTTTGGCCAGGAGATCGACCTTTTCCTGCGGCTTGTGAGCTAAAGTTCCGTCAAGACATCTCAGTGGTGGCAGCGAGGGTTGGCAGAAGTTGGATTGCACGGCTTTGGCCAGACGCCAGTAGCTACGGCTGCCCGTAGGATGCGTCAGGAGTTCTTGGCCTACTCGTGCAACGCGCTGGGCATCCGCTCTAATGTAGGCCCTCATACACGACTTGGTGGCATTATTATAGGCTGCTTTTAGCGAGCGAGTTTCGGGAGCCCCATGAGCTTTACCTCTGATCCAAGCGCGGTATGCCGTCTGTTTGCTCTCAACAGCGCTGGCACACTCGCGATTGAACCAGCGGTTGCGCCTGCCTTTGCTGATGACATAGGAGTGTGGAATATAGTATTTCATTCCTAATACTATCTCATCAGCAACGGCAGTGGCGCTAGCGGTCGGGTCCTTCCCACTAAAGCAGCGCTGCCTCCAAGGGACGGATGCAAAATACTCCCGCATCCCGTCCCAGTCTGCCGACGCGTAGTGCCAAATCTGGCGAAAATCTTCGAAACCGCTGTTGGCGGGCGCAATGCCAAGGGCACTTTGCTGGATATCAAGCAGTGATCCGAGGAACCTAAAGGAGCTCGAATCTCCACCCGGTATCCAGCTGGGCGACTCGTCAGCAGAAGGTCGAGTAAGGATGGCGCATGGCCAACTATGTCTGGGATCCTGGTGGGCTGGTTCACCAGTTGCGTCAGGTCATGCGTGAGAGCGAATGTGTGGGCAGTTCTACCAGCATGGTCTGTTTTGGAGGAACCTAACCACAACTCATGGTGGGCGTTGAAGTCCCCGAAAAACACGAGTTCCGCCTATGGAAACCGCTCCTGCGCATCATCTGCTACCCGACTAAGATGTTCAATTAGTCGAGTTGTCTCCATGTCGCCGTTATGGGATCGGTAGACGCAGACGTAGACACGGCAATGAGAGCCTAAGTCGACGTGTACCACTAGGAGGGAGAAGGAAGGGTCCTCCAGACAGCGCAGACGGCGACAGCAAACATCCGCCCGAACGAATAAGCAAACTCCGGCTTTGACTTTGAAGGATTCTTCAAGCACAAAGCCGGGATAGTTCAGGTAGGTGGTATCAGCTGGGCGGATTATTTGCGTCTCCGTCAGCAACAACATTGCTGGCCGTGCCGTCTCAAGATGGTGGTGGACGGCATTGAGGTTTGCATGGAGTCCGCGGATGTTAGCGAACTCCACCTCAAACGGTAAGGTTTTGGTGGGGGTGTGCACCACTGTAGTACCAGTTTTGTTGTTAGGCGCTGTCATTTTAGGAGTGGAAAGAGAGAGGCGTG
Organism: Scoparia ambigualis; assembly: GCA_963921215.1. Lineage (NCBI taxonomy): Eukaryota > Metazoa > Arthropoda > Insecta > Lepidoptera > Crambidae > Scoparia > Scoparia ambigualis. The sequence continues at coordinate 6,191,025 of OY992516.1, read as the reverse complement.
AATCGAGAAAATGATGCCGCGATGCGAATGGTCAAAGTGTGGTGGCCTGTTTCCCCAGGAATTTGTCCACAGACGAGTATTATTAATCTGCCGAACGGAAGGGCCCCCGAACCCCCCCGGGAATGGCCGCCGGGACCCCACCTTCCGGTCACCAACCGGCACGACGGACCACCCCGAGATTATGCGTGGCATGGTGAGGCAGCCTCACGAGCTGGTTAGGCTCGCTTGGGCCCCTGTACTGTGCCACGGGCGGCCAGCGGGACAACCGTTTCTACGGGTCTCCCTGGTCGGCAGGTTAACGAAGTCCTCCTGGCACTGGTTTAACGGAAGCCTCCACAGACCAAATACATCGCGGCATCATCCTCTCGAGCTCTGGTTATACGCTGGCTGATCCGGAAACGCGACCGACAAGCAGTCACTTGACGGGTTTTACACCATGCGTACGGTGGTCACCAACCAGACGGGTCAAGCCCTACCACCAGTGGAGCAGATCATCGCTCGAAAGAGTCCGTTAGTCGCTTCTTACGACACTCACCGGACGGAGAGAGGGGCGGCGATTGGTATTCTTTCTCCGTCACCGCACGGATAAAATCTAAAACTTCTTCTAAATAAAACCGGTGAACCAATAGCGATCGGAACCAACCTGAGCTTATTTATTTCCGTTAACACTCCGTGGAGTCGACTGTTAGTTTTACAGAGTGCGAAGGAGATTCATTCTTAAGCCGTTGTGATAAGTGTTAGGTTTATATGCAGGCGTGCCCCCGTGTCAAATGTATTAATAAATGGGAATAAAAAACATCTTAGTGTTACTCGTATTGCTGTTTTTTGTACTATTAAGCGGTAGTGGGTTTTCTATACATTGATAGGAAAATTAAAAGGTTCACGAAGTAACTAAGTGTTCATTTGTTACTATGTCAGTAACTCATTAAATAACATTCCTGTTAACCCACCTCGAAAGCTTACCCACTTGTGTTAATACGTGCTAGTAAAGCTAATACTTGTAGCAAGACTTACCTCTGTGTCAGTGAAAAATACACGTAAAGTTAGCATAGAGCAGTGGTTCCTAATATTTTCAATATGGTTACCCCTGTGGTCTATGTGGAAAACTGATATTACCCCGTCTTCAAGATGTTATCAAAACAACCAATAAGCAAGCAAAAACAAACATCTATAATAATCATAAAATGCACAACAGCCTTACAATTTTAACGTATCTATTTGTATAATCTATGGATTAATATACATTTAGTAGTATAGTGAAACTAATCCTAACATAAAAAAACTAGTGAATGTTGGCTCAGTGTAAAGGTTGGTATTGTTTTGCATTCACAAGTTTTTTAATGTTAGGTTTAGTTTCACTTAAAGTGCATCTCAAGTCATGTTCCACACTGAGATGGTTTCTGGCCTTTGTTTTCAGTGTTACTAAAGTAGAAAAACCACTCTCACATCTGTAGACGGTGGCAAATGGTAAAAACAGGATATTCGGCACCTACTTTTAGCCAAAATGTGCTGAGATCATAATTCTGAAATTCTATTTTCAAAGTACCTAATATTCTCGCGTAATCCAAGAAATTCCACTTTTACCGCCACATCTTCGTCTCGGATAATGTCGTCATCAGTAGAAAACGGTCTTAATATCCAAGAGTTCAACTGACGATTATCCAAGTCCATAAAATACTGCTTTAGTGAATCTAATACTGCAGTTTTTTTTTACGATTATAATAATTAGGTTCTTTGTTACCCCCGTGAAATAGCTGGTTTACCCCCGCGGGGGTAATTACCCCCAGGTTAGGAACCCATGGCACAGAGCCTTGATCATCATCAGCCTAGAAACGTCCCACAGGTGAGCACAGGCCACCCCCCATTATTAACAAGTTACATTAACAACAACACAAGGGAAGATTGAGCCATACCTAAACCACCACCGCACCGGCCCAATCCAATTTGTTAAGTTTTAACGACTGCAATGCTATCTTACGAAAACAACCGGGACCAACAGCTTTACGTTTCCTCCGAAGCACGGAGAAGCTCGATTTTTTTTTAAAATTCGGTAACCCATCCAGTGACCCGGCATTATTCAAGTTGCTTAACTTGCAAGATCGCAAACTGAAACACTAAAGCCGTCGAGCTTCTTTAAAAGACACAGAGCAAAGAGTCTTAGTCATTTCCAAACTAAGCATTCGCTCTGTAAAGAAAATTAAACGTTCCATTCTCGAATTTTAGACACAGACCTTCTTTAATTATTTGACGTGAAAGCTGTGTCAAGACGAAGGATAATTGCCTCTCAGCCTATGGAATGTTCAATTTTGCAGACAATCGTTGATAAGCTTGGATAGTAGCCGCTTTGTTGTATAAACAAAATTATGTGTTGTACAAATTGTGGAGCAGCGCAAAATTTTGAGGGCCGGATTTTAGGGAATATTAGCTTGTTACAAGACGGAATAGACGATGACAAGGGAACAAGGTCGCATGTGTTGAACAAACACAATGCCGGATCTGGATAGCTTCAACAACTGCGGCTATTTGAAATTAAAGCGTGTTTTACGAGAACGAGTGGGTACCTATTATAACAACGTGTTGATTTTGATTTCGGGTCATGAAACAATATACCCAAGTTACTAGAATTAATTATACTACGACTTGGAGCTTGACATTCTACTACCTGGTTACATTACGAACTTGACATTCTACTACTTGGTTATTTTACGAACTTGACATTCTACTACCTGGTTATATTACGAACTTGACATTCTACTACTTGGTTATTTTACGAACTTGACATTCTACTACTTACTTGGTTATTTTATGATCTTGACATTCTACTACTTTATTATTTTACGAACTTGACATTCTACTACTTGGTTATTTTACGAACTTGACATTCTACTACTTTGTTATTTTATGATCTTGACATTCTACTACGTGGTTATTTTACGACCTGGGCATCTGGACATTTTACGACTTTGACGTAACACTCTGGAGCGCAACCGACGTTTCCTTATTTTTCTTCGCTAAGGCGCGTAATTCAAAAGCTTTTTTTTAACATGTTTAACACTTTCTGGTGTCTATACATCCACTTACGATATCTACATGAATAAAAATCAATTTCCACGAATGTTGGTTCGTACATCACTTTAGAACGGCTGCACCTATTTAGCTAATTCTTTTTTTGTTGTGTTTGGAATAGTCAGGACGTTTGTGTTGTAGAAAAATTTTGTTACGGGGAACAGAGTGTACACGCGGACAAAGTCGCGGGCGGGCCGCAGTTGCTAATATTATTATACCCTCCGTGTGGTAGAACCGAGGCGGCTTGACTAGCGCGCTTTTGTTTAGAAATGACAAACTTTTTACCCGTGTCGTGTAGCGATGGAAGAATACTACCGCTAGGCTTGCCAACTCCAAAAAAGGCATTCCGGGATTACCCAGCTTGATATCCAGGACTTGGGTATATTAAGCGGGACACAAGTACACAACACACCACATATAAAATAGTTGGTAAAAAAAAACTTGCTTTTACATATTTTATCATTATTTAAAAAAAAATATACAAATGCCTAAACCGAGGGTAGTTGGTATGAGATAGATAGGTACTTACCTATATTATATTATCACTGATTTCAGGGACAAAAAGCGTCCCGCAAGGGGTCACGGCGGGACGACCCAAAATTGACCCAGAAGCGGGACGTCCCGGAAAATCCGGGACGGTTGGCAGACCACCCCCTCTTTTCCCTTGGTTGTAGTAAAAGGCGACTAAGGGACTAAAGTCTGCACATACTTCCAACAGCATAGAGCAGCGTAGAATTCACCACCTGTCACGCTGAGCATATATGCAGTCGCTATTTGGTGAAAAGTGGACTATGGTAGAGTACTGCTTTTGCTGTTCTCATTGCTTAGTCTCTGACTAACCCTTCGGGGATAATAGTCGTTATTTAATGTATGTACGACAAGCTTTTGCTCGCGGTTTCGCTAGCGTTAATTTTTCGCATAAAAAGTAGCCTAAAAATAACCGTCTTCAAATTCATCTAAATCGATTTAGCGGTATAAGCGTGAAAACGAAATAAACAAACTCACTTTCGCATTTATTTCATAATTTCATTTCATAGGTACTAGTAGACCCGACAGACGTTGTCCTGTCCAAATCACAATGACAACTCAACTGACAGGAAAAAGGTAAATGTCACAAAAAAAGAAATAAGAAAACAGCAAAAAGTGTTTAGCAACCAATTAATAATTAATTTATTACGTTTAATGCACGACGTCTTTTTATGATTATAGTTTTAAAATAGTTTTTACTATTTTTTCTCACCCTTTAAATCTTCACTGAACTTTTACAAATATTTCAAGATCAAAATTAGCCAAATTAGTTCGGTCATTCTCGAGTTTTTGCGAGACAAACGCACAGCAATTAATTTTTTATATAATATATAGATATAGATAGTCTGCATAAACACTCCGTACCCCGTGACGTGTTTCCAAAATTTTTCTTACATAGAAACTTTGCCCTGACCATCACAAACACAACAAAAAAAGAATAGAGCGGGTGAATCCTGGGTGAAACGTTCTTCGCGTCAGAGCCGTGGCATTTATTTTTTCTCGTGACTGGTGAAAACAAAAATTACATGGCAAAAGAAGGTTTAAAAACGAGTCATTCTATCAATAACATCCACAAGGGTCAATACTAGGTCCATTTTTATTCTTAATTTATATTAATGATTTACCATTTTATGCGGAAAACTTTTGCAATATTGTTTTGTTTCCTGACGATACATCTTTGATATTTAAGACTGATTGAAATAAAAATAGTTTTGATGACATCAACAGTGCCCTAACAGATGTGTTGAATTGGATTGAATTGGTTTACTACTAATAATATTCAATTAAACGCGAAGAAAACCAAATGTATAAATTTTACTCTACCTAACGTAAAGAATATTATAGTCAATAAAATTAAACTGAATGGTAAACTGTTGGACCTTGTTGATTCAACAGTTTTCTTAGGTATTACCTTAGATTCAAAAATACAGTGGTACCCTCATGTTAGCACCCTTGCGGGGAGACTTAGTTCAGCTGCTTACGCTGTTAGAAAAATTAGGCATTTTACAGACATGGAAACTGCTCGATTAGTCTATTTTAGTTACTTTCACAGTGTTATGTCCTATGTTATTCTACTTTGGGGTAAAGCAGCAGATATAGAAACCATTTTCATTTTACAGAAAAGAGCAATAAGGTCCATATATAACTTAGGATCACGTGACTCCCTTAAAGAGATGTTTATAGAAATCAATATTCTTACAGTTGCATCACATTTTATTTATAACTGTATTGTTTACGTGCGTCAAAACATTTCTCATTTCAAAAAAAATGCGATATACACAAACTAAATAATAGAAATAAGTATAAACTTGTAATTCCTAAATTTCGACTTCAGAAAGTTTATGGATCATTTATGGGACAAAGTGTCATAATTTACAATAAAATCCCGAACGATGTTATAATTTTGCCCTTTGACAAATTTTAGACACATGTTAAGAACAGACTTTTAGAAAAGAGCTACTTACACTGTAAGCGATTACATCAATGACAAAAATGCATGGAATTAACATTCCTCTAGTTTCGCACACATTGTTCTAATGCGTTCATAAGTAGTGCCCGAGTAAAACTTTTAGATTCACTTTTGTTTTTATCTTTTATTTTATTATATAATTGTTTTATGATTATTGATTGTATAATTTGGTAACGACATATTGTTTTGTAAATGTCGTTACTTCTATATCATTATAAAGCTGTGGAGTTTCTTGTGCCCGTTCTTCTCCACAGCTAAAAGACTTCTTGAATTGGTGTTTTCCTGTGCCTATTCATTCATCCATAAAAAAATAAATTTAGATGATTCAAAATGCTTATTTTAAGCTTACTGAATAAAGATATTTTGATATTTGATATTTGAATAAGGCACGGTAATTATGCACAGAAATTATTTGTCATATAATATGTGGTCAGATCCACGAACGATAAAACAGATCCATGGCTTAAATCCACGGTTTTTACAGCCATGGATATGACGACAATTTAAAAATGAATGAATGAATTATATAAAACTATAAATAAAACCGTTTTAATTTTGATTTCCATACCTACTCAGGGATGAATGCAACCATGTGCTGGGGACAGTTAAGTGTAACTATTCTTAATTTAGTAGCAAAACAAGACACAAGCTTTACCTACCTACCGAACCAAAGTTTTATAAATTTGAAAGAACTTAAAAATAAAGTATTTGCGTGAAAGCTAGAGCCACGTCCTTCCTGACGAAGTGCTGCAGCACTACTTGCAATGGTTTGAACCAATCACAAGACTCTTATTACGTATTCAATGAAGTAATAAGCGTGACATTTTATTAAACGACTACAGACACAAGGGTTTTGATTATATTAAAACAATTAATACATGATTTGATAAAGGCACTCTTTCCGTATTTAACAAAGTATTAATGAACGCAGACTTATATATACACAATAACACACCGAGAGCCGCGCGTGTGACATGTAAAAAGCTTATCAAATCACCTCATTTTTCAGATTCAATTGAATGTTTAAACAATTCATTCTGTAAAATATTGGTTTCAATTGATATGCTTCAATTCTACATACACGTAAGAAAACTTATAAGTGCTAAATTATTTTGTGTGTCGTATATTATAATTTATATTATTCTGTGACCCTCAAAATCAAGTGTCCCAGGATTGACCCAAGCAAATAGGTGCGGCCGTACTGATGCGCGAACTAACATCCGTGACAACTGATTTTTATTTAGATAGATATTAGTTAGGAGGTGTATTTGTTTTCATCACTTTTCAATTAATTTGTCAAAGAACGCACCATGGTGTCGCAAGCGACCGTCGACAGCGGTGGCCGTTTACCATTTTGTATGTGTTGGAATATTTGAAAATACTAATAATAATATTTATATAAATATTTATTTGTGTATTTGTATCCACTTATTAATTATTTTAAATCATCAACACACACACACACTGACTGAAATTTGTAAAATAAAAAAATTAAAGGTAAGTACATTAATTAAATTTAAAATAAATAGGACATGTGTTGTCTATCTAATTTCGTATGACTGTGTGTTAGAGGAGCGGGGCCTCCTAAAACAGGCATTTTAGAATGTTTACTAGGATGGTTCCAAACATTGTGGATAGATAAGTTACTTTGATAGACTGAAATAAATGATTTTGATTGATTTTGATTTTGATCTATTGATTATACCATACGATACTTTGTGTAACATTCACTATTTTATATTAGTTACTCAATTGACTTTTCATATAAAACCGTTGTGCCACACACACTTACTTTAATAAACGCATTCGTTCAGACAACTACGAAGTTTTACTTTACCGTCACTGCGTCCCTGCCAACAGTAGTCGCATCTCTTTTTTAATTACTTATTTGGTTTTTTTTATACCTTCAGCGATGACAGAGAATAACCTTCGAGTCGGTAAAAAGAATCTTAAAATCTTATTCTCATCCACTTAATGGATACGTTTCCATCACCATCAGCGTATGAACGTCCCACTGCAGGGCACAAGACTTCCCACGCGGATAATAGCAGGTGGAAAGATTGCTCACCGGTTGGTAGGTTTTATTGACTGCCATCTTACGACAACAATACATACATATAATCACGACTATTATCCCCGAAGGGTTAGTCCAGAGACTAGGCAATGAGGACAGCAAAAGCAGTCCTCTGCCACGTCCACTATTCACCAAATAGCGACTGCACATGTGCTCAGCGTGACAGGTGGTAAGCCAATCGCCTCTCTATGCTGTAAGTATGTGCAGTCTTTAGTCTGTTAGTCGCCTTTTTCGACACCCAAGGGAAGAGAGGGGGTGGTAGTATTTTTTCTACGCTACACGACAACATCCGTGACCGTCGGATTTACGTGTCTTCCGAAGCACTGCACAATCAAAGTGTTCTGTACTATAAAATCATAGACAATCTTAGACTAGGTAAACGTTGGAAACTAGCCCGCAAAACTGAAGTGTGATAATCTGTTTGGAAGATGTTAAGTTCTTGAAAGCAGCTTAAGATTAAGTTAGTTTAATAATATGAGGTAGCTTTTACGTTAACTCGATTCAATTGTCTTAAACTGTGCCGTTAAACTAGTTATGAACTACTTTTAACTGTGTCGCGTAGCGGTGAAAGATTACTAGGTACCACCCCCTCTCTTCCCTTGAGTGTCTTAAAAGGCGACTGACGGACTAAAGACTGCACATACATCCAACAGCATAGAGCGGCGATAGGCTCACTACCTGTCACGCTGAGCACATGTGCAGTCGCTATTTGGTGAAAAGTGGACTATAGTAGAGAAGTGCTTTTGCTGTCCTCATTGCCTAGTCTCTGACTAACCCTTCGGGAATAATAGTCGTCATTGTATGTATGTATTTCCAGCAAGTACCTATGTACTTATAGGTATATTGTGTAGGGGAAGTTAGCCCAAAACGGGTAAGTTAAGGTTGGTGATAAAAAAAAATCAAAAGTATTGATCAACAAAGTTATATTTTTTCACATATAATTCCTTGTACTTTAAATACTTTATTAATAACATTGACTTTTAATAATTCGCTTTTAAAGTAATCAACACTGAAGAAAAACAAAACATCTAAAAATACCCGCTTTACCCTTAGGGGGGGCCTAAAACAGGTATGGTGTTTGGGCAAAACGGGTAATGACTAAATTAACGATATCAGTTTACATTATGGCGATAATTAGTTATCATTGTACTTCTAAATATAATTTTTGATTTCTTAAGGCAATCACAACCATACATTTCAATAATTATGAAAGTAACATGGCAATTTTGAAAAAGTGGCATATGAGAAATAAAATAACGTTTCATTCTTGGCACAGGTCGCAATAATATGGGCCTCTACCTAAATACGAGGTACATGACTCGTGTACCTACATGTTACAATCATCGCACTTAATCCAGTCCTCTGGGCAAATCGGGTAATGGTAAACGGGTACCCGCTTTACCACTACCCGATTTGCCCAGAAGCACACTTTTGATTTAATCCCATGTAACCTATAAAAACAAACACGAAACATGAAAAGTGCTACTTGGTTATATGCAACATCCATTTCACAATATTAACATACAGTCACAATGAGGACATATAAGAATGTTATCGAGTAGTTAGAACAAATCAACAGCCATAATTTTTAGTGAAAATACCAAAAAACTTTAATTATGTCTTACTTTGAAATTGCGCGTTCCACGGGAACGCGATGACTGCCTCTGATTGGTCGGCTGTTGGGCGTTCTAGCTCATTCAAACGTTGCTGTATAACATTACAGGTGCACAGATTCAAAGGCTTACCCGATTTAGGCGGTATACCCGTTTTAGGCGTACTTCCCCTACCTATCATATTGATGTACAGGATGTTTGATGAAAGGAATATAATCCCGCAACTGGCTTATCCAATTTAAGTGCAAAAAGCAACTATTTGTATAAGACCAAATAAGAAATTATGAAAAAGAAATCAGCCGTTCCATGCATTTAGCTCAGAAAGAATTTACAGTTTTGTATGTAGCTAATTCTTTTTGCAATTTTAGAGGCCATACACCCTTCAGTGCGATATTGTAAAGGCTCAATCCAAAACTAGATCCTGAATCGGTAGTGAGTTGTCAAATTCTCGTACTCTAAATTTAACTCTACACAAACGTTAAAAAGGTCACTCTTGATTGGAACATGAGGGTCAGAGTGGGAGGCGAGTTTACGATAGAAGAGAGAATAGACGTACTGCCCTTTCGACGAGAACCGGGTCTGATGGCTTTACGTGCCTTTCTAAGCACGGAGGATTTCGTCACCCATCCAGAGCCTTGCATTGAAAACGTTGCTTATCGGGCAAGATCGCAAACCGAACGCGCTAGCCGCTGCGCCATCGAGCTCCTAAACAGAGTTTGCGGTAGCCCTATTCGTTGAAATGCGTGCGGTCTCAGGTTGTATTCCTGTTTTTGTTTGACAATAATTTGACGAGTGGGACGGCTCGGCTTACGCCGTGACGCGGGGATTATCTTGTTATCCCCCGAAATGGCAAATCGGAATGTAAATATATGTTATGGAACAACAGTAACTAAGTGTTGTTGGAATTTGTCGACTGAACACATTCCGCTTAACACCAGACACCTGCGGACTATCGAGTCGCGGTAGATTCGTTAGCAATGAGATGTTTTTTTTTAAAGAAAGAAAAATATTCATTGACCACACAAACAGTATAACATTAGAAAAAGTTAAATAAAAAATTATAACTAAAGTACACAAGTAACACGGGACAAACAAATAAATATTTTGTGGCCAACTAGGCCCGCCTCAGCATATATTACAGCGACATTTTGTCGCTGCAGCGCTGGTATTCTGGCGGAACCTAAGATGTTCGTAAATTGAAGTAATAAAAATACTACTATACTATTTGTTTGTAGTATTTATGAATTTACCGTTAACTTTTTACATACATACATAAGTACATCACACCCGTTTCAAGCATGTCGATTCTATAAAGTTCAATCGTAAACTCGCCCCTCACTTCGACCCACACGTTCCGACCTAAAAAGTGATTTTTGTGACGTTTGTGTAGAGTCGAATTTATGGTCGCTTCACACATATCAGTGAAGTCACAGTTCCGACACAGTGCCGAAATATTCTCTCATACATTTTCTATAAGCGCATCCCCACTTGTCAGTGTCAGTGACGACACAGTGCTTTTAGTGCGTTCATAGAAAATGTATGAAAGAATATTTCGCACTGTGCCGGTACTGTGCCGGAACTGTGACTTTACTGATATGTGTGAATTAAGCTTTAGAGAATGCGGATTTGTCAACTCGCTGCAGATTAAGGATCGAGTTTTGGATCGATCCTTTACATAATCACACTGCAATCAGGGTAGGCGAAGACTATTGGAAACTGTGCTCTTTTTAAAAATGTTTTTAAGTTAAACTTAAAAAAATAATAATTTTACTTTAAGAAGTCAAAACCGACTGACTTCTACACCACGTAGGTTGCCAACCGTCTTTTTTTTTTTTTATCCATTACGGGAAGGCACTTGGCCTTCATCTCTCGACTGCTTACTACTCCGCGACCAAGGTGGACACTTGTGAGTCGACTTTAGAGTCGACGACCCGAGCAGTGGCAACTGCGAGTTGTGCCCTACGTGCAACGAGAAGTGAGCAAGCTTGACAGCTCCGGTTACCTATCTGGACAATAGGCAGTAAACTACACGTGTTCACGGGGAAACTCTCCCAAGACACTAGTCTTATGAGTACCGAATGAAGAGCGCGCTTCAACAGGCACTGATTTGGCGTCAAGACCTAACGCAGATGGTCTTCTGCGCGAGTGTTCTACTGACGCAGGGACGTCTGGCACTTCTTGCATAACTAACGGTTGGTCTCGAGGTGCCAGTACAAATAAAACTTAGTGAATTAAGGCGAGGGGATGTTAGTAAGGTGGAAGCGCGCTTCACCCGGAATCCTCAACCATTGATGAACTGGCTATCTTATCTCACTGTTCATCATCATCATCCACAGCCTGACTTCACCCACTGCTGGGTATAGGCCTCTCTTTGTATGTGCCACTGTTTACGGTCCCGTGCCAATCTCATCCAGGTCCTGCCCGCGATGTTCGCCACATCGTCTGCCCATCTTGCCGCAGGACGACCGACGTTTCTGTGTCCAGTTCTTGGACGCCATTCAGTTAGCGCCTTACTCCACCTGTCATCACCTTGCCTTGCCAGGTGTCCTGCCCAGCTCCATTTCAGTTCCATTATACGATTCCCAACATCTTTGACCTTTGTTCGACTTCGAATCTCGATGTTGGGAACCCGGTCCATAAGCTTGATGCCGAGCATGGCACGCTCCATGGCTCTCTGTGCAACTCTCATCCTGTACACAGCCTCCTGTGTGAGCGTCTCGACACCGTAAGTCATGGTAGGCAGAACACACTGGTTATATAGGCGGGTCTTCAGACACTGTGGTATTTCAGCGGACTTAAGAATGTCGTCCAATTTGCCGAACGCGGCCCATCCCAGTTGTATTCTTCTCGCGATCTCCTTGTTTTGATGCTTCTTGCCAAAGGATAGAACATTTCCAAGATAAACGTATCGGTCGACTATCTCTAACCTCTCAGATCCAATTTGTACAATTGGATCGGTGATGCCAGAGACATCCGCCATAACCTTCGTCTTGGACATATTCATCTTAAGGCCAACTTCTGAAGAAGCATCATAAAGATGTTGTAACATGTCTTGGAGATCTTCGAGATTTTCCGCAAATAAAACCAAATCATCGGCAAACCTTAAGTGAGACAGGTGAACGCCATTGATGTTAATGCCGCAATTTTCCCAATTCAGCGTTTTGATAATGTCTTCCAATGCAGCTGTAAACAGTTTGGGTGAAATGACGTCTCCCTGTCGCACTCCTCTCTTGATTGGCACGGGTTTGGTGAGATCGTGCAGTCTTACTTGTAATTATGCCGATGAGTATAGCTCCCGAAGCACATCCACATATCGTGAGTCGATGTTGCAGCGATGTAGAGCGTTGAACACGGCCCAATGTTCGACACTGTCGAAGGCCTTCTCATAATCGACGAAAGCCATAACAAGGGGCCGGTTGTACTCATGGCACTTTTCCATCAGTTGCTTCACCGTGTGGAGATGGTCCATGGTCGAAAATCCGCTCCGGAAGCCAGCCTGTTCATTGGGTTGGTATTCGTCCAGCTCGCGGGTAATACGATTGGTAATTATTTTTGAAAACAGTTTATATATCTGTGACAATAAACTTATAGGACGGTAGTTATTCAGCTTGGCAACGTCTCCTTTCTTATGCAAAATTATGACCAATGCGTTTTTCCACTGTTCTGGTGTGCGAACGTCGTGCAAGACTTTATTAAATAGCCTTGTGAGTACTTCAAGGACTGGCTTACCGCCTGCTTGGAGCAGCTCAACAGTAATTCCATCTTCGCCAGGAGATCTTTCTACTTTCATACTATACAGAGCTTTTGTGATTTCACTTGGTAATATAGGTGGCAAAGTTTCGGTGTTGTGGTGTTCAATTGGTGGAGCTCTAATTTCATCTTCTGCCAAATGCGGTTCTGCAGAATCAGATGTATATAATGCCTCATAGAACTTCTCGACAATAGACAAAAGCTGAATTCTATCTGTCACTATATTACCATTGCTGTCCTTTAATTTCATTATTTGTTTACTACCAGTACTAGTTTTTCTCCTAAATATTTTTGGGCCTCTAAATACTTTAATTAAATTAACCATTGTATTTGTGTTATAATTTCTAATGTCTTTTCTAATTGATTTATTTATTTGTTTATTTATTCCATCTATTTCTTTTTTGTCTCTAACTGTTTTGTAAAACATATTTCTTCTACTATCAATTAAATCCAAAGTGTCAGGTGAAAGTTTTTGAGTCTTTTTGCGTGCTCCACCGAGATGTTTTTTGGTGGTCTCCATTATAGCCTTACAGAGAAGGTCATGGGTATGGTCAACATCTAAGTTTGATTCTGCAAGACCATCAAATTTATTTTTTAGATCTATCTCAAAGGCATTTGTGAGACAAGCGATTTCGGGTTTTTCATACCTTGTCTGAGATGTTATCATTTTTGCTCTTTCACTTTTGAAGTCAAACCTAAATGTAGCTCTCACCATTCTATGGTCGCTCCCGGTCCTGAAACGCGAGAGAGTTGAGACATCAGTAACTACGTATTTATGGGAACTTATGACGTAATCTATCTCATTTTTGATGTTTCCTCCCGCACTAACCCAAGTCCACTTCCTCGACGATCGTTTTTGAAAAAAGGTATTCATTGCGTAAAGTTTCTTGTGCTCGAGGTAGTTTACGAGGGATTGGCCCCTTCTGTTTCGCACGCCAAGACCAAATCTACCAACAGATGTCTCATTCACCAAAGGTTGACCAATTTTGGCATTAAAATCTCCAATCACTGTAGTAAAATGACATGGTGCGTCGTCTAATGCTTTCGTTATGTCTTCATAAAGTTCTTCTACTTCTTCATCTGGATGATCTGAAGTCGGAGCGTATACCTGCACAACTTTAAGTGAGTATCGTTGGCTAAGCTTCAGAATAACAGAGCAAACTCGAGTTGATATACTCTTGATGTTAATTATTGATGGCGCTAAATGTTTTGCTATTATAAATCCAATTCCTCCATAACTAGAGTCCTCATGACCTCTGTAAAAGAATCTCACTGTTAGAACATAACAATGCTAATAACATTGTTATTATGGCGACAGACTATAGATAAGATGGTGGTAGCTAGCCAGGCGGACTTAACATGCCCTGCCACCAAACAAACCAAGTACACAAAGTATCGAACCCGGGGCCTCTGGGTCTAAGACCGACGGCTTAGCCACTAGACTAGAGGCGGTTTATTTTTCATACAGTAAGCCTCCTTTTAATGCAATGAGAGATTGTTAGATTGAAAAGTTTGGCTTCAAAGAGAAGTGGCTTATGCCCTGCCATGGACGATAACGAAGTGAAATGTTCTATGATAATGAATAATTTAATTGTTAATTAAAGTATCATCATAATCCAGTTTGTTTGGTGGATCAGCTACTGAAAATTTTACAGCATTTATTAATAATTGGTTGGGAATGTTATTGCTTTATTAAAATCACATTAAGGAAGGCAACCAGCACTTTTTTACTAGGTCTCAGTCTTGGATTTTTTTGACACTTTTTTTGGCGCAACTGTCAACGTCAAATTTTACAGAATCGAGCATAGACATAACATGTACCACAGAACCGAAATAACCAAACTTGTTCATACTAAAGTAGTCTGTAAGTCTATGAAAACTCGGTACAAAGTCAAGTGTGTTTTGTAGGTGCGGTCTCATGCGACCGCTTGGGGCCTGAGGGGTTAAAACTTTTTATTCTTAGCCTATGACGTGATGACGTCCCACTGTTGGACACTGGCCTTTCCACATGGACAACATCACACGGGAAGATAGAGCCTCGTGTTCTTTTTTAAAAGTCGGTTTCCATCCATCCTCTCTACATTTTCTTCTGTCAAAAATCTTTTAATTAAATTTTAAGAAAAACTCTGTTTGTTAAGCTCCAAAATAATATTTGTTATTGTTTATAAGTGCCCCAGTTACTGGAAGGGAAGTATTAATTTACACTTTAATCAATTTCCAATTATCGTTCTCACAAACAACTTGTCTAAATTCGTGTAACCAAACACTTTGATGGGAAACTTTTCGTAGAAAATACTTTGCGGCCGGTAACGTCTATCCTTTGTTCTGGGGAGCGGGGATAATATTGCCTACTAAGAACAAAAGAGTTCTTAATTAGCACTAAAGTTAGGCATAAAAGAAATGTTACTCGTACCAAGTTATCCCATGGCCTTACATTTCTCGGCGAGTACCTAGGTACGTGGTTGCGTCAGAGACTTGGCCAAGAGGACCGCAAAAGCAGTCCTCTGCCATAGTTAGGGTTGCAACCTTTTTTAAAACGAATAAAATATTTTTTTTTTGTTAGAACAAAAATAAAGTACGTGGCACATACTCGTAAAAAGAGTATTTATTTATCAGTCCTTAAAAACGTATTTTTTGTTGCTCTTTGCGACATTTTAACAAACAGATGTTTCTTCTTATAAGTACTGCAAATAGATATTTACAGCCTCTTTGCAATTAAAATGTTGTGGCTGTGGATACCAGTTTATTTACTCTAATAAGTACTCATAACCAGTAACGAGCCAGTAACAATCAGTTTTACGTAAATAGAGTATTTTAACGTACTTTATTGGTGTCGTAGATTATAAAGCACGCCTACATGAAAAAGAGGACAATACTCTATTTTAGAGTACAGGTGATAACCCTAGCCATAGTCCACTTTTTACTAAGTAGCGTACATGGCGTGTGTGCGTACGTTTAGCGTGACAGGTGGTGAGCCCATCGCCGCTCTATGCTGTTGAATGTATGTGCAGTCTTTAGTCCGTTAGTCGGCTTTTACGACACCAAAGGGAAGGTTGTGTTATATGCCGCTACCAGCACGGCGATATAACAATCCTATTGGCATTTACAAAACGTAGCGTTGTGTCGCGTAGCGCTGAAAGAATACTACCACTCCCTCTCTTCCCTTGGGTGTCGTATAATGCGCCTAACGGACTAAAGACTGCACATACTTGTCTCTTGTCCTCATTGATTAGTCTCTGACTAACCTTTAGGGGATAATAGTCGTGATTATATGTATGTAGTTAAAGTTGAACTCGTTTTTTAAAAGTTGTGTCTTTGTGGCGGATGCTCATTAAATTAGTACTACTGACCAATCTCTCTCCTTGGGTCGTAAAAGGCGACAAAGAACGGTGATGGGCTCACCACCTGTCACGCTGAGCACATGTGCAGTTGTTAATTGGTGAATTGTGGACTGTGGCAGTAGACTGGTTCTGCGGTTCTCATTGTCTAGAGTCTGACCTAACGCTTAGGGGATTATGGAGCTCACTCCATGTGTGTTAAGCGAATCACACACTACGCAGATACGGTAATATTTTATCTGCGTATAAAAACTTATTTATCTGAAAGCATCACACACTAAACAGATACGATAATATACGAGACGATACATTCACTCGGAATCCTTCACACTGATGCCGATACGGCAGATGTTATCTGCAGATATATTTGTATAAGCAGAAAATAATCTTACCATCTGTCGGTATATGTCGGTGCTCACAGATACTGTACGATAAAATATAAATTATCTGCGCTGTGGGTGTGGGTTCATATGATTTATATAGAGAGCGATATTGAAAGATATCTGCATCTTACCGTATCTGCGTAGTGTGTGATTAGCTTTAGTATGTCTTAGTCTAAAAGTATAAATACATACGTATAATCACGACTATTATCCCCGAAGGGTAAGTCAGAGACTAGGCAATGAGGACCGCAAAAGCAGTCCTCTACCATAGTCCACTTTTCACTAAATAGTGACTATTATTTAGCGTGACAGATGGTGTGTCCATCGCCGCTCTATGCTGTTGGATGTAGGTGCAGTCTTTAGTCACAAATTTCACCAGAAACTGGTATCCAAAAAATAAAAATAAATTAAAAAATAAAATTAACATTTTCAAACTAGTATTTATGAAATTTAAATTATTAGTTATATTCAATTCAATTCAATATATAATTCAATAATATTTAATTCAAAAATAGCAAATTCAATATCAACAGTTGAAGTATTCGTTTAAAGAATAAAAACATTCTTCAATGAGTCGTTTTTTGAGTTTGGCTTTGAACATGGTCACTGGTAGCATCTTAAGCTCTTCAGGAAGCCCATTAAAAACTTTTACTGCCATTATGTAACTGTTTCTTGCATATAACGTCGTTGTTACTAATGGCAGTGCCAGCTTATTAGGGTATCTACTTTTAACCCGAGATGATTTTTCAAACAACTCTGGATGCAATCGAACAAAAACACAGATCTCATAAATATACATAGATACAACGGTCAAATTGTCTGAGACTGAGAACTTTGTCTGTCTGTCTAGGTTATTCTTAGGGGCAGGCTAGGCTGCCTCGAAGCATGTCAGGTCCATGCTAGTCTGTGATCCATCACCTCCTAAGTGGCTCCACTATAGTCTTAATACGAGAACTTCTTTCCACAATGACATAATTTTATTTTTGTGGTTAAATCATGAAATACTGACGGGCGAACAGTTTTTGTTTTGCAGAAAAAATGGCGTATTTCTGGACATTGTCTAACTTTGTAGTAAAATTTTGTAGTGAGTAAAATTTTTAGCTATAATAATTGTAATTTTATGAATATCTATATATATAAGTATAATTTTACTTTTATTTTGTATTACATATAATACAAAATAAAAGTAAAATTATACTAGTGAAGTAGATTGCTTATTAGGTCAAACAATGTGCCTCCTCTTACTTATGAATTGTATAAGACACATATACTTACAAAAGCTGTTGTAGAAGGACGAGTAAGACGCAAAAAAACATGGCGGTTGAAACTGTTTATTTAACTCAACATGGTTAAAAATGTCGCTTATTCTAAAAACATACAGCAGATGCTGTATGTTTTTAGAATAAGTTTGTTAATTTACATTACGAGCTGTGGATTTTGAAATATATTAAAATAAAATAAAATAAATCGACCGTTTAACGCTATTACCAGAATATACGTCACGCGTCCATAAAACAACGCGGACATATTTACGTCCAAAAAGAAAACTGTAAGGTCCGAACGCGAGCGGTCCCCTTCCCAACATTATATATTATAGGACATAAAACCCGGCTAAAGTTTGTGGCGTATTCAATGCCCGATGCGCCTAATAATAATTCCAGTGTCCCTTTATAGTTTGTAAGCAGTTTGGCCGAAATTGGTGGGAGGAGTAGGCGATAAAATGGCGGGACGGTCTTGCTGCAAAATAGACTTGTTTAAGTTTTGAGCGTTCGCCGCGAAACGAGGTTTTGTACAAGCCCTTCTTTGGCTGTGTTAATTTACTTTTCGGTTTTAGAGGACTATAGCTTTGATGGGCTTAGAGTAGCATTTTAATTTTTTTAATGATTCGGAAAGAGGTTAGAATTTCTTGTTATTCTATAGATATTCGAAATTGACGGGACCGGGTTTTTTTTATCCACAACAGTTAAACGCTTGGCCTTCATCTCACCTCGTGTTAAGTGAGGATAAGGCCAAAGGTTGAAGCGCGTTTCACCCAGGAACCTGAATCACTGAGCAACTGGCTATCGGAACCAACCATGCTATTTACATTGTTGTTATGGCGCAGACTTAGATAAGATGGTGGTAGCTAGCCAGGCGGACTTAACAAGCCCTACCTACCTAATAGGGATAAATGATGTTAGATTGCAATAATGTTCTTTTTCAAAGAAAGCAAAATCATTTACTCAAACACTTTAAAATATCTACATCACCTTAAAGCTAAAAATAATCTCTTTAAAATGACTAAAATAAAAATGCATGTTACTCGCTGAGGGCTTTCAGAAAGCTTTCTTCGTTATAAATACAACATTAAAATCTGTCGCTCAACGCTAAAAGGCATTTCTATGATTATACAAGGTGTTTGTTAATTAGAATATTATTATAACCATTAGACTTTTTTGCCGGAGTTCTTTGCCGGCGCATGTGTTTCCCAGCTCCTATAGTCCCGGGTCTTTTAAGCGGGGCGTGAAACGGCGTTTAGGTATGCAGGCCATCATGAATGGGTATGCTTGTTACCGTGCTTGTTCCACGGTGAGGAGCGCTCTCATTATTTTGGACTGCATCAGCTGCTTACCATCAGGCAGGATGTAGTCACTATGACGAGAAAGAGATAACTAACCTAACCTAACCATTAGAGGCAATTAAAATATTAGTATTTTTCATAGTAGTTATGCAAAATAATTATCTTGCATAATGTCCCAGTGCTGGGCAATTTTGAAATCAAGTCATCGCTACGATTGATCATCACCACGCGTGCCAAATGCGTGTTGGCGATCACAAATCCGGGTTTTGTACCAAAAAATTCGAAACACTCTCTAGAACCCTACCCAGGGTGCTGTATCACCCTGCGGAGTAACTATGATTGGCAATATGTTTGTGTTTTCTAAGATTTAAGCGAGCACTACACATTGAAATGAAACACTTTTACGGAATAACTCGCGTTTAATTTTACTACATTACATAGTTTTTAGTATCCTGACGTTTCGAACCCTTTGCAGGGTCCGTGGTCACAGGGAGACTTCAGAAAACTAAAAACTATGTAATGTAGTAAAATTAAACGCGAGTTAATCCGTAAAAAGTGTTTCATTTCAATGGCAATATGTTTTTAACATTTGTTTGGTATTTTTTCAGATCCCATATGCTTGTTTGTGTTAGCCATTTTATCCTAGTTGTCAATTGGCTGTCATCCCGGTAAGTAATGTAAATAAAAAAGCAGGGTGATCCTGAGCAGTTAAATTAGTTGTAATCGAAATAATTGTTTCGTGTGTGTTTATAGTGATTAACTGTTTTAATTTATGTTTTCGTTCATCAAATAATATTTATTTCGGTTATAAACTGCATGTAACAAAATGGCAAGTACAAGTAGACGGCTTGTGCTTGATGACGAATCTATTGAGCGCTTACTGTTCGAAAACGACGACGAAAATGAACTTTATGTTGGAGATGATGAATCTGACAACAAGTTAGATCAAATTACTTATAGAAGGTTTTCATGAACCTGTATCATTATCAAACTCCGAAGATTAAAATAAAGAAAATATAGTAAACAGAAGAACTTACATAAAAACGTTAGCCATGCTGCTCATAACACCGTAAGAAAAGTTAAGCTTGAGTAGTTGAAAAATTGGCCTACTTTACACAACAATATCCGTGAAATGATAAGCGGAATTTTGAAAACACCGGTTATGCCTGAACCGGTAGTGCCTGCCGTTTCAAAATAGGGGCGATGTCGCTTTTTTCCATACTCAAAACACCGCAAAAGTTAAACTTTTTGCAACAAGTGCAAAATGCCTATCTGTGGCGAGCACCAAATTAAAATGTATGCCAAATCTGTGAATTAAATTTTAGATTCTTAATTAGTTATTTTTCCATGTTGATTTAAAAAAAATCCTGTTTCTATTCTTTTATTTACAAAAATATTTCGAAAAGTATTAAGGGTAGGAAAAGTCCACTCCAAATATGGCTAGGGTTACCCGACTTGGTTATCAAATCAGGGCCTACATACATAAATAATATAATCATGACTATTATCTCTGAAATGTTAGTCAGAGACTAGGCAATGAGGACGGCAAAAGCAGTCCTCTGCCATAGTCCACTTTTCACCAAATAGCGACTGCGTAATGTGCTTAGCGTGACAGATGGAGAGCTCATTGCCGCTCTATGCTGTTGGATGTAGGTGCAGTCTTTAGTCCGTTAGTCGCATTTTACGACACCCAAGGGAAGAGAGGGGGTGGAAGCATACTTTCACCATTACGCGACACGGGTTATGCCAAGACCAGGATCTACTATGTTAAAAATAAGTAAAGAGGCTTTAATATTATTCACTAATTAGAGACTTTGTTATTTTTTTAATGTAATACGTGACTTTTTCACTCTGTGTCCTGGATTAAGGAATTTCGAAACGAACCGGACGCACCGATCCGGAAACAAAGTTTAACCCTTTGACTGCCAAAGCGTAATTTATTTTGTGTTAATTTCCAGTCTTACTGTAACCGTATAAGGTTCAAGTTATGGTGGCTTCACATTAGTTAGTGTGAACGTAAGTGACAATTGGGGGTATGACAAAGATCAAAGTTGTAACCGGATTTAATGCAAACAACTTAAAATGTAAGCCGCGTCGCGTAGCGGCTCATTAAAAGAATACTACCACCTCCTCTCTTCCGTTGGGTGTCGTAAAAGGCGACTAACGGACTAAAGACTGCACATACATCACACTGAGCATATGTGAAGTCGCTGGTAAAACTTAGACTGTGGCAGAGGCTAAGTGACTCACGTTAGTGAGAGACTAAGTGACTCTGACTAACACTTCGGAGATAATAGTCGTGATTATATGTATGATAATATTATATGTATGTATGTAAGTCAAAATGTTATGAAAGCAAGTAGGTACTGTAGAGTTTATACCATGTTAGGGCACTGGCTGGTTTTACTTTATAGTAATTTGTAAAAAAACGTAATTTGAATTGACAAGATGTCAAACCGGGGAATTGAAGAGAACGATCTGAAGTGCCAACATTGGTAGACTTGACCATGTTATTTTTATATTGTAAATATGTAATTGTAAATGTATATAAAAGTATACAATAAATGAACTCGTATACTAAATAAAGGTTGTTGTTATTCAATAACAAACGCCCCCCAACCTTTTACGAGTTCCACAATGGTGGAGGCGCCAAAAGCCGGCCGTGCGCGAAAAGTTTCCGTTTTTCAGGTGGCACAAAAGCACTGAAAAGAATGGTGAATAAGCTAAGTGTTGAAGAATGAAGAATAGAAAAGAAATTAAGATAATCTATACCTGAAAGAAGAGGAAATTTTTTTTTAAGCAAAATGGATCACGTAGTCACTTGTTTCACGGGTCATTTTGATGAGTCGGTGGAAGAGTTTCTGGAGCAGTTCCAAGCAGTAGCAGTTTATAAGAAGTGCACTAGCTCTGAGGAACAGTTATTGTTGTTGCCAGCATTTTTAAAAGGGTCTGCACTTCACTATTTCCGATCAATAAAAGCTTCATGTAAAAGCTTTGAAGAAGTGGTGGATAAATTAAGGGAAGAATTTGAAGTGTGTGATTACTCCGGATTATTTTATAATGCCAAGCAGGACCTGAAAGGCCTGAGCGAGCATTTTTATAATTTATCGGAGTTGGCTAGCAAAGCAAACATAACCAATGAAGCAACATTCATTACGCAATTTTTAAAGGGATTAAAGCCTTACTACAAGAGTAAACTGGCATATTCCCACTATGCGTCTAAAAGAGACCTCAGGGAGGTTATTTTACAATTGGAGAAGGTGTATCCACAAGCACGTGAAGAGCAGATGAACTTAGCGCAGAATCCTGCTGCGTTCGTTCATAAGTTTGTTGGTGGGGGAGGTGATCGTAGTACGCCCACTCCATTTGGTCCGCCAATGACGACGAAAGTGCAAAATGAATACCGCGTTGTACCAGGACCTGCACCTTCAAATAGCTATAATTTACGTTCTAATTTTAGGAAAACGCAGTCGCAGCCGGGTTTTCAACCGCGCCGACAATAAAGAAGGCCAATTGTCGCGACGGTGATGTTTTTAAGATGTCGTCTGGTCTTTTGCAAGCGCACACATCTGACGCGAAATTGCAAGCTATGGACGAAGCGAGTCAACAGGTTAGACCTTCTTCTGCGTTATTGCCATTATTAGTATTTTCTACAAATGAGATTAATTCGGTAGCTCTTGTAGACACAGGTGCCACGGTTTCCTGCATCAGTCAAGTTGCCGCGGATGAGATAGGAGTAAAATGTAGAGATATAGAAAATAGATGTATTAGTGCGAGTAATGGTAGTAGGTTAAAAGTAGTTGGAAAATGCGATATAATGTTTTCTTTGTGCGATTTTTTATTTAAACAAGAATTTATAATTATAGCTGACTTAAAGTATAGTGTAGTTTTAGGTCAGGAATTTTTAATAAAGAATAAAATGTGTATTGATTTTTATAACAATTGTGTGTCTTTTTCCCAAGGAAAAATTCATTTTGTTCAACCAAATGTGTTGAGCCAAAAAGATGAATCCGCTTTTGTTGCAAGACAGGACTCTGAAAGATGTTCGATTGTTAGACAAAAGTTAGGAAATATTCATTCTGTTCAGCAAAACGTGTTGAGCCAAAAAGATGAATCCGCTTTTGTTGCAAGACAGGATTCGCAAAGATCGAGTTCGATTGTTAGACAAAAGTTAGGAGATATTCATTTAGTTCAGCCAAATGTGTCGAGCGATATAGGTAAAGCCGCTATTGTTGCAAGACAGGATTCGGAAAAATCGAGTTCGCTTGTTAGACAAAAGTTAGGTAAGTCATCGAATGTTTCATGTCAAACAATTGGTTTAGAAAGTTTGAAGTTAGAACAAAAGTCAGATAGGTCATCGAATGTTCTATATCAGGAAATTGTTTTAGAAAGTTCCGAGCCGGGCGCGGAAAAGAAAAACATTGATGTGTCAACAAGTGACAGGCATCAATCAATTGTTGACTTTATTGATTTTCAGAAATTGCGTAACAATGATTACGTATATTTTTTGAAGGCACCAAATAGTGGTGAATTTTCCTTGCCGGTGGAGGAAAAACGTTTTGTAACTAATGTAGATTTAGGAACGGGTTATCCTAAAACGAAAATTCGATAGAACAGGTAGGTCGTATGAGTAGATCATTTACGAAGGCACTACGTAAGAGTTAGACCGGTATTCTTTAACGTCAATGATTTAATTTTATTATGTTCCAAAGCGAGTTATTGGCAGATGTACGAAACTGGCACGTCTTTATCAATGGCATATAGAATCATTAAGCGATAGGAGGTCTAATGTTGGTGGCTTGTAAAGTTCGTTTTTCATACAAATTGCCTAAAGCATTTCATGTCACGATGATGTGTGTTTGTAGACATTATTGTGTATATGTATGTTTGTAAAATATAATAGGTTTGTGTATAAAGGGAAGGCTTTAGTAGGTTAATTTTAAGTTATATGTTGTCATTGTTATTTACTAATATGTGTTTTTATGTTTTCATATGTACGAGGGAAATGAGAAAAACGTATTTTAGGAGCAATTGATGTTTGAAAAAGAGGCCCAAATACAAATAATAATAGTAGTTTGATATAATTAGAAGGAAAATATTGTTAAAAAGCGTGAGATAGGTTTATTAACGTAATATGTTATGTTGAATGCTGGTAAAGTAAATATTTGAGGAA
Organism: Scoparia ambigualis; assembly: GCA_963921215.1. Taxonomy (NCBI): domain Eukaryota; kingdom Metazoa; phylum Arthropoda; class Insecta; order Lepidoptera; family Crambidae; genus Scoparia; species Scoparia ambigualis. The sequence continues at coordinate 6,166,571 of OY992516.1, read as the reverse complement.
GGTAATGAGATGTAAGGGTTAAGTAGAATTAGATTGGTAGATCTAGTCGACTAATTCTATTATTTGGTGTAATATGATTAGGCAATAAGCTATTTGTCATGGATTCCTGATTTTGGTTTCACACACATAAATGATGGGATATAGGGTTAGTATCTGGTTTGTAAATGGTGTGTTATTATTACTGAGGGTTAAAGGATTTAGTATTTATAGCATAGTTGGTGAAGGTTTAGGAGTTAGCAGTATGTAGTATGCAGAGAAAGGGTTGTGTATTTATAACATTAGTTTATGAAGGGTTAAGGAGTTAGTAGTATGGGGGAGTATGATGTTGTAGGTTATTTGATTTATAGAAGTAGTGTTATAGTAGTTTAGGGTTAATTAATAGTTTGTTATTTTAGTAGTTTGTAGTGAGTTAATAAATTTCTCTCACGATAAGCAATTTCTGGTGTAGAATAGAGTGACTATTCTCATAAGCATTCGGAATTACTTAGTAGAAGTTCTGCCTAAGTAATGGATTGGAAATAGAGGGATTATCTTTTGCCTTAAAGTTTAATCAATAATTCCCTAATTCTATAGATTATGATAGAATATTGTATTGTTGAGTATCAAGTCATAACGTGGGATAGTTGACATGTTTTTGGGGATTCTATTTCTTACCTTGTACTTGAGCCTCTTGAATTCATGAGAGTTTTAAATATAATGGTGTAGAATATTTTTTCCTATTGATAAGTTGATAGTATCTGCTTTGAGTCTTGCTATAAAGCTTAAGTTTAAGAACGACTATCACACCCTTAGAAAGTTGGAATTTTTCTCTGCATTAACATTAAATATTTTAACATGCAGATTGATAAAGTCAGTTATGTAATTTTTGTTAAGCGTGATGTATATGAGTCGTGTTAGTTTGTAATTTAGAAGATGATTCGAAATAGGTATATAGTTTTGACGGGTTTATATGTGCCAAGTTCTTCGAAGTTTAATTCTTCGAATAGCTAAATCCAAGTCGGGTTTAGGTTGAATCATTCTTGTATGTATTATTTTTCCCGTTTCCGCTAGGATGTGTAGTGATGTATAGAAATGGGTAGAAATGTAAAAAAAAAAAGTTAAAAAAAAATTTTTGTTTAAAAATTATTTTTTTTCCCCCAGGTCGGGAGGAATGTAGAGTTTATACCATGTTAGGGCACTGGCTGGTTTTACTTTATAGTAATTTGTAAAAAAACGTAATTTGAATTGACAAGATGTCAAACCGGGGAATTGAAGAGAACGATCTGAAGTGCCAACATGGGTAGACTTGACCATGTTATTTTTATATTGTAAATATGTAATTGTAAATGTATATAAAAGTATACAATAAATGAACTCGTATACTAAATAAAGGTTGTTGTTATTCAATAACAAACGCCCCCCAACCTTTTACGAGTTTCACAGTACATACTGTTTGATACTGTTAGCTAATTACGTTTTGTGGTATTTATTCAATTTATTTGTAATGTTATATCAGCTATCTAGTCTAACGCGGGTAGACGTACTAACGTACTATCAGGGGGGTGTCATTTCGCAGTTTAGGTACGTTCAACCGGTGCGCCTCCCAGACAGGCCGCCTAGGCGTATGGCAGTAAAGGTTGCCGCTAGCCGACAACGCACCGAACACCGAGCGCGTCGAACTCGTAATCCCTGCGCGCGCGCGTAAACCCTACGCTCTGTGACGTCATGACGTCAAATCGATATCGAGTCAGCGTTGCTTAACGGAATATGAACGCTCGGGTCAAACGATAAGTTTCAATTTCGCGTGAAAATTGCTAGAGAATGAACCTTCTGTACGTAGTACTATTAAGGTATTCTGTGGTACTATAGAATAATAAGATGAATGAGTGGGATTGGCGTAACGTCAACGATTTAGTATGTCATATAGCGAACAATATCGGTAAGTAATTTAATTATTTTGTAAAAATTATTCTTTGTTTGTTTACTCAGTTAAATATTTTATGTTACCGAGTCTGTTAAAAATACAAAGCACCGCCTCTCCGTTTTTAGAATGTTTCAATGCTTTTTTTACCATTCATAATTAATATCTACCCGGACTGTGCTATCGTGGTGAGTTGTTATGATCCAATCTTCTTTAATAACATTAATTGGATTTATTAATTGGGCCTGTGGCCAGGTCTAGGCACAGGCCCAGCAGTGGGACGTTTAAAGTCTAATGATGATGATATAAAAGTTATGCTTAAAAACGACATTACTAATATACGAAGCTAACTAAAGCGGGTTCTTTGCTCGCTAAACTAAACGGAATAGCAATTATGCGAGAAATGCCTTAATTTCCTTTACTGCGACATCGTATATTATGTTGCGTATGTTGTACACGTGCCTCTATGTGATCTCGAGTTAAGACATGCTTTGAATTACGAGATCCTTTTTTATATAAACTAGTATGGAAAAGCGCTTGGTATTTTCTCGCTCAGATAATGGCGAGTGACGATAAAGCGAATGGTGGACGCAGTATGGCCTACCACGCTGGCCTAGTGTTGGGCTACGATATTGATAAAATCACAAGCTAAAACGACCCTATTTGTATCTGATTGTTAAATTCTTTTTCTTCAAACTGTAGTAGGAATCTAAGAAAACAGTGTCGCGTAGCGGTGAAAAATTAGTACCACCTCCTCTCTTCTTTTGCGTATCATAAAAGGCGGCTAACGGACTAAATACTGCACATACATTCAACAGCTTAGGGCACACCACCTGTCACGCTGAGCACATGTGCTGTGCAGTCGCTATTTGGTGAAAAGTGGATTATGGCAAACGACAACTTTTGCGGTCCTCATTGCCAAGTCTCTGACTAACCCTTCGGGGATAATAGTCTTTATTATATGTATGCAGTAGGATTTTGCCTAGAATCCGAATAATGACTACTCTAATACCTATTTCTTTCGCCAAGCAGCTTTGTTTTACATTTTTTACATTGCTGCGTTCCGGTTTAAAGGGTGCTAGATACAGTGAAATTATAGGGCATAGAGGCGTAGGAACTGAGGCTTCAGGTTGCGTTGCGCGCGTTATGCCGTCGGTGCGGCGCGTCCATGGGCAAGGGGGGCGCGCACCATACAAAGGGCTGTGTTAGGATGTTGTATCATATTTAAAACGAAAAAAACAGATCTCTGAGACAGACAATCGTTAAAACTATTTTAACGAGACCTAACACGATTTATTTTGTAAGTAAGTACGTATATACTTACTGCTTGACGTTTCGGCCGCGATGCTGCGGCCGTGGTGACCGTGGTGACCCGTTAAAATAGTTTTAATGCATTGCAATGCGATATTTTAAAGTCTTAACAGACAATCGTGTTTCAGTATCCAGACTTTTTTAAAAAGCTTGATTAGGCTGCTTCTGGGCTCGCTCGCTCGCTCGCTCCATCGTCGGCCTCTTGTTAATCCTACTGATAAGAATGTCGCTAAGAGCATAATATCGACGACTCGATAAATCTATTTATACACGGTGTCCCAAGAAATAAGGTCAAGCGGAAGCCGAGAGGTAGAGCAGCTCTATGAGCACCCAAATCATCATTTTTAATTGTTTTCGAAGTACGAGTTTTTTTAGAACTGCAGTTTGAACGCTTTTTCAGTTATAGTGACCTGAAAATCTCACACATGGCAAGCACATGGCAAACTATTAGTTATTCTGTGACATGGCTCACATTACAGGTCCATATAAAAAGTACTGTTCCTTAACTATTAGATTCACCGTGAAAGTATTTAACCTAGAGTTTTTCTAAAATTCATAGTTTGAAAACTATTGAAAATCGCGGAACATTATATAGGGGAGATTTGGGTGCCCCTATAGCTGCTCTACCTCTGGGCTTCCGCTTGACCCTTTTTTTTGGGACACCTTGTATAATAGTAGCTGATACGTGCGACTTCCTTCTCGAGGACTACACTGTCCCACATGAACCTATTTTTTTATGCTACAACGGGTAAGCGCTTGGCTTTCATCTCACCTGATGGTAAGTGACGATAAGGCCGAAGGTGGAAGCGCGCTTCATCCGGAATCCTCAACCACTCAGGAACTGGCTATCTTATCTCTAATCTGTCAAAACACAACAATGCTATAAACATAGTAGTAGTCCGCCTGGCGTACCACCCCAAAGTCAACCAACCGAGCACACAAAGATGTACCCTCCGCTGGGAATCGAACCCGGGACCTTTGGGCCTGAGACCGGTGGCTTAGCCACTAGACCACACAGGCGGTTAAAATTATTACTGGAATATAAAGTAATAATATACTTATCCCCATCTCTTATACCGGGTTATGGTCTGTCTATGTCAAAAATTTCACATAAATCCGTTTAACCGTTCCTAATTGAACCGACAAACAAAATATCATATTTATTTATATAGATATAAAGTGCATTCATTGTCACAAAAAAAAACTGGAAAAGTACGAGTCGGACTCGCCCACTGAAGGTTCCGTACAAATTTGTAAATGCATATTTTAATTTTTTTTTCTATTCTTCGTAAAATTAATTAAAAATCTGTTTAAACTTGTGTTAATAAAGCCCTTTCATACCCCACATGACACGGTAAACTCAATTCAAAATTTGGACCGCCGTTCCGTGGCATAAAGGCCCTGTTTTTTAATGATTTAATTACAAATGTATAGTTTTCAGATTTTCCCTATACTTGTAGTATAAGACGGTAATACTTGCCAAATTTCATAGTTCTAGGTCAACAGCAAATACTCTATGAATTTTGATTCCCTTGAGAGTGTCGAAAATTTATGTATTTTTGCGGAATAAACGTCCGTATCTTTTTTTTACGTTAACTTTAGAGTTTGAATATGTCACAGCGTTAATGAGACTGCAGATTTGAGTATATTTTTTTAATTTGATCTCGATACCTCCACGCATTTCCGAGATAAAAGGTCTTGACATACACGACAGACTAATAAAAAGAAAGCGTAGAAATGTTTTATTTCACCTTGATTCCAGCCGTAATTTATAAAAGGTCTTATTGCTTCGCAGGTCTATTTATTTTCTTGTTAGAGTTACTTACTTTGTCTTAAGTAGAATATGAACGTTCTCACTAATTCTATAAAGAGAGAAACTTTTTATTGCTCCGGGAATAACATGAGAGCCTCCGCTATGTTTCGAGTGGGGTTAAAAGGTAGTACACATAGTACATAATATATTTATTTAAGTATGTCTTTCTTAGATCGAGCGGAGAGTTATAAAATTAAGTTTTTATGAACTATTTACAAACATTTTTACTTTATCCTAAATAATATTAGTGTTTAGGTTTTTTTTTATTTTTATTGTGGCACGCCATAATGGCTTCACTCTGCCTGATGAAAAGCAGCCAGTGAAGCCCAAGAAATGAAAGCGTTCATCACAGCGCTACCACGCTATGCCGAACGCTCACACTATGGCGGCCTGCATAAATGCTTTTTCACGCCCCGCTTAAATAACCCGGGAGAGAAAGAGTAAGGAAACACGTGTGCGGCAAGCGCATTCCACATACGGGCAGTTCGGCAAAAGAACGATTGTCCAAACTTTTTGGTACGTGTCTTGATGGTCAGCACGGTATGAGCGTGGCTTCTAAGACCTGCACGCGTCGATCTGGAAAGGAAAGGAAAGGGAGAAAGATCTCCTCAGAGCATTCACCGTGGTAAAGGCGGTAGAAAGCACTAAGGGAAGCAATGTCCCTACGTAGCTGTAACGGCTCCAGACTTGTCGTAACGTCATCGTTACCGATAATACGGACAGCATGTCTTTGCAACCTGTCAAGAGCTTCGAGCAAGTACTTGGCGGATCCGTCCCAAAGATTAGAGCAATACTCCACGAAGGAGCGCACCTGAGTCTTATACAAAAGACAACGTTGCTCCGGCGTGAAGAACCGCTTCACCTTGTTCAGGATTCCGAGTTTACGTGAGGCTGTGGTTATAATGCTCTCAATATAGCTCTTCGGGTTGAGGTCGCTGTGTATGTCCATACCTAAGAGACTGAGACCAGTCTGGATGGGTAATAGGTTGCTCTGGAAGGAGGGTTGGGGGAGAAATGCTCACTATTTAGCAATGACAGCGCAGACCTGTGTTTTTTTGGCATTGTACTGGACCAGGTTATCAGAACCCCATTTATAAATGCGGTCTAACTCCTCGTCCAGCTCAATGACAATCTTCCGTCTCGACTCCACTACATCGGCCTGCTTTGCCGCAGGGTGACCCAAATAACGCCGATGTACTGTACTGTCGTCTGCATAGCAATGAATGTTACTCAAGGATAACATATCATTGATATGCAGAAGGAACAGCGTGGGCGATATTATAGAACCCTGCGGCACTCCAGCGTTCACCTGCAGAAACTGTGAGGCACTGTTTTCGCAGAGTACGCGAATGCTGCGCTCATGCAGGAACCCGGCGACCCAATCGCATAGGCGAGAAGGCAAGCCGTATGACGAAAGCTTGGAGAGAAGCGAACGATGCCAAACTCGATCGAAAGCCTTGGAGATGTCCAGGCTAACAGCCAGTCCTTTTCCGTGCTTGTCCATTGCTTCACCCCACATGTGTGTTATGAACGCCAGGAGATCACCCGTTGATCGTTTCGGTCTGAACCCGTATTGTCGATCATGAATCAGGGAGTGATCTTCTAGGTAGCGAATGAGTTGCCTGTTTATGATTCGCTCAAAAACCTTGCAAAGGATAGAGGTGACAGCAATAGGTTGATAGTTGGCTGGGTCGGACCTAACCCCTTTTTTGGGGACCGGCTGGACGTTCGCCTTTCTCCAAGCCTCCGTCACAATTCCAGTAGAGTACGAGAGGTGGTATAGGCGTGTCAGTACTGGAGACGACTCGGGAGCACATTTTTTAAGGACGACTGCCGGTATACCGTCAGGACCGCTAGCCTTCCGCACATCAAATGACTGCAGCACGGCCCGTGCCGTGCTGCAGTCGACGTGACGTCCGTCGTCACGTTGTCTGATTTGGACGTCAGGTATTGAGGAACCACAGTGAGGCAAAGAGCTTCGCTAAGAGGTTAGCCTTGTCTAGCGGCCGATGGGCCAACGAGCCATCAGGGTACCGCAGTGGGGGCAGAGAAGGCGCGCAAAAGTTGGCTTGCTCCGCTTTGGCCAGTCGCCAATAACTTCGGCTACCCGTTGGGTGCGACGACAGCTCTTGGCCAACGCGAGCAACGCGCTGTGCATTCGCTCTCAAAAGAGCTCTCTTGCAGACTTTGGTAGCCTTGTTGAAGACTACCTTGAGGGAAGAGATGTTACGATCGTTGAGCGTGCGAACCTTGGTCCAAGCGCGATACGCCGCCTGTTTAAGTTCAACAGGTTTGGCGCATTCGCGATTGAACCAAGGGCGCGCCTTACTTCCGCTGACGACATCAGTGTAGGGAATGTAATATTCCATCCCCAACATGACCTCGCCAGCGACAGCCGAGGCAATCTCCGATGGGTCCCTGCCCACAAAGCAGCGCTGGCCCCACGGGATGGACGCCAAATAGTCGCGCATACCATCCCAATCTGCCGACGAGTAGTGCCATAAACGCCGTTTAGACTCCACTGAGGGAGAGCTTTTACGGCGCAGTACGGTGGCACCAACCAGGCAATGGTCAGAAGTGCCCAACGGAGCACTTATCGACACTCTATACCCGGCTGGTCGACTCGTCACCAGTAAGTCTAGCAGGGAAGGCGCTTGACCCGATATATCTGGAATCCTGGTGGGCTGGAGAACCAGTTGAGTCAGATCATGCGTGAAAGCGAATGCGTGGGCAGTTCGGCCTGCGTGATCTGTTTTGGAAGAGCCCAACCAGGTCTCATGGTGGGCATTAATATCTACCAAAAGTACCACATCGGCAGACGGAAACCGCTCCTGTACGTCGTCAACTGCTTGGCTCAGGTAATCGAATAGCCGAGTTGTCTCGTGGTCTCCGGAGTGGGAACGGTACAGGCAAGCGTAGACATGGCTCTCGGAACCAAGATCCACGTGTACCCATAGGATGAAGAAGAAGGGGTCCTCCAAGCAGCGCAAATGTCGACAGCAAACGTCCGTCCTGACGAAAAGGCATACTCCGGCTTTCGCGAGTAAGCATTTCTCAAGCACGTAGCCGGGGTAGTGCAGATATGCAATGTCGGCAGGACGGCGGATCTGTGTCTTCGTCAGAAAGAGCAATGCAGGCCGGGCCGTCTCAAGATGTTGGTGGACGGCGTTGAGGTTTGAATGGAGTCCACGGATGTTAGTGAACTCCACCTGAAAAAGCGACTGGTGGTGGGGAAGTGGGATGCCGCTGTCTGACCTGCATTGTTTTTAGACACTGACATAGTGGTTGGATGGGGGCGTGAGTAAAAGGAGATGCTGTGGCGGCAAGGGGGAAAAGACAAAGTGTGGGAGACTAACATGAACTGGTGCATGTAGTTGTTCGGTAAGACGTTAATCGACCCGCCGGACGGAAGGGCCCCCGTACCCCCCCGAAAGTAGTCGCCGGGTCCCACCAATCCGGTCACCAACCGGCACGACGAGCCACTTCGGGATTATGCGCGACCTGGTGGAGCAGCCTCCTAGGGTGGTTAGCCCTATTTGGGCTCCTGTACTATGCCGCGGGCGGCCAGCGGCACCACCGTTTCTACGGGTCTCCCTGGCCGGCGAATCGACCCACGTCAACCGAACAATGCATCCACAAAGACTCCCACCGGACCTTGACCCTGCCGCCACCGCATCTCCCCAAGCTCCGGTATTACGGCTCTGAACCCGGAACGCGTCTTGTGTCGAGCAGCGAACACTTGGCGGGTTTTACGAGTCCGCATGGTGGTAGCGCCAGACGAGCAAAGCTCTCCCACCGGCAAAATTTTAGCATATAATAGGAAGGTGTATTAGAATAAATCAGTGTCAACTATATCATCATTATATTTCGGATCATTTACACTCCTCGTTCTCAGATATAATATTTAAATGCAAAAGATTGTTTGTTTGTTTGTTACACTTTTTACAAGACGGTTTAGGTCTACGTTGTCCCACAAAAAATTTAAGCAAGCGAAGCCGCAGGCAAAAACTAGTAAATAATAAGTTTTGCTTAATCGGCCTATAACGGGTCTGGGGTTACAACCATTGAAAAATTTGCACGCAAACACAATGTTACCAATACGTGTCTTTGCGAGACATGTGACATGTGTGACATGTTGTGAATCATACATATAATCTCGACTATTAGTCAGAGACTAGGCAGTGACGCACGTAAAAGCAGTCCCCTGCCATAGTCCACTTTTCACCAAATAGCGACTGCACCTGTGCTCAGCGTGACAGGTGGTGAGCCCATCGCCGGTAAATGCGGTTGGATGTATATGTGCAGTCTTCAGTCCGTTAGTCGCCTTTTACGACACCCAAGGGAAGAGGGGGGGGGGGGGGGGTTAGTATTGTATCACCGCTACGCGACACGGTTTATAAGCATTGAAAATTTTTCCCGTAAACACACTGTTACCTCAACGTGTCTTTGCGAGATTTGTGAATCATCATCATTATCATCATCAGCCTATAAACATCCCAGCGCTGGGCACAGGCCTGCCCGCATGAATAATATACCGGGGAACAGGGAGTGTAAAAGGACCGCAGATATTATGATGATAATACACTGATTTATTTAAGTGTAATAAATAAAATATTAAATTGGGTAATTGGCTACCCGGTGGCCGTTTGAGGGGTAATACTAAATACGAAATATCTTATCTCTGAATAATGTTTAATCTTACTTTAATTATCTATTGGTACGAGCAGCCTCTATTGTGATTTTATTAACTATAATCCAGCCAAATTCGAGTAAGAATGTTTGTAAACAAAATACTGTCATTTTCCTTGTGCTAATATTTCGTTTTACTCGGAGATTAGAGATCTTGAGAGAGATTCACAAGAAAACAGCTAACTATGGCGTCTTTCTTTCAAAAAACAGTCACGAGTGAAACTAGATATATGCACAAAAAAATGACAGCAGTTTGATCACAAACATTCTTCATTGAATTTGGATGGAGTATACGTGAGTACGTGACGAACCGGCACAGATAACAGCATATGGGGTTATTCGGCCATATAATGCGGGTTGGTGGGTTTCAGCGACTACCATCTTACGACAACCACCGGGACCAACGGCTTTTCATGCCTTCCGATGCACGGATTTGTGATTACTTCATGTTTAATTAGTACAAGGTGCAAACGTCCGTAGTGATGGGACGCAACGGGATCTCTACCTATGTATAAAAACGTCAAATGTCACGAATGTATGTTTACGTATCACTTCAAAACGGCTGCACCTATTTGGCACAAAAGAAGGATTATTTTTTGTTGAGTTTGTAATGGTCAAGAAATAGTTTGTATGAAATATTTTTTTTAATAAATTTTCATGGTAAATTCACTGGTGGCAATACTTACAATTTGTATTTTGATGAATGGAATTTAATAATGACGTCCTTGCCCATTTACGTTATAGAATTATAGACAAATTGCAATACTAATAGTTTCCTACTATTTTGTCTGACATCCAAATGTCAGTTTTAAAAACGCCGCATTTTCTACTGTTTTAATATCCTTCTTGTTTAGAATAAATAAATATTTGAAGGCGACATTGCGAGCAATAAACCGTTGCAATATAAAAAGGTCTTCCTCAGCTAAAACCCTTCACGGTAGCATATTCCGTGTCTATTTATCGGATATTAAGTTTATCGGTTACGGATATTCTGCGCATTCTCGACTCTTGAGAGAATGAAACACATTCTATATACGGACAGTAATTCGAGTATGCGTAACGTTGTTAGGCCGTAATGGTTCCTAATGCGTTGTAATAAGGGTGACGTGTGTTTTACCAGTGAGGGAGTTACGTGAATTAGAGGAAAGGAAGTGTAATTATGTAATTTGCCGTACGTGTTGGGAGTTTGCTTTGTTTCGTCCTTTCCGGGGGCCAGATGCTACTCTTACACGCTTTGTGTAAGTACGTCTAAGACGGCCCTTACAGTCCCGGATAAGGTTCCGGGTGCAGACACATGTTTTTGGAATGACCAGAAACATTTGTAGTGTTTTTTAGATTGTATGAACTTGCCTCTGTGGTTTAGTTGTCTCCACCGGTCTTAGTCTCAGAGTTAGATTCTCTTCCCTTGGGCGTCGTAAGAGGCGACTGACGGACTTAAGACTGCACATACATCCAACAGCAAAGAGCTTTTGATGAGCTCACCACCTGTCACGCTGAGCACATGTGCAGCCGCTATTTGGTGAAAAGTGGACTACGGCAGAGGACGCTTTCGTGGTCCTCAATGCATAGTCTCTGACTAACCCTTCGGGGATAATAGTCGTGATTATATGTATATATTTGTGGACGAAAACCGCCTTGTCATATTGTTTCTTAAGCGAACGATGACAAGGTTAAAGGCTTAGGCGGAAATGGCGGAATGAGCTGGCCTCCCACCCACAAAATCTCCGAAATACATACATCCTTAAATTAATCAATATTATCTCCGAAGGGTTAGTCAGAGACCAGCCAATGAGGAACGTAACAGCAGTCCAATGCGACATCCCTCCTCCTTACTTCACTAAGTTTTATTTGTACTGGCACCTCGAGACCAACCGTTAGTTATGCAAGAAGTGCCAGACGTCCCTGCGTCAGTAGAACACTCGCGCAGAAGACCATCTGCGTTAGGTCTTGACGCCAAATCAGTGCCCGTTGAAGCGCGCTCTTCATTCGGTACTCATAAGACTAGTGTCTCGGGAGAGTTTCCCCGTGAACACGTGTAGTTCACTGCCTATTGTCCAGATAGGTAACCGGAGCTGTCAAGCTCGCTCACTTCTCGTTGCACGAAGGGCACAACTTGCAGTTGCCACTGCTAGGGTCGTCGACTCTAAAGTCGACTCCCAAGTGTCCACCTTGGTAGCGGAGTAGTAAGCACACTCACTTCTCGGAACCCATCCGGGCGCCTAGCCAGTTTCCACGTCCTACGCGGCTGGCTGGACCGGAGACTTACGGCATTTAGGAGGCCGCCTCTACTAGTTATCCAGACTAGTACCGGAGATGTCAACACCAATGTCCAATGAAAACCACCGGACAAAGCTGCCAACTATAAGGGAAACTCACGTTCCCCGCAGGACTTTTCGCTTCTGGCCCCTCAGAGACCGCTACTAGGCCCCGCTCGCTGTGCATGAGTTTGGAAGTCCTGGCACACAATACCAGGACAAACGAACATTCCCAAGCTCTACAGCTAACCACACGCCACTACGAGTCCAACCCATGTCCGGATCCCGCCGGAGGCGCCTGGTTAAAGGCACGACCCGCGGGGGGCTTGAACCGGAACCCCGTAGTACCTCTGAAAACACAACCGGACCCGTAGTTCCAGTTGCGATACCCTATCTATTGAGGTCGGTAGATAGGGATCAAATCCAATGCGACAGTCCACGTTTCACCAAGTGCTCCGAAATAGCCCAAAAATATTAAGTGCAATAGCGTATAAACTTTCCCACAGATGGGCAAAGGCCGCCATCATTAAAATCAAGCCATTTCTACATTTGATGGCTAAGGATACCCATCAATTGAAGTTATCTTTCTGACGCCTGCACTAGTCCGAATCTTCGTCTGCCCCTAATTTGTCGTACACGGCTGTGTGAGCAATTACTACGCCAATCGCTAGTGAAACAAACAACAGGGGCCCAAGTCTGCTAATTTACGAATGGCATAATTGAATCGCAATTGGATCGCATTGCATTTGTTTGACACATTTGGTATTCTTAAATGAGTAAGAGAATACCAAATGTGTCAAACAATTACTATACGATCCAATTGCGATTCAATTAAGCCATTCGTAAATTAGCAGACTTGGGCCCCAGCTCGCGTGCATTGTACGATGAATTACGGGCAGACGAAGTTTCGGATGCGCTTACAGAGTGGGCCTTCAGGACTCAACTTCCACCTATCATCAAGTGGAGTGTCAACATTTGCCGGCCTTATTATAAAAAAAAATACAACTAAGTATAAACTCGTAACTATTCCAATCCAATCCATTAGTCCTTATTGGACTTTAAATAGCTAAATTTCAGTTGAATAAACGTTTTTAACCGAATGTCAAAAGATCATAAACCCTTGTCTGTCACGAAGACACCTAAAGGCTGCTAACTATTGAATTTCTATTGGGTCTGTAATAACGACAACTGAGAAGCGACGAAACAAAAATAGTTAAGTACAAAATGTCTAGATTGTGGCAAAATGCAAAAAAACTGGTAGTTGTATACCATACTAATGATGAATTTTACTTTATGATAGGGAAAATAGTAGAAAAAAAGCATTGTATGTGAAGCTCTTCAAAAAAATATTGCTATTTACATAGTTTATCTAGATTTTTTTTTAAATGCAGTTAACCAATTTTGATACAAAAAAAAATCGTACTTAACTAATTTTGATCTAGCACTTAGTATTTTTTATAGGAATTAACCAGTTTTGTTAAAACAAAATCGTTTATAACCATTTTTGTTCCGTCAGTCGGATTTGGAGGTACTTTTGTATCGAAAATTGTTTGGACTTAAATCAACATTGGGTAGGATTTAAAAAATTGACGACTTATGTGTCATGTCATTTTCTGGCTCTTGAGTAGGTAACTATTTTTGTTTCGTCGCTCCTCAACTGAGCTCTTAAATAATCAACTACTAGCAACTAAGGCTATGATTCAATTTTACAGATTACTATGCTACCCAAAATAACAGTAGTAAAACATGCCCCAACTCCGAACTTGTAGCAAAATGGTGGTCGTTAAATTGACGACACTGATCAATGTAACTCCATATTGAAGATGAATGCGTCCCGAGCGTGTGGCGTTCGGGAGCGGTGTGAAAAATAGGGACGTCGTCGAAACCTAGGCCGGGGGGACGACGTGAAAAATCTAGAATTGATATTATGTGCATTAAAAAGTTAAAAAAATAGGGTATAGATTTTTAGGGTTCCGTAGCCAAATGGCAAAAAACAGAACCCTTATGGATTCGTCATGTCTGTCTGTCTGCCCGTCCGTATGTCACAGCCACTTTTTTCCGAAACTATAAGAACTATACTGTTGAAACTTGGTAAGTAGATGTATTCTGTGAACCGCATTAAGATTTTCAAACAAAAATAGATAAAAACAATAAATTTGGGGTTTTCTGAAACTCAATTTTTTTTATCAAACCCATACGTGTGGGGGGGGGGGGGTATCTATGGATAGGTCTTCAAAAATGATATTTAATATAATTTTTTTCTAAACTGAATCGTTTGCGCGAAAGACACTTCCAAAGTGGTAAAATGTGTGTGTCCCCTCCCCCCCCTTAACTTCTAAGATAAGAGAATGATAAAACTAAAAAAATGTGATAGGTACATTACCATGCAAACTTCCACCGAAAATTGGTTTGAACGAGATCTAGTAAGCAGTCTTTTTAATACGTTATAAATTAATTAAGAAAAAAAATACACTATTATTAAAACATCGATCAAACTTACAACGAACTACAAGAACTTTTATATGATGTTACTTGCTGCTACGGAACCCTTCATGGGCGAGTCCGACTCGCACTTGGCCGGTTTTATACATACATACATACAAAAGTTAGAGACTAGGCGATGCAGAATTAGTCCACTGAGACAGTCCACGTTTCACCAAATTACAACTGCACATGTGCTCAGTGTGGTAGGTGGTGAGCCCATCGCCGCTCTATGCTGTTGGATATGTGCAGCCTTTAGTCTGTCAGTCGCCTTTTACGACACCCAAGGGAAGAGATGGGACGGTAGTATTTTATTATGAGGCCTATTACATATCGACTGTGATTTTTGTGTAATGCCCATTTTCGCATTTGGTAGTTGTATTTATCGTTTTAAACGAATAACATTTTTTTTAATACATAATCAATGATAAGTATCTGAAAATTCCGAATTCTGAGGTCGCTACAAACTGTACGACTATATAAGAGATAACATTCTATTTTTTTTTTATTTCAATTGTTTATAACAGTAGTTAAATCTAGGAGCTCAAAAAAGAGCCTTCGCGTACTTTATGAAAATCTTTCTTTGCAATTTTGGGTTTAATTAAAAAGTTAACCAAAATTTACAAAAAGCGAGGCTGCTACGAACTATGTCAATAACTATTCTACACTATTCAATAAGTCAAAATTGTTAATGTATTTTTGTTTTTGAGATCGCGAACGCCAAAATTGGCCATTTTACGCAAAAATCACAGTCTGGGTATAAAGGCCTTTCAATGAGCTGCTACCGGAACAGCACTGTTTATAGCACAACACAAGTACAAGTCAAAAAATAAAAAGATTGCGCCAACAAAACATTTGCAGTCGCATTAGGCCATTGACCTAAAAGTATAGACAAGAACGTCCATACAAACCATTTGTTTAAATTCTGGAATGAGAGACCTAAAACTCGCTTCAGCCGCTGCAGCGCTTAAACATTTAGTCGTCTAATCAACAGACAGACATCGCAGCGCCGCAGCGCCAGATCGGTCAAAGACAACGTAGTGTGTATCAAGATGGCGTCCCAAATAGATTGTCAATAACAATAATTGAAAAAATATATTTTCTATTCTTATAATACGATATAACTACATAATAATGACTTGAATAACAATTAATTTCACTTACTTGACGACTGAATTGTAGTAATCGTCTAAGTGTACACTTTGAAAAGAAATAAAAAAATATTTTCGCCGCTCCGCACGCGCGAATGTCAAAGCCACACTAAAGCAAGGTGCCGAGTCGACTCCGCTGATGAGTGGAACATAGTGCGTGTTCTGAAGGGCCTTTCTAGTATAGCGTATATATCGCTGCATTAGACATATAACATATTCCGGGCACAGCTTTGACCCGAAACCGATTTCGTAAACAAAAAATGCCTACACCATTACCGCGCCCAAGATCGAAGACTCCGCGTTGCAATTTTTGCCAGTGTAAAATCGACATCTTCCATATAAATTGCCATCACGTAATGTAGATGGCGGTACGTGTCTCGTATACGCGATTGCACTGGTCAGTAGCTTATACAATTTGAACCTTAACATGTACGTTATAAATGCGAACGCCAATCAATCGTAAAACGTTATTGCTCTCTAAATATTTTCGCCATATTAAATTATGGTTAATCTAACATTTATGTGAAGTTGAGTAGCCGGTCATGAAGTAGTTGTAAACATATTATTAGGCTGTTTCCACGCAAAGGAAATAGAGAGGAAAAATATATGAAGACCACTTAATATTGTACGTGTCTCGTACCTTATTTACTAAAGCTTATGTACGGAGCGTAAGCTTCTTGATAAATCTGCATGAGGTGTTACAAAGCGTTGGTTTATGTTACTTCATAATAAAATGATGAGTAATATGTCGCGGTTGCGATCTTGCAAGTTAAGCAGCTTTGGCAAAGCTGGGTCACCGGATGGGCGACTAAATATGAATGTCTCGAGCTCCTCCGTGCTTCGGAAGGCACATTATAAGAGTAGAAAGATTAAAGCATGTAATAAGTTACTTAAATTCTTAAAAGCCGGCATATAACTGCGTGTGAAGCAGCTCACTAAAATAATACTTACTATACCAACCGCTTGGGTGTCGTAAAAGGCGACTAACGGAATAAAGACTGCACATACAGTATCTTAACAGAACGGTGATGGGCTCATGATCTTTCAAGCTGCGCATATGTGCAGTTTTGGTGAAACGTGGACAGCTTTTGCGATCCTCATTGTCTAGTCTCTGACTAATGACTAACCCTTCGCGGATAATCGTCGTATATAAAAAATCAATGTGTTTGTTACAATTTTACTAACATTACCTACAGTCATACGAGTAAATAAGTTTATAAAGCTCGTTCAAAATACATCGAGGGAATCACGCCGGCAGTCCTCTGTTTGCAGTGAGTTGACATTACAAAAGGTATAAAAATATAATGTCATGCAAAGCGTCTCGCGCTGGCTGCTCGCCAGAAATGCTGAGTCTCAGCATTAATCTGCTTTTCCACCAGAGCTCTGCGAAGTTAAGAGTTTTTAAGAGTTACTTTGCAGGGTGTTTGGTAATAGATATGCCTACAATCCCGTACCTGGTCCCATCTAGTGCAAAGAACAACTTTTTGTATAAGAGCAAATCTGAAATAACGGAAAAAATCTCGCCATTAAAATAGTTACATTTAAGGGCTCGTTTACATGACCTCTGTGTAAGGTATCTAAGTGGTGCGGGAGATGTAATCCACCAATAGAATAGCTTCATTCGACACCGTCTTAGCGAGGCAAGCGATCCCGTTGGTGGATTTTCTCTTAGCGTTAGCTACATTGCACAGGTTCGGTGGAAAAGCACCCTTAAAGGTAACTTTTAAAATGCGGGGCATACGAAAATCGAGACCTCATGGAGTTCTTGAATAACAGCTTAGTGTTAACGTAAAAATATTACACTAACATAAATAATGGTATTATACTGTTTTAAAAACAAACTTCACTTATTAATAATAATAATCATAATATACTTAAAAGAATCGTAATATTTATCTACTTTACAGAAAGCCGCTATCCTCAATGCTTGTCGCATTGTAAGAAAGTTCTTGCAACTAGACGAGAGTTGACGCATGGTGTGTTAACTCTTTCCTTGTGTCATACAACCCTTACAATACCACACCACACCCTGAAATTACTTAGTACATACCCGTAATTACAGGAAAAACCAGAAAAAACCTTTAACCAGCTTAAAGTTGAGAAAAAAATCGATACTGTAATAATAATGAGGTGAGGGTAGACTTCCCAAAGTGTTAACATCGGCTCTGTGTATTAAATTGCATAAAAAATAATAATCGTTATTAGTTTAATAAAATTTTATCGTAAAAGTGTTAAAAAACAAATAAGTGAAGAGTGACTGCGTTTGTATTGAAATCACCTGAAGAATAAATGAGACCTCTTCGACGAATTAATGAACAGTGTTGAGTGGCGGAAACTGTGTTGTGAAGAAGTTACTAAAGTGCAAAACCTATTGAAAGTTCAGTAATACAGCCGTACTCTATTAATACGTGTATCCTTGGCGGTTCTACCAGTGTCGCCATTTAGCGTGGAATAACTGAGCCGTCCAGTACTGAAGCAAATCTCAACCCTCTGCGTTGCTGGCGACTTTAACTACACGTAACGCCATCTAGTGAGAAACTTTCGAGTTACCTGCAATAAACTGATTTGGTTTGTGTTCGTGCGTTCTCCCTGGTTGTACAGCGTAATACAGCGTTCGACAACAGCTACGTACCGTTGTGTGGAGATGGCATTAGTGTGTGAAAAATGCAAAAAAGAATTTCAAAGGAGAGACTATATTACGTGTATACGATGCTCATTAAACTTCCATATTGATTGCACTAGTATAAGTGAAAAGCTATTTTATTTAATGAGCCCAGAAAATCAAAAAAAATCTATGTGTGACAGTTGCAGATACCACAATCAAAATAATGTTGCTGGTGATCAAACACAAATCCCAATGAAGAATTCATTTGAAATATTATCAAATGAAGAAAATAACACTGCACTAAATGAAAGCTTTGTTACACTTCGACGGAAGAAAAAACAAAATTCGTTACCAGACTTATCAGCATCCTTTAACTCAGCAAACGATAATAATTATACTTTACCGAATAGTCAACTAGATGTCACTACTAGCAAGGAATTAGAAGAAGAAAAAATGAAACTGCGATATGAATTAGATACTGCAAAAAAAGAAATTATAAATCTAAAAAATAAAAATAGTCAGTTGATAAAAAAATTAGAGTATCAAGAATCTCTAATAAAAATATACACCACTGGTGAACTTAATATGACTGCGACAAACAGTCGACTCTGCATGTCTACACCGTCAAAAAAACCGTCTAAAAAACCCCAAAATGAATATAAAACCGCATCTAGAAAAGAAATCTTGATAAGTTCATCGAGTAGAGCTCCGGCAGAAATGAACATGGATTTCAAGTCGACACCACTACCTGCTGCTAAGACTTCTACTAAAAATGACATAGGAACATTTCAAAAAAACACAAAACTATGGCAAGAAAATAAAAATAGCAAGATATGTTTAATCACCAGCATAAACCGCGAAAGCTCTGCCAAAATTATTAGAAATAATTTCCAAGATTTTGAATTGTGCCACTACCGCATCCCAAACGGCGGGGTCAACGAACTGACAAGCGAACTACAAGAAAAACTCAAGGGGTTTACTTTAGAAGACTATTGTATAATAATGATAGGCGATACTGATTTTAACATGTCTAAGAATTATGTATTATTAGTTCAGAACCTAAAACTGGCTCTTTTGACAGTACAACATACGCATGTAATAATATGCTTACCTACATTTAGATACTGTATCCATAATAATATATTTAATAGAAGAATAGAAATGTTTAATAATTTACTTTATAGAGACAATGTAAAACATAAATATTGTTACGTGTTGGATTCTAATAAGAATCTCGAATATAGTATGTTTTTGAGATATAATGGAAATGTAAACAACTATGGTATAAAAAATATTGTAAATGACGTACATAATCAAATCCTAGCTATATCAGAATTATCAATGGTTGAGGGTTGCCATTCAGTCAATGACTTACCTACCATTGTTAGGGAAAGGAAAAAAAAATCCTTTCGAGACTAAAATATTATTCCAAAATATTCGAAGCTATAAAAATAAAACACATTTAATAGAAAATTTAATACATGATGATGCAAATTTGAAAGTTATATGTTTAACCGAAACATGGATAACTAAATATAAATTAGACTTATTAAAGTTAGATGGTTATCAATGTGCTTCGATATTTTTTAGGGAAAACCATCAGGGGGGCGGAGTGTGTATATTATTGGATTGTAATTTAGAATATAAGGAATATAATAACATAACTAGCCTGTCAATCGAACATAACTTTGAGGTGTGTTGTGTTGAAATTCCTGTGTTTAATATTATAATTGTAAATATGTATTGGCCCATGAGAAATAGAAATTCTACACTCTTTTATACTTCTCTTGAAAATATGTTAAAAATTCTGTCAAACAAAAGTCCTAACAGTAATATAATAATAGGTGGAGATTTTAATATTGATATTTTATGCAAATCCCAACACCAACTGAATCTCTTAAACATAATGGCCTCATATAACTTCACCCAACATATTAAGGAACCAACTAGGGTTACCACTAACAGCTCCACATGCTTGGATTTATTATTTACTAATTTTAACTTAAATAATTTGAACATTAATATAAAAGTACATGATTACGGACTGTCGGATCATAAAGGTATTATTTTAAATATTAAAAACATGTCGAGAGATTCAAAAACAGTCAGATGCACAAAAGATTATACAAAGACAGCCAAATAAATGTATTTAAAGAACATCTAAAAGAAATTAATTGGAGTGCTATATTTAAAAATAACGCAATAAACGAAAACTATAATTTATTTTTACAAAAAATTTGTA
Organism: Scoparia ambigualis; assembly: GCA_963921215.1. Classification (NCBI taxonomy): domain Eukaryota; kingdom Metazoa; phylum Arthropoda; class Insecta; order Lepidoptera; family Crambidae; genus Scoparia; species Scoparia ambigualis. The sequence continues at coordinate 6,146,124 of OY992516.1, read as the reverse complement.
AACTCCAAAATAAATATATACCTAAAATAAAAATAACCTTAAAAAATACAAAAAAGAAAATATGGTTAACGAGAGGTATAAAAAAATCATGTAAACATAAACGACTATTAAAACTCATGATATCTCAATATAAAAATCCTATCCTAGAGAAACATTACAAACAATATACAAAAATTTTAAAAGATACAGTAACACGATCAAAAAAATTAAACTATATAAAAAGGATGAGAAAATCAACAAATATAAATAAAACTATGTGGTCAATAGTAAAGGAAAAAAACAACAAACAAACTAAAAGCCGTATAAAGAAATTGTCACTTAATATTAATAAAACCCTGATAGATGACCCTAAGTTAATAGCCAATAGTTTTAATGAGTACTTTATATCAGTAGGTACGACCGAAGGCAGTGCACTGCCACCGACTGGAAGGCCGGCAACCCCTTGCGTTCAAAACTCCTTTTATTTAAAACCAGTAGATACTAAAGAAATAATACGTATCATACAAAATCTGAAAAATAAATTAAGCTATGGTTTTGATGAAATACCCCCTATGCTTTTAAAGAAATGCGTGCAAGAACTAGCAGAGCCGCTTGCCTTTCTCGTAAATCAGTCTTTCAATGAGGGCGCAGTACCGGATAAATTAAAAATATCAATAGTTAGACCAATACTCAAGTCAGGAGACTCTACCTTAATGAATAACTACCGACCTATAGCACTTTTACCATCCTTTTCTAAAATCTTCGAATCTGCCATGACAAACCGGTTGTATTCCTTCTGCGAGAAATTTAAAATAATTGAAGATAGCCAAAATGGATTTAGGAAAAATAGGTCTACTACAACAGCTGTTTTTAAATATACACAAAAAATTTTAGATATTATAAATAATAAAAACTATGCAGTGGGGATCTTATTGGACATGAGTAAGGCCTATGATCGCGTACTGCCAAATATTCTACTTCAAAAATTATACGGCGCAGGCATCCGGGGGGTCGCTCATAACTGGATTACCTCTTATTTTAAAAATCGAATGCAATTTGTAGAAGTACAGTATACAAACTTAAATACCATAACAAATGTCAGATCAGAGAGAGCAATGGTGACAAAGTCTATCCCCCAGGGTAGTGTTATCGGATGCTTTCTCTTCCTAATGTACATAAACGATTTGCCTAAAAATATAAATGAACAATGCATATTATTCGCAGATGATATGTCAGTTATATTGTCCACTAAAAATGAAATAGAAATAAATAAAAAACTACAAACTACTATAGATGAGATCACCTCTTGGCTTAATGATCATAATTTAATATTAAACTGCAATAAAACTAAATTAATGATTTTCAAACCATACCAAAAAAAAGCATTAAATATAAATTTTTCTATAAACAACATTAAACTTGAATGTGTCGATAGCTTTTCACTGCTAGGCATAAAAATAGATAGTAATTTAAACTGGAAAAGCCACATAGAATATATACAAGGCAGATTGTCTAGATTTACATACGCCCTAAACGAAATAAAAAGATGCACAGACACGAGCACAGCCAAAGCGGCGTACCACGCATACGCGCACGCGTGGCTGCGCTACGGCATCCCACTGTGGGGCAACAGCACCAATCTACAACAGCTATTCGTTGCCCAAAAGAGATGCATTCGCATATTAGCAAATATAGACACATTAGTTAGCTGCAAACCGTATTTTAAACTTTATAAAATTTTAACTGTAACTTCATTATATATATTAGAATCATGCAAATTAGTGAGGAAAAATATTGACTTGTTTCTGAGAGCTGAAAATAAAAGCGTAAGACTCAGACAGAAAAATAAGCTACTTCTACCTAAAACTAATTTATCTATAGTGAGATCAGGACCTTATTCCATGGCAGTAAAATTATACAATTCATTACCAAACACAATAAGAGAAATAGAAGATAATAAAAAATTTATAACATCCTTAAATAATTATTTAATAGATAAATGCTTTTATAATCTTAATGAATATTATACTAACGTGTCATAAGTAACACCTATTAATAAATTTTGTTTTTTCTTTGTTTAACTATATATAAATTATATCTAAGTTGTTATACCCTTGCAGGGTTCATGTGTTGATCTTCACCTGTTTTTAACACCTCTTATGTACCACATGTGTAAGCAATAAAGAATTATTATTATTATTATTATTATTATAATAATAAAATATGCTTTATTTGCACACCAGAACATACACAGAAAAATCTTTTTACAGAGACAAAGTAAAAAACAGGTGGCCTTACTGTTAACAAGCAATCTCTTCCAGGTAACCTTGGGTAATAAAAATAGAAACAATAATAAAATGTGTGCAAGAATAAGGAAACAAAAAAATAGAAAATATGGGTAGGTATATTTAAAAATGAAACAGATAAGATGAGACAAAATAAATAAATAAATAAGATAAAAAGAGATTATGCAATGTTATAATATGATGGGAAATAAATAAATTTATGAGGATATTCTTTAGAAATGACTCTGGACCTGAACCTTAAACGAATCCAACGTGGGAGCACTCCTGACGCTCTCTGCTCTGGTAGTGCATTCCAAATTAATCCTTAATGAATTATTTAAAAGTACAATTTATTAATTTATAACAAGTTTACAACCCAATAAAGCCGTCTGTTTTGTACTCTATCGCTATGGCAATTGATCAGTATTTACTCGTATATTGTTCTGTACAATAAGGTACTTACATATTTTTATCATTCACTTTAACTTACTATTCTCCTTATTATCTTCATTCATTTTATTTCTTAGGTTATGTTTTTACAATTCATATAAGTAAAATACCCATAAATAAAAATCAATTTTTGTATGTTTGTTCTGTATTTTTTCGGAATTCATTGATCAGATTATGATGAAACTTTGGTAAGGTGTTCTGGAGACGCGCGCGAGGGTTCCTGACGCAAAAAACGTGACATTGCAAACGCATGCCACCCGGCTAGTAGTATTTTATAAAAAAAACTATGTACTTAGATAAAAAAATACAGAAGGCTTAACCTAGGTTACCGCCGGCAGCGAAGATAGACCCAAACTATCAGTGGTTAGGGCTGCAGAGTGAAGATCCTCCTGACAATACGTGGTATGTCAAGGATTACTGCTCTTATTATTGTTTTTATTATTAATAGTTTCAAAGCCTTTACCAACACAGCCGTAAAAATTCATGAAAAAATATACTTTTAAAATAAATTAAGGCTGAGCCGTTATCTTCACGAGCCTCGCGGGAAATCAAACGGAATGTTAAAATTTGTACACGCCCTTCGGTTTGAAACAAAGTCGTTACAAGTTTTATATTTATATGTATATTTTTTACAGTATGCTATAATTTTAGGTAAGTGTAATTTAATAAAAGTATAATATTTTTATTAATTTAGCTATGAAAGCAAGGAATAGAACGAATTCATAAGATCTTTTAGTTCTGTTTGTTGGCGTTAAGACCGCCGTGATTATGCAGTGAAGAGTTAATGAAATAAATAATAGATAAATTATATAGAAATTGAGAGTACCTTATTTTTAGATTGTTCATTTATGAACTACTACTAATGGTCATGCGTGCTAATTTCCTAAATGATCATACACAGTTGTAGCCACATACTCGCGCTATTGTTAGGTAGTGTTTTCTGAAGTTTATATGTACGATACATTTACTACATAATGTTAAATAAAACACTTTTTACTTCACATTTTGCATGACCTTTCATGCAAAATGTGAAACGCACCCGATAAATAAAATCAACGTTATGCAAATTACATATTATATTAGATTAAAACCATACAAGTTATACGTAAAAATTAAAAGCGAGTAGATTCCCTTTAAGTATTTTATTTCAAGTCATTGTTATGTAAATGAAAATTAATAAAATATTCGTACACCAATTGAAACTTCTTTTTAACGGTTAACTGGATAACGGATAAATAACTTAGGTGGTGAAAACGGAAAAACTGGCGGTTTTCTATTAGCTGTTATTCAAAATATTTTAGATATATCGCACTGAAATTTTTAATTTGTATTACAAAACGTATGTGTGAGGGGATGACTGCTTTCAAAACCCGATTGGAAACATTTTGATCGATAGAAAAAATCCTGTATTTACCTCTAAAATTTCATATAAATGCACATTACGACCGTGTTTCACAATAATAACTCCTATCACATTATAAACACATTGGTATTTACCTTTTCGATTTCTTGACTGATTTTTATTTTAATTTTTGATAAAAATGTGAATGGCGCTTACGAATTACCGCGGACCCCACACCGCGCAACACCCGCGAGGGCCCTGACCTTTTGCTGACCGCCTAACCCCCCTTAAATACTTAAATACAAGAAGATACCCAGACCCGGGACAATATAAAAAAAAACAGTTGTTCCTGCATTGACCTGCTCGAACCTCAACCTCCGAGGTATGGCCACACATTGGCCTTACCATCTTCCTAAAGCAGATTACTTAAATCTTACTAATCAAATTACTATACGAAATTTGCATAAGTAATACTGATTTAAAAAGAGAAATACTAATATTAAAGTAATACTGCTTTAAGAGGTGACAGTAGTTCCCCTGTAATGGCGTGACGTGCAACCACTTAAACACGGCCGTCGTCAATCCGTAAAAAAATTATCGAATTCAATATTATAAAGTACTTATGAGCTGAAACAAGTGTTTATTTTAAAGCCACTTAAATCCATTTATGATCTTGTTAAATATTAAGACCGTCCTTTATCGCATAAGTATTTGCCTGTTACTTGTTAGACTGCCTACAGCTTTATGGCTACGTCGTAGTTCACAAAACCATATTACGTCTACGACAAAAATAAGCTACAGCTACGGCGTAGCAATGTAAGAGCAAAGTGCTACGCGTGTTTTGGGTAGATTACGAAAACATACTGCTCTGGCTGGTGTTCAGATGTCTTAGGTGTCTAAGGTGGATTCGACCAAGCTAGAGTAAATTTTATTCTTAGATTAAATCCTCAGTTATGCAAGAGTAAATCGAAATTAGGTTTTTTAATATTTTTTTCAATGAGTAGTGTTAAAAATGAATGTGTTTGCGACTTAATATTGATATATAATTTTGAATTCTGAAATTCTGTATATGTTATACACATTATACATACATCACTTCCGCTTCCCGGAGGGGTAGGCAGAGACCACATCTTTCCATTTGCTATTGTCCTAAAACACATCCTTTGCTTCACTTACTCTCATAAAGTTATTCTTACATGGTCATCGTTTTGGGGTGGTACTTGACTTGATCTTTAACGGGAACGTCATGCGTCACCGTTATGATCTTAATAGGTCGCCGAGGTCTTTCCCTTCCAACTACTATCTCTTTCAGTCCCTGCATCTAGGACATCATATTAAATTTTTAAACAATCAAATGATTTAAATATACAGAGTGTAGAAAGAAAAAGTGTAAAGTCATAGTAAATTTGGGATGTTTTTTATATTATAGATTTAACTGGTAACATTTACTTCTCTTTTTAATGACTTTCGTCATTTACCTTTTAGCTTTAGGTGGCAACATTTATCGCTTTTATAATTTTCTTTTTTTATTACTTTTGTTTTTCAACTCAATTCAGTTAAATGTAATCTGCAAATTTTACGTATATTGCGAAAGGTCTTTTGCTTAGATTTGTAATTCTCTGGCAAGTCATGATTTTTAATGAATATCCTAGTGAATACGAAAGATTGTTGGTGATTTAAAACATTGTAAAATAAACCTTATCTTCTAGTAAGGACATCATTCATTACCTTGCCGTCGTTGTACAGTCTTGGCACAGTAAGGTAAAGAATTTTCAACTAGGTTTGTTTAAGGACAGTATATTTGTGAGTCTGTAAGTACATACAAACATATACACATGTATGTATGTACCATTTATCAATGTTCAGTAATGACCGACCTTGAATCGACGCATTCGGTGTTCGCTTAATGTATCCGAACACTTCGCTGTACACGTTAATTTCAACTTAATACGCCTACGTTGAGTTCAAATTCCTTTTCGTTATTAAGCAAGGATGAATAGGCACTTCGTCAAGAAATTTGTACGCACCGCTACCCACAGACACTTATCATGAAGTTAAAGAGTTACTTCAGCTTTGTATTTTCCCGGATCAGTTAGTAAACCTCCCACAGTTGACTTCCTACTTTAGTGGGCAGAAGAAAAAGTCTGGTGCTCTAGCATGCAGTGACGTCAGGTCCACCACCACGTTGGTCCTATGCGGATCGTGGGTTTTAATGACTGTCATTTTGTGACAAAATCAACAGGTACTCGAGATATAGTTTAAAAGATAATCAACAAAATGTCTAACTTAAAACTAAAGATAAAACCATAAAAAAGTGTCCTTTAACTGTGAGAAAGTACGTCCCAGGAATGCTGGATTTATTATCATCATCAGCCTATAAACGTCCCACTGCTGGGCACAGGTCTTCCACGTAGACTTAGCACGTGAGGATATTGGGCCTTAACCCACCACGCAGGCCCAATGCGGGTTGGTGGGTTTAAACGACTGTCATCTTACGAAAACAACCGGGACCAACAGCTGAACGTGCCTTCTGAAGCACGGAGGAACTCAAGATTTTTTTAATTTGGATGGAATGGATTTTTTTTTAATCCAGCGACCCGGCATTGTGTAAGTTGCTTGGCTGGCAAAATCGCCATGGAGCTCCTCCTGGATTTATTTCATTTAATTCCATAAAATGTTGACATTTAACAAGTCATATAGGAAAAGTATTATCTCATGATAAATTTATGCCGAGTTCATAAATTTCCGATTCGGTAACTTCCGATTCCGAAGCCGAATTCGATAGATTCTAAAGCGATACTTAACAACCATGTAATTCACCTTTCCACACTCATTAGTTCACTGTTCTCATTTAGATATACAAAAGCCATTTAAAAAACTTAATTTACTAAAATGTAATTATGTTCAAAAGTTATCAAATAAATAACCTGAGCAAAAATAAGGTCCAATAAATTTGGAACGCTAGACAAATTAATTGCCATAAAATGTATCATGCCCTAAATATCACAATAATTAATTATTATCATTGAGGCTTTAAATCAAATTCCGGGAATACTTTATTAAAGTATACATTCTTGTCAAACGAGTAGTCCTTAGTCGCGAGTAGGGTTGCCAACGACAACTCAGATGTCAAAAATAATTAAAAACAGGACAGATTTATTTTAACACCATAAAGTTCCATCCTTCGCTTAGATATGTACCAAATTGAATGATTTGATCTTTAAAGCATAAAGTTAGACAAAGATACTATTTTTTTCTTTTGAGGTAGTAACTACTTGAGGTAGTAATAACTTCCTTATTAAAACTTTATTGGTAGCTGTCTTAATTCTTGTATAAGTGGTTGTTTATAATTGGAATTAAATACTGTATGCATCTGAATTAGAGGTCTTTTTAAGACGCTTCGTAAAATAAAAATAAGTGGATTACACTATTTAGAAGGTTCATTTTAATATTGAAATGTAGCCTGAGCTTTAAAGAACAATATTTTATTTTCATTACTTTGCATGTATTTGTGTTACTTATTGAAACTTTAACTAGAAGAAGATGATTAATTAAAGATGATATTACATACTTGAGATATTAATAAAAATTTGAATGTGTTACAACCCTGGCAGAAAGCTTGATAATCCCGTCTAATATAATCTAATCTGGGTATTTTGGAGAATGTGGATTATTCGTTATTACGCCGTGAGGAAAGCAGCGGTTAAGATCTTGAGCATTGTATCCTGTTATCCTTTGTGATAGGAGTTTCTATGCTTCGCTAGATATGAGATCTCTGATTAAAGTTCTAAGCTAAGCTATTGACGTTCAGCTTTAAGTTTTGGGTTTATATTTACAGTGATTTTGTTACGACTCCTAAAATTACTTACAGAAACATAGTTGAAGCATATTTTTCATTATTCCACAAAATAGATATAAGCGTTTACATACATACATACATAGTGCAGTCGCCATATAGTGTAAAGTAGACTATAGCAGAGGACTGCTTCTGCGGTCCTCATTGCCTAGTCTCCGACTAACCCTTCGGGGATAATTGTCGTGATTATATGTATGTATGTTTGTTAACTTCCTTAACTGATGGTAAATGCTGGTAATGATAAAAACAATGCTGGCAGCGCACTTCCCCCCTTAACCTTAACCACTGAGTAAATAGCTATCTCAACTTGTTTTTATCGACGAAAAAGTAACTACAAAAGTTGTGTTGCTCGAAATATTTTAATTAATTATTCTCCAGAATTACCAGGTCATCCAATTGACGACACGGTAATTTTGGAAAGTAGCTTTAGGCACTTGCTAAATGTCACCTGAACGCAACTGACGCAACTCTGCATCATCGAACTCCAATATTTCTTCCTACATTATATTCCTGATTATTTTATATCTTAATTTCTCTCATATCTAAGTTAATTAAGTTGTTCTAATAGCGATTGAGCATTTACTATCGGATCAAAACCTTGACCGTAAAGTAGCCAGACCAGCTGAAACGCCAAGGTTTGTTATGTAATCACAAACTGAACTAGTTTCGAAGTGGTGTTAAATATGAAAGTAATCGGTTGACCCACAAAATGAGGGTTTAAGGTAAGCCCAAGATTTAATAAGGCGGTCACGCAACTCTCCGATATGTTTCAAGGATTTGCCGATTAGGAAGTATTTATTTTGGGTTAAGCAGCAATTAGACTTGTTTTAACAAAAAAAATACCCGTTTGGTGGACGTGTTAATAGAAATTCCGTTTGCACGGTAGCCTACAAAAAACGCAGCCCTCATTTCGTGATCAGGGTTGCGATTTTTGTAGATGTTCGTTAAAGGGTGTGATTTTCTAATGCTCGGTCGTACACTTGCGCTTACTTCGACCGCCACGTTCCGATCAAAACTGGCCTTTGTGACGTTAGTGTAGAGTCGAATTTAGAGAATGCGGATATGCTTGATCCGCAACGAGTTATAAAATCCGTGTTTTCTAAATTAGACTGTACAGCACACAGCTTTCCATTTTCTTGAAAAACCGATTTGGCACAGAACTCCAGACCTCACACATTCGAGAAAATTAATTACACCAAGCAGTTTCACATATTAAATTTGAGCTTGCAAAAGGGTTATTTAAGAGTGAACTGACAGGCGAATGATTAATTGACGGTGAAAGCCGGGATGCGCGCGTGATATATTGAGTATAAAATTTTTGACAATCATTTTGTTGTGAGATGATTTAATGTCTGTGCGTGAAGAATAGAGCAACATACTTTTTTTGTGTTCTGCCTTGTATCTTTTGTTACTGAGCTGGTAAACGTGGATACGGCTTCTCTATTGGACAACGGCCATCGCAGCATATTATTATGGACTCTTGCAACACCACGAGTATTAGACTTGCATTGAAGACCCCTAAGCTTTTTTTATTAAGCAACTACGCCGTGTTATTTTACTAGATTGTATGTAGTAAACTTCGAACCGGAACATAGTAATGCAATTTTATTTTTATTTTTTATTGGCAACGGGTAACTGTGCCAACCTTCGGTGGAAGCGCGCTTCACCTGGAATCCTCAACCACTGAGGAACTGGCTATCTTATTTCAAACTGCCGGAACACAACAATGCTATAAACATCGTTGTTATGGCGACAGACTTAGATAAGATGGTGGTAGCTAGCCAGGCGGACTTAACAGCTCTACCACCAACCAAACCGAGCACACAAGAATGTACCCCCCGCTGGGAATCGAACCCGGGACCTCTGGGTCTGAAACCGGTAGCTTAGCCACTAGACCACAGAGGCGGTAAAAAAATGATATTGTTTGGTGATAGATACAACTATATCTGGGATGGGATGGTCGCCATCTCTATGCCCTTTAATGTCTCTGGATTCTAGTTAAACTGAACTGGAAACATAGCAATGTAAAACAATGCTGTTTTGAGTTAAAAATAACCTACAAACATACATAATCACGACTATTATCCCCGAAGGTTTGTCAGATAGTAGGCAATGAGGACAGCGAAAGCAGTCCCCTAACATAGTCCACTTTTCACCAAATAGTGACTGCACATGTTCTGTTGTTTCTTTCGTTTCGGTCTTTAGTCCGTTAGTCGCATTTTATGACACCCAAGGCACAGTATAAATATGAGCTAAAGCAGTAGGGAAGCTACGTACAAACGCTCGAAACGAGCACGCCCATAGACGCACGTCTTTACAGGGCCCCTAAGCGGACATCACAGTGCTCTCAGTAGCGCGTATCGCGTCGAGACGAGATGTATCACGTGCGCTGTGCGCGCGATTTTTAAAAATGCCGCGAGTGTATTGCGTAGTATACGGCTGCTGGAACTCGGCTTCTTCAAAACCGGAGCTAAAAATCTTTTTCTTTTATATAAATCGTTTGGTTGTTTATGTGATATTTGCCGTATTACTTACTTAAGTATATTTTTTGAGCGCGCGTTATTTTAATGGTGAAAAATAATAAGAATTGATACTACGAAACGTTATAGCTTTGAAAATCGATATCTGAGGATCTGTGTGGTTTCTGACAATGAATCCGTTATTAGTATGAGACAAAATAGCCTCCATTTTCTACTTTTTAGTTATTTAACCGATTATTTTAGAAATCGATATCAGGGGATCAATGTGGTTTCCGACGATGAATCCGATAATAGAATGAGGAAAGTAGCCTCCATCTTTAACTTATTAGTTATTCAACCGATTGCTTTGAAAATCGATATCTAGGGATCTGTGTGGTTTCTGACAACAACTCCGTTATTAGTATGAGACAAAATAGCCTCCATCTTGAACTTTTTAGTTATTCGACCGATTGCTTTAAAAATCGATATTAGGGGATCTGTGTGGTTTCCGAAAATTAATCCGATAATAGAGTGAGGAAAGTAGCCGCCATCTTTAACTTATTAGTTTTTAATTTAAAAAAAATTAAAAGTGACAAATTTATACTGTGCCTTGCTAGTTATCTCAAAAAAAGCGCTAACTAGCTGAGATACAGCGCTAACTAAACAAAATTTTTTCAATTTTACAAATATATAAGAGGACAACCCTAACGCTCAATTGGCGCGTAGGTATATAAAACAAGAAAAAGGCCGAGCTTCCGTACTGCTTTAGCTTATATTTATACTGTGCCCAAGGGAAGAGAGGGGGTGGTAGTATTATTTCACCGCTACGCAAACGGTGAAAAATAAAAAATAGTTATATTAAGTAAATAAGAAAAAAATAAGAAACAGTTTTTAGAACGTTCAATCTTCAGTTGGAGGATCGCTACAACAAGGAGTAACGTATCTGTTGAAATCTATAATAAATAACCTAGCAGTTCAAATATACATTTTAATACAGCCAGAAAAATCGGCTAATAAACTTTTTTATTGGAATAGACGGCTGTTGAAGCTGAAAAGTTTTTAAGTGGCGATTGTGTAACGGATATCGGAAGCCACAGTTTAGATAAGCTCCCACATGGTCGGCCGAGGATTAGGTAAAACTCGTAGTAAACTATGCAATAGACCCTATTTTTCCGGCATATTATTAATACTACTCATAAATGAAAATTTAAAGAAATTATAATTGAATTTGAATTGAAAGGAGTTCGATGGCGCAGCGGCTAGCGCGTTCGGCTTGCGATCTTGCTTGCTAAGCAACTTTCGCAATGCCGGGTCGCTGGATGGGTGACGTCGTCGGTGACGAAACATCTCGAGCTCCTCCGTGCTTCGGAAGGCACGTTAAGCCGTTGGTCCCGGTTGCTGTCGTAAGATGGCAGTCGTTAAAACCCACCAACCCGCATTGGGCCAGCGTGGTGGGTTATGGCCCAATATCCCCACGTGCTATTGTCCACGTGGGAGGCCTATGCCCAGCAGTGGGACGTTTATAGGCTGATGATGATGATAATTGAATCGCATAAAAGTGCGTCAAATGTGTGTGTTCTTGTTCTTCTTTATTCAATGGCGTTTTCTTGATAGATTTCGCCAAATGTGTGTGTTAAAATGTGGTTGTCACCAATAATATTTGTTGTCACTCAGTAAACAGCTTTGTAAATGTTACGATTGAATTTCTGTATATTTCTTATATTTATACATGGTTGTTTCTATTTTCAAATGTAATAAGATAATTACTTTGAAGTGGATAATTGTCTAATTTTCTTATCAATTCCATTAAAAAAAATGTATTTATCATTGTACGGGGTGGTGGGCTAACTACTTGAAATGCAGGATTTTCCTAATTCAGGTACTAGCCCGCCACATAGTCTATACTGCGTCCTAACTTTACTGTGCCCTAGTTGTAGTTCTGTCTGTGTGATTTTATGTTACCTACCTACATTATACACTGTTTTCTCAGTATGTTAAAATGTTTGACTATAGTGAGAATAAACGTTATATTATATATTATTTTATATTATATTATATTATTGCGAGTTTTTTGCTCGCCCCGTTTGTCACCAGGAGGTGCAAAAAAGCTATACAAATTCTAGTTCACGTTAATTACATTCCTACATACATATAAACACGACTATTATTCCCGAAGGGTTAGTTAGAGACTAGGCTATGAGAGCAGCAAGAGCAGTCCTCTACCATACCTTTTCACCAAACAGCGAATCTACGAGTACACACGGCGTCAGATCAACCTACCCAAAACTGTCAAATTTCTACAATCAATTTTGAACTTTATGGTTTGGTTTTAAGGATCAATATTCATTGGAGAAATTTTACAGTTTAGGGTAGGTTGATCTGACGCCGTGTATACATGTGCTCAGCGTGACAGCGTGACCTTCGTCGCTCTATGCTGTTGGATGTATATGCAGTATTTATTTATCTATTTATTTAAACTTTATTGCCTAAAATACAGCAAACGGCAGACTAAATGCACTGAGGCATTCTCTAACAGTCAACCAGCGAAGACGTGCATACATTTTTGTAGGCGGTGACATTAAAATTTAGTTAATAACAATTAATTTAATTAAGAAAAAAAAAGAAACACTTAACTTAAGTAGCCTAAAGATACATACATACATTATACACAATATGTATATAACTACTCACGTACATATTATACTACATATATATATTAAACATAACACAAACATTGTAAGATAGTGTTTATCAGTTAATAGCTATTGGTCGGATTTAGGATCGTACTCACGCGCTAAACTCTTGAAGGCAACCTTGTTGGAAGCATCTCTAACGATAAAAGGCAGTGCATTCCAGAGTTGAATAGCATCGAGAGTAGTCTGTTAGTCGCCTTTTACGACACCCAAAGGAAGAGAGGGGGTGGTAGTATTCTTTCACCGCTACTCGACATGGTTAACATACATACATACTCACGACTATTCCCCAGAGGATTAATCAGAGACTAGACAATGAATACCGCCAAAACAGAGTCCCTATTCTCTAACCGCATCCGAAACTTCGTCTGCCCGTAATTCGTCGCACACGGCTGTGTGTGCATACTGCGCCTTCGATCAACAATACAAACTAGTAGTTTGATTTCGCTGCAAGCCAGCGGTATTACGTCACTGTGAAGTCTACCCTCACATTCGAAAGAAATACTATTGCAAGTATTTAACAATCGATAAAGACGTAATTGCTTATAAATATCTTTATTATTAAAATTTTGCATTCACAATGCTATATAGATATAGGATAAAATGTTTACTAGAGTAAAATCAACCAGTCTCACGAAGCTCGAGTGGGATTCGAACCCACGACCTTTGGAGCCGGTTAGGGCAGTGGACCGGCAATACTAACTAGATAACGCGTCACGTATAAAATCAAAGCTAAATTCTGTCCACGTGAATAAATACTTTTTCTTTACTAACGAACTGAGACAAAAGTTATAAAACAGTTTTAAGTTAAACCTAATTACAACCATGGCACCCAGTTATAAAACGCTTCTAAGTATTATCTTATACTTACGATCATTCGTCACAAACAACGAGCAAAGCAATGCTTACACCTGTCACTTAAAAATGAAAAGACGTCAATAACATTTAGTGGTGAAATCAACCTTAAGGGGCAACAAATAAAGTGCTTTTTCTTGTATAGCCTTGCGACAAAATAAGAGCTCACTTCTCAAGTGAGCTGTTATTTACCGAGACATATTTTTAGCGCCGACCTGAAATCTAGTTGTATTGTTGATCGAAGTTCAGCGCCAATCGCTAGTGAAAGACACAAGAACGCGCGTGCATTATACGACGAATTTCGCGCTAACGAAGTTTCGGATTCGTTTAGAGAGTACGCCCTTAGCACAGTGCATTACCACAGTCCACGTTTCATAGCAAGCACAGAGCAGTGGCAACTGCGAGTTGTGCCCTTCGTGCAACGAGAAGTGAGCGAGCTCGACAGCTCCGGTTACCTATCTGGACAATAGGCAGTGAACTACACGTGTTCACGGGAAACTCTCCCGAGAAACTAGTCTTATGAGTACCGAATGAAGAGCGCGCTTCGGTGGGCACTGATTTGGCGTCAAGACCTAACTCAGATGGTCTTCTGCGAGAGTATTTTGCTGGCGCAGGGACGTCTGGCACTTCTTGCATAACCTAAGGGTTGGTCTCGAGGTGCCAGTACTAATAAAACTTAGTGGATAAGGAGAGTCCACGTTTCACTAAATAACAACAGCTGCAGGTCGTAACCGCGTTGCTGCTTTATGCTGTTGGATGACGTAGTCTTCACTCTGTTAGTCGCCTTTTACGACATCCAAGGGAAGAGAAGGGTTGGTAGTATTATTTGAATAATTAGCCGCCACCACACCGATCTTTGACGATCAATTAATTACAATTTTAACATATAAAGTGACAAGAAACATTGTCTTGCAATAATTCTTGGTTTAAAATTTAATGTAATTTGAACATAAATCTAGCTATGTAACGCCCTCTAGTTGACTAAAAATTTTGTCGGGAAAATGACCCTAATGACTTCGAGAAAAAGATGGCACGGCTGTTCTTTTTTTTTGCTTTTTTTCGACTTGGCGGAGGCACTTTCGTGTACCCAGAGCAGCAATTTTGAAATGGTTAGCGATATGTTAAATGCACAAACATTCTTACACAGTACAGAGGCGTGAATTCATGAGAATTATAACGCTACATTAGTGGCACTACAAAGAACCGCTCGAAACATATCACAAAACCGATTCGGTGTCGGTATAATCTACAAAAGGGAAGGGCTTATGAGGAGTTTGGGTGATAAATTGGCGGTGGCAACGAACGGGTGATATTTTGTGTATGACATTTTTCGACTAACAAGGGTCGGGTTGTGAGCGTCGATTAAAGGCCACCCGGTGGTGTCCCACGGCCGCGGGTAGTGGGACAAACGTTTCGGCTTATAATGGGACAGTCGAAAGTTTGTATTGGAAACGGAACGAATAGTGCACCGAAATGGAATACTTGGAGTGGAGTTCGCACAAAAAGAATCCCTATATAGTAGAGAGGTTTTGACGGTCTCTATGGTCGAGTGGTTAGCACGCCGGGTCTGGAGGTCCCGGGTTCAATTGCCGGTCGGGTCAATTTAGAGAAAAACTGTTTTTCTAAATTAATTTCTGGTCTGGGTATTTTTGTTTTATTTTTTTATTTTATTGGTTTACAAAACGAGATTTACAATCTTGACTCGCACAAGTACATATTATAGTAAAATGACATACATTTTAGTAAATCCTTCTTGATGTAAACACGACATGCATAAATAAAAAACAAATAAAAAGAGTTACTTACTGACAATAATAATTATATCTGACAAAACAAAGTATAAAATATAAAATGAGTTTAACAGTGCCACGTGGTGAGAGTTGCACTGGGGTGTATAATGACATGTACACGTGGCGGTGAACGGGTTAAAACTGTACCTATATAATATGAAATAATTTTAAAACTGTATATAAGATAAGATAAGTTAGCAAAACAAGTAATGTTTATGTATATTGATCCGTTATCTTACCATGCTAGCGAGTTTCAAAATAAAACTTAACTTGGTCTAGTTAATTAGTGTGACGAAAACAAATTTAATTTAATTTAATGTTTAGGTGCACATTTCGTTTGGGTAATATGCGACATAAGTGTAAACATGATGAAGTGAAGCTCCTTGAAAAATTGCTATTCGGTCAAAACCTCACAATAATAACAAAAGCATAGGAGTACCATGACATTTGAGTGTTCACTCCGTTTGGTCACCATTCGAATTACATTATTTTGTATATTTCGCTTTGAATTCGGTATCATAAATGGTGACCGGTATTTTTTTTTTCATTTGACGTTTTACCAACTTATTTTGTTCGTAATATTTGATTATTTGTGTTAGAAAACGCTCAAATACACTCCGTGCGGAGTGGTCAACGCAGTTGCCCAGATTGCAGAGGACGCGGGTTCGATTCGCGCCTGAGGTAGACATTTTTTTCAACGTTTCGTTATCTTTAAACTTATTTTGTCTCTTTTCCTTCAATGTTAATGGCCCATTTGAAAAAATAGGAATCTATCTAATCTATACGAATCTCATTTGGACTCCTTCTATGCTTCAGTTATTATTATAATGGTCAAAACGCATATACGTCGGACTTCATTGCGAGAAAGTGATCAAGTCTGCAGTTTTGTTTTATTTTCTATAATTTGTGTTTTGTCGAATATTAATGTGAAATAATGGTGGATTTTTACTGTTAAGTGTTCGTGAACGTGCATGAGTGTTAGCAAATAAAACAAAACAGTGCAACATCAATTTTCAAATTCTCTCAAGAAGTCCGTGTGAGACCTCAATAAAGTCCCACAGCTTTATTGAGTCTCGAGGGCTTTGGGGGAAAATCATTTACCATTAAATGTGCATTATCACTCATTATCATCCGTATATTATAAAGAAAATAATAATTACTATTATATCTAACTTGACACTGGCTAAATGTGGTGATCGCACGAAGCCATTATTTATGAGAAAAAAAATGTATATGCAAAAGATGCCACTATTCCGCTACGATTTAGTATGGAATTGTTTCAAGTTATTTATATGTGATCGAAATTCGCACTACGATAATTATCTATTTTATAATGTTATTTTATTTAAGAGGGTTTACGCATTTCGGTTTCCTATACAATTTTCCAAGTCGAAATTTTTAAAGACCAATAAGCCAATTTTAATGAAGCTTTGCATGCTTCAGTGAAATACAGGGATCTAAATAGTTTGCTGAAAACACTTAGAAAAAAGGTTTATTCGGCTGAGTTATTGCGATTTAAAGTCCACTATAGAAAGTTTAAAATCGCAATAACTTAGATAAATTATTATTGTTATTATTATTATTGCGTATGGCAAAATTGATCCTGCGTGGATCATATGTCTACTTTTAGGCTCCTCAGCCAAGTTTCTGCCGCATCCGTCGTAGTGTGGAGCTTGGTTATACCACCTGGGAAAAGATGAAGGGGGCAGTCATTTATTACATGTGATAGGGTTTGGTTCAAATGACCACATTCACAGAGTGGCGTCTCCCTCAAGACCCATCTGTGTAGGTGATGGTTGGATTTGCCGATACTCAGATAAATAAACGTTTTTTTAGAAATGTTTTCAACAAACTATTAAGATCTCTATAATATTCTTCAGCATGCCGAGTTGCATCAAAATTAGCCTACTGGTTTGTAAAAAGGGAAACCATAATGCGTCAACCCTCCTAATTACTTATTTTTGCATTAAATTGTATAACTATGTTTTAAATGTTTGCACCTCCGAACATAGAGTGTATACTTTCTCTCCATCCGACTGGCTGTCTGGCAGAAATCGATTATAAGCGATAAGACCGCCACATTGTAACTTTGTATTTTTGCTCTTTTATGTCTAATGTAAATGTTGTTATATTGCAATAAAAGTATTATCTATCTATTTTATTTATCATGATTGAAACTCACTAGTTAGCACGTGAGTTAGTGAGACAAAGGGTTGGGTTCCAAATAAGAAAAATGAAAATCAAATATGGCAAGAAACTGTCATGTACCATGATTGTTAATTGTTTTTTAACGATTCGCTATTATCTCATTTAACACTGATATTGTTATTAATTAAATATTGCTTTCAAGTAATAATACATATAATCTTGACTATTATCCCCGAAGGGTTGACTAGGCAACGAGGGTCGCAAAAGCAGTCGTCTACCATAGTCCACTTTTCAACAAGTAGCGACTGCACATGTGCTCAGCGTGACAGGTGGTGAGCCCATCGCCGCTCTATGCTACTGGATTTAGTCCGTTAGTCGCCTTTTACGATACCCAAAAGAAGAGAGGGGGAGGTAGTATTCTTTCACTGCTACGCGACCCGGTTATGTAATAAGAATACATTTAATGACATGCGTACATAACTACGTACATAAATCGCGCTTGTTTCTCGGATGGGTGGGCAGAGATGCCTTGCTATAATCCTAAAGCGAATCACACACTACGCAGATACGGTAAGATATCTGTATCTATAATTTATATTTTTTCGTAAAGTATCGTTAATATAAGTGGGCACCGACATTATAGAAAGATGGTGAGATAACAAGTTGCTCTTGGATTTCGGAAATAGATTTTTAATTTGTTATTTGATAGATCCAGGAACATATTAAGTTCGCCTCGGTCCTTTTTATTAAGCTTTATATGGCGTTCTATACAATTCTTCGCGTTTTAGTACGTGAAGCAAGATTTGCATCAAATTCAAAATCAGATTCGTCTTCTGACGAGCTGTCTAATAAATTCAGAATATACGCGTTTTTTTTTTCCGTAAAACGCGAACTCATTGTAACACTCTGTATAAACGATCCTTACCAAGAAACAAGTCTACTCAGTCTGAAAGATTCCGAGTGAACGTATTGTCTCGTATATTATCGTATTTGTTTAGTGTGTGATGCTTTTAGATAATTAAGTTTTTATACGCAGATACAATATTACTGTGACTGCGTAGTGCGTGATTCGCTTAACACACAACCTTTGCTTCATTTACTCTCATAAAGTTCTACATACATGTCTGTTGGTTTAGGGTACTAATAAATTTGTTTTGTATTAAAAGTACTTTATACAAAAGTATCGTATCGACTAATACGTGCTAATTTTGTAAATGTTAGTTTAATTCTAACGATGAATACTTATTACTTTTATATGAGAAGAAATGCACAGGGCAAACGGGCTGATCATACGGAATTCAGAACGCTAGCAGAGTTCACGTTGCGATTGGTATTCTTGTTTTAAAGTCCCCTTTTTTAACCGATGGCTTTTTAGGCCATTGCCGGGATAGACTGAGCTTTTAGGGATCCGTCGGTGAAATGTTAAAGATAATATCGTTTGTTGTTCTTGTTGGTATCTCAAAATATCTCTTAGCCAAATCTATTTACAAGCAAAGTTTATAAAGCGTCTTGGGTCACCAGGCAAAGCGATGACTCATTCAAAGTCAAAAAAATATACTTATTCAATAAACCTGTATTTGATTCGCCGGCCTCGTTAGCATGGGTTCTGATCACCAAACCGGATTTGGCTGGCATGGTGATTTTGTGCTGATGATGGTTTTATTTTAATATTGAAGACTTTTCCCCAAAAGTAGGACAGTTTATAGGCTATTGAATTATTTTTTATACGGAGCCCTTGACACGAAAACTTGTTAAATAAACTAACTTTTCTGGATTAAAGTCGTCCAGAGATACCGCTGCGTTGGTCGGCCGACGTATCGGAGTGAATTTAATGCCTTTTTTTTCGATTTCTCTATCGCTCCCTCTCTCTAAATTTAGTTACGTTGTGTGCATTTCCCTGATTGTTCCAAATCATTGGTTTGTATCGCTTGGCTGACGTGATTTTACTTTGAGTTATTTAATATAACATAGCCTATGAATACCTACTCGTATATAAAATCTTTATTTAATCTTTATACTGTCAATTAAAAGTCCCTATCTAGGGTAAGTGCACCAGTGAATGAACCAATCCAATGAATGAACGAAACGTCGATTTTTCTAAATAATAAAAAATCCGCGTTTTTCAACTAAACTCACTATTTTTTTTAAATTACAACTCTTTTTACGTCAACTAGTCATACAGGAATCATCCTGAGACCCGTAGTTCTAAAATGGCGAAGGTCCAAACCGGTCGCTCGATGGTGTTTTGTGGTTTGTATGGGGTCCGTAATAAGGAGTCGGGTAAGTCATAGTGTTTTGATATTAACTTTGTAGACCTTATATGTGTGCTAGTGAAAAGAAAATTATGGCACAGGATAGTAGAACGGTTGCTTAATCTAATAGACATGAGATTTTGTAGAATTTCATGCATTTATTAAAAATTTTAGGGAGTTCGAATATATGACCACGAAAACAAGCAAAACCCAGTGAATGAACATGTGGTTCATTCATAGGAGGCTTACGATTTTTTAAAATCTAACAAATTTATATGTTATTGCTATTCAAATTGGGTCGTTTTCTGTACATAGCTTTAATTAACGGTTGGCGTATTTTAGGCCAATGTTCGAACTAGGTATTAATTTACTGATATTTTTTGGTTTGTATGAACTCTAACGTTGATTGCTACGTTCGTTTATTGGTTACGTAAATCCAGTGAGTGAACATTGTAGGTAATTATATAATAGTATGTGATTTTTAGCTGCCACTTAATTTAAAATATGAGACTAAAATCTGTTTTATTATTATTCCTATGCCATTATTTTTAAAATTATGTTTTTAAATCTTTTGTAAGGTATGAATTTTTTTTCTAAGTCTTCCAATTTAGACATTAGAACATTACTGCCCAGGGTGACGTGTGAGTGCATGCGGTTAAAGGCATTTAGTCGGTCAACTATAACATCCTGAAGGACATATGAATAAATATATTTATTAATTGATTAATTGACTGCCTATTACTGGTATTTTTTTTCTTAATCATTTAAAAACAATACTAATTTCGGGACTTTGAAAATGTACATAAATACTTAATTTTTTTAATACCTTGATTTATGTAATAAAATAAAGTATTTCTATTTAGGAAAGTTATAAATAAACCACTGCGGACTGAAAATACATTATTTTCTATCGAAATTAGCTATATTTTAAAGATATCTTAATTTTTCTGGTAGTTCATTTATTGGAATTCAGGTGGTTCATTTACTGAAGATTTTCGTTTATTCACTGGTGGTTTTGGGGTCTTTTTGCATAAAATATCCAAAATCTCCAAAAATAAAAGTTTCATTTAAAAACTGAGAAATTATATTCTTCTTTAATAAATTCGGAATATCATACAATATTACTGTTTTATCTAAGATACCCAGAAGTATGTTATTTATATTTTTAAAGTTTTGGAATTCCTCAACTGTTCATTTACTGGGTTGGACTCGTAGTGGCTCGTGGTTAGCTGTAGAGCTTGGGAATGTTCGTTTGTCCTGGTATTGTGTGCCAGGACTTCCAAACTCGTGCACAGCGAGCGGGGCCTAGTAGCGGTCTCTGAGAGGCCAGAAGCGAAAAGCCCTGCGGGGAACGTGAGTTTCCCTTATAGTTGGCAGCTTTGTCCGGTGGTTCTCAATGGACATTGGTGTTGACATCTCCGGTACTAGTTTGGATAACTAGTAGAGGCGGCCCCCTAGATGCCGTAGCCTCCGGTCCAGCCAGCCGCGTAGGACGTGGGAACTGGCTAGGCGCCTGGATAGGTTCCGAGAAGTGAGTGTGTTTACTACTCCGCCACCAAGGTGGACACTTGGCAGTCGACTTTAGAGTCGACGACCCTAGCAGTGGCAACTGCGAGTTGTGCCCTTCGTGCAACGAGAAGTGAGCGAGCTCGACAGCTCCGGTTATCTATCTGGACAATAGGCAGTGAACTACACGTGTTCACGGGGATACTCTCCCGAGACACTAGTCTTATGAGTATCGAATGAAGAGCGCGCTGCGGCGGACACTGATTTGGCGTCAAGACCTAAGCAGTTGGTCTCCTGCGCGAGTGTTCTACTGGCGCAGGGACGTCTGGCACTTCTTGCAATAACCTAACGGTTGGTCTCGAGGTGCCAGTACAAATAAACTTAGTGATGTAAGGAGAGGGGATGCACAATTAAAAGTATTATTAGATACCGTAATATACCTTACTAAGCTCCGATGAGCTCGAGATATCTGAACAAGGTCACCCATCCGGACGATTCAGCATTGCAAAATTTCTTTGACTTGATATATCTGAGAGCTGGTATTATAGATGAAGAATCTCAAAAGAAATAAGGACTAGTAAATTTATTAACTTTAAGATTGTAATAGTTACTATATTAATTAAAAACTTTATAATGGTGGCGTAGTGGCTTTTAAATAATACTACCACCCCCTCTCTTCTCGTGGGTGTCGTTAAAGGCAACTAACGGACTAAAGACTGCACATACATCCAACGGCACAGATCGACGATGGGTTCACCACTTGTCACACTGAGTATATGTGCAGCCGCTATTTGGTGAAAAGTGGACTACTTATGACAGAGGTCTGCTTTTTCGGTCATCATTGCCTAGAGTCTGACTAACCCTTCGGGGACAATAGTCGTAATTATAACTATTTATATGTTAATTATGGTACTTTAATATATTTTTGCAATAGTTACGAACGTATACAATGTACCAGTACATTTCCACTCTCGGGGTTCTATCCAATATACGTCAATTTCCTCACCCCATCCCTGATAGTATTTGGTGAGGCCAAATATAGAATTCGTCAAAATGGCGCGCAGGGTTCTCCTCTATAGATTGAAGGAAAAATTCGCCAAATTATATTTGGAAACAATTTTGCTGAAAATTGATAAAAAGGTCGAACCTATTTCATGTGTACGTCGAGATGTGTTGGGATTTTAGTGCAGTCGAACCGGACATATCGGAGCACAGCGCTGAAATTTGATGCAAATACATTGCTTTGATTTGTCATATGTATGTATGTATGTAATTAAGTTTCCAAGATATCGAAAAGCTTGAGTGTCTTTTCAGCTCTTTTCCGTTGAAGGTTCTCCTAAAATCCATACAAAGGACTTTAGAGTACTTTAGACTAAGTGTTAACTTTAACTTTGTTTTTACCTTTTCTTTTATTATTTAATTGTTTTATGATTATTGATTGAAAATTTGGTAACGACATATTGTTTTGTAAATGTCGTTACTTCTATATTATTATAAAGCTGTGAAGTTTCTTGTGCCCGTTCTTACCCACAGCTAAAAGACATCCTGCATGGGTGGGTTTTCTATGCCTATCCATCCATCCATAAAAGTAAAATTAAATTTAGACGTTTCAAAATGCTTATTTTAAGCTTACTGAATAAAGAAATTTTGACACTTTTTTTTCTCTTAAATAATATTGAACTTAATAAGTGCCTTGGAAGGCTTATTGAATAAATAATTTGACATTGACTTCTCACAACAAACAAAACAATAATACATACATAAATACATTTATCACGAGGGGTATGCAAATACCACAGCTTTTCATTCACCAAGATCCTGACACACTTCTGTCTGTCACGAAAACTCCTAGAGTAATTAAATTTTACATACATACATAATCAAGACTATTATCCATATACTATATGTCTTTAAACCTAAACCTATATAAAATTGTCAACATCTAGTAGCCGGGTAAGGCCTTGAGTAGTATGTACATATAATCAGGACTATTATCCCCGAAGGGTTAGTCAGAGACTACGCAATGAGGACAGGAAAGGCAGTCCTATGCCATGGTACACTTTTCACCAAAGAGCGACTGCACATGTGCTCAGCGTGACAGGTGGTGAGCCCATTGCCGCTCTAAGCTGTTGGTATAACGTGCAGTCTTTAAAAAAAATTAAAGTCTTTAGTTCGTTAGTCGCCTTTTACGGCACACAAGGGAAGAGACACGGTTAAATTTTACTTTACGCATACACCAATTTATCTAGCTCACGATGAGTATACTTTTAGAACTTGTTAATATGGTAAGATAACGGATAAATATACATAAACATAGAAAAAACACCCGGAATCAATTTTGAAAAGCAGTTTTTCTCTAAATTGACCCGACCGGGAATTGAACCCGGAAGATGGCGCGACGCCAGGCCCGGCGTGCTAACCACTTGACCACGGAGGTCGTCTCTAATGAATTTATATTGCGTCTGGTTTTATGACCGCTGAGCTTTATTTCCTTTCATGGTAATGATCCTATTATAATAATTGTTATTTGTATAATTATTGTTGTTTAAAGGATAGTACCGCCTTGCTCTACGTTTAGGGTTCCATTGACCTACTTTACTACATTAGAATGTGTTTACACACCTAAGTGGCAGGTGTTACGTTTCACAACGTTATTTAATAAAATAATAATTGAACTTTTACTTTATTTCTTGTTCCAAATATGTGGCTGAGTTCCAAAACGCTCGGTTCTACAGGGTGTTTTGCTAATAGGTAAATTGTAAATCAACTGGGATTATCCTTTTATAAGAGGTTAGGCGGTATAATCGGAAAAATTGTCTGTTTTCTATTAGCTGTTATTCAAAATATTCTAGATATTTCGCTTTTATTTTTTTAATATGTATTATTATAACATCCCATAACACATACGTTCTGTATGTGTTATGGGATGACTGTTTCCAAAACACGATTGCAAACATTTTGCTCGATAGAAAAAATCCTTACAAAATCCTGAAGTTACCTCTAAAATTTCATATAAATGCACATTACGACCGTGTTTTACAATAATAATTATTATAAAATCATAAGCACAAGGTATTTACCATTTCGATTTCTTGACTGATTTGGATTTAGGATAAAATAATTACTAGTAAACAACAACCAGTCTCAGAAAGCTCGAGTGGGATTCGAACCCACGACCTTTGGATTGCCGGTCCACTGCTCTAACCGCTGAGCTACCGAGACCCCAGAAGACTTGTTGAATTTTTCCTAGTGGATTGGATTTCCAAAAAACTAAACATTTTTATTAACTTTTTGATAAAAATGTGAATGGCGCTTTCGAATTGCCGAGGACCCTGCACCACGCACTGCGCAACACCCGCGAGGGCCCGTAATTTTCACTGACCACCTAATCCCTAATCCTAAGTGCTAAAAACAACATCTATTTGTATGGAATCAACTATGTGAAAAAGAAACCAGCTTTCTCATACATTCAATGGAATAGGTGTTGCAGTTTTGTTGTGCTGGTGGCGGCTTATTAATATAATACTACCGCCCACCTCATCCTTTGGGTGTCGTAAAAGGCGACTAACGGAAACAATGACTGCACATACATCCAACAGCATAGAACGGCGATGGGCTCACCACCTGTCACGTTGAGCACATCAATTATCATATCGTCATCAAATGTGTATAATGTTTATATTTTCTCTTAAGATTCTACGGGGTTGAAAGTCACTGTCACTATAAAAACATAAAGTCAAAAGCGTTGAAAAATTTGTAGTAGTAGTCGACAAGTCTAACCAATACCTCGGCGGCGGAGTGGTCAACGCAGCCGCCGTAAGACGCCGTAAGACGTAACTTCGATTCCCACCCGAGTTACTAATTTTTTTCAACGTTTCGTTTACAACGTTTCTTTAACAAATATTTCGAACAATATTTATCTGTAGATATTCAACATCTCATTCATACCACAAAGTCCGCGCGGACTTCTGTCGAAAAAACCTATCCGTGCAGTAAAAAGCTCGGATCTATAAAGTCCCCAATAAGGTGGCTCCGATATTGTGAACGGATGCAAACGTAAGTTTTTAGGCGTATCACGTAAAGGAGGCATTGTCCGAAGGCAGTCGTGGCCTTGGGCCGGCCCGCAATGCGGACGAAACGGCATTAATATTTTACTTACGCGTCACACACACGGGTTGTAAGAATAAGAATATAAAATAAATAAATAAATAACTTCTTACGCTTACACCAATTATGTAGCCCAAGATAAGCTACTTTTGAAACTCGTTAACATAGTTACACTAGTTAACGGATAAATATACCTAAACATAGAAAAACACCCAGAAACGAAATCAATCTAGAAAAACAGTTTTCTCTAAATTAACCCGACCGAGAATTGAACTCTGGTGCGACGCCAGAACGAACTTGCTAACCATTTGACCACGGAGGTCCTCATAATCATATTTTTAAAGTGGACTTATTTGTGCTGTGGTCATTAATAGAATAACACTGTTCCATCTCTTCCCTTGGGTGTCGTAAAAAGGCGACTAACAGACCAAAGACTTCACATACATCCAACAGCAAAGAGCGACGATGGGCTCACCACTTGTCACGCTGAGCACATGTGCAGTTATTATTTGGTGACACGTTTAATATGGCAGAGGACTGATTTTGCGGTCCTCATTGACTAGTCTCTGACTGACCCTTAGGAGATAATGAGTTGATGAGAGTCGCGAGAGTATGATTTTTTTAAAATTCTACAACGGGTAAACATTGGTTTCATCTCACTTGATGGTAAGTGACGATATTGCCGAAAGTACAAGCGCGCTTCACCCGGAATCCTTAACCAATGAGGAACTGGCTATCTTATCTGTAAAGTGTTGGAACACAACAATGCTATAAACATCGTTGTTAAGGCGACAGATTTATATAAAATTGTGGTAGCTAGCCAGGCGATTCAGTCGAATAGCCTTACCACCAACCAAACCAAGTACACAAGGATGTACCACCCACTGGGAATCTAACCCGAGTTCTGAGACCAGTGGCTTAGCCACTAGACCGCAGAGGCGGTAAAAATATTTATCTAATATATTTTGCCTTCTGTGCAGTCAGACGCTTTGTAAAACGCGAGCGACGCGAGGCTCATTAGGCAAGTAATTCCGTCAAGTAGCGAGTACAGTGCTTCGCGCGACTCCAAGGGTATTATCACGAGCGGGCTGTGAACCCTGATGCTTCAGTTCTTATGTTTCACCTGATCTAGTACCCTTCAAACCGGAACGCAGCAATGTGAAACAAATGCTGCTTGCCAGCAGAAATATGTATAAGGGTGGTCGCCATCCAGTCGTATTCTATGCAGAATATTTCGCGTATCTTTTGTTTGCGTTGCTTCGGGACTGTGTGTCAGAAACTACGTTGTTTCTTTCATTTCTTTTCTTCTATCACATGTAGAATTATGTGAAGCGAAATTTCACCGTGCATTCATTAAAAGCTCACAAACATTTAGATGCTTTCTTTATGTTTATTATTCTGTTTGTTCTCGCAATATTTTTGTATTTCATAGAAAATACTTTTCTGTATAGAACGGTACTGCTTAGCTGTTGGATACTACATCTTGTAAAATTACAGTGCACAGAGGCATAAGAACAGCAGCTTCATATGAGGTTACGACTCCCATCTGATGTAGCCGTTTTTATTTTCGACGTTTTACTATATTTTGACAGCAATAGTAATAAAAATGTGTCCTACAAAAGCGCTTATCTGTTTGTCGAGATCTGCAAGTCTCTTCGAAATCATTGCCTGAAGAGCCTATTAAAAAATAAGTAGTAACTAGTTATTTTATTTTAAAATATAACACAATATAAAATTTAAAACGTTTGACAAAAACATATATTATGAGGTTTAGTATGCATTCATAATTACTTTTGCAGAATAGGTACTGTCTGAGGAGTGCCTCGTATCACTTAAAGTTTCAGAACAAATACGTTCTGTTAACTTTTCAACCTCATTAAAACATTGTATTGGGCTCAATGATATTATATGTTAAGGTCATTGGTTGGGTTAGCGTACATTAACCCGATCTACTTATGTATGGTTGTGACCTCAGAAGTAGCTTTGTTTTAGTACTATGTCTCCTCATGTGGGAATACCGGTGCCCAACAGTTGGATATTTATAGGCTGACTAGCTGTACGCGTTATAATAGATGGTTAAACAAACTTACCTGAAGTGAAGTTTGACCGTAATTGTACGAGACGTTGCATCCGAAGAGATTTATATTCACAAGGTAGTCCACTCTTCAATGTACCAGGCATCCAGCACATATTAAGAGCTATCTAAAAGAAATTTTATTAAAAAAAACATAAAACGTTACCCATAGTATAGACACAGGCGCCATCTAGTGAATACCAACCGAGTGCACGAGTTATTCACCCGCGCTGTCATCGTCATTCACTTTTAGAGCTTTTTTGCAAAATTAATTTATATGGGGCCAGCATGTAAGGGAAGGGAGGGATCTTTATATAAATCTCTTCGGATGCAACGTCTCGTACAATTACGGTCAAACTTCACTTCAGGTAAGTTTGTTTAACCATCAATTGTACTTCGACGTTGCATCCTCGAGATTTATATTCACAAGGTAGATGTTTAGAACACAAATTTTGCGAAATAATTTAAGTACCTTTAAGATTTAATTCAACTATTATAATTGAGTATTTACGAGTATAAGCGATTAAATTTAATTAGGTACCATATTAGTACAAACCAGTATGATATATTATAATATTATAATGAATGATAAGCTAGAAATTAATCAATGTAAATAGCCGCTGCAAAGCATTATCGTCATTCTCAATGGTAAGGGGTCGATTGTAAAACAGTGCAAACACCAGAGAATTACCAGTCCATCCTGCAGTTATTGAAAGGCCTTTTCTGTTTGCTGCCGAGGTGGACGTGGACGCGTGTCTTACACGTGTGTGCTGAGAATAAAGAAGTGTCAATACCGCTGTTAAATAGGGTGTTTTTAAACTTACGACTTAATGTAGAACTAGTTGCATTATGAATAGGCTTCAGGTGAGCAATAACCTTTCCGTTCTAGGTTTATCTCTGTAAACTTTAGTCATATCTAAGTAGGACAGTAATGTTTTTGCAGGGCAGATCTCAATCTTATTTAGAAAAAATGGTATAAATAAACAAGGCGGTCGTCGCCCTGGAGCAGATGTTTTAATTAAATCATCCACAATGGTTTCGACATAGTTATTATTTATTTTTTAATTAGAAATTCGAAGATAACGTTTGTACTCGTTGTGCGGTTGACAATGCGAGCAGAGTTACTAATTTTTTAGTTATAAACTCCAGAGCAAGTTCCTCATTTGGATATAAATTACTAAGGTGATCGATTACAATCTTTGGATCTCACGTCTCCGAATATTTCGGATGACTAGGTTTAGTCCTGTAAATATCTTTAAAAAATCGAACAACTAAATCAGCTTCACTATAACGTTTGCCCTAAATAGCTAGAGCAGAACGATGCATATTTAATGAACTACAACCAATTTTTGCTGTTAACAGTTAACCGTAAGGAATTTTGATAGAATTGGAAGTGAGGAGTTATAGAAATCAACTTTATAAATATCACAATAACTCCACCATTTCGTAAAAGCGACATTGTATTGTTTTAGTGAGGATGTAGACAATGAGAAAACCATCACCTCGATGGTTTCATTACATAACGATTGTCTTTGAAATGCTTTTCTGATAATTTGTATGCTACCAGGATAAGTTTCTTGCAAAGGGGGTGCTGGGTCCTGAAAGGTGAACATATCGTCACTTGGGCCGAAGTATATTGGTGGTGAGCTACTGAGGTAAGTAGGGGATACCAGGGTTGACTCAGCCAATACGATACGACTAGTACACCAGTGTCGTCGTTCGTCGTCGTTAGTTATTTTCCTGAAGCATTTTAATATGAGCGAGAAAGGAGGAAAAGCATAAAAATAAAATATATTCCAATTTAAGGTGAATGCATCTATGTCAAAGGCGTAGGGGTCTCGTTGCCATGAGACGTATTTATTGCATTTATAATTTTGGTGAGTAGCAAAGAGATCTTTAAGAGGTGTCCCAAACGATTGAACAATTTTTTCGAACACAGGTGCCGACATTTGCCATTCTGTATCGATATTCATACGCCGTGACTCCTTATCCGCCTCGAAGTTATCTTTAAATTTTATGTAGGATGCAAAGACAAATATTTTGCGTTTCTCGCACCATTGCCATAGACGACAAGTGATATTATTTAAAGGAACTTATTGTACTCCACCCATTCTATTGATATTTATTTGTTCAAGAATGCGTTTTCGTTTTCCTATTGGCAATTGCAAACACATATTTTCTGAATTTAATTCAAAACCGAGAAATTTTCTAGTCTTTTGTGGTTCCAAGCTACTCTCTTTGAAGTTTTTATCAAAGCCTAGATTTTGTAATAAACAAACAGTTTCGAGAACAAAACTTTTACATTCTTCATAAGAATGGCCAAGGCACAAGATCTAAATATATTAGAATTAAAAAACCTCTGTTTCTAAGATAAATCCGGTAGATAGACCGGTTTCATGAGTTTCGTAAAGACATAATAAGGTGCTGAACTAAGTCCAAACGGTAGGCACTAAAATTCATAAGTATTACTTTTGTGTCCCAAAAATTTGAACCTTAAATACTTTTTGTAGTTTTCATTAATAGGAACTAAAGAAAAAATACGCGTCTTTGATATCAACATTGGCCATATAACTGTCTTGGAACAATAATTTGCTTGCTGGCCGTATGTCCTCCATTTTAAAGTGGTATGAGGCGACAGCTTTATTCTATGATTTTAGGTTCAAGATAAATCTGGACGATCCATCACTTTTAGGTGTTAAGAATATGGGAGAAATAAATTGGTCTTTGACATCCTCTCATATGCATATTACTCCTGACTGGCACAAGTCAGATATAGCTGTGATTAACTTACTTATTTCAGCCGAAGAAAAGTTAGGAGTGATAGGTTCAGTAGCTTGCTTTACAGTATTATTAAATGGTATTTTGTAACCCGTAACGTACTGTCAGACTACCGGGTCATTTGCGATTGAACACCATGTGTCAACAAAAAAAAAATTTATACGACCAGCGTGTAAGGTTACCTTGGTTGTTATTTACGCAACATCGGTCTGTATGACGGTCTCACTGCTGTCGTGGTGTGATAGCGGGCGGACGTCGGTGCTTGCGCTGATCGCCTTCGAGGTGGATACGGGAATGTTTGCTTGCTCCCACCCGGCCTGGCAACCCATGACCTTGTTGCTTGGATGGGTCTTGCCACTTTCCCTGCTGGGCGACGTAGTTCTTAGTGAAGTTGACGGTCCAATGTTGTTAGTATTCCGTATTTGCAAACCAGATTTTTCAGTGGCCTTAGCAGCTTCTATCTTTTCTCCCAAATTTTCTCCAAAAGAGTGTGCGTCTCTTTTAACATCTTGTGTCATGACAAGAATTTTTTATCAAGAGTAGGCAGGTAGTGTAAGCATTTTCCGATTCATGGTATTTTCATAATGTAAATGCAGCATAATTTGGCAAACTTCAAACTGGTATCAAAGTTGTTGCTAACAGTTCTTTTTTATTATCTTTGTTCGTACCATCTATGAGGATTTCCCTAGCGTTTAGAGACCTCTTCTGGTATTTTGGGTCCAAATGGTACCTCCTTCACTTTAGAAACTCCAAGAACGTCAAGAAAATCCGACGATATTGAATTTACAACTGGCAACTCCTCTGCTGCGCTTTGATTATTACGACTAGGTATCCCTAGCGTCCTGGATGGTCTGGGTAAGATCCGGACTGTGTACTTGTGATACGGTCATGACAGATCGTAAGTCTTTTTCAATATTAGATTTATATACGTCCGTTATTTACAGTTCTTTATTGAAATCGGAGTCACTAAGCCTTATGGTAGGCCTCGCGCAAACGAAGTCATTTGAAAGGAATGATCAAAGAATAGAATTGCCGTAATCGTGTCACAGCATAGGGTAGGTACCCGTAATATCGATCGAAATCGCGTCACGATACTAGATTTCATATTTGCACTGACCGTAATCACGTCACGGTACTACATAAGTGTGCAGTATGTAAGGCGGAACTGTAAGATTTTGTAGAAATCACTTGCACACAAAAAAACACTCCAATAAAAAGATTAGTAAAAAATAAAATAGAATGTAGGTACTGCCTCGCGCAAACGAAGCGTCATTTGGAAGGAATGACCGAGGAATATAATTGCCGTAATCGCGTCACAGCATAGGGTAGGACCCGTAATATCGATCGTAATCTCGTCACGATACTATATTTCATATTAGCACTGGCCGTAATCATATCACGGTAATACATAAATGTGCAGTATGTAAGGCGGCACTGTAGGATTTTGTAGAAAACACTTGCATACAAAAAAACGCTCCAATAAAAAGATTAGTAAAAAAATAAAATAGAATGTAGGTAACTACTGCCTCGCGCAAACAAAGAGTCATTTGGAAGGAATGACCGAAGAATAGAATTACCGTAATCGCGTCACAACATAGGGCACAGCATGTACCCCTAATATCGATCGTAATCTCGTCACGATACTAGATTTCATACTAGCACTGACCGTAATCACTTCACGGTACTACTTAGGTGTTTTTTACTTTTTATTATTATTTAAAAAAGCTAAACGTCTTATGTATTCTTGAAAATCGATAAATAGTGAAAAAGTCAAAAAATGTGGGTAACCACAAAGGCATTAGCGAAGTATTAATCGAAATTAAGAAGGAAACGTACTATACGTATATTTCAATAACGTTTCTACTTTGAATGTCTCACTAAGAGGTTCTGAGTCGTATATTCGCTAACGAATCACATAGTTTTTTAAAAATCGTTTGTCTTTGTAATTTAATCATAACATCGACAAAATGTAATATTTAAAACACTGACTGACCTGATTTACTTGGCGATCGTCGTTTACGCAGTTTTCCACATGCGTATATAATGATTATCCATGCTTCCTTTTGCACATAGTTTTTCGCTACACAAAACACTTTTAGGGTAAGGATGTGCGGATGCCCGAACACGAAAAGCGAAATGACGATGACAGCGCGGGTGACAAACTCGTGCACTCGGTTGGTATTCACTAGATGGCGCCTGTGTCTATACTATGGATAACGTTTTATGTTTTTTATTATAAAATTTCTTTTAGATAGCTCTTAATATGTGTTGGATGCCTAGTACATTGAAGAGTGGACTACCTTGTGAATATGAATCTCGAGGATGCAACGTCGAAGTACAATACTAAATTTTCTATCGATTTATCTTTAAAACTGCCGGAGTTTCATACCAATTTACTCCCCCTATTTACCCTCTTATAGGAAAAGTTTCCAAAAATCCTTTCTTAGTGAGTACTTAAAAAGGATTGGTTCTCATTTATTCACAGTGAGTACTAAGAAAGGATTTTTGTAAATTCTCCCTTACGGCACGCAAAATTTCAAATCTCTAATCCTAGTAGTTTAGACTGTGCGTTGATATGCAGTCAGTCATTTATAAGTAAGTTTTCCTTTAGATGATGATGATATATTTTGTTACAGATTGTCGACTGGATAAACGGAACGTTGAATAAACGGAATAAGCGACGAAATTGAATCGTGAGTAACTATTGATTTTTACCATCTGGATCGCTCATTTTATTGTCTTTGGAATCTACTTAATCCATGAACGAATTCTATTTGCATACATATTGGAGCTGAGAATTTGTTTTAGATCTGTTATTGGAGCATTCATATACTTTGAAGTGGTGAGAGTGACCTTTACAATGCTTCGGGTTAACTTATTTGAAAATCGTTTAACCTCTATAGCAAGGCTTCGCTTAAATTAATTATAACTTGTATTTTGTTTATATAAGTTTAATTTTAATTAGGTACAAAGACATAAACATTTTCCAATTTCAAATAGCCTCTTAGTCTTGGCATCGAAATGTCTAAAATTTTTGAAATCAGGTGCTATTTGACGGGATTAAATTTACGAAAATGGAAAAAAAAATCGAACGCAGTTCATGTTAAATTTTGCGTTCACGATGCATAAAATGTACCACACAACCGAAATAATCGACCTTGTTCATACTAAAGTAGTCTCTAAATGTATCAAAACACGGTACAAAGTCAAGTGGAGAGCGCGGCCAGCACGGCCATATATGGCCGCTTGGTGTCTGACGGAATAGCGAGTTTCTAGGTGCGGCGAAATATGGCCGCTTGGGGCTTGAGGGGTTAAATCATTATTCAATCATTCACTAATTACTATTAACTCCTAAGGGTTAGTCAGAGACTAGGCAATGAAGACCGTAAAATTAGTCCAGCATTCTCAAACAGTCAACCATAGGGTGGTGCAGGGATGACATGATAGGTGCAACTACATAATATATACATAGGAGTATATAATTTATAAATAGGACGTTGATGATATTATGATTCTGCCATGGTTTTATCGAAATAAGTAGCATGTGGACTTTCTTTTTGAAAGCGTCACAACTCGTAGCCATCCTGATTTGCTGAGGTAGCGCGTTCCATAGGTGTATGCACTGAATGACTAAATAAAAGGAGGACCCAAGTAACACACATAGGCTGAATACTAGATGAATAATGGATTATTGTGTACTTAACGCTGAATAAAATTACTGAATAAAAGCAGAGTAGCATGCTATTCAGCCACTACACTGCTTAAATGGGCACAAATTATTCAGCTTTAGTTCGCAATTGCTGAGTAATATCATTATAGTAACATTATAATCGCAGTATTAGGTGTAACAGGTGGTAACAAGGCAAAGTACTAGCAAATTAAGGAAACACTAGTTACACTTTATTTAGACAATTGTCGTCTATGTACGCTTTTGTATTTATAGTAATTAAGTTAAAGGTTCACGATTTGTTCTGTAAGAACGTTTATTAATACATTTTGTGGCAGATGATTCATATTTATGACAGTGAGAGAAGATAAGTTTTTAAAATGATTGTATAATATCGGTATAAGTACATTTTGTTAATAACTTCATTATTTTACGTGAAAGCTAGTGGGAATTTAAAATTACCGTAAGAGTATACATATATTTCTAAGAAAATTTTCAAGCGCCAGTGGATAAATAAGTTTTTACTACAAATTATACTAAAATAAACACATTTAGGCGAAAACATTTCGGTAAAAATTGATTGATAGTGTCATTATTTTAGTCTGTAACCAATAATCACATTAAAAATATTTATTTGTAATTCCTTAGTTTACTAAGTTCGTGTTAAATAAATAAAATTATGTATACCAGTGTAGATATTAAAGGTTATGCAGAATAAAAAATGGTGGTGAAATTAAAGAGCGATGTGAACCGGTATAATTTAACATTACTGTCTTAGCCCGCGTAATGGGGCACATATGTCTGCTTATTTAAACTTAGCCGTAATAAAGTCTTACATGTGTATCCATATACGGCAATACACTGATTACTGGCTGAATATTCGTTCGAACTAGCAACGATAAAATGTGTGATAAAATACACTTTAAGGATCCGCATAATAAAGACTGATCCATTTTAGGGACTTGTTACGTGAATGAATTGATCCGTGAGAAGATTCACGGGGATATACTTATTCAGTTAACACTAGATTAAATTAACTGATGTGATCCTCTATTAAGCAATATATGTTATAAAATACTCGAAGTGCTCTTCAAGAGTAATAATAAAGTTCAGATGAACTTGTAAACAGCTACTATTCAGTCGTAAATAATAGCAATATAGATACGGATAAACAGGGAAATTTTACGCCATTTACTGAATAACACACAATATTTTCACCTTTATTTATCTTAAATCTGTGTAACAGTACACATGTACTCCCTTTAGAAGGCAGCGTTTAGAGGTACACATTTACTCTATTATACAGCATATGACATATTTTCCACTACTTAATTGCCCTTATTCAGTAAGTAGGCTTGAAAATTTAAAACGGCTGAATAAAAGCGTAGGTTATATACCAAATAAACGTATCTTGCTGTTTAAGGGTGAAGAATATCTACCATTATTTAGTTCTTATTCAGAATATAGCTCCTTGTGTACTAATATTCAGCTTAAGGATCACCAGTGAATTATAATAACGGTTTTAATACTCTGTAAGCAGCCATTATGACCACAAGTAATTAAATATACAGCTGTCTGTGTTACTTGGGGAATGTGCAAAGCCCGAAGAGTTGAAGGGAGAGAGAAAGGAAGGAACACCCTTATCCTACGATAGTTTTATCAACTTGAATAGGAACCTCTCTACACATTGTAAAGTATTACACGGAATAGTGGATTATGCACTAAGGGGATAAAGTAGTTCTTATATAGCGGGCGCCGTATTGAATCTCGAGCAAAACGAAGGATTCTAGCGTTAACTCCCGAGCGGAGCGAGGGAGTTTTTTGCTCGGGAGTTAAGACAAGAATCCTGAGCGCAGCGAGGAATTCAAGGTCGCCCCAGACGAAGGCACCTTTAACCCCGAGGAGAATACTGTACTTTTTGGACCATCTACGAGACCATAAAAAGCAATATAGCAATTTTCAGTATTCGCGCCTCTTTTTAATTTGTGTTCGATTTTCGATCAATTTATTTTTTAATGCAGATCTTAATGGTGAATGCATAGAATAAGTACCATCGTAAATGTTCGTATGCGATTTCTACTTCATGTTCCAAATTCAAATCACATTAATGACCAGCGGTTCATAATGAAATTCAGTACAATATTAATGCCCTGCTAGGTTAGGTTTGCATGACATATAACTTGACATTGTCGCGCAGGTGGTGTGAAAATTGGATTTGCACACCGACCCACCCACCACTAATTCCCGTGCCGCCCGACCTGCAATAAAAATCATTCATATTCAATATGAATACTAATGTATTCCATATCCATTTGCATTGCTCGCGGAAAACAAACGATTACGGGCAAACATTAAGCGCAGTGCATGGCGTAGCAGAAGGTTCGGTTTTTTGCTGTTGTTGTAAAAAATACATAGACTGTTATTCCCAAAGCGTTAGTCGAAGACTAAGTACCAAGATCGCAAAATTAGTCCACTGCTACGTCCACGTTTCACCATAACAACGTGATGTAGAAGTTGCTTCACACATATCAGTGAAGTCACAGTGCCGACACAGTGTTTTTCATACATTCTCTATGAACGCATCCCAACTTGTCAGTGATAATGCTCTCAGTGTCAGTGCCGCCACCGGCAAATCACGGACGTATTCGTTTTGACAAAGTTCATAGAGAATGTATGAAAAACACTGTGTCGGCACTGTGACTTTACTGATATGTGTGAAGCAACCTTACACGTGACGTCACAAGTGGTGAGCACATCGTCGCTTTATGCTGTTGTATGTATCAAGAACCGAAAATCAATACCATTTATCCAGGTTAGGGCATGTTTAGGTTACAGCACTTATGAATGTCATTATGCCATCGGTTTCTGTATTTTGTGTGGGAGTTTTGGGTGCCGCGTCGGCGTGGTGTTTCCTCTTAACTCGTAATCCCTACGCGCGCGCGTAAACCCTGCGCTCCTGACGGACGTCAAATCGATATCGAGTCGGCTGTGCTTATCGGAATATGAACGCTCGGGTCACGAGATAGATTTCAGTTTCGCGTGGGGGTCGTTGGAGGGTGAACCTTCTGTACGGTAGTAGTATTAGTTATTCTGTGCTTGTACCAAGACGAAAAACGAAACAATTTTAAAACACACAAGTTTATGCTTATTAATTTTTGACGTTTTTTTATGCTTAAGTTTTTATAAAAAAAGATATTTGAATGATTAAAAATGTCAACCTTATTGGTTAGGTACTAATGTTTCCCAAAACTCATTTCAGCCGCTACTTTATTTTACTTCAAAAACTCTCCAATTTAGATTACTTACCACAGTATCAATACGATAATTGGAAATCATATTACACAATTCTATGACCACGGCTTATATTTCGGTTCGACGCGATTCTGTTTCGGCGTGCAGTGGTACTGGGGGTAGCAATGCGCATTTGTCTGGCACAGACTATAATAGCTCGTTAGATTAGTTATTAAGTCTTAACTATAAGTTAGTTAACTGTTTTTTTATTATTATTAGTATTGACGTCAATAAGTGCCTGTAAAGGTTTACATTGAATAAATAATTTGACTTTGACTTTGACTTTGGTTCGTAAGTCTATCTATGAGGCGGGAGCCTTTTACGGAGAAGAACCGGCAAGAAACTCTGTAAAGGCATTCCTTTTCTCCATTTCTTTTACAGCGTCAATTAGAATTGACAAAATGCCCTCCCTATCATAGAAGGGAACTTTCCATTACAATAATAAAATTCATAAAAAAATTCTAATAATAAAAACATAAAACTTATAACAACGACAACGACTTAAAAATAAAAAAAAAATAATACTTAATAAAAATAAAAAGTTCAGGTATTCATCAATTTAAAATAATCAATGTCTTACAGTACACTGTATACAGTTATACACCGTTTTCAGTCCGTTAGTCGCCTTTTACGACACCCAAGGGAAGGAATGGGATGGTATCTTTTTTTAGTGAGCCGCTATACCATACGGCTCTCGGATAATTTGTGAAATAAATAAAACACAAACTATAATGTTAATCTATAAGTTATAAAGCAACCGTATCGCGTAGCGGTGAAAGAATGCGACTAACGGACTAAATACTGCACATACATCCAACAGCATAAAGCGGCGATGGGCTCACCACCTGTCACGCTGATCACATGTGCAGTTGCTATTTGGTTCCTAACCTTTTTAATCTTGGTACCCCTATGATCTATTTAGGGAAACTGATTTTACCCCTCCGTAAAAAATCTTGCAGAAAATGATCTTAATATCCAAGAGTTGGACTGACGATTATCCATGTTCAGAATATATTACTCAAGTGAATCTACTGCAGTTAAATTCTAAACCACAAAATTTTCCCTACGCCTACTTACTATTACCCCGCAAAATAACTATTTTACCCCCGCGGGGTAAATTACCCCAGGTTCGGAACCCAGGGATAACTAACCCTGCTGGGATAATAGTCGTGATTTTGTGTATGGACACACGGCATCAGATCAACCTACCCAAAACTGTCAAATACAATCAATTTTGAACTTTATTCTTTGGTTCTATGGATCAATATTCATTGGAGAAATTTGACAGTTTAGGGTAGGTTGATCTGACGCCGTGTATATGTATAAGGTAATTCTACTACTATAAGTCACTGTTAGTACAGCAGAAGCCCTACTATTAAGCAATTATGAAACTATCGGGCACTTTCATAATTAATGTAGATAAAAATGTTGTGTAATGCCTTAGTAAACGCTCGTAAAGGGTACCTACTGTTTTTTTATACTGTGTGCGTACATAAAGAATGAGCCATAAAAAAAGCGGTAATGTAAATAGCTCATATAAACGAAACTGCGAATAGTCACGCCAACAGCAACTATCATTACGTACCTTGTTTGTATGTTAATCGTGCGTTATGGTCTATGGTAATTCCTAAATTCAATTACGTATGCCATCATTACGTTTGGAATGGCGTAATTTTGTTGAAGAATCGCTCCTTTTTTATTTTTAAGTCGAGGTTTTTAACCCTTAAATGGAACACGAATTCCTTTAAATTCGATATGAGCTCAGCCCTGTCTTTTTCAATTTGTAGGTAATGAACTCAGCTGACGCAGTACAAATTCAATAGTAGTAACCACTATGCACATGAGTAAAGAAACGGAACAGAGACAAAGCTTCATACAACGCGCCGTCGCGAGTCTATACGTTTGTACACTGGCCGAGCGAGCGTAAATACTGTGGTAACCGGTTTTATCCAGTGGCGGCGCATACGCGACGCAGCGGCTGGTAGACACCCACACATGCGCCGTATGCTTGTAATAGTTGACTCGCGACGGCGCAGTTGTATGAAGCTTTGTCTCTGTTTCGTTATTTACTCATGTGCTCAAGGTGTTTTCGTGACAGATAAAGGGTTATTATTGTTTAACAGATAGGAAGTTGGGACAATTGCCCCCTAGTCGATGAACGACGAATATTTCTATATTGTTTAAAATCTTTTGTACCATGTTTTTGCAATAAATGATTATGATTATGATTTTGATTATGACAATTAGTAGTAGTTGCAGCCGCTCCATGGTTATTCGGTTTGTCAATCGTAAATTCGTAGACAAGTTTACAGATATTTGGCGAATCCTTACTTGAACAACTATTTGTATGGAAAAAAATCATCTGTTGACAAATCTGCAAATACCATTTGACATAAATGTATGGACCAGCTGATAATTTTTTTTTGGAATTGCAGAGTCGCTCTCGTACAAATAGTTGTTTTTTACACTAGTTGCGGAATAATACTAGTATACATACATACATATAATCACGACTGTTATCTCCGAAGGGTTAGACAGATACTAGGCAATGAGGACCGCAAAAGCAGTCCTCTGCAATAGTCCACTTTTCATCAAATAGCGACTGCACATGTGCTCATCGTGACAGGTGGTGAGCCCATCGCCGCTCTATGCTATTGGATGTTAATGTGCAGTCTTTAGTCCCTTAGTCGCCTTTTACGACACCCAAGGGAAGAGATGGAGTGGTAGTATTCTTTTAATGAGCCGCTACGCGCCGCGTATCAAATACTAGTATACTTTCAGACACATGATACTGACTTCATATTTTCAATTGCCTCCACGTGCCTTCACATAGACA
This sequence comes from Scoparia ambigualis, assembly GCA_963921215.1. Classification (NCBI taxonomy): domain Eukaryota; kingdom Metazoa; phylum Arthropoda; class Insecta; order Lepidoptera; family Crambidae; genus Scoparia; species Scoparia ambigualis. The sequence continues at coordinate 6,105,756 of OY992516.1, read as the reverse complement.
AATATTTTCATCGTACTTCAAAAGCCACTATTTGATTTTTTCGCAATGGTAACCGAATATTACGCTATGAATATTTCACTTTCAATAGCGGATACTAGCGTATGCAATGTCAGTTACAAAACTAGTTAGTGGGTAATTTTATTTTTCAAATAATTGTTTTTAAAGTACAACTTTTGTTTGCTTGTAAAAAGTAATGTAAAGCCTTTTTCAAAGTAAAGTAATGTTAAACCTTTCAGCTGCCAGCCTGCCTGCTGTGGCTAGAAAAACTAGGTACCTACTGTCCACGCGCCCATAGCGGGCAGAAGAGGTAATGTGTCTTTCCCTTGAAACGTTCGTTTAAAATTATATCTATCCCTTTCATCTCACTGCTAACGGTTAAAGGTGAAAATAGACAGCTGAATTCGCCTCGAACACTTCCATTTGTTCATTCCAATGCTGGGCAAAGGCTTTCATCATTGAAATCCAGCCATCGTTACAATTGAAGGGTATTATAGTCTGTTCAATATAGCTTGATTCCTGTGACAGGTGTCAAATGATCATGCCTAGGGTTGAGACATTACAGACGTAATTGAATATCAATTGAACTTAAATTGATTTACTATCCCAACACAAGTATTTTTTTGTATTAGAATGACCTTGTGGAGGGGTACATTTTTTTATTGTAAATGTTTAAAAATTGTGATAAATGTGTGATAAGTGAGTTTATTGGGATAAAACCTAATCTAACATATGATAAATAATTACAAAAAGTAATTGTAGTATGTTAAGCGATGGATTATACAAAACAATATTATTTAAATAGTAGTCAAATATATTCATATACACTTTTAACAAAGTCACGTCGTCGTTTTTGATGACATCTGTCACAGGTCTCAAGCTATTTTGAACAGACTATAGTTAGCTTAATCACCACGCTTGCAAATGCGGGTTGGTGATCACTATTTAGTTAGTAAAATAATATTAAACAAATAATAAGGATAAAGTCTGACTAACGAAACGTGACGCGGTCCATTTTCATAAGTTTTATTATGGCAACATTTTTAAGCTGTCAAACGATTGTGTTAGTTTTGTTTTGACGTGACAACGTCTTATAAATTGGTTTGCCGGGTGACACTTCAAGAAACTGCGTTACGCTCCGCTCACGTTATGCGCTCACAATGAGAGCGAGTGAGAGGCACGCGTCCCTTCCACTCGGGCATGGTTAGCCCGCCTAAGAGCGAGAGAGACAGACATAAAAAGTGAAAGGCACGCGTCCCTTTCCTATTTCATCCTTCTTCCTACTATACGAATGAATATTCACATTAAAATTATTTTACCACTCAAAGTCGTTGTCACGTAAAACTTTCGCCCGTATACCGACTTTTTTTTTTTATAAAAGAAGGAGGCAAACGAGCAGGCGGGTCACCTGATGGAGAGTAATCACCGCCGCCCATGGACACCCGCAAAACCAGAGGAAGTTGCCGTCCTTTAAGGAAGGAATAGGAATTATTCATATTCATATCTTTATTGCACTCCATAAGTTACACAGATAGATGTTAAAAATATAAGTAGGTACATTTATGGACACTGCGGCACGGCAAGTAGGAGAGGCGAGTAGTCACCTTATGCTCGTATTCACAATTTTTTATTTTTTAGTTTATTATAATTATATAAATCATGTACAGGTAGATAAATCTATATATTCAGCTTATACATAAAGTAACAACTTTAATATGATAAAAATATTATTTGAGGTTTTTATCATCTAAAAATTCTTGTAGGGAGTAGTAGTTTTTATTGTGAGAGGGAAGGGGGGGGGGGGGTGATGGGCCTTCGGAACCCTCACTGGCCGAACGAAACACAACAGCACCAAGTGCCATTATTTCACGCCGGATATTCGTGAGAGGGTGGTATTACGCCGGACGAGCCGGCCCAATGCGTGCTGCAACGCAGCGTGGCTCTACTACTCAGAAACTTGAATTGAAATTTTGTGTACTTGAATTTATCATTTAAATACTTAGCATACCTTCTTTTATTGTTCTCGTCTATTATTTTACATTTAACTCCGAAAAACTACATACTACAATCGTAAACAATTCTAGGTTAATTCTGTATACTTACTTATTTTTTCCTTTCATTCAAAATTAATAACCTACTTAAGTTGACTCTCCAACCAATTTTTGTTTATCTTACAGTAACTTCAAGTACTAGTGAGACAAAACTAAAAATTAAAGAGATTGTCAAAAATATTACATCACTTGAACAAATGAGTTTATCTAGTGAAACGCAATATTTGGAAACAATATCGTCAATGACAGACCCATTTTCCAACAAATAAAATTATTCTATTCTACTTTGTAAGTCGGTTAATATTAATTAAGGTTTTTTCATTTTCACAAATGCTTCTTCAATTATTCTTAAGATTTATTCTTATTTATTGATAGATACTACAAATTATGTGTTTAGTTGATCTAGAGTTTAATGAAAAATACATAAAAATACAAGTATCAACCTCGTTTTTTCAGAGTATAATGAGTGTTGACACCCTAAGAATTTTTGAATTTGCCACCATTCTTTCTAGTCACGTTTCGTTTGTCAGGCTCTAATATAAAAATTTCTACCTTCTCTTAAAAAACCCTACACGCTAATAAACAGAACAGAAAACAAGAGAAACGATAACAAATTAAAAAATATAAGTTTCGAATGAATGATGAAGCAAATGGGACGATAAAATTAACGACTCATGCATCGAAAAATCCTAAATACACTTTGCCTGAACTGGGAATTGAATCCTGAACATTGACTGTGGCGTCTGGTAGTACCTAAAGTCGGACTAGAGAGCGACTGAAAGGATTCCGATTGATTTGCGCTACAACCGTCAGCCTTATAGTATCTTAATATCAGATTATTTAAAGGCTTCTTACTTTACGTAGGTACCACAGTCCCCACAGTACCCAGTCGTACCCACAGTCAAATTAATTTAGTTTTGTGGGGCTATGTTTGTAAATGTCGTAATTCTTGAAGTTTAATAAAGAAATCTCATTTCAAATTTCATTTTTTATCGAATGAATAATAAAAAAAGACAATCGCACATTTGACATACAAAGTTAATCTTTCATCTCCCGCTACATTGATGAGGTCGTATTTTTCACACGTAGGTACAGTAACGAGCACCTATGTATACACTTTGACTCTTATGCCATTGCATTAAGAGTTACAATCGTTTACATATTTTTGCTCGTGACTGTACATCACGCTCGCCCGCTTTTCATTTGCTGCGATTCTGACACATATCTTTTGTTAATTTTACTTTCATAATATTCTTCATGAATGCCTCCAACCGTGTCGCGTGGCGGTGAAAGAATACTACCACCCCCTCTCTGCCCTTGGGTGTCTTAAAAGGCGACTAACGGACTAAAGATTGTACATATTTCTTACAGCAAAGAGCGGCGATGGGCTAACCACCTGTCACGCTAAGCACATGTGCAGTCACTAATTGGTGAAAAGTGGACTATGGTAAAGGACTGCTTTTGCTGTCCTCATTGCCTAGTCTCTGACTAACCCTTCGGGGATAATAGTCGTGATTAAATGTATGTTCTAGCGGCCGCTCGCGGTTTCACCCGCGTGGTTCCCGTTCCCGTGGGAATATCGGGATAAAAAGTATCCTATGTGTTAATGCAGGTTATAAACTATCTGTATGCCGAATTTCATCCAAATCCATTTAGTAGTTTTTACGTGAAAGAGTAACAAACATCCATCCATACTTACAAACTTTCGCGTTTATAATATTAGTAGGATAGGATGAAAGTCGCAAAATGGCATAGCGGCTCACTGAAATAATAGGTACTTCCAACCCCTTTCTTCCCTTGGGTGTCGTAAAAGTCGACTAACGACTGAGAAATGCATAGAGCGTTGATGAGTTTACCACATACATCGCTGAGCACATGTACAGTTGTAAATAGGTGAAATGTGGACTATGGCGGTGGACTGCATGCTTCTGCGGTCCTCGTTGCTTAGTCTCTTACTAACCTTTTGGGCATAGTCGTCGCGAATTGATGTATGCAATATTCTTCATGGCACTTCTGCAGGCTCGTCGGCTTAGGGTAATTTTCAATAACATAAAAAAAGCAAAGCGAATAAAAAAAAACAACCAATAATTGCACCTTTAAATACAACACTTTTAAAAGGCGCCAAAAGTTCGCGAAAGCAATTTCGGAGACCTTCACGAGAAATGGGGCAGAACGGATCTTTCATTAATATTATGCCCTAAACGACCGGTATTTTTCTTCCCTCACTTCATATTATGACAAAACGTCTTTTTCGTTAAGGGGAATCTCGCGAAGTTAACTAAATTTTGACATTAGAAAAAGAGATTTTTTTTACCGCTAGAATATTTGGGGTGCGATCATTAGGCTATGTTGTACGGATGCTAGGTTGTATCCGTTTTGCTCGGAATGTAAAAATATGCACGTTTGATTGTGTATGTGTGAAGTAAATTTGGGCTCAAAGGACCATTCTCCATATATTATGAACGTTCTGCGCCATTTTGAGAACGCCGTCCGAACGTCCTTGAACGCGCGAACGTCAAGTGTTCGCCGAACGCGCGCCGAACATTTGGCGAAAACCTTCGTAACGGGTAAAGTTTATTTCCTATAATAAAATATTAACTTTTATTGACTGTTTCCCAAAAATAAAATATTTTTTAATTTATTTCTTATTTTATTTTCTTAATTATATACTCCCTTTAGCTAACGGCACGGGAATACTTCTCTACTCTTTTATTATGATTAATTAATGAAATTCAATTTAAGTTTTGAGATTATTTCGAACCCTATTTCAATAAAAGAGGTGATTATGATGTTAAATACGTTGGTAAAGAAGGCGCGACGATTCGCTAAGCAGCTGCGCTGTTGCCTCTTGAATAATTATATATTCTTGAAATATACACGTATTACCTTTAGGACAGTCAATGTGACTGCCCCACTGCTGGGCAAGGAAGTGAGATTTGACAATTGAAATGATATCTTCGCTTTAACCCTTGGGGTGCCTGGTGGGTCTGTCAGACCCGTCACTTTAAATAATTATCGATATTTGTTTAAATATGAAACTCAGCGTCGCCACTGAGTAGCGTCGCGATACATCGCGACGCTACTCAGGGGAGCCCTAGTCTTTATGACTAGGGCTCATTTTGCTACCGCCCGTGCAACTTTCAGAGCACTCGCGTCTGAGTACCATGTTTCTTAAGTGCGTTTGGCTCTGAGAAACCCTACCAAGCACGCGGCTATTTTTGTTACCTAAAATAATAATTCAAAATGCATCTTCATTTTGAATTGATTAATGAAGCTTTTTAATATATATATATATATATATATATATTTGGTTTTATTTTGTAAATATATCATTAAAAATAACAGAATACATGCATGCTAAAATTTATATTTTCTATCGTATAAAGTTATACTTAAGTACTTACTTATAATATTTTATTAACGGGTCCATCAGACCCACCAGGCACGCCGTGTGAGTTTTACCCACCAGGCACCCCAAGGGTTAATTAAGGATATTAAGATTGAGATTAAGATTAATCATCATGCTCGCCAAATGTGGGTAAGTAAACATTATGTCAGGCCTTTTGCGTTTTTAACACCAATTTAGGAAATAAAATCGAGACCTAATATCGAGCTGATTACAATAAACTACTTAGCCACCGAGGGGTTCCACCAAAGGAAATATGACCGTCCCTTATAAAACCTTCCTCAGATGAAATTTAAGGTTTCACACCATTAAGTAGGAGTCAAACGCGTTCCGCTCTCAGCTAAATGAGGCGCGGCGGAAATACTTAGGATTTATGGAAAAATAACACCAGCTAATGTGAGCGCCGCTCGTATGCAGAAATATATTGTTTCGCGTGTAACCGAGATTATCGTGAGTTTATTTGTAATGTTACACGCGTTGGCACAACTGCGGGTTAGTTGCTATCAAAAAGAAAAATACAAATAAAAAAATGGAAGACGTATGCTGGCTAATGGCTGTTTGTTTACTGTTTGCTGTAACGGCTTTTATGCTTTAAATTAATGTTAGTTAAGGATAAAGAATGTGGAGAGATATAAGAGGAGGGGTAGACCAAAATAAAGACGGACTGTGTGAACCGCTTTGATAGTAAATATATATTATTAAAGCTTTGTTAATAAAGTTGTTATCGCGCCAGTGCGTAAACCGAATCGCAAGTATCGTTTTGTTCGTAGGTAAGTATTTATGCCTATATAAAATTTAATTAAATTAAATTTGTTTACGCTCACACCAAGACCAAGGTGAGTATTCTATTGAAACTCGTTAATATGGTAAGATAACGGATAAATATACATAAACATTGAAAAAACACCCAGACCCAAAATCAGTTTTAGAAAAACAGTTTTTCTCTACCGACCCGACCGGGAGTTGAACCCGGGACCTCAGAGATGGCGCGACGCCAGACCCGGCGTGCTAACCACCAGACCACGGAGGCTGTCAAAAATTATCAACAGCTATAAGCTGGTCCTATACTGCGCTAAGCCAGGAGTCCCGACTTTTCTTACCACCACCACCGTGTATAGTATACATCCCACCACCACTTCTACCACTTCCCTATATGTATAGTATACTTCTCTTATAGTCATAATAAACTAGCGGTCCGCCCGCGACTTCGTCTGCGTGAACATCCTGTATTCCATGACGAATTTCCAAAAATATTGATTCCACACAAACCTAGTCCTGACAATTACGAACAGAACATAAACAGAATTATCCAAATAGGTGCAGCCGTTCTGAAGTGATGCGTGTACAAACATTTTGGCAATTGATTTGAATTAATACTAGTAGACCCGACAGACGTTGTCCTGTCCAAATCACAATGACGACTCAACTGACAGGAAAAAACCAATGTCGCGAAAAAGAAGTAAGAAAACAGCAAAACTTTTAAGAAACCAATTAGTACCTATATAGCACGACGTGTTTAAGTTATTTAAGTTTTTTTGAGGATTTTTTTTCACTGTTTAAATCTTTCCTGAACTTCCACAAATATTTCAAGATTAAAATTAGCCAAATCGGTCCAGTCTTCTCGAGTTTTAGCGAGACAAACGAACAGCAATCCATTTTTATATATATAGATAAAACTATTTGCAAAGGCATATTAGCTACGAGTACACTTTAGTTTAACTAGAGTGACATTGAAAATAAAAAATATTGTATCAACAAACAGTAATCTAATCATGTGTCTTGTTCATAGCCAACGGTAAAAGTATTTGGGTTTAAGAAACACTTCTAAAGTACTGAGGAATGTTAGATCAGATTAACTGAACTTCTGTTAAAGCCCTAGTTAAGACTGATATTGTGCAAATTATTATTTTTACACTTTCCCATTAGAGAAGCAATTAAGAGTCCAAGTTCAGAACTTCTCTCCATAAGGTTATTTTGTAATAAAGTAGCAAAATGAGAAATTACACCTTCGCATTTTTAATCTAGATCGAAATTAAATAAAAAAAGCTGTTTTGTTCGGAGAGAGCTTTGAATTGGCCCGGCAGTGCCAGACACTAGGTCGGGTCGACAACGAGAAATCGTTATTCTTTTATAGGGAAAGTTGAAATTACTTATTTTTACGTTGCGAACTTGTACCGACGACTAGGAAAACGATTATTGGTTCAAAAAGGGCGCCATAGAGATACGAATTCGTAGATAGGTATTACCGGAGCATTGTTTTTTTGACTCCGGGGTATGTTGGGCTAATTGTCAGAATGTCCAGTGTGTCAAAATGACAAGGCAATAATGCCCAATTGTTAAAATGACCAGTTATCGTAATTACATACATTACATACATGTATCTCGCCTGTTTCCCGGAGGGCCACAGTTACCCTTTTTCTAAGGCCCTGTTTTTTTAGGCTAGTTGACTAAATTTCATAATCATATCAAAACGATACGTCCTGTTTACCTGTTTTATCCTAAAAGTACATTATTTTTCAAAAAATCGTTTATTACCATATTTATTTTGCGCTTTTATATTCCGATTTAAAAACGCTAAAGACCGCCATGTTGAGTGAATGACGTCTCGCCGTGCCAAACATCTGTTTCGTTCGAGGCTTATTCTATAGAAATGTCACAACAATAAAATGACATTTGGCCCGGCGTGACGTCACCGCTTTTGATTTCCGTTTAATGTCGTTATGACTGAAAGCGTATTATTGTCGATTTTTTTCTTTAAAAATATTTTTAAGCCGAATTTTTTATAATGAATATTTTAGATGTTTTGTTTCTATAAATCATAATTAATGATTAGAAACGCCAATCCACCCGAATTGTTCTTAATGGACACAAGCCTACATCTACATGTAATTTCCAATTTAAATCTGAGTCTATAGTTAAACCAAGAAACTTATTTTGTGTCGCTTCATTTATTTTATCTACGTTAAGTTTAATACTATATTTAGATTGTTTTGCTTTATTGAATTGGATAAAATTACATTTGTCAAGATTAATTTTTAAATTATGTGATTACAGCCATTTTATTATTTTGTCAATATTATTATTTATGTCAATTTCGTGGTCATGTTTTGAATTGTATTTTTTATTAGAAGTCACAATTATCGAAATGTCATCCGCAAATAATATTAATTTATGATTTGTTATTTAAGTTATGTCGTTAAGATATAAAAAAAATAAAATTGGTCCTAATATACTCCCTTGAGGGACTCCGTATTTATTTTCTTGATATTTAGATGAATGCAAGATTAACTCCTTTTCTATGACTTTTTTAATTACTACTGATTGTCGTCGGTTCGTTAAATATGACTCAAAGCATTATAGTGGTATTTGTTTGATCCCCATTGATTCGAGCTTTTGCAGTAGTATTTTGTGTGAGACTAAATCGAATGCCTTGGATAAGTCAAAAAATAAACCCGTGGTCATGTTATTGTTATTTACATTTGTCAACACTGAGCGTAATAAGTTAAAAACGGCTAACGTTGTCGACTTTTGCTTTTGAAAACCGTATTGATTTGCATTAATTATTCAAAATTTATTGCAATAATCTAGTAATCGCTTATACATGCATTTTTCGAAAATTTTTGCAAGAATGGATATCAATGTAATAGGACGGCAATTTTCTACTTTATCCTTTTCGCCTCTTTTATGTAGGGATTTTACAAGTGACAGTTTTAGGTTTTCAGGGAAAATCCCCGAAGCGAATGAAATATTTTTTAGGTGAGTCAATACAGCACTCGATTCAGTAACACACTTTTTGATTATTTTAGTACTTAAGCGTCATATCCCTCAGAATTAGTCGTGTGCAAAGCCATTTTTTCTTTTATGATTTCTGCTTCTGTTATTGGTCTAAGATACATAGAATTAGGATTAGAAATACCTTTAACATTAAAATTTTGATTGCTATTAGCTGATGACGAAACGTAGCTATGTCTATAGGGTTTGTAAAATTTTTATGATTAATATTTAATTTTTCAATACCGTCATCAAATTTTGTGTTAGAAGTTTCATTTATAATAACCGACCAAGTGGCTTTACATTTATTTTTACTGTTATTTATTGGTTTTATGTTGGCTTTTTTTCGGGATAGTTGTATACATTTTTTTAAATAGAAGAATAGGTTAAATAGCTATTTTTTTTTGATATAGTTTTATATTTATAATATTGAAAGCGTAAAAATCTCTTTCTTTTACAACTTTTTTAAACCTTTTGCTTATCCATTTTTGCTTTTTTTCTTGTAGATTATTTACTTTTATTCTTATTTTTGGAAAGCATAGAGTATAGAACAGTAACAATTTTTCATGAAAGAAGTTGAACGCAGTATTTAAATTAGGTTCATTGTATACCTCCATACCACGAAAAACTCCTTAGGCATTCTTTAAATTTACTAGTATTGCCTGAACTGTAATTTTTAGCATATGTATTATAAAATTTAGGCACTGTTCTTATTTTATTATTCACTGGAAACGTTATAAGTTGTGCTGTTTCGTGATCTGACAAGTAAAGCGGTAGTACTGATGGAACAGCTTCATTGATATTGCTTATTATGTGATCGATGCATGCTTCTTTTCGCGAATGTATTTTTAATTTGTAATTAAAACACAAATCTTTAAAATAACTTGTGATTTTGCTAGATTTTGGTGTATAATTATATTTAAGTCACCTGTTTTCCCAATTTGTCTATTTGGCATACTTTTGTAATGTTCATCAAGTACTGTGTTAAGTTTATCCAAAATATTAATAATCATAATCATAATCATCAGCCTATAAACGTCCCACTGTTGGGCACAAACCTCCCACGTGAACAATAGCACGTGGGGATATTGGGCCATAACCCACCACGTTGGCCCAATGCGGGTTGGTGGGTTTTAACGACTGCAATCTTACGACAACAACCGGGACCAACGGCTTAACGTGCCTTCCGAAGCTCGAAGCGAAATGAAATAGAATGAAATGATTTATTCACACAAAACAAAGTACATTTTGGTTAGTGGTATTTTTATAATTTTAAACGTCCGTTTTGCCAAACGCAGGGCATGTGAATTTAAACTAAAATTAAGTAATTAAATAATTAATAAGTAATTAAATTTAATTAAATAAGTTAAAATAAACTGATAAATTTTTGCACCTAATGACATTTTCATAACTTCGTAATCAATTAAATTAATAGATATAATAAAAATATGGCTTTCTAGTCAATTTCAATTTTTGTATTAAAATATTCTTCAGTGGTATAAAAACATTTTACTTTTAGCCACGCTTGTAATTTTCTTTTTAACATAGGCAAACTAAGCTCCTTCACTGACTGTGGTAGCTTATTATAAATTTTTATGCAGTTTGGATAACAGTTCCTTTTAAAATATTGTGTGTGCATATTGGGCAATTTCAGTTTGCCATGGTGTCTCACTAATCTGCAGGTATCCGTATTTTTAAATTGGAAAAGCAGAGGATGCGCCTTAACAAAGGTACAACATTCTAATATATACATAGAAGCAAGTGTAAGAATATTCAGTTTGGGAAATAACTGTCTACATGATGTCATTGGCCGGATGTCACATATAGCTCGGATGCATTGTTTCTGCGATATAAAAGCTTTATTTACGTCTATCGAGTTTCCCCACAGGAGTATACCATATTTGAGATTGGATGCGACATATCCGTGATAGGCCATTAAAGCTACGTTTTGGTTTACTTGGACATTTAATCTCCACAATGCATAAGCAAATCTATTAATCCTGTTACAAATTTTTTTAATGTGATATTTCCATGAGCATTGATTATCGATCTCCATTCCTAAAAAAGTAAGTGACTTTGATTCCGTTATAGGCTCATCATTTATTACCACAGTTAAATTATTAGATTTAGGTTTAATATTAAAAAAGTTTATGTATTTAGTTTTATTTATGTTTAAGTACAAATTATTGTCTTTGAGCCAATTTGAAATATTATTTATAGTTATATTAATTTCATCATTATAATTTAAGTTACTTTTTTTAGTAATAACTACTGATATATCGTCAGCAAATAAATTACATTGGTAAGTAGTAACATTGGGTAAATCATTAATGTATATTATAAAAAGCAGAGGACCCAGGATTGTACCTTGTGGGACCCCTACATTATTTACAGCAAGTGTCGAACTAAATGATATTTCTTCTTTATTTTCATTTAGGTTTTTAATTTCTACATATTGACGTCGATTCCGAAGATATGATTTTAACCAATCCAATGTTACTCCCCGCAAGCCATACCTCTCGCATTTTGATAGAAGAATGTCATGTGAGACAAAGTCAAATGCTTTGCTCATGTCAAAGAAAACCGCTGTTGTGTCTATGTTTCTGTCTATATGCTCAGTCACAGTCTTTATAAGGTTAAATACTGCAAGCGCTGTGGATTTTCCTTTGCGGAAGCCATTTTGTTCATTCTTTAGAACATTTTGTCTTTCCAAGAAGTCGTAGACTCTCGTATGCATTGCTTTTTCGAACACTTTAGCTAAAATTGGTATTAATGCGATTGGTCTATAGTTATTCAGTACGTCTGTACCGTCTTTTTTGTGTATGGGTTTTATAAACGATACCTTCAATATCTCTGGAAATATACCTTCAGTAAATGATAGATTTACCAGAAATTACAGTACATTAGAAAGTATTAATGCACAATACTTTAGGACTTTTGTAGGAAATTCGTCATAGCCAACTGATGTGGTGTTATTGAGAGATCTGATTATTTTGAATATTTCATCTTGCGTAGAAGGGTATAAAAATATAGATTTATCTATAAATTTAATGTTATGGGTTAATGTCAGGATTTGATTAGATTGATTATTATTGCTTAAATTCTGATTATTATTATTAAATTGAATATTATTGGTACAAGTCAAATTATTGTCCGTTTTACTATTTGTAATGTCTATAAAAAACTTATTAAATGTATTGCAAATGTCTGAGGGATTATTGATCGATATTCCGTTATCTGTAATTTTATTAATGTAGTTATTAATTGTTTTAGGGTTATCATATGATTTTATTAAATTCCATGTTGTTTTATATATGTTCTTACTTTTTTCTTAATTGTGCTTCACTTTCCAATTTGCGAGATTTATTTATACATTTTTTAAGTAGACTGTGGTATTTTTTGTATAGGTTCTTATTATATCGATTTTGTTTAGCGTAGTACTTAAAACGTAGTGTTCTTTTTGTAGCACATGAATTTCTTATTCCGTTTGTCAACCATTTATGGCCCTTTGATTTATTTGTAAGCTTTATTTTACATACAGGAAAACATAACTTGAGGAACAACACTAGAGTTTCATGAAATAATTCGAAGGATTTATTTAAATCCGAAGACTCATACACCTCAGCCCAAGAGAGACTAGAGATGGCATTGGCGAATTTGTTCATATTTTCCAGGCTGTAATCTCTTCTGTAGATAAACCACTCTCTATATAGTTTTGGTTTGTTTAGTAATGGAATGCAGAGAGTCTGACAAGTATCATGATCTGAAAGACCCATTTTATGGGTATTCCCAATTGCTGTAGAAACATTGCTAATTATTTGATCGATACAGGACTCTTTTCGCGTTGGAGTTTTTATGTGAATAAATGTACCGTAATTTTCATTTATTCTTATGTATTCTCTTTGGATATCGCTTTCTTTTATCAAGTTTATATTAAAGTCACCTGCTATTATAATCTTCATATTTTTCCTGTATCTGAGTTTTGATAGAAGGTGTTCAAGACGATTAAGAAAGATGTATGGATTGGAAGTTGGAGTACGATAAATACATATAACAATACATCTTAATTGTGGTATTTCAATGCCACAGGATTCAAACGCATTCTCTACAGCTAATTCACTTAAAACAGTAATTTTTTTTATAATAAAATGTTCCCTGCACAGAATACATACGCCTCCTCGACGCATATTCGCTCTCGAGTAGAAATCAGCAACAAAGAAGTCTTTAATTTTAAGATTTTTTTCTTCTCCCTTTTTTAGAAACGTTTCGCTTAGGCAGATTATCTCTACATTTTGTCCTAATCTAGTCAAATCATCCAGAGCTACGTGAAAGAAATCAACCTTACTCAATATTCCTGCTATGTTTTGGTGACATAATATTAGAGTGTCCATGTTGTTGGTCTCGAAAAAACACATCACTATCTTTAAAGTCATTAGATGGGGAATTAATTATAACTTTTTTATTTTCTTGAACAACATGTTTATTTTTATAATTTCTTGTATGTTTATTAACAAAGTGGGGAATTCTACGAAAATAATCCAGCAAGGACGTCTGTATTTTAGGTTTAGGTTTTTGTTTTTTGTTACCCAATATGCTGCGAGATTCAAATATAAAATTAGAGTCCAGTTTACCCATGTTTTGTTTTTTAAACAATAAAGATTTTTGCCTTCTTGAACTACTTATATTTTTATAAAATGGTAGAAACTTTTCATTGTAATCGTAGCAGTCAATGAGGAAATTTATTCTTTTTGCAATGTCTATAATATAGTTTTTAGAATCAATATAAGATTTAAAGTTCAGATATGTACAGTTTTTAAAATTATTACATATTGCATAAAGATTTCTATTCAATAGACTAACATTCATATATTTATTGTTTACGACACTTATTACTATTATTTTATGATTTTTTAGTTTATTTAGTACAATAGATAATTCGATTAACACTTTAGTTGGATTACAATCATTTTCACCTATACAAATTACAATTTTATCTTTTTCATTCATATTTAGATTTTTACATCCGCTTAAGATTTCTTCAGCTGATGCAAAAGGCTTGATAATAGCGGATATGTTATAATCTTCGTATTTAATTTTGCTATTTCTTCTGGAATCCAATAATTCCACTGCTAGCCCAGAGCACTGTTGTGTACCAAATATCTGGATTTTCTTTGATTTATGAGACTCATATTTATGTGTTGATGGATTTGTTGGTACTTCCAATGCTTGTCTTGTGTCAATGTCGCTGGGTGATATTGTAGGTACGCACTTATTGGTATTTTTAGTCTGTATCTTGAACTTGCATTGAGTTTGAGTACTATATGTTTGTGATGAGGGTGATTCAACATAAGAAAAATCCAACTTTTTCTTATTTATGTTTTTCTGTGCCTTTTTTGTGATAGGTTGCGTTTTATTTTTGGTGTTTGAGCAAATGTGTAGTAATTTATTAGTTCGTAGTTCATTACTTTTTATTGTATTTTGCAAACAGTTGTTTTCGAGCAAAAGTTTATCAATTTCGGAGTGTGCACTGCTAAATTGAGTCTTTAATTCTTCAATTGTTTGTTTTAGTTCTTCAAGTGCATCATGGTGTAGTGTTGACAAATCGGGTAGGCTATTAGCTCGATTTCTAGTTGAAGTTAAGGACGACGTGGTGCTATTTAAGTCGTGTAGTGACTCAAATGTATCATCCATATTGTCTGATAATGATAATTGTTTTTTTCTAACTGTGATGTTGCTATTTTCCATTTTATCTAGTAACTAGTTGATTTTGTTGATTCAAATAATATTATAAAATTTTTTTGAAGTTCAAAAAGTCTTCAGAGTTCCGAGGTTTGAACTCCGTTCTAGTGAGTTGCGCTACGAATAGTTTGTCTCTTCGCGCGCTTCGCTACTAAGCTCATAGGAGACGTGCCGAAATTAGAAGATATATTTTGTTCAATGCGAGAAACAGCTTCACCGACACGTAACGTGGTGACTGTTTGATCGACGCGTCGTCGGTCGTCTAGTTGACCGTATATTGACGTTTTGAACTGTTGTAATGTAACGACAACAATGCTAAGCAGATTTAAAATTACGATATTTGCACTGGGCTTAATATGGTTTTTTCATATTATTAAACATTGCACTTTGACTGTTCTTTATAAGGTTTTAGTAGTAATCGGCAAATCATATCATTTAGCACTGTAAGTCACTTTTATTCACAATTTTTGTACGAGGTCTTTTCTAGATAAATATATTGTAAATACCAGAGATAACGGTTTTCCATAGGATTTGGACACTATTTAAGGGGTTGCCTTCACTTTTAACTTCAAAGGTGTAAAATAACTATTTAAAAAATTTATTCGTGTTAGAGCTGATGTTTACATTGGCACTAGCGCCATCTACTAAATTATTAATATCTATCAATTATTATTGTAACGATGAGTTGATTCTAATAATGATAAAGGCCTTTGTCCAGCAGGGGATCCCTTTTCTTCGACTATTATTTTTTGTTCGAATTTAATTTGGCATATATTTTTTTTATAATAATATTTTGACATAATTGTTTTTTGGCATACTATTTCAGTAAGCATAAAATATGTGGTCTAGGCTAATGTTTTTTGCCACAATTTTGATTTGCATAAAGTTTTAAGGCCTATTGTATAATCGTCTGATAGTTATTAGGCATAAAGATAGTCTGGTAGATTAGACAAGACAGAAGGTGGGGATGTAGTTTCTAAATCCGCTATAATTTGGATTGGTTTTTTTATCAGGATTTGACTTTGCATCATTTTTTATTTTATTGATAGCTATTTGAATCCGAATAACAAAAAGTAGGTATTAGGTAAGATTAAATAAAACTTGGGCACCATAGTGTAAAAGTAGGTCAGGGTGCGGCGGGGGTGGCCCTTGGGTCACCCCTAAGCCGCCAACATGTTTATTTTAAATACGAAAAGTATTGTATTAAATGCAAACACACAATTTCCTAAACTTACTTTTTCCTTCATAATTATTATGCCTATCAAAATTATGTTTAAATATCATTATGCGTAAGCAAATTTAGGCTTTAGAATAGTATGCTTAACAATTATTATGCTTATAGTAGTTAGGCTTATGAAAATTTGCCTAAAAGGTTATGCTAAATTAATATTGTTTGTAACTATTATTAGGATAGGTAAAAGTATGTTATATTAAATTAGGACATAAAATTTTATGCAAAAATATAGGGAACCGTCCAACAGATGTACAGTACGCTATCTATATTAATAAAAATCAATTACAAAAATGTTTGTGCGCGCATCACTTCAGAACGGCTTCACCGATTTGGCTGATAGTTTTTTGTTTTGTTTGTAATTGTCAGGACAAGGTTTGTGTGAAATAAAAGTCACATGATACAGGATGTTCACAAACGGACGACGATGTAATTAATAAAATATGATAAAGACATTAAGAAATCGAAGTGGCGTTTACTGTGTTATATTTAAGGTTTTTAAATTCCATCCAAAACTGTATGCGGGAAGACTAGCCCAGCAGTGGGACGTATTGGCTTATCACTGATTATCATTTTAACTTAACCACCCGACCGTTATTTGACCGAACTGATTATGGATTTGTTATTAAGCATGCAATTTATTATACTACATAAATGACCTACAAAATTATATACGGTACCGTGTCGCGTAGCAGTGAAAGAATACTACCACCCCCTCTCTTCCCTTGGGTGTCGTAAAAGGCGACTAACTGACTAAAGACTGCACGTACGTCCAACAGCATAGAGCGGCGATGGGCTCACCACCTGTCACGCTGAGCACATGTGCAGTCGCTATTTGGTGAAAAGTGGACTATGGTAGAGGACTGCTTTTGCTGTCCTCATTGCCTAGTCTCTGACTAACCCTTTGGGGATAATAGTCATGATTAATGTATGTATATTGTTTTCTGAGGTTTAACCGAGCACTACACATTGAAATGAAACACTTTTAACGGAGTTTTACAGGGTCCGTGGTCACAGGGAGACTGCCTGCCAGGAGTCTCCCTGTGACCATTGACCTTGTAAAGGGTTCGAAACGTTTGGATAATATAAAAAACTATGTTAATAATAAATTAAATGCGAGTTAATCCGTAAAAAAAGTGTTTCATTTTAATGTATGTATGTAAAATAAGCTACAAGTATATGAATACTCGTTTATTTAGTTCAATGCGCCGGTCGCATGTTAGTGGCGATAAAAAAAGAAAAACTCAAATGTAAATAGTAATAGAAAAATGCAAAGCAGGCAATTTATTCACGGTTTCGATATTAACTTTTGTGCGTAATATAGGTATCTGCTAGTATTTCTTTAGTTAATGAATGCCGAGTAAATTGTAGTTACGAGTTTAACAATTTTTCTTCACGTTAAATTGAATGAATAAGGAAACTTTAACAAAAGAATATTTTAACCTTTGTTGTTTGGCATACAATGGTAATACATTTTTTAAGGTTTAATGAGTAAGAAAGTTTTGCTCTTTTTAATACAGTCGTATTACTAAAGTTTAAGCGAGGGGGGTCTATTATTTTATGAAGTTTTAATTGTAATACTTGGGACACACCTCGGTAGATAAGTGGATGTTTAAGGTTCAAGAATATAATTGGTTAAAGTATTCGACAAACTAAACGGATTATAATTTTTCCTCAAAACATTCATTCATGTAATGATGTTTAAAAATCTTACAATAATATAATAACTTATTATTAATATACTTACATACAAACTTTTAAACAGAAAGTAAATAAAAACAAACACATCTTGGTCTTAAAAATAAAAAAATAATAACTTAAAACTTATAAATGAAAAAACCGGCCAAGTGCGAGTCGGACTCGCCAATGAAGGGTTCCGTAGCAGCAAGTAAGATCACATAAAAGTTGTTGTAGTTCGTTGTTGTAACTTTTATCGATGTTTTAATAATAGTGTATTTTTTTTAAAACTACTTACTAGATCTCGTTCAGACTAATTTTCGGTAGAAGTTTGCATGGTAATATATGTACATCATATATTTTTTTCAATTTTATAATTTTCACACTTTATACCACTTTGGAAGTGTCTCTCGCGCAAACTATTCAGTTTAGCAAAAGTGATGTTAGAAACCTCAATATCATTTTTGAAGACCTAGCCACATACCACACGTATGGGTATTGGCTATTTTTGTGTGAAAATCTAATGCGGTTCACAGAATACATCGACATACCAAGTTTCAACACTATAGTTCTTATAGTTTCGGAAAAAAGTGTCTGTGACATACGGACGAACAGACAGACATGACGAATCCATAAGGGTTTCGATTTTTGCCATTTGGCTACGGAACCCTAAAAATGTCTAATATAAGCTATATTTCGTACTTATGCATTCATTTAGCAAGCGTAGTGATTAAGGCAATGTAGGGATCTTGATGCCAATGATGGAGGCCTTTGCCCAGCAGTGGGACAGTATATATATATACTTAGTATATTCTTTTTTAGATCAAAGCTTTCATTGCATAGTTTTTGGTCGTGTTATTTAAACTTCAATTATAGCTTCTAACCGTGTCACGTAGCGGTAAAATAATACTGCTAGCTCCTCTCTTCTCACGGGTATCGTAAAAGGCGACTAACGGACTAAAGACTGCACATACATCCAACAGCATGTAACGGCGAGGGGCTCACCACCTGTCACGCTGAGCTCATGTTTTGTAACTTGGTGAAAAGTGAACTGCTTCTGCGATACCTATTGTTTAGTTTCTGACTAACCATTTGGTGACAATAGTCGTGAGACTATGTATGTATGTCAGTTATAAAAAAAAAAACAAAATTCAAACAAAAAAAGTAAATATAAGTTATTTTGAACCAACAGGTAAATCGCCAAGATGCCGATCTTTCCTTGAACCAAACTCTAACCACAAAGGTTCTCTCATTTACGCCTCACCCTCCGTAATATAAACAATTTACTCCAATGTATCCGCATATATCCGTTGGCAAGGGTACTCGATATACCGCCGATGCGAACGACTGCTTTCTAAGGCCCTCCCGAAGTGCTATTACGAAGCCACCGATACGAACTACGATGCATGAGTGCGAGGTTTATTCTCCATTGGAATCACGATTACCATCATCATCATCAGCCTATAAACTCACTGTTCTCACTGTTAGGGCCAGGCCTTCCCACATGCAGAGATTGGGCCATAACCCAGCACGCTGGCCCAATGCGGGTTTTTGGGATTTAATTCAATTTAATTTAATTCCATCTGGCTATCTGTAAAAATAAAATAAATAAAATTGTTATTACAACTATACTCAGTAGTTAGGGCTTCCTAGAGAAAAGCGCTTGCACCTTCAGCCTTATTGTCTTAAGACGTGTCCAGACCGGCCAAGCACGGCTCGCGAGCCGCCACGCTAGCAGGGCTCGCGAGCAGGAAGTCCGAGCGTGGCGGCTCGCGAGCCGTGCTTGGTTGGTCTGGACACGGCTTTAGACTATCAAGTGAAAACTAAATAATTTACCTATTGTTGAATAAAAATATATGTAACGGTCGAGTGGTTAGCACGCTGGTTCGGCGTTGCCATCTGAGGCCTCGGGTTCGATCCCCGGTCGGGGAAATTTAGAAATAACTTTTTTTCTAAATTGATTTCGGGTCTGGGGGTTTTCTATGTATAATAAGTATGTTTATCCGTTATATGACCAATATGAACAAGTAAGGCTAGATAATGTGTTAGAGTGAGCGAGAGAAAAGTGTTTTACAATATTTTTTTTAAATTTCGCAGTGTTTTTATCTTACTGTCATGCACGATGAAGACACAAGAGCACCGTTCCATTTCCGTATTCGAGGACCGGAACCGCTTACCAAATAAGGGGTTTTTGATTGGGTAATTCATAGACTTGTTTTCACTAACCCTATCAATACGGTTAGCATATCGTCGACTTACCGCATCGAAAGGATAACCAAATTGATACAGTTAATTAGGGTAAGCACTAACCGCATCCAAAAACCCTGTTGAAGCTAACCCTATAAAAAGGGTTTTAACGCGCACAAGCGATTCAAGCTTCTACGTGCAATGCATTAGACTTATTATTGCATAACTATTTACGGGTGTAGCTTTCAACAGAGGCCCCCTCGCGGCGAGCGTGCTGCAAAATATCGCTTACTCGTAAATAAGTTATTCACACTAAAGTTAATTTTCCGTTAAGACCTGTCGCGCGGTGCTTGCAATGCAGCGTGTTAGATTTTTACAAGATTTTATTTAGTTTCACCTGTCCGTTTGTCATCAAATCTAGCAAATTAAATTTTATCTACTTCCCGGTTACTGATTGGTTGAAATTTTGCATGCATGTGTAAATCGCGTGACAATGCAATATTATGATGACATGGTGCTGATCTGATGATGGAACTGGAAGGTGGCCATAGAAACTTCGCAATGAAACGACACAACCTCATCGAGTTTGGGCTCGTTTGAATCGTCTTGACGAGTAGATTGTCTTTTGTATGATTGATTATGGAAACAAGCTTTTTTCATGTTCTTGATGATAAAAAGAACTAAAAATTTAAAAATATTAATTTAATCCAGATAAGAAAAATATCATTATAATAGGTATTACCTACACCTACATTACCTACATTGCAACCTTCAACGGTAATTTACCATATTCGTCTACGTCACAATAATCAAATATCTTAAGTAGGTACACTATTAGACATTTTTATTTAACTTTAATACATTACACCTTGTACGTCACAATAACCAAATATCGTAAGTAGGTACACTATTAGACATTTTTATTTAACTTTAATACATTACACTTTGTATTAAAACTTTGCGTTTTTATCACATACTTACCCAATGTTTTATAAATAAAAGAGTGTTACATTGTGATTGCAAAAATAATTATGACGGTGTAATAATGCTAAATGTTCTTTGATGTTCCATCACAATGTAATTCTTACGCTTTTATTTATAAAAAATTGGGTATGTGATAAAAACGCAAAAATTAATTACAAGGTGTAAAGTTTTATGGTTTAATAAAAATGTCTGATAGGTACTTACGATATATGATTATTGTGTCGTAGACGAATATGATTAATTACCGTTAAAGGTTGCAATGTAGGTATACCTATTATAATGATATTTTTTTTTAGGATTAAATTATTATTTTTAAATTTTTAGATCTTATAACAACAAGCTTGGTTTTAAAAAGTATTTTTTTCTTTTATTTTTTGTTGTTTTTTGTCCGGATAAATCCATGGTATATGATAAATAAATAATGGATGGTAACCCTATGGCAGCTCTAACAACAGCATCATCAGCTTACTAACGTCCCACTGCTGGGCACAGGCCTCCCACGTAGACAATAGAACGTGGGGAAATTGGGCCATAACCCGCCACGCTGGCCTAATGCGGGTTGGTGAGATCATACAATTGTACATTATTAAGGCACCTACCTATATACTATGTGGTTTTTTATTCTTTCAAAGTCTCTATTGACCGAGCAAGGTTTGTATGGAAAAATAAAAATAATATCTCGTGTTTTGGCCTATTTCTTGGAAAAAGTTGTTCAGTTTTATGGTCTGGTCAACCCACCGGGGTCTAAGACAAATAAAAAACCACGTTATTAATTGAAAACTTAATAAGTCCCCACAAAAAGTCCGGACATTAAGCCAAGGCAACTTGACCGTTCTTCCAAGCCTTACAACATAAGAGTAGCAAACTTGATTACTTTGCCTGTATCAGCCATGCAGGGCCGTCTGACGTCACGTCCGGCCTTCCCCGACTACGGTTACCATCCGTCCGGATTATACCCGAAATGTCCGCACTTTTAAGACTAGTCCGGACTCTGTCCGGCTCTTTAGTTTGTCTGGATTTTGGAATATGCAAGCGATCAACGAGTGATCTTCTAGCGTACGTTACTCACGCGTGGGGTGAAGCGACGGACAAGCATGGCAAATACCTGGCAATTTGCTTTGATATCGCCAAAGCATTCGATAGAGTGTGGCATCAATCCCTTCTTTTTAAAGCCAGCCTTTGGTGTGCTGCTCCGTTTGTGCGCCTGGGTTGCAGACTTTCTAGTGGAGCGGAGGATTCGTGTCCTTTGTGAGGGTAGTTCCTCCGCGTTTTACAAAGTTAATGCATGAGTGCTGCAGGGTTCTGTGCTCTCATCTACTCTATTTCTTTTGCATATTAATAACATTGTTGTCCTTGGGCAATATTCATTGTTATGCGGATGACGGTACGGTGCATGAGCGATACTTTGGACATCCTGCGGCAAAGCATGCCGATATCGTTGTGAAAAGGCAAGAAGTGGTTGCCAAACTGAACCTGGCTCTCGATCGTACACATATTGATCGCTGTACAAGACTCAGGTGCGATCGAGTATGGAGTATTGTTCCCACCTATTATGTGACGGCTCCGCTAAATACCTCCTCGATGCACTTGATAAACTGCAAAGGCGAGCGGTACGCATTATTGGAGATACTGAGGTTACAGCGTATCTTGAGAATCTCCAGCTGCGTAGAGACATTGCTCGTCTCAGTGTCTTCTACCGAGATTACTGCAGAGAGTATCTCTCCCGGACTACACGTGCTGGTCTTAGGAACCACCATCATACTGTGCAGACTATCAGTACTCGTACCACAAAATACAATAAGTGCGCTTGTTACCGTGCTTATTTTACGGTGGGGAGCGCTCTCATTATTTTGGACTGCATTGGCTGCTTACCATCAGGCATGATGCAGTCACTATGACGAGTCATAATTAAAAAAAAAAAAACATAAAACAACAGCACATGAGAAAAGAAACAGAACAGAGACAAAGCTTCTAGGGAGCATACGAAAATTCTTACTTATTTTAGTAGGGGTTCAAAAAAGAAAAAAATAAAATAAACAAACTTTTATTAGATTTTTATTAGTAAAAGTTTATTTTTTCTTTTTAGCGTATTAAAATAAAAGGTTTTTTACTTTTAATTTATTTTTTATTTGTTGTTGATCTCACTGAACGTGTATCCAATATTTGTTCACATCCATCGAACCACCACCACTCACCTTCCATCAAAACGGTCCACCCATTAAGACGAATCAAACTTTTCGTTTGTTCGTCTTAATGGTTCGTTCCTATAGCCACCTTCCAGCTCCATCATCAGACCCTGGTTACCATATAGCATTAAAGTACTAGTCAAGATGAATTAAACGAGCCCATACTCGATGGGGTTATGTTGTTTAATTACTGAGTTTCATGGCCATCTTGCAGCTCCATCATCAGACCCTGGTTACCATCTAGGACCAAAGTACTCGTCAAGACGAATCAAACGAGCCCATAATCGATGGAGTTATGTCGTTTAATTACTGAGTTCCATGGCCATCTTGCAGCTCCATCATCAGACCCTGGTTACCATTTAGCACTAAAGTACTTGTCAAGACGAATCAAACGAGCCGAGACTCGATGGGGTTGCGTCATTTCTATACTGAGTTTCTAGGACCACATTCCAGCTCCATCATCAGACCTTGGTTACCATTGAGAGACAAACTACTCGTCAAGACGATTCAAATGAGCCCAAACTCGATGAGATTGTGTTGTTACATTGCAAAGTTCCTATTACCACCTTCCAGCTTCCAGCTTCCATAGCGCCATGTCATCATAATATTGCATTGTCACGCAATTTACACATGTATGCAAAATTTCAACTCAATCGGTAACCGAAAAGTGGATCAAAATTAAGTTGCAAGATTTTACCCGAACAAACATGCATTGTAAGTTAAATAAAAAGCTTGTATAGTAATATCATAGACAAATAAGTATTATTCATACAAACGGTACTTTGTATTTAGATGGTTACCAACAATCTAAAAACAAAGTACTCGTTAAGACGAATCAAACGAGCCGAAACTCGATGGGGTTGCGTTGTTTCATTACAGAGTTTCTATTACCACCTTCCAGCTCCATCATCAAACCCTGGTTACCATTGAAAGACAAACTACTCGTCAAGACGATTGAAACGAGCCCAAACTCGATGAGATTGTGTTGTTTCATTGCAAAGTTCCTATTGCCACCTTCCAGCTTCCAGCTTCCATAGCGCCATGTCATCATAATATTGCATTGTCACGCGATTTACACATGTATGCAAATTTCAACTCAATCGGTAACCGGAAAGTGGATCAAAATTAAGTTGCAAGATTTCACCACAACAAACATGCATTGCAAGTTAAATAAAAAGCTTGTATAGTAATATCATAGACAAATAAGTATTATTCATACAAACTGTAATAGTTAACCACCATTTTACAAGTCCAGAACCAAGTATTTACACTTTTATAACTATTTACAGTTTATGGAATAAACTATTAAAACAATTTCATAAGAAAAATACAGGAGCACAAAACAAATGACATGCTTTGTGCAGTGCAGGCCCTCCGTTCGTCCACTGGCCGAGCGAGCGTAAACCGGATTTATCTAGTGGCGGCGCGTACGCGAAAACGAGATAGGAGACAATAGGGTAACCTTATTATTTGATAAGCGCTTGAAATTACCGTTACAAATACCCTATTTGATTTGGTAAGTGCATTGGAAGCAGTTAACTTTATTCAAAAAAGTTACCGCTACGAAAGACTAAGCCTATCAATAGGGAAACCCTATCGCTCGGTAACCTTTTGATGGGGTTTCCCTAAAAATCGGCTTAACCAAAAAAAGGGGTTTTCCGGTCCCTGCTCCCACAAAGGTCACGTCACTTCCAACCGTCTGTAAACCGTTCGCCAACGGAAATTGTGAAATCGAATGGTTGTATGTAAACGTTTTGAACTTTAAATGTACAGTCAATAGCAACAATGATACGATTTCAAAGGGAACCCGTCACGCGGCAACTTAGGGCCCCCCGAAGAGTTCGAAACGTCAAGATAGATAAAATTATATTGAAAACAAACGTGAGCGAATCTGTATAAAAGGCTTCCATTAAAATGTTATACGAAACGACATGCTTTTGTATGTTGTCTTTTGTAGTTAACATGTTTATTAATAATGGAAAGTGTTATTAAATTGTGTTAATAAATAGTTTAAGGGGGAAAAAAGCTTTTATTGTTTCCCACGGTTGGGCAAAGGTCAACACAAAACACGCACACACACTCGAACACACAGCCCAACCTACAGACAAACACGCTCACACACACACACACACACCCCCACACACACACATACACACACACCCCCCCACACACACACACACACACACACACATACGCACCATACACATACCGCACACATAAGAGCAGTAAGAAAAGAGAAATCGTGATTATATTGAAATTTATTTATTTGCTTTCTGGTTTAGTGTCTAATTGTAATTTAGTTAGTTATGATTGTAACTGTAAAGAGCGGTTTTTCCTACCACCGGCGATGTTTTGCCTAAAGTGGAGTCCCCACATCTAATATTTGTAATAGACTAAGTTACTGAAATAAAATATTTGTATTTGTAAGGTTTTCTTTCGTCCATAGCTAAACTTATATATACCTACATCTATATAGTGAAATGTTTTATCGCATTTTAACGCAAAGAGATCTACGCTATATAGGCTTTTCATCAATAATTCTTCAAATTCAAATATTTCGTCACTCGAAAACGAAATTATGAAAAATTTAAGTTCTCAATTGAATGGAAGCTCTCTAAAGTCAATAATCCGCTTTCTTATTGAGATGTCAGAGTGAATAGTTTGGCATTATTAATCCTACCCTTTAATAATGGGTCAATAGCTTTTTACACACAATAGTATTGAGAGACAAACAGATTGTCAGACAATGTCACGAAGGACGAATTAAAATCTTGAAATGTAAATGGTAGTTTTTTTGTAAATGTCGTTACTTCTTGATAAAACGATGCAGTCGCCTTGCGCCCATTCTTTTTCACATCTAAAAAATGATCCCCTGAGTCCTTCCATCTATCTCTATCCTGAACCACTTTTTGTCATTATTATCATCATCATCATCAGTAAGGACGCCCACTGCTGGTCAAAGGGCTTCCAATGCCATGAATTACCTGTTATGCCATGAATTAAAATGATTTAAAAAAATACGTCCCAACCCTTTAAAAAGTATGAAGGACCTGATTTATCTGTGACTTCAGACTTCTGTGTTTGCGCCTCGTTTGGACAGAGAAGCCAACATTATTTTAAGGCGCCCTTTTTTAAGTGGACTTTTTTGTTTGCCTCGTTTTCTTTTTAAACGTCCCAAATGACATTTGAATACAGACGCCGCCGTAGCAAGGTTGGTTCTCGCTTTTAGACAAAGGCCGTTTAATGATCTGCAGAGATCTTGGCAGCATTGTATAAAAGGGGACGAGTTTTAGTGTTATCCTGTGTTCCGGAATGTAAGTGCACAGTCTAAATGACGGGGGTGATGCAACGTTTCAAGAAACGCCATGATATAGAATAATACGAAAAGTTAACTATAGAAAATTAAAATGACTTCAAAAAATCAATTTCCAACTGAGGTAGATATTTTTATTAAGGTTTCGTTATGTTTATGTTTATTTGAGGGTTATTAACGTAAACAATAAAATTATTATGAATCTGCAAAGCAATCTTTTCTTAGCAGAATGTTTGAAATATAGTGAAATATTGTCATTCCAGATTGAGATTCCAGATCACGATCTCGTAAGACTTAAATCAAAGAGTCTTGATAAGACATTTTTGCTAAAAAACATAAAGTAAAAAGCGTTGAAAATTTTCGTCAGTCTAACTAAAACCTCGGTGGTGGAGTAGTCTACTCAGCCGCTTGGATTGCGGAGGACGAGGGTTTTATTCCCACCAGAGGTAGAAATTTTTTCAACGTTTCGTCAACTTCTAATACTTCTTCTACTAACTAAATAACTTAATAACACGCTCGACATGTTATGGCAAGTTTAGATAATATGGTGGTAGTAATAATATGTGTTTGCGCTGGGAATGGAACCCTGAACCTCACTAAGACCGGTTGCTAAACGACTAGATCACAGAGAGGGTTATGACGCAAAACTTATAGTCAAACTTATATCTTTGACGTTGTATCCTTTGTCGTTGGTAGCGAAGTTCTCCTACTCCAATCCCAGGTTCGACACCCGGTCTTTCCGTGCATTAGGTTATAACAACATTATAAACACTTTTAACAGAGTTAACAACAGTAATATTTGTTTTAACGAACGGAGAGGCTTGTTTTAACAGTACACCGTTTAGCCGTAAATGCTTCTACTGTTGATTTTTAATTTAGGCCCTATTAAGGTATTATAACTAGAGACGCAAGCAATTTGTAGCCGCGAGGCTTCGATCACATATAAAAACTACATACATCATACAATGTGTTTCGTACACAGCTAAGGCTGTATGAGCTATATCCTTTGCCTTGCAAATAAAAAAGGATGGTCAGCTGTAAATTTTTTTCTCTTGTCTTTCGGTCTCGTAACTCCGCGTTTCGGCGTATGTGTTCGGATACACTTAAGTTGAAAAGAAAAGACTGAAACGAATCGCTGCAAAACCGACCCGACGTAGTCTTGTCTGCCCTACCCCTAGAGTGTAACTCAAGCCCGTGTAGGCGCGGAGGGGCGAGGCGGCAAGCCGAAGCTGTGGGGATAAGCGAAAACCATCTGCGACGATAAGCTCGCGTGGGACCGCCGCCGCCGGAGCCTCGCAGCGCCGGAGCCGTGACAGAAACCATGCTTGCAGCATGTTGCATGCTTGCATGCTTGTGTGCATGCTGTATACTTGCATGCTCCATGCTTGCATGCTGCATGATTTCTAAATTAAGATAGTTCTGCTTTTTAATATTATGGATAAGAAAAGTATGCCTAAGGATGATTCTAAATGTAAACTTTTTGAGTATGACAGTTCTGCCTTTTGATTATTATGGTTAAACTTATGCCTAAAGATGATTTTGTCTAACAAAATTATGCGTTGAGTGTATTATAAATAAGCGCATGCCAAAAGATTTTCGGCGAAATGAAGTTCCTTTTCTACCATCCGACTTTATGCATTTTAATAGACCCGTCTTAAATACCAGTGCGCATAACCTTGCTTCGCGGTGTCGTCTCTAGTGGTAATACCTCAATGTTGAGCCCCGACAGATTGTCAGCAAATGAAAGGCATGAATTTGCTATTGCAAGATGCGAAACGCGATAACGGCCACTTTGTTTACGCTGTGCTTTGTCCATTATAATTATACCACAAATGAAAGCTTTTACTATTCCGCACGTTGTTTGAAATGAGTATGATAATTGTTTAATTGTTTGTCTACAGGTTGTTTTTAATAATAGACCTTTCCATTTAATTGTAGACGATATTAGAAAAAAGGGGAAAGTTTGACTTTGTTTTTGTTTTAACTTTATGTTTATACTTGTCATGTCACACAAGACATGTCTAAGACCTAGAGGTTACCTGTTCGATTTTCAGATGAGGTACAATTATATTTTCCTCGGGTTGGTAGTTCACTGAGAGCTAAAGCCAGTTATTTATTTATTTTATTAGGTCTGTCTACATTTTTACACTACAACCTCAGAATCATAACTAAAGCATAGAAGGAGTGCTATGACATTTGAGTGGGCACTCCGTTTGGTCACCATTCGAATTACATTTGTATAAGTCGCTTTTGAATTCAGTATCATAAATGGTAACCGGTTTTATTTCGCTGGACATTTGACGTCTTTGTCATCTTATTTTGTCTCTTTTCTTTCAATGTTCATGGCCCATTTGAAAAAATACATAGAAAGAGTCCAAATGAGACTCGTAAAGTAGTCTCATTTGGACTCTTTCTATGTATTAGTTATTATTCTATGACCACAACATACAAATAAAGAATTTTCTTAAAATGCAGCAAACACTGAAAAATCAATTACAGTCGAACGCGACTTAAACTTCAAATCAATAAGATAAGCTGAGAACAACTACTAGGCCGAGTTAGGCACACTCATCATCATCATCATCATCATCATCATCATCATCAGACTACATCAGACTACATCAGACTACAAACGTCCCACTGCGGAGCACAAGCCTTCCCTGATGCACAACAGAAAATTTATTTCTGTTTACTTATTTATTTAGTAAAGACACCAGCTAGACAGCATTCATTTGTACATTATAACAATACAAAAAATAAAAATTTAATTTGTAGGTGACACAACATTCGCGTGGAATAAATTGAAACAAAATAATCCAACAATAAACTATAACAAACGACAACAACATTTATAAATAACAAATTTAAAGCAATCCAATATAGTAATAAAAAAATGGCAAGCAACTGGGGAGCAATCTTGGCCTAGTAGGCACACACATACATAATTCTATTATACTATAATCACGACTATTATCCCCGAAGGGTTAGTCAGAGGCTAGGCAAAGTGAACCGTAAAAGCAGTTCTCTGCCATAGTCCACTTTTCACCAAATAGCGACTGCACATGTACTTAGCATGACAGGTGGTGAACCCATTCCCGCTGTATGCAGTTGGAAGTATGTGCAGTCTTTAGTCCGTTAGTCACCTTTTACGATACCCAAGGAAAGACAGGGGGTGGTAGTATTCTTTCACCCCTACGCGACACGATTATTACTAATGTGGGTTCTCTGGGCAAACACTGAAAACCAGTGCTTTGCTTTGCTGTTTCTCTACCAAACAACATGTTATAATGTTTAAATGCTTTTTATTTATACTACTGCATTTGTTTTTTTACATACATACATACATTCAATTATAATCACGACTATCATCCCCAAAGGGTCAGTCAGAGACCAGGCAATAAGGACCGCAAAAGCAGTCCTCTACTATAATCCACTTTTAACCAAATAGCGACTGCACATGTGCTCAGCGTGACAGGTGGTGAGCCCATCGCCGCTTTGTGCTGTTAGATGTATGTGCAGTCTTTAGTCCGTTAATCGCCTTTTACGACACCCAAGGGAAGAGAGGGGGTGGTAGTGTAACGGTGCGTGACATCACATCATCCAACCTCATTACTTTCATTCAACATTCCATTTTACATATTTTTTAAAGATAATATTTAAAAAAAAAAAACTTTTCTACACTCACACCAATTATCTAGCCCAAGAGAAGATTCGAAGAATCTCGTTAAATGGTTACTAGAAAACGGATAAACATACTTAAAATACATAGTTGTTATTACATAGAAAACACCCAGAACCGAGACAATTTAGAAAAACAATAATTTCTTAATTGACCCAACTGGGGATCGAACCCGGGACCTCAGAGATGGCGACACCATTAAAACCGGTACACAAACCACTCGACCAAGGAGGTCGTCGTTGTTTTCTTATTGACATTTTCACATTCCTTGCTTTCCCCCTCCCTATCAATCTGATTGATTTGTACTTCTTGTATTTTTTTTCATCAATTTCTGCCTGTATTTAATTAAGATAAACTAGTTGATAAATCACATTATTATTATTATTATTATGGGTCACACCCGCATCGGAACCCTACAATCCTGAGAAGCACCTATCAGAGGTTCACAGCCGAACTACCTACGTGACAATAGTATTCTTTCACCGCTAGGCGACACGGTCAACATGTGTTTTTTTGGTGGAAATAAATAATTTATCTATCTATCTATCAATCTCCCCATTTGCTTCTAATTTTTTTGACGCCCAAAGGCCATTACCCATCGCGCTGGCCCAACGCGGGTTGGCACGTAACATGTTCAGTGTGGCCTCATCAACGCGCCGAATGTTTGTCGAAGGTAACGTAACGCAAACAACATACACTATTTATGTAACAGTTCCCTGCTAATTTAGATGGAGCTTGATGGGTTGCACTGACGCGGTAATTTATGGCCGGTACGGGGATTACCTTGTTTGAATTAGTTTAAGTATGTTGTTGTTACAATTAGAATCAGAAATTGTTTTTGTGTGTAGCAATTTGGCTGGGTAGTTAACTCTTCGCGATGTGCTGATTGTGAAGAGAGACTTGCCTTTCGCTAATCTTTACATTTAATGTTTCAATCAGTTTACTGGCCCGTCGCGCCGCCGTTGTTCACACAATTGAACCCATGTTCAATTTACACAGATACGATTTTTGAAGTGGCAAAAGCTCCAGGTCGATTCTATTTCTGTACAATAACTTTTCTAACGCCACTATAAAACATAGTTCTTTTAATGATGTGTCGCTACTACACAGCTAAACTTCATTTTGTAGAAAGAATGGACGAGTATTTATTTAAGTCACATAAAGGCGACTTATGAAAATCAAACTTCCAACAACTTGAAGGTGACCTAGAATGCTATTGTACAAAATCAGAATATTATTTCAGATTACTTTGGAACGAAGTAAAAGAGTTTGTTTCGTTACTTACAATACTGTTTATGTAAAGTTTCATTATTGTAACAGATAATGTAGCCCTTGATTGTTAAATAAATATATTTTCTTCAGAAAAAAGTATTCTAATACAGAGAACAAATAATTTAAGTTACGAAAAAAAACAATATGAAATCTTTCTATTCATGCCTCGGGCCATTAAAGTAGCGAAGCAAGTAAGTTTGACCGTTATAATAACTTCTGACGCTCTTTCAAATAAGGACTATAATCTTGTGCGAACTTTTTTGAATATAATACTTTTTCTAACGTCTTTTGTTTTCCTTTGTATGCAGTTGCTAAGATTCTTTGACCAAGTTAGTGGAGTTTAATAATTAAGATAAAATGTTGCATGTCTACGCGTACTTTTCAATAGATATTATGACGTAAATTATTAATTGCGTTTGATCTATAATTCTTGGTTGTAATACACATTAAAAATGTTTTATCTTTGACTGGGCTGCAAACATGCTACCTTGAATCAATATGAAATGAAGCTCTGTAAGCGTATGTGATGCGATTATTTTATGTATTTTTTAAAGTTTTGTTGAATTCCGCGCGAACCCTGCAAACGGTAAAAGAATCTAAGTTCTTTATTGCAAAAACATAAACAAAACCATGTGTCATAGGACCCTAAAAGAGATCTGTCGTTCTATGGTGTTTGATTTGTATTGTAGGATTGTAATACTGACTCACTATATAATAATAGGCTGAAAATAATAATTATGATCATGTAATATAACAAACTTTTTATACGTCAAAATTCGGTAACTAAAAAATGGCAAATTAAAAATGCTCTTTTACTTAAAGTCAATCAAGACAAATCTATCGAAAAAAAGACCACAACAAAACATTTACACACTTAATTTTGTTTGTCATCAAATTTAAACTCGCTCTTTTCATTGCCCAACTACAAAAAGGTCGGTGGGCCCATTAGCGGATTTCCTTTTTATTGCGAGTTCCTTAAAGCCTGAAGCGGAGAGTACTTGAGATAATCACTCACAGCTAGCTGTGGGTTTCATTCTAGAATGTGCTTTTAATAGTTGTGGTTAACCTGCTTTTAGTGTGATTAGGGGGTTGCGAAAGAGTGACCTCATTTTTGGCCACCAATTTTCCTGTTTTAGGTCACTGGTATGTGAATGTATGTGCTTAATGGGGTGAGGCGAATCTACTTATATTTTAATGAGGTGCCAAACTGCTTAATATATAATTATATCTCGGTTTAGTTAGAGTTAAACAAATATTATGGAGAATGCAAAAAAGTATGCTATAGTATATTTCTTTGCATGTTGAGGTTGTCTAAAGTATTATATCTTTTGCTGTTTTTATGATTGTTTTTTGGAATCGAAAGCGTCCGTCTATGGTAGCAAAGGTATACCTATTCAATTTTTTAGTTAATTGTATAAAAAATCGATTATAAAAAACTCAACCTAGGTTGCCTCCGGCAGCGGGGAGACGTAAGCTATCGGTGGTTAGAGCTTGGACTGAGGAACCATCTGAAAATACGTGCCGTGTCAAGGAGTAGTAGTATTGCCTTCTGTTCAGCGAGTGTCTGTAGGTGTTCATCGTTTTTATTATTATTCTCTTTATTATACTAAGTTCTAAGGATAATCTTTTTATTCACTAAAAACTTATTTACAATACAAAATATTGTAAAAACTTAACCTAGGTTGCCACCGGCAGCGGGGATAGACCCAAGCTATCGGTGGTTAGGGCAGCAGAGTGAGGAACCTCACGAACCTGACAATTATACATACTCGTACGTATAATCACGACTATTATCCCCGGAGGGTTAGTCAGAGACTAGGCAATGAGGACAGCAAAAGCAGTGTCCTCTACAAGTGCTCAGCGTGACAGGTGGTGAGCGCATCGCCGCTCTATGCTGTTGGATGTATGTGCAGTCTTTAGTCCGTTAGTCGCCTTTTACGACATCCAAGGAAAGAAAGGGGGTAGTAGTACTTTTTCAACACTACGCGACATAGTTACGTCACAAACCTTATTATTATAATTAGAAAAATGTATTTTTTTCACGATATCGATCTAAACTTGCACTTCTCTGACATTTGTACCCACATGCTACCGTAACATAATGCAAATTTTAGTTGTTTTCGCAACAAAACATGCGTTATACGAAAAGTATTATAAGGAATAAAGTCAGTTGTAAATAAACTTTTATATACTGAAAAAACTGCTTATTTTCAGAACTATATTACTATAGATTAATGTTTTATATTTAATCGTTTTATTAACGCTTAAATGTACTTAAGTAAAATTTTAAACACTGAAAAAAGACGACAACCTCAGGCGGGAATGTTGACTAAAAACATAAGCATCAAGCACTGACAAATTTCGACGGTTGAAAGCCAGACCTCGGTAGCCAAGTGGTTATGGCAGCCGCCCGGAATGCGGAAGGTGCGTCGTTCGATCCCGCTTGAGGTTGTCGTCTTTTTTTAGTGTTTAAAATTTTACTTAAATATATTACTATATATTAATGCAAATATTAATGAGCCACGTCTGTTATGGAAAAATAATAAGCAGAATGTTGTTCATTTTAAAGCTAAAACCGCGGAACTTCCTTCTTGCTTGCTGGATCCTAATCTTATTAATAATCACTTTGTTTACCCTGTACCTGGTAGCAATGTCGTAAGCTTGTCTGATTTAACATACGAGTACTATGAATTTCATAGATTCAGCTCTGCAGTCTTTCATATGCAGCCTATTAATGAGGGTGCAGTTCTTAAGATTTTAAAATCAATTAAAACTAATGCAAAGGGCATAGACGGTATTTCCAAAGATATGATGTTACTGAGACTCCCACATACACTCCGTTTAATTACAGCTATAGTTAATACCTCTATTCTCACTGGAACCTTCCCTGATTCGTCGAAAATCTCTCTAGTACGTCCATTGGCTGAAAATAATAACCCTGCTGGTTGTAAAGATCTACGCCCTATTAACATTTTACCATTTTTATCTAAAATCATTGAAAAACAATATGTTCACAATAAGTTGATTATTTAGAGCAGAACAAGATATTACTTTAAAGGCAATCCGGGTTTAGGAAGGGACACAGTACGGCTACTACTTTAATTGATGTAATTGATGATATTTTAGCTGCACAAGATAAAAAGCAAGGTACCTTACTGGCTCTGTTGGATTTGTCCCGTGTATTCGATATAATAAATACTTCGCTTTTGTTGTTCAGGTTGTCGTTTTATGGTTTTGACGATATGGCAATCAAATGGTTTTCCTCCTTGATAAGCGGTTTCAGGCTGTGAAAATACTTAAAACAAATGGAAAACATCTTTATCAGATATTCTACCAGTAAATAGAGGGGTGCCTCAAGGTTCTATCCTTGGATCACTACTTTTTATATTAAATATCGTACATACGGTACATGCACGATTATCTGTCTATTGAATTTCATATCAAACTTTGTGAAGCACTAGTCTTATCAAAATTAAATTACGTTGACACTGTGTTTGGTGAATGTCTTTCGCTCCAAGAAACTTTTGCAGCGAATTCAGAATGCCTGCGTACGGTTTTGCTTTCCGTACCACGTAGAGCACATATCCCACCATGTCAAGCAGACGTAAAATACTTCTACATTTTTGCTCTCTTTTATTTGGTATTATCAAAAATAAACAACCACCGTATATATATGAGAAACTAAATTTCTCTAAATCACATATAAGATTTGCAATACGTCTAATTGGCTCCCAACACAGGACGGCTGCTTTCCGTGGCAGTTTTTGTTATGCTGTAACGGAGTGTTGGAACAATTTACCACCACCACTCCGTAACTCTGTTTCGGTGGGTTCTTTTAAGGTTAACGCTAAGAGATATTTTTTGAATTTGCAGACAACTGATAATATGTTAGCTGTTTGGGTTAAGTTTAAACTTATCTTAGTTTTATTCAACTAAAATTTTTGGGATACCAATACGTATATATAACGAGTATTACAAAGTTAATTCTAAATAAAGTTAATATTTTTTTTTACATACAGTTTTGAGACTGGCATTTGGTCTTATGGAAGTTTTATAATTGTGTTTATGAATGAGATAAAAGTATATTATTTATGAGATAAAAGTATATTATGTAAAGCGCGTCGTCGCGCACATTCGCACAACTGCGGTCACCACGGAAGATCAGCGTTGTATTGACTTGCTCACTGCAACAAATGCTGAGTGGAGTCCCTCTAAAACACATTTTTGTCGAACTTTTTGACTAATATAATTATGACAATTGTAATTATGTTACTGTGTGTTCTAATATATACATTTCATTTTCATGTTTTTCATTTTAAATATTTATACTTACCTTATAATTATTTGCATTTTAAGGCGTCGAACAAATCTGCACAAATAATCAGCATTCTTTGATGCAAACTTTAAAATACCCATACCTACAGGTGTAGTAGTGGTAAAAAAAGGGACAGTTCTATATAATCGTCCATTTTTGCAGGGGAAAACAACCGTCTGTATCGTATTTCAAACAAAAGTTGCCGGGAGCAGATGCGGTTTTGCCGCCGCGTAGGGCTGCGGAACTTTTTTGAGGTGTGACCTAACTGATAAGCTAGAGCGGATAAAAAAACAAAACTATAAAAAAAACACTCACGACTATTATCCCCGAAGGGTTAGGTGGTATTACCCCGGCCTAATGCGTGCTGCAACGCAGCGTGGCTCTACCACTCAAAGCGCCGCTTTATCCGTTGCCTTTTACGACATCCAAGAGAAGAGAGGTTGGTAGTATTGTTTTAGTAATGAGCCGATACCACGCAGCTCATAATTAAATGTCATTAATTCAATTTAGGCTACAGTAAATTGTGCACTTATTAAAGTCGCTACGGCATTAGTTCGTAAGTCTAAAAGCCGGGAGACATTGTACTGAGAAGAACCGGCAAGAGTAAGTAAGTAAGTGTCTTTATAATGGGCAAAGGCCTATCTATTTACTTACTTGCATGTCACATGGTATTTGTTATAAGGTGGTATAAAAATATAAATGGTAAACATGTGACACCCTTTAATCTTGTTCAAATGCTTGCGTATAGTTATTGTTAGATCGGACAGACTCTTGATAGCCTAATTGGAATTAGGGGTAGTATCGCGCCTATATCAATGTGTAGAGGTAAGAACATTCTAGCTAGCAAGCCAAAGAGCGAGGTCAAGTGTCAAACAAAATATTTGAACAATTGTCAGTGTAAGTCAGACGTACGTGTTGTCGTATGCACTTTGTTCTCGAGTGAGTAATATTAATAATTATTTCACTTATTTAACATTTAGATGATGCCTGGGTTTTTGTAAATAATAGTATAAGGTATACAAAACTAAAATACAACATATGGAGACAAACTTCATACAAATTACTAATAAACTTATAGCTGCTGAAGAGAAAATTCAAAATATGGAATGTGACCTACTACAAAAAAAACCAACAGCTCGATCATCAGGTCTCATGAACGAAGAAATTTTTATGGAAATCCAAGAGAGAAATAATAGAATGAAAAACCTTATTATTTCTGGCGTACCAGAGCCTTATGATATGGATAGCACGCATAGACGCCAGAACGATCAGCAGCACGTTTTGAAAACACTCAACACTCTTATTGACAACTGTCCAGAACCAGTCAAAATAATGAGGATAGGTAAATACGATAAAGAGAGAAACCGTCACATTAAGATCTGCTTTACTGATCCAGAAACTACCAGAATATTACTAAATAATAAATCGAAACTCAACACTACTCTAAAGATCTTTTCGGACCATACTCCAATGCAGCAAGAATTGTTTAAGGAAACAAAGATGGAGCTGAATCGACGACTTTCAGCAGGAGAAACCAATCTGACAATAAAATATATTAGAGGAATTCCAAAAGTTATAGAAAATAACCCCAAAAAAAACTGAATTGTACAGTCACTTGCGATGATTTATACAAAAATACTACATACCAAGTCTTGAATACCTACCAAAATCTCATCTCTTCGAAATTTCGTTTAAACTTTCTATATGCGAATGTCCGCAGTATCCGAAAACCAGGAAAACTCGATGAATTAAAATGCATTCTCAAATCTATACCTAATACCAGTTCATGTCATGCTTCTCGCTGAAACATGGATTACAACACAAGAAGAAACGAAAAATTTCGAACTGGCAAACTATACACACTATTATAACATCAGGAACAACAAAAAAGGTGGAGGAATATCAATCTATGTGCATGACGATCTGAACCATAACTGTCTTCACGAAGCATATATGGGAGGAAATAATTATCTATGGGTTCACCTTGATAAGTATGATTTGGACGTGGGATTAGTTTACAACCCTGGTGATACAAATTTTTCAGATTTCCTGGATGTCTTTGGTCAACAGCTACAGGAGCACAAAAGGAGTCTAGTATTTGGCGATTTTAACATTGATTTGTTAAATAGATCTGATAATAAAACACAACGCTATAAAGCACTACTACAAGAATCTGGATACCAAGTTTTAAACCGCATTACAAAACAATTTTGCACAAGAGAAACAGCCACAACTAATAGCTTAATTGACCATGTCTTGACCAATTTACCAAACACCAACTTTCACCTAGCAACAGTGGATTCCAGTCTATCAGATCATAAGCAGATTTACGTCGAGATAAAAAAACACAAACCTCCTAAACTGAAAAAGGCACAATACATCTCCACGGACTATAAAAAACTGCAAAACTGTATACAAATTGATAATTTTGAATCCAATATCTACCATAATCTAGAAAAATATATACTATCTTCAATTACACAATGTAAGCAAGTTAAAACTAAAATAGAGAATCTACCACAAAAGGATTGGATTAATAAAGAAATTATTAGAACCATAAATCAAAAGAATAAACTATGGAATGAACTTAAGAAGGAACCGAATAATTCACACAAACAAGAAGAATATAACACACTACGTAATGAAGTAAGACGGAACATTAAAAGAACTAAAGATAATTTCTACCTTGACAAGTTCAAGGGCGTTGAGAAAAACCCAAAAAAACTGTGGTCCTTGATTAATACTTTATCGAATAACAAAACTAAAACTAGTCGTGCTCCTCCAAAGTTAAAAACACCATCCGGTATAGTCACTGACCCAGGACTAATATGCGAGGTTTTTAATGACTTCTTTTCCTCGATAGGTCTGAAACTTGCAAACGAAATACCATCAAAATTTCATCAAAGTTCTGTTTATTCAATGCCATCCTGTAATCCTGACAAAACACTCGACAAATTTACACCTTGTACTAAAGATGAAATCGTAAAGATTATTAATGGCCTTGACGTGAATTCAAGTTCTGGTATAGACGGCGTTAGTACCAAACACATTAAATGTATCGGCAACTTAATGGCTCAAAATTTTGCAAACTGCTTTAGTGTTCTCCTATCCGAAGGTAGTTTTCCTGTCTCCCTTAAAATAGCGAAAGTCAATCCGATTCATAAGTCTGGCCCTACAAATGATCCAAATAATTATCGCCCAATTTCGGTATTGCCAGTGATATCAAAAATTCTTGAAAAAATTATTTTTTCCCGCATAGACGAACACCTTTCCTCTGTAAATTTCTTTTCCGAATGTCAATACGGCTTTAGACCTCACTCAAACACATTAGCAGCCACTTTGGATTTAATTACTGAAATAAAAACTAGTATAGATAATAAAATGATAGTCTTGGGGGTATTTATCAATCTCAAGAAAGCATTTGACACTGTCAGCCATAAGTTATTAATTAATAAACTTGAAAATACTGGCATAACTGGTACAGCTTTACAAATGCTCAAGTCTTATCTAAGTGACAGATGCCAAATTACCAAGATTAATGAGAGTCAAAGTAATGTAAAACCAATCACGTGTGGTGTACCACAGGGGTCGATTCTTGGGCCGTTGCTTTTTTTGATATACATCAATAATATATGTGAAATTAACCTACACGGTAAACTAACTCTGTATGCAGATGACACCTGTTTGTTTTATTTTGGGAATTCCATAGATATAATCATAAGTCAGGCACAGGAAGATCTAAACACTATATTTAATTGGTTTCGATATAATTTACTTACAATTAACACTGCAAAAACTTGTTATTGTATTTTAAGCCGAAAAATAAAAAAAATATGAATCATAATAAATTAATTATAGATGGCAAAGCCATATTTGAAAAAAAAGAAGAAAAATATCTCGGCCTAAGAATTGACAACCACCTAATGTGGACTTCACAAGTTGACTACATTAAGGCAAAACTCGTCTCGTTCCTTGGAAGTATACGACACAGTGTTGGTTGTTTTCCTCGAAAGGTTCGATTTATGCTATACAACTCATTTGTTAAATCTCATCTTACTTATCTAATCGAATTATGGGGAACTGCATCAAAAACAAAATTAAAAGAACTACAAATTTTACAAAACAAAATCATTAAATCTTTATTTAATTATAACTACCGAACCAGTACTGAAATAGTTTACAAGGAAACAAAATTAATGAACATTACCCAATTATACCTATTCCAAACTCTAATACTTATCTATAAAATACTGCATAATAAAATTCATTCAAAAATTAAATTTAATATAAATAACGAATCTCCAAAATATAGCCAAAGAAGACCTAAAAAAATTTTCCTAGTGCCAAAATCAAGAACAAAATACGGTCAGAAAGTTATAACCTCTGAGGGAGCACTTCTATTTAATAAATTGCCAGATTATTTAAAAAATGCAAATTCTATAAATATTTTTAAATGTAGACTAAAGGCGCACATTTTTCAGGGTACATTCTCATCAAGCCTTTAATTGTTAAATGTTATATCTGAAAATTGCATGTACGCACTTTTGCGGGAATAGCCTCTCAAGCTCGGTCGGCCGGCGGCGGCTCCTGCGCCGTGTTCATGTCAGTCGCTCGCTAGTTACGCGCTTGCTCACGTATGCGTCATAACATAATAACCAAATGGATAAGTACATTATTTATGTACATCACAATACTCTTACTACGACAGTGTTTTCGTATGATACGGTTCACCTTACCATGTAAGTACACAATTTGACTCGAACCTGCTGGAGAGACGATTCCCAAACCCAAATATCTGCTAACTACTGAACAGTTAGACCTACCTAAATTATTGTTAATAATTTCTTATGTAAGTGACTGTAATGGTTTTTAATAAGAAATAAATATTCTTTAAACATAAAACTGTACAGAACAATAGTTAAATTTGTATATTAAACTTATTTAATCTCATGTTCACGATATTATTACTTTTCCCTTAGTTTACATTGTTTTCGTTTACAGATTCCACTATATCGACAAATTATGTAAACACCCTTTTTATGGTAAATTTTATTGAGAAACAAAGTATGTAATATATAATAGGGCAATCCTACAATACTATCGAGTAATATACAAAATACACTTTTTCAGAGTTAAATAATATAACGAGAAGAAAGGTCGTAACTCCTTAACATTTTTCGCCATTTTAGCATAAAAATGTAACATAGAAAATTCTTAAGACAAATTATAAGTACCTTAAATATTAATATAGAATTATTAATCCTTCCATCCTACTGTGCGTAAGAGCTGTTCTCCATTAACGTGGAATAGCATTATTCCCGTTTATTCTTACCCTAAAAAATCCATCAACGCTCTGAAGGGTGGTGTTAAAATGAACAATATTTCGTTATGTGAGATTTCTGATAGGTAATTTCATCCTTCAATAGACAACGTCGAATCATAATATTTGTTAGTATCTCATGCCTGCCAGTAAATAAGTTGATGTTTGAATCTAACATGATTAAATGTTAAACAAAAATATCAAATTGAGTCTTTTCTTATTATAGACTCGGTAACCAAAATAACGTATGAATCAAAAATACTAATCTAAAAGACTTTCTGCTTTTGGGAATTTTATATCGTGTTTGTGTTTAATTTAAAATGAGGCAACTTTATAATTTATTATTTATAACTTTATAATTTATTGAGAGTTGCTTTTTTATATTATACTAGCGGTTGCTCGCGGTTTCCCACGCGGTACCCGCGTGGTTTCCGTTCCCGTGGGAATATCAGGATAAAAAGTATTCTATGTGTTAATCCAGGTTATAAACTATCTGCATGCCAAATTTCATCCAAACCCATTCAGTAGTTTTTACGTGAAAGTGTAACAAACATCCATCCATACTAACAAACTTTCGCGTTTATAATATTAGTAGGATATAGATACTCATTTAACCATTTATTGTCTCAGATATTGAGAAAACAAGTGTGAAATACAAGTAAATTGCCCACATATAATTCAAAAGTCAAAGTCAAATTATTTATTCAATCTAAACCTTTACAGGCACTTATTGACGTCAATAATAATAATAATAAAAAAAACAGTTAACTAACTTATAGTTAAGACTTAACAATCAATCTAACGAGCTATAGTCTGTGCCAGACAAAATGCGCATCGCTACCCCCAGTACCACTGCACGCCGAAATAGAATCGCGTCGAACCGAAATATAAGCCGTGGTCATAGAATTGTGTTAACAAACGTATCCTGGTACGAGACAAAAATAGCGGGCAAGTGTCTCTCCCCTAGCGACACAAACGGCTAATATTTATAGGTAATTTATCGTTTTTTTTTTTAGGATGAAAGGTGAAAATGATAAATCACAATGAATTGTTAACTTAAGTTATTACTTTAAGGAATAAAATTAAATGTGATTTCCAATTACCGTATTGATATTGTGGTAAGTAATAGAAATTGGAAATAACTGAGTTTTTAAAGTAAAATAAAGTAACGGTTGAAATGAGTTTTGGAAAACATTAGTACCTAACCAATAAGGTTGACATTTTTAATCATTAAAATAGAAAACGTCAAAAATGAATAAGCATAAATTTGTGTGTTTTAAAATTGTTTCGTTTTTCGTCTTGGTACAAGCACAGAATAACTAATATTACTTCCGTACAGAAGGTTCACCCTCCAACGACCCCCACGCGAAACCGAAACCTATCGCGTGACCCGAGCGTTCATATTCCGTTAAGCAAAGCCGACTCGATATCGATTTGACGTCCGTCAGGAGCGCAGGGTTTACGCGCGCGCGTAGGGTTTACGAGTTAAGGCTAGATAGATCGCGCTTTGAGTTTTTCAAACCATCAAAGACATAGAAAATAATGGTTTAAATTCTGGAAAAAAAGTATGTATTATAGTCTGACCGCCACCGCCGCACCGCGCCCCGGGCACGCGAGCGGCGAGGCGGGGGGGCGAAACAGTTGCTCCATTTAGTTATTCTGCCGTCATCGCTCACGGCGGCAACTAGTGTGTCAGACGCACATGAGATAAAATATCCAAAATGGGTCGTGCATTATCACGAGATAATCAAGACAGTCATTTTTAAAGTGGCCGAATATTTTAAGAAAAGAAAAGCAAACAAAGTTTATATTATATAAGGTGACTGTCAGAAACCGCAAGAAACTTCAAGGGCCGATCAGGTCAAACGTCTTAAACATGACAAAAATGGTATCATTGCAGATTAACGTAGGTAGTTATCGCCCAGCTGACGCGAACGGGTCAACAGACGGTCGACCGGCCGGCCGTTGCCCGCGCGTTGTAAATAATTGTTTTTCATTTAGTTTTCTTATGTTATTGCTTTAAAATAAATTAGATACTCAAATAAATACAAAGACTATCCAATTAAAATTCACAAAAAGAATTATTTAATTAAAAATGAAAAAAAACACGAATTCCTTTTTTGTCATCTTTGTCATGTTCAAAACACCCGACCCGACCAGCCCCCGAAGCCCCCCACGGTCCCTAGCAGTCACCCCATATATTTCCAAGAATTAAAGATTTATTTCATTTATATTGGTTCTTTAATTCAAAAACTGATTGGATGTAATTATACTCGTAAATATAAAGCTTCAATAAACTGTGCTTCGATATCGTAAGAACTGTCTGACACTACGAATCTCATGTGAGTTCATGCTCTTTACTTCCCACTCCCCCCACCACCCGCGCATACCCAAGGCGCGGCACAGCGGCTGCTGCCATAGTTAAGGATCTAATCTATTCAAAGTCTCATTCAGTTACAAGATCCAATGAACTTCACTCGATAGAATATACTCCCAATACTGGGTAACAGCCTCCATCATTGGAATCTAGTCAGCAATACAACTGATCAGTACCTATTAAATTAATCACCATTCGCCAAATGCGGTTTAGGTAATCTCCCGGGTTATGCATTCAACAAACATACATATACATTTTTTTTTCTATTATGGCTCGTCATAGTGACTGCATCCTACCTGATGGTAAGCAGCCGATGCAGTCCAAAATAATGAGAGCGCTCTCCACCGTGGAATAAGCACGGTAACGAGCGCACCCATTCATGACGGCCTGCATAAATGCCGTTTCACGCCCCGCTTAAAAGACCCGGGACTGTAGGAGCTGGACAATAGGTTCACGACTATTA
This sequence comes from Scoparia ambigualis, assembly GCA_963921215.1. NCBI lineage: Eukaryota > Metazoa > Arthropoda > Insecta > Lepidoptera > Crambidae > Scoparia > Scoparia ambigualis. Next base: position 6,061,788 of record OY992516.1, on the reverse strand, counting down.
TCCCTAAAGGGTTAGACAGAGACTAGGCAATGAGGACCGCAAAAGTAGTCCACTGCCATAGTCCACGTTTCACATGTGCTCAGCGTGACAGGTGGCGAGCCCATCGCCGTTCTATGCTGTTGGATGTATGTGTAGTCTTTACTTTTTACGACACCCAAGGCAAGAGAGGGGGTGGTAGTATTCTTTCACCGCTACGTGACACGGTTATCCAAACATGCGAGAACAATTTATCTGACCTGGCAATTCACTGAGGACATCCCAATCGAGGCGTCAAGCGTGAAAGAGACAAAAAACACCGGCTCAATTAAATCAATCACGAAGACGAGGCACTGGGCCGGTCGTTGCCAATCAATTCGAAAAAATTAATTGCCTCCGCCGTCAATGTGTGCTTTTAATTAATAGCAGGCGGCATAAACATCGGTTCTGGCTAAATTAACGGCGCTGCAGGCTCAACAGATTGCAGCAAACACCATCTCGATAATGTTGAAGCTCGGAAATGGGAAGGTCGATGTCGCAGGCGGTCGGTTTGCGATCTTGGCAGTTAAGCAACTTTTGCAATTCCAGGTCTCTCTGGATGGGTGACCTTATTAAAAGTAAGTAAATACACAGTATAGTTACCTACTTTACTGAATATGTACTTTACTGAATAATTAATAGTTGTAAGTTTGTAAATAGATAAATAAAAAATATTCGATTGTAAATAGGTTAGGTTAGAAAAAATAATAAGTGCAACTGTCGCATTGGGTTTTTACCTGTAATGATAGTATTAAGTTTTGTTGTTGTAAATAAATAAATAATAAATTTAAAAATATTTTGAGCTCCTCCATGCTCCTTCTCATCCTCCGTTTGAAAAGCGTGTAAAGCTGTTTGGCCGTTGGTCCTGATTGTTGTCGTAGAATGACCAATCCTGGCCCAATTCCCTATGCTGTTGTCCATGTGGGAAGGCTTGTGCCTAGCAGCGTACTTTGTAATATACGACCTCTGTGGTCGAGGGGTTAGCACGCCGGATCTGGCGTCGCGCCATCTCTGTAGAGTAGACCTGGGTTTGATTTCCAGTGGATTTAATTTAGAAAAAAACTGTTTATAGAAATTGATTTCAAGAGTTTTCTATATTTATGAAATTAAGTACGTTATCTAGTTAACCATAATTAACATAGAAAGTTGCTAATATGCATTAATAAGCGTAGAAAGTTGTAACTGTCATAGGTAACATTAGTAGAATTTGAATTGAAAGAATTTTTCTGATGTTTTACATACATATATTGGCAATAGGATAGTACATAATGTTATTATGTTAAATTTGTAACAGTGCTGTTGATTCATAAAATAATAAATAAAAAATAAATACTTTTAATAATAAGAGACTTCCGGACCACGAAAGTTCGAATATCACATAATTCAAGTAATAAATCGCCACCGCTTATGCCTCGTACTTAGCGAAGATTACCGCTCCTTTATATGAAGCGCAACTTCAGCCATGTGTTTCGCTTTTTTTCCAAGCTCTTTATGCAAATTCGTCTCTTTGCTCAGAGCACAGCGTTATGGATTGTCCTAAAGTTACACTTTTTGAGATTTTTATAGTATACTTAACTTAGTAATTTTCAGTTGTAGTTTTTGCAGTGTATTGGTTTTTGTACAGAAGCAGAGTGTTTTTAAATATTATAGACACTTAATTACAAACTTATCATTATGTATTAATTTACTCGAAATTAATATAAAATTAAAATCCAACGGTTTGATTATATTTGTATCAAATCTATTTACAATAAACAAAATTAAAAACTATAATTCAAAGAGCATCCCAGGTGTGTAAATACACAATTTGCATTAGGGCATTTTTATAAAATCTTCTTCATTCCGGTGCTGGGCCTTCCTTTCCAGATAAGGAAATTGGGTCAAAGCCCACCACGCGTTGGCTCAATGTGGGTTGGTGAACCACGGCATGGTTAAATGTTCTAAAATAGCAAATTTGAACCCTGGTCAGGAGTTCAGTAACTTTTTGGTCAAAATGTTGGTAGCTTTGTTTACATCCAGATTTGTTGCCTGAGGTAAGGATTAGGCGAAGTTACTTTATGGATGGTTACTTTCAGTAACGTAACATTACATTATTATTAATACATACATCCTAAGTCACTTTCGTTTCCCAGAGGGTTAGGTAGAGACCACAGCTTAAAATTTGCTATGATTCTGAAACACTTAAGGTCAATTTACACATATCAGGGAAGTCACAGTTCCGGCACACTACCGGAACAGTGAAAAATATTCTTTCATACATTCTCTATGAACGTATCTACTTATCAGTGTCAGTGGCGACACAGTGCTCTCTGTGTCAGTGCCGGCACCGGCAATCACGGATGGTATTCGTTAACAACCGCCGTTTTTAACCGCCTCCGTGGTCTAGTGGCTAAGCCACCGGTTTCAGACCTAGAGGTCCCGGGTTCGATTCCCAGCGGGGGGTACATCTTTATGTGCTCGGTTTGGTTAGTGGTAGGGCTGTTAAGTCCGCCTGGCTAGCTACCACCATCTTATCTAAGTCTGTCGCCATAACAACGATGTTTATAGCATAGTTGTGTTCCGACAGTTAGAGATAAGATAGCCAGTTCCTCAGTGGTTGAGGATTCCGGGTGAAGCGCGCTTCCACCTTCGGCCTTATCGTCACTTACCATCAGGTGAGATGAAGGCCAAGCGCTTACCCGTTACCCGTAAAAAAAAAGAAAAAAAAAACAACGATATGTTTTGTCGGTTCACTGACGCCGGCAAACAGTGTTGCCAACTTAGTGGATTTTCCACTAAAACTGGTGGTTTTGACCCCCTTCTTAGTGGCGAAATATTGTTTTTCGTAGCTGGTGGCTTTTCTAATGGATTAAAATAATTTAATTTTCAGTAGGCAAAATCACTCAACCACTAGTAATTTTTTTTTGTACAAAAATTTGGTAATGTCTGGTGGTTTGAGAATTCGAATCTGGTGGGTAGCAAGCTTAACCGTTGGCAACACAGCAAAATGGAGGACGATACTTGACGACGGACACGTTTTCACTGAAGCAGTACTTAACTGACATGTGTGAATTGAATCACTAACGCAACACTGAAGCACTGATATTGAACTGAGGGGACACGGTGACGGAACTGCGATTTCACTGATATGTGCGAATCAACCTTTAGTTAATTTACTCTCATAATCACTAACAACTAAACATGCTAGTCGACTTAAGGTACTTTTGATCTGAATTTTCACGAGATAGATTGTGTTAACCTTTTTTAGAAAATCAGTCTTAGATATTGATGGCAACAGGCCACATCACATTGTAAAACCTTTTTTATATTTTGATTGTAGCCATTTTGCGTAGCGGTGAAAGAATACTACCACCCCCTCTTCCCTCGGGTGTCGTAAAAGGCGACTAACAGACTAACGGCTGCACATACGTTATTTGGTGAAAAGTGGACTATGGTAGAGGACTGCTTTTGCTGTCCTCATTGCCTAGTCTCTGACTAACACTTCTAGGATTATAGTCGTGATTATTATGTATGTAGGCATGTAAAATAAAACATAAACTTTCAATGGTAATGACTGGCAAGCGGTACCATTGTCTTCCCAAAATTAGCACTCTAATTGATCTCATCTCACATAATATCTGGAATTATTGCGCGAGTATGAGTTACGTATAATTTCGTCGCCTCATAATTAAATTGTTTCAAGCGGACGTGTTAAATCATATTTTTGGACGGACGAAGCGGAGCGTTTAATTTTAATTAACTTATTTACTTATTAATTGATATAAATGTGTTAAATAAAAACATTCTCGACATTCTAGAGTGTGTAACATTTTATCGACGTATTTTATTATGTACAGTCACGAGCAAAAATATGTACACAATTGTAACTCTTAATGCAATGGAATAAGAGTCAAAGTGTATACATATTGGTCCTCGCGACTGTACATACATAAATCACGACTATTATCCCCGAAGGGTTAGTCAGAGACTAGGCAATCAGGACAGCAAAGCAGTCCTCTACCATAGTCAACTTTTCACCTAATAGCGACTGCACATGTGCTTGTGACTGGTGGTCACCCCATCGCCGCTCTATGCTGCTGGATGTATGTGCAGCCTTTAGTTAGTCCGTTAGTCGCCTTTTACGACACCTAAGGGAAGAGAGGGGGTGGTAGTATTCTTTCACCGCGACGCGACACGGTTACGTACGTTATGTACTTACGTTTATTACTTTAGATAGATAGATAATACTTTTACTGTAACATAATAACACAAACATTTACAATGCATTAACATAAAATAAAAAAAAATAAAAAGAAAAACAAAGTTACAATTTGGCGGTCCTATCGCTTAAAGCGATTTCTGACAGACAACCAGTCGGATGGAGAGAACTAATATACTCTAAGATCGGAGGTGCAAACATTGAAAACATACTTAGTTACACAATTAAAAGCAAAAAATAAAAATAATAACATTATAAAATAAATAAATAATAGGGTTTAATAATAGTACATTATGAATGATATAAGTGCGGTAAGATGAAAATTACAGCCGAGGGCTACAAGAAAGCAGAGGCTGTAATTATCAAAGCGCACGTATGCCATACGACGTTTTATAACATATTTGTAAGGAAAAAAAAATCCGAAAATGACTGCGTTTTTTTGTTGTTTTTCTAGTGCATGAATCTTTGGTAAGCCAACATATGTTTTTCTTTGTCCAACAGCATAGAGCGTAGATGGGCTCATCGAAATAATACCACCAACCCCTCTCTTCTCTTCGGTGTCGTAAAAGGCGACTAACGGACTAAAGACTGCACAAACATCCAACAGCATAGAGCGGCGATGGACTCATCAAAATAATACTACCAACCCCTGTCTTTCCTTGGGTGTCGTAAAAGGCGACTAACGGACCTAAGACTGCACATACCTCCAACAGCATAGAGCGGCGACGGGCTCATCAAAATAATTCTACCAACCTCTCCTCTCCCTTCGGAGTCGTAAAAGGCGACTAACGGACTAAAGACTGCACATACATTCAACAGCATAGAACGGCGATGGGCTCATCAAAATAATACTACCAACCCCTCCTTTCTCTTCGGTGTCGTAAAAGGCGACTAACGGACTAAGGACGGCACATACATGCTACAGCATAGAGCGGCGATGGGCTCATCAAAATAATACTACCAACCCCTTTCTTTTCTTGGGTTTCGTAAAAGGCGACTAACGGACTAAAGATTGCACATACAGCCAACAGCATAGAGCGGCGATGGGCTCATCAATATATTACTTCAAACCCCTCTCTTCCCTTCGGTGGCGATGGGCTCACCACCTGTCAGGCTGAGCACATGTGTAACATGGATTATGGTAGAGGACTGCTTTTGCTGTCCTCATTACCTAGTCTCTGACTAACCCTTCGGGGATAATAGTCGTGATTATGTATGTATTTATCTTCCTGCGGCCTAATGGGATAAGGCAGATACATAATGATGATGCTGACAAGTAAGTCCTGGATTTCCTCAAGTAATGAGGCCTATCTTATCTCTTAAATGTCATTGCGACAGTGTTAGATGAGATTGTGGTAGCAAGTCAGGCGGACTTAAAACAAACCCTACCACCGTACCGGGTACAATGTTATATGCCCTCGCTGGGGAACGAACCTGGAACTTGTGAAGCCAACTTTTTTTTGACATTAGATAACGGAGGCAGAGCTATATAAAATACCTGTCAACATTATAAACCTTTCATGGACACCAAATTCCTCCCGAATCCTACGGAAGTGAGTACCTGATATTTCCAATCAGTTTTGAAAGCTCCTGTTAAAAAGTTTTCACGATGGAATTGTGTTGTTGAAATTCCCATTTTACATTGAGACGCGACGGTTCGTGGAAAAATAATATAACGTCTTTCGCTTACTCGCGAGTGCGCTACCGATTGGAACTCAATGGAATTTCATAAAGTTATTGTCGTTGGCAATGATTACAATCTCTGTGGTCTAGTGGCTCATATACCGGTCTCATACAGAAATAATGAAGAAAGAAAACATTTTATTGACCACAAACAGATTGAACATAACATTAGAAAATAAAATAAAAAATTACACAGGTAGGTTTAGTGTGGCCAACTAGGCCCCAGCATCAGCATAGGCTACAGCGACAATAGCCGCTGCAGCGCTGGTATTCTGGCGGGACCTTAAAGGTCGAGACGACACGGAAAAAAAACATAAATAAAATTTACTAACATTAACATATAATACAATACAATAAGAATAAAAAATCAAAAACAAAGATGCATGTAAAAGAATTTTATAAAGCTTAACTATTGGCTCGGCTGAAGGACAGAGATGCCTTTGCCTGACATGGTGACAAACAGTTAAAGCGAACATAACATAAAAAAAAAGCAAAACCAATGTCATCTGTCATTGCTGCCGTAGACTGCGGCTGGCATTGCATGCGCAACAAACATTGAGATTACGTTTTATAGTTGGCTTGGTTAGTGGTACTTCTTCTTAGGTCTATTTACTTAATAACTAAAACCATTTTACGAAAGCAAAGCAAGCAAACTGAGGATTTTAAGTATGACCAGACAAGTAGCAACTGCTCCATATCGTTAGCAACGCTAAAACAACATAGAAGATGGTGCTTTAGCGTTGCAAACTAGAAATAATCTTTCTTACATTATTTCGACACTGTCTTTTTCAATTTGTTATTTGTGCACAACAGAATTTGAGTTAAAATGATATATAAATACATTATTATATTATCTTACATTCTTTCAAATGATTCAATACTGTAGCACCTTTGTAGCGCAATTAAGAAAATTTCTGACGAAGGCACATTTAAAACTTAGATGGTGTGTAGTATAAAGTCGTCTGAAGTCGCTTCGTTCGAGAAAACAGAGGTTTACATGGGAAATGTGCCAAAAAGTTTATCTCTCTATTCCGGCCTGTCAACTGCCCAACTGATTAAATTCACATCTTGATATATAGATACAATCGATTAACCAGAAACATCGGGTGTCGTTACGAATTCCAGACAACAAATTGAAAACGCTCACTGTTTCAAAAGGAATCGGTTTCAATCGATTCGGCAAATGAATACAATAGGAGTTTGAATTTACATCCACCGTTTTACCTTTACAAGAAGGAAAGCCTTCAATATATTTTTTGTGTTAGTATTTTCATGGAAAATACATCTAACGGAAAAATTTTAAGAATTTCCTTTTCGGGCCGCTGGTTAACCCCTTGTATGTCACAAAGGTTGCTAAAAATTTAATTTCTCTTGCGTCCGGTATTACGACAGTTGAGCTCTTTTAGTACTAAAATGAAAGTAAAATTAACTGCAACAATTTATATACTTCCTTGTTCAAAATACTAAATGCTATCATTATGTATATTTTTTAGATTTTTAATTACCTCCGTTAAATAATTACTGTATTTTGATAAGTTTTGTACGTTTCTGAACGAAAGTTCCGGTTTTTTTAATGTTAACGAACGCAGGATTATCAAACAGGTAAGTCTATGAGGTCTATCATACGCATAGAATAATAATAGAAACACAGTTATCTTTTTCGCACATATAGTATTTAGCAACGATACACACAATTATAGTCTGTTCAATATAGCTTGATACTTATGACAGGTGTCATCAAAAACGACGACGTGACTTTGTAAAAGCGTATGAACTTATTTGACAACATTTAAATTATATTATTTTATTTATTTATTTATTGTTTAAGGACAATCAGTAACAGTTACAATAATACATGCAGATTTAAAAGGACACAAAACAAATAATCTAAAAGCACTGTTTTTAGATGCCACAGCGTGCGGCCAAAAAATAATAATTAAAAGTAAAGTGAAGGTACATCTGACAACACAAAAGCAAAACTAAACTAAAAATACCAAATCAAAGTAAAACTACAAATTATTTTTTATAATCCATCACTTTACATACTACAATTACTTTTGTGATTATTTATTATACGTTAGATTAGGTTGTTTACCAATAAACTCACTTAGCACACATTTAACACAATTTTTAAACATTACAATAAAAAAACGTACCCCTTCACAAGGTCATTCCAATACAAAAAAATACTTGTGTTGGGATAGTAAATCAATTTAAGATCGATTGATGTTCAATTACCAATCGATTGACTTTAATTTTTTATTTATAATTCTAGCTATATTAATTGATTTGTTAGTCTACTTATTTATCCTGAGTATAATGACGATTAGGTATATTGAAGTTAAAATAGTACATTGTTACCCTAGGGGTGAAAGTGTGAAAGTAGCTTATTCTAGTCCCGAGACGGGGTTCGAGGGACTAAATAAGTCTTTCACCCGAGGTAAACACTTTGCTTTTCATTACGAATACAAGGAAAGTAACTAAAAATAAAAACATGAATTAGCTAAAGAAAATAGTCGCTTTTACGACATTAAAAGAAATAGAGGGGTTGTTTGTATTATTTTGATGAGCCCATCGCCGCTCTATCCTGTTGGATGTATGTGAATTCTTTAGTCCGTTAGTCGCCTTATATGATACTGAAGGGAAGAGAGGGGATGGTACTATTACATTAGTGAGCCCCTCTCCGCTCTATGCTGTTGGTTGTGTGTGCAGTCTTTAGTCCGTTAGTCGCCTTTTACGACACCCAAGGGAAGAGAGGGGTTAGTAGTATTATTTTGATGTGCTCATCGCCGCTCTATGCTGTTGGATGTATGTGCAGTCTTTAGTCTGTTAGTCGCCTTTTACGACACCGAAGAGAAGAGAGGGGTTGGTAGTATTATATTGGTGAGTCCCTCGTCGCTCTATGCTGTTGGTTGTATGTGCAGTATCTAGTCCGTTAGTCGCCTCTTACGATACCGAAGAGTAGAGAGGGGTTGGTAGTATTATATTGATGAGCCCATCGCCGCTCTATGCTGTTGGTTGTATGTGCTGTATTTAGTCCGTTAGTCGCCTTTTACGACACCGACCGAACTACTTTCCACCAGCTCCACATGCAACTATATACCTACTTTCCGAGTATGAGGAATGAAAAACTTTAAATGTTATTGAATTGGCACATTAGAAAGGAACAATACTTCATTGGGCTCATTTACATATTATTATTATGTATTTGTAAAAATTAAGTGATCTACATAGCATCCAAAATTATAATTTGAAAAAACGATTAATGACAGATAATGATATTTAATTTATAACTTCAATTATCATTTGATTCTATTACGTCTGTAATGTCTCAACCCTAGGCATGACAATTTGACACCTGTCATACGTATCAAGCTATATTGAATAGACTTTATCACAACTAAAGCGCGGCCGGTAATCGTCTGGCGACTGACAGTCTGACATCTGTTTACGATGCGTATTGACATATAAAACGTCAGACAAGCGTCACTTTTTTATTTTTAATAACATAAAGTGTCACAATCCGACTATAATGTTGCCACTTTTGAGTAAAATCAATGTTGATTTTTAATTTAAGTATATAATAAACCGAGTTCTTTAAATTAATTATACGGTCATAAATATGTTGGTAATAATATATTCTTCAAGTATTTATACATTGGCGTCAAGTTAAAAAACTTTGGATTTTAGTACCAAGCCCCATAGTAAAAAAAATATGTCAACAATTCAATGCTTCAGCTAATAAAGACGTCAATGGTGTGAGAGTAACTAACTGCCACTATCGTTAAGAGCATCGAGAGCCAATCGCTTGTGGCCTATTTGATGTACGAATTTCAATTGGAAATGCGCCAGGTATGAATAATACTCCCGAGTAGATCGGCCATTTTGGTGAATTTAGATCGATTGGATAACCTGTCAACCCCTATTGGTCCAGTATGGTAGGTGATGGCCTTTACTCTCCCTTAGAGTCCAGCAATGATCGGTTAAAAGATGAGTGAAAGTCGAATCTAAGATACTATAAGACATTGTTCATTTTATTTTAAATTGAGCAATATATTCTTTTGTATGTGTTGTGTTGTCTTGTAATCGTATTAAATGTGTTTTTATGTTGTAATGGAAAATGTCCTTCTTTGATAGGGAGGGCATTTTCCAATTTGTATTAATGCTGTAAAAGAAAGTGAGAACAGAAATGCCCTTGCTGAGTTTCTTGCCGGTTCTTTCAGTACAGGGCTCCCGCCCCATAGTTAGGGCTTACGAACCGATGGCATAGCGACATTCATAAGTGCTCAATTATTGTAGACTAAATTGAATAAATGAATTTGACTTTAACTTTGTGCGAATGTGGAATGAACGATTGCGCAAGGGCGTCATAGAAAAACTTACGTGGACTAGTTAGGGGTTTCGTTAAAAAAGGCTGGTGTACGCAGGGACAAAAACCGCCGGGCGTATATAAAAAGATTGATGGATTTGAATGAAGCGAAAGAAGCGTGCAAGGACCGCAGCAGATGGCGATCCATAGTCTCTGCCTACGCCTATGGGAAATAGTCGTGACTTTATGTATGTATTAGCGACCCGCCCCGGCTTCGCACGGGTTACTACCCGTACCCGTCTAGTCTATAGTCTTCCTCGATAAATGGGCTATCTAACACTGAAAGAATTTTTCAAATCGAACCAGTAGTTCCTGAGATTAGCGCGTTCAAGCAAACAAGCTCTTCAGCTTTATAATATTGGTAATAAAGTTAATTTAAAATACAAACGGTGTGAATTATACAAAAATTCTTTGAACACTAAACTAAACACACACTAAACTAAACTAACTTAAAACACTAAACGCATCAAACATACCTATACTAAATTAGTATAGATATGTATGTTTGACGATGATGATGATTAAATCGATTCAGAATTTATTGATGTTGTTCAAAGAATTTTTGTATAATTCACACCGTTTGTATTTTAAATTAACTTTATTGTGTTGGAACGTTAAAAATGTAGACAGCAATGTTGTATTTATTTGCATTGCCGCTGCATTCTTCCTTTTTTACAAACTACATTCTGCCTGCGACTTCGCGTACGTGAAATGCAGACTGTTATTATACTACTTACATAATTTATGAAACAGATATGTCCAACCTCTCTAAATATTTGTGAAATAATTTATTAAATGGTGTGTGAAGTTTCGGAGATAACCTCGATTTTTATAAAATTAATAAAGACAATTGTTTTTTACAAAATTTTAATGCAAAAAAGATAAACCTTTACATATAACAGAACATAACCGGACACCTCTAAATATAACAAACAAATTATAGGTATATTTATAAGTCGACAAATCATTAAAAGAAATCCATTTAATTCAAGCATACCCTTTATCAAACCTTTCTGTTGAAGAATCGTTCTCTTGAATTCAGATTAAGTAGCCGTTTCAGAAGAAATATATCAAATCTTTAAGTCGACGAGGCTACCGCAATGCCTTTCAAGGACTGACCCCTTAATTCGGAGGCGAAACCTCGAATAAATTTTCCATTGAGGATTCAAGGTGAAATCAGAGGCTCGGGCCGCCAGATTTATTTAATGTAACTGGGAAAACCTTTTGAGGTACACAGAAGGTGCAATAATGGTCGTCGCACAACGGGAAGGGATGAAAGATTGCTTAGAGGCGGAATGTAGCGTAAAAAGTCGCGTTGTTAATGTAAATACTTGTGGTCTTTTAAAAATGGATTTTCTACAATAGTATAGCATCCTAATGGATAGCGACCACTGTTATACCTATTTCTGTAGCAAAGCAGTATTGTTTTAAATTGCTGCGTTACGGTTTGTAGGGTACTAGATCCAGTGGAAATTCAGGGAATAGAAGTATAAGAACTGAAGCTTCAGGCCAGAGCGCGTTGCGCGCGTCCATGGACTGCGGTGGCCGCGCACCATAAGGGGGGCTAAAATAAAATACTTATTATGAATCTACATATTTTTTATACTTATTTAAATTATTATTATAATTTCTTATTTCAAAAAAATTCAAAATCATTTAAGGATTCAATTTAGGCTACAATAATGGACCACTTATGCCATCGTTTTGTAAGTCCTACTATAAGGCGGGAGCCGTGTACTGAGAAGAACCGGCAAGAAAATCAGCAAGGGCATTTCTTTTCTCCTTTTCTTTTACATCGTCAATACAAATTGGAAAATGCCCTCCCTGTCATAGGAGGACATTTTCCATTACAACATAAAAAAAACATTCAATACGATTACAAGACACAACACATACAAAAGAAGATTTTAAAAAATAGGTATTGCTCACTTTAAAACAAAAAAGCTGCGAGTGATCGCGTTGATTTTTGACAAACAGCTATATTAAGTATTTAGTACGTTGTTTTATACTATTTCTGTGCATGCGAATCTAATTGAAGAAATAATGAATCCATTTGCGTGAGTGAAAACATCAAAATGTGGTATCAATCTGGTCTGATTGTAATTCTTCATCAGACTATAAACGTCTAACCTACCAAGTCTTAAACCTATATGGGGATATGAGGCCGACCACTGTTTTGTGACTTTGACTAGCCCGCAGGTTTTAAATGTTACGAAAACAACAGCCTGAAAAACTGAGTACCACAATTATATTATAATTTGGTCACCCATCCTGGTGATCGGTATTGCTAAAGTTTCTTAAATTAAAAGGCGCTTCGCTAACCTCCTCATTAGATATAGTGTCTCTACGTAAAACTTTAAATTTTGATTAGCTGTGATCGAACGAGTTCCAATATCACCTACGATGTTGATATTAAATTGCTGCTTGAAATTGATAAAGTTTATCAATGTAGAAGTATTTAAGTTAACCGTGTTACGTAGCGGTTATAGAATACTACCACCCCCTCTCTTCCCTTGGGTGTCGTAAAAGGCGACTAACGGACTAAAGTCTGCAGCTACATCCAACAGCATAGAGCGGCGATAGGCTCACCACCTGTCATACTGAGCACATGTGCAGTTGCTATTTGGTTAAAAGTAGACTATGGCAGAGGACTGCTTTTGCGGTCCTCATTGCCTAGTCTCTGACCAACCCTTCGGGGATAATAGTCGTGATTATATGTAGTACCTATCTAAGGATTTAAGTGACTTTGTCACAGTGAGGAGCTCGAACCAAACGCCTTAGACGCTGCGGCGTTTGGTTTGCAATCTTGCCAATTAAGCAACTTTCAGAATGTAGGTTCACTGGATGGGTCACCAAATAGTAAAATAAAAAAAATACTTGAACTCCTCCGTGCTTCGGAAGGCAAGTAAAGCGTAGTTGCCAGAACTCCTGTCTTGAATTTTTTTGACACTTTTTTTGGCGCAACTGTCAACGTCAAATTTAACAGAATCGAGCACAGACTATGCGATATTTTGCGATAACAATACATAAGATGTACCACAGAACCGAAGTATCCAAACTTGTTCACACTAAAGTAGTCTGTAAGTCTATGAAAACACGGTACAAAGTCAAGTGTGTTTTTGTAGGTGCGGTCGCATGAGACCGCTTGGGGTTTTGCTGTCGTAGCCTTCCAAAGCACGGAGAAGCTCAAGATTTATAATTTTGTCACCCATCCAGTGCACCGGCATTGCGAAAGTTGCTTAGCCGGCTAGATCGCAAGCCTGAGCCGCTGTACCATGAAGCTCCTCCGATGATTCGTTTAAGTGATTATAATTAATGTAATCAGTTAAGTTAAAACGCTTCTCTGGGCAACTTGTAATTGATTGCTTTATTCCGATTAATTGCTTTAAGGGCGTTTAAACGTATTTTTCGGTATCGCATACAAAAGATCAAATGTACAAACCCATGCCGTTTGTTAGGTATCGTAAAAGGCGACTAACGGACTAAAGACTGCACATACATCCACCAGCACAAAGCGGCTATGGGCTCACCACCTGTCACGCTGAGCACATGTGAAGTCGCTATTCGGTGAAAAGTGGACTATGATAGAGGACTGCTTTTGCTGTCCTCATTGCCTAGTCTTTAACTAACCCTTCGGGGATCGTCGTGATTATAATGCCCGGGTCCTACGGCCTGTCTAAAGACAAGCCGCGCCGCGCCACTCCGCGCCGCGCCGTAAGAACGCTCCATAATATGTATGTATGTATGTTTTTTCTTAGGTTAACCGTTTAATGCTAATGTCAAGTAAGAGAGATAATATGATTTTTTTTCTTAGCTTATAAAGTAGATAAAATTAGAGATAAGTTTAATGTTAAATGGTAAATTATATAATTAGGAGAAGAATAAATAAATTTTGTAATAGAGACCGTCTCGCGTAGCGGCGAAAGAATACTATCACCCCTCCTCTTCCCTTGGGTGTCGTAAAAGGCGACTAATGGACTAAAGACTGCACATACATCTAACAGCATAGAGCGGCGACGGGCAGTCGTGAGCACCTGTCACGCTGAGCACAGGTGCAGTTGCTATTTGGTGAAAAGTGGACTATTGCAGAGGACTGCTGTGATCATTGCCTGACTAAACCCTTCGGGGATAATAGTCGTGACTATGTATGTATGTATGTATGTATGTATGTATGTATGTATGTATGTATGTATGTATGTATGTATGTATGTATGTGATAATACACTGAAAACCTCAAAAGATCAATGCGAAGTTAATTTTCCCAAGATTTCTGATACGCACTGAATGGGGGATATGATAAAAGACAAAAGTTTCAGACTCTTGCTCGATAACCGACATTGGGTAGAGATATCCCAGTGATTTTTTCTTTGTGATACTGTTCATGATAAAACATGGTCCAGTATGTAACGGTTAGATGCTCGTTTAATTTGCAAAGCCGGAACTTAAAAATTATTTTTAAAGTTTTTTAGTTTTTAGTCAACATTGCTTCATCAAATCTTAGAAGTTTTCACCTCTGAGATACGAAAGAAATATTTTTACAAATATTTGAACATTCGGTTAAGATGACGCTGCATTTATAGATTAATGTTTTTTAAAATATATTTTAGCGTTTTTATTAACGCCTAAATATACTTAAGTAAAATTATAAATACTGAAAAAAGACGACAACCTCAGGCGGGAATCGAACCACGCACCTTCCGCATTCTGGGTGGCTGCCTTAACCACTTGGCTACCGAGGTCTGGTTTTCACCCGTCGAAATTTGTCAGTGCTTGATGCTTATGTTTTCAGTATTTTCTTTTAATTTTAAAAAAATGACTTAAGTCTATTTAAGCGTTAATAAGAACGCTAAAATATATTTTAAAAAACTATTAATTTTTTTGTGCTGGTAGCGGCTAATTAATAGAATACACCGTCTCATCACTTCCCTTGGGTGTTTTAAAAGGCGACTAACGGACTAAAGACTGCACATACATCTAACAGTATAGAGCGGCGATGGGCTCACCGCCTGTGGGGACACTCGAGGTGTCGTTTTCCTGTAGCGTAAGCATAACTATGTAAAACCGGACTTTTAGCGGCAGTCGTCCCGCGCCCCGAATAAAGACAGCACATACTTAAATATATAGTACCATTAGTACCTATATATATTGAGGAGCTCGATGGCGCAGCGGCTAGCACGTTCGACTTGCGATCTTGCCCGCTTTTAACTTTCACAATGCCGGGTCACTGGATGGGTGACCAAATTAAAAACATCTCGAGCTCCTCCGTGCTTCGGAAGGCACGTACGAGTACGTTAAGCCGTTGGTCCCGGTTGTTGTCGTAAGATGACAGTCGTTGAAATCCACCAACCCGCATTGGGCCAGCGTGGTGGGTTATGGCCCAATATCCCCACGTGCTATTGTTCACGTGGGAGGCCTGTGCCCAGCAGTGGGACGTTTATAGGCTGATGATGATGATGATGATGATGATGATGACATATATATAGAGTAAAGCATATATGTTTGTGTTTTTGTAAATTTAAAAATTCATTACATTACACCAAGAAAGATTACACCAATTTATTACAACAAGTCTTAGTGATGACTTCTTATTTTTAGGAAGACCGGTCTAATCTTACTACAACTTTTTAAGCTTAAAAGGGTGAGATCTATACCTAACTCTATAAAGGCGAATTGTGTTATGAATACATTTATTCTTATTATTGTTATTGTTATTATACCGTAATCCATCTTTTATTTGTCTATTGCGTAGGGTCCTCCGGTATACCTACATAGGTACTTACTTACACCACCTAACACGAGCTGAGCTCATTTGCAGTTGTTATATTTTGGTTAAAAGTGAACTATGGCAATGTACTGCTTCTGTGCTCCCCATTGCCTAGTCTCTGACGAATCCTTCGGGGATAATGTCATGAGAATAGGTATGTTCTCTCGATGTGCTCTCGAAGCTTGACAGGTTGCAGAGACGTGCTGTCCGTATTATCAGTAACGATGTCGTTACGACCAGTCTGGAGCCGTTACAGCTACGTAGGGGCATTGCTTTCCTTAATGCTTTCTACCGCCTTTACCACGGTGAATGCTCTGAGGAGCTCTTTGACTTCATCCCTCCCTCTCCATTCTTTTCCAGATCGACGTGTGCAGGTCTAAGAAGCCACCCTCATACCGTGCTGACCATCAAGACACGTACCAAAAAGTTTGGACAATCGTTCTTTTGCCGAACTGCCCGTATGTGGAATGCGCTTCCCGCACACGTGTTTCCTTCCTCTTTCTCTCCCGGATTACTTAAGCGGGGCGTGAAAAAGCATTTATGCAGGCCGCCGTAGTGTGAGCGTTCGGCATAGCGTGGTAGCGCTGTGATGAACGCTTTCACTTCTTGGGCTTCACTGGCTGCTTTTCATCAGGCAGAGTGAGGCCATTTTGGAGTGCCACAATAAAAAATGTCATTGTATGTATGTAAGAATTTACGTCTACAATTTATTTTTAATATTTTCTTTTTTTTACGTTTCACATGTCTTTGTTATGAAAAGGAAAGTTAATATATATATATAATAAACTCAATAGTAAAGTACTTCCTTTAGTTAGATTCAAGTGACTTAAAACTTTTTTTATTTATCAATATATTATAACTCGACGTTAAAAAGCTTCATACCGTCCGTAACACTGCACTGTGAAGATCGCTGATTTCCCCAATTTGTGTCTTCAAAGGGTCACTCCCACCCAATAGATGGCTAGAGAAAAGTGATTAAATTACTTTCTCATAAAAAGAACCCTTTTGAACGAGCGGCCGTTCTGTAAACAATTGGTATCTTTGCCCTAAGCGTCGGTCGTTAGTATTGTTCCGAAAAATTGGATTTCTACAATAGCGCCGCATGTTGACGTTTCAACGTTTCTATTATTGCCATTAATTTATTTATTAGCTTTTGCACGCGGCTTCTCTCAAGTTGCTTTTCATGGAACAAGTAACCTATAACCGCCTTCGGAGCCTCATCTATCTCTTTGCCAAATTTCAACAAAATTGGTTAAGCGGTTAAAGCGTGAAAGCGTAAAAACACAAACTCACTTTCGAATTAATGATATTCGATAGGATTATTTCAAGGATCCAAAATAAAAAAAACCATTATTATAATAATGCTGGAACTCTATATTTTTTTCAAACAGCATGCAAAATCAAATAACGCAACATAAAAAAATCAGATGAAAACATTAAAGAAAACTTTAAAAAAAATACCATGAATCAATAATCAATTAATTACAGACGTAGGAAAATACAGTCGTACAATCAAAATTACAATTGAATTGCCAGAAAAATCAAATTAGAATTTGGTCTAAACGACCCACTGCCCTCACTCAACGCGCGTCGGTGGGTTATATCCAACCCTTTAGCTGCGGTGTAGAAATAAAGCTTGCGTCGCTTTAAGAACATATACATACACGCACGTATACGTTATACATACTTAAACGAAATATAATTTATATACTTATATACACGTAGACAAAAAATGGAAATACTTTTATTCAATGAAATTCATGAAAATACTCGAATAAAATAGTTTTATTAATGTTTATTACATAAATAAAACTGAAGTGGCATTTACTCATAAACATAAAGTCATGTATGCCGACTATTGCTGACACACCACATCACGCTGGCTTTCCGTAACCATACCGTTACCGTAATACATATAATCTAACCTACTAGTAAATATCTGAATACATGAAAAAAAAGAAAACAAACATAAAGAAAATCCTAACAAAAACCCTCACAACAACAAAATAGGTATCTTAAACATTCAAGGCCTCGTATAAGGAGATTCATAGCAACTCCTCGCCCATTAAGGCAATGGGATGCCCGCGTATCCTGCCTACATAACGGAGCCCCCTATCAGGATAATACTTCGTCGAATAAAATACCCCTTTGTCTTGTTTACAAAGAGGTACGATATAATATTTGAATGAGGTACGCACGGATCTTTTGTCGCGATGAATTTGGACTTATGCCTCTTTATTTTGCATCATTACTCTTTTACGTATACAGTAAAGTGTGTTTTTGTAGATATTACATTGTTAAACTGTAGCGTTCTAAGATAAAACTTTAAACTTTCGCTTTGCATTATATTAAAACTATGATAACGGGACTGAACACGAATAATTTTGTAAGCAAGTACATATTACTTCGCGTATGACCACGGCCGCAGCATCGCGGTGAAGCAGTAAGTAGATATGTAGCGTTCTAATTCAGAGAACAGATTATGGTAGGGTTTACCGCTATTTACTTATGCCCTTGTCTGTCATGAAGACTCCTAGCGGTTGTTAACAATTGAATTTGTATAATGTCTGGTCTGTCTGGTTTTAAGACGAGCTATTATTACTTACTATTACTACTACTCTTATGTCTTGACAATTTTGCTCATAACATTCAAAGGGATCCAAAGCCAAAGTTGTTGAAACGGCTTTATCTGATCACACAGCTCAATTGCTAAAATGCCCTGTTAGAAAGACGTGTGCTATAAATTCATGGTATATCAAGCGTCGAGATATCAGTGACGAAAACCTCAAAAAATTTAAAAAGTGCTTAGAGAGCTTAACTTTCTGCGACACACTGATCTCTGATGATCCTAACATAGCTTACGACAAATTTATGGACATTTTTAAGTTTTTTTATAATCAATGCTTTCCTTATAAGTTTATTAAAAAAAACACTGAATCAAAGCAAAAATGGATATCACGGGGATTGAGATCTTGCTGTAGAAAAAAGAGGGAACTACTATGGCAATATAGGATTAAAAAAAACAATGACTCTAGAACCGTGCTAAAGACGTATACTATAAGGCTACCTAAAATAATCAGATTAACACAAAAATCACAAAACGATCATTACATTAAAACATCAAAAAATAAATCGAAGGCTACATGGTCCGTTATAAATAAATCAAAAGCTAATCTACCTAAAGAGCCCATACAAAGGATAAAAGTCGATGATAAATACATCACATGCCCTGTAGAAATTGCTAACACGTTAAATAATTATTTTATTGATGATATACGCAACTATAATTATTCAAATAACAATAGATCTATCAATATAAAAAGTAACTTAAAGTCAATATTTCTAAGCCCTGTTACTCCAGACAAGGTGCTCCAAATAATAAATTGTTTAAAAAATACAAATAGTGTTGGTTTTGACGATACATGTACAAAGGTAATAAAACATTCTGGTAGTGCAATTTCACATGCATTGAGCCACATAATTAACTTATGTTTTACTACAGGGACTTATCCAAGTAATTTAAAGCCAGCCATTGTAAAGCCACTATACAAAAAGGGAGATAAAGAATGCTCTCAAAATTACCGCCCTATTGCCTTATTATCGGTGTTTTCGAAAATTTTTGAAAGGATTATTTATGGTCTTTTCTATGACTTTTTTGAGAAGCATAAAATATTTACTAAGGAACAAAAAGGATTTCGTAGAGATAAAACAATAAGCACAGCAATTTATGACTTGGTAAAAAGGGCTGTCCATAGTCTGGATAACAGAACACCGTCATGTGCTATATTCATGGGCATGTCAAAAGCGTTTGATCACGTAGACCATAAGATCTTACTTGAAAAATTGTACCGCTATGGTATCCGCGGTAATGCCCATAACCTTATAAAATCTTACTTAAAGGATAGGGAGCAATGTACAGAACTTACTCAAATTTGCATGTCTACTAAGCAAGAACACAAATATACATCCCAACGTAGAACAATAAAATACGGAGTCCCACAGGGAAGTGTTCTGGGTCCATTGCTGTTCATTATATACATCAACGACATAGTGGAATCCAGTAAACATCCTATGATATTATTTGCCGACGATAGCACTGTTTTTATCGAATGTATGAATATTCTGATTACGAAAATAATATTAACACTACAATCAGAAATATTGTTAAATGGTTAGAGATGAATAATTTAAAAATAAATATAGAAAAAACCAAATTAATGCAATTTACCCAAAGAAAAGCTTGTCCTAAATTAAATATTAACTACGAAAATAAAACCATAGAAAAAAGTTATGTAACCAAATTTCTTGGTCTTCATATAGATAGTAATATGTCATGGGAAACTCATTCGATAGAAGTATGCAAAAAACTGTATAAATTTTCATATGCACTGTGTATGGTTCACACCGTACACCCTTTAGTTGATAGTTATTGGATGATAGTAATAAAAGAGTTGATTAAGTTGATAGTAGTTATATTGTCCAAAACACTTAATTGAATATTTGCTATATGATATGATAGATGCGATTGATATATGAGTACACGTAATTACCGCGCGGGGCGTTATTGTGAACTAAGTAAAAAAGGCTAATGAATGAATTTATGCTGATATGCACTTTGTACGGTCGCACCGTACATGCTCCCGACCGAGGAGATGAGAAATGAGATGAATGACGTGATTTTACAAGGTGATAAACAATTTGCTTAAGATTAGGTACAAAGGGTTACCGACAATTATTTAACGTTAATTTTCGCTTATGTCAAAACTACACTTAGTTAAAATCGGAGAGGTTGCAATGTTAACTTTTTCGAATTTTCCCACATTTGGGCTTGGTCTTTTCACAATACCACTAACACTTTGCTCTACGCTACACTCGCGATTATTTTCCACACGCACTTGTTTTTCACTGGGCACTACACTATCACACACGCTGGTGGCCTCCCGCCCAGCGGGGCCCGCGGCGGAGGCCGCGGCGGGCGCGGCAGCGCCCGGGGCCGCGCTCGCCGCGCGGGCTTGTCGGCGGCGGCGCGCACGCAGCACAACGGCCAGCGCGCACACCACTCCCGCTGCGACTACTACGTAGATCGCTGCATATTGATGAATGTCGTGTGTTGACATCGATTCTATCTGATCTTCTAAATCATCTTCAGCACCTTTAATTCTTTGTATTTGAATTGTAGCGTCTTGTAGAGAAAGGTTAAAGTTACTCCTGTTTTCTTCCAAATTATTAATCGGTACTGATAAATTAACGATTTGATTAATTGGTGCTATGTTTGGTGCATATATCTTTGGCTCGATATTTAATATATTTTTTCTATCTTTGTGTGAATTTATCGTAAAGTAGTCACCTTTGATAATACATTCCGATTCCATTGTTATAATATTTACTCCCGCCAACTGTTCGTCGGTAACCTGATCCTCGCATATAAACCTAAGTGCACACTGATTACAGCAAGTTATTAAAAACGTATTAAGTCTTAATAATTCAGTCCATTGCGTTATGCATTGGCCAGTGATAACTGTACATTTATCTTCGTGTAGATCTCGTATGCAGTAATTTTGATCAGATTGCCTTTGGTAAACAGGCTTTTGGAGCTTGCAAAAATAAATAGATGTATCAAACTCGTAACATCTTTGATAGAACTCAGTAGTGTCGATGCTTATGAATGTATCCTTTCTGATGTTTATTGCAAGGTACTGCGATATGGGTTGTATGTTTATCATTGTACTGCCTACTTGATGACGAATAGGTATAAGTTTGTAGATAGCGTAGTTCTCTCGATTAATGAGAGGTAACTTTATTTCAAAAATAAAATACGACTGTGACATTCTCGCCTTGACTTTGAAAATTTTATAGATTTTAGGAAGCTCTAGTAATGCGTTATCAATAGGTAGCGATAGTTCCTTCGGCAATTGAGCGGAGATGACGTTTAATTCGTTATGTAATTGAGTAGGCGTCAATAAATGCACGTTCAGGTGTTTTGCATCCGTAATAGTATTAAGAAGCATGTTTTGTATGTTTTTTAGTCCTTGTAAAATATTGTTGGCTGTTATGGTAGAAAGGATAAAGTCATCATTTACTTGTATTTGTTGTACGTCTTTTTTCATTAAATTAGCTGTGCGCTCTAAGTTATTTAAATGTTGATTATAAATTTTGTGTTGTTTTGCTATAGAATCCTCCATTCTTTTGAGTAAATTATTTTCAGCTTCTATGATTGAGGTTTGATTTTTTAAAAGATGTACCAAATGGCCTTGATTTTTTCGAAGCGTTTCGATGTCCCTTTCATATTGCTCAGCGAAGCGCGCGTCGAGTACACCGAAGAGGGAGTTGGCGATATATCCGACACCGTCAACAAGGCCGCGGCGCACGCGCCCGCGTTCTGTGAATTGCTGATTCAGCAGCAAGCGGTCATAGAACTCTATTTCCGACAATCCATGCTGCAGTTGTAAAAGTATTATGTTGCAATGAGACTTTTCTGTTATTTCTGCACATATTTCTTCCAAGTGTTTAACATGAAGAGATAATAATTGTTTTCCCTGCCAATACGGATCCATATTGTAATAAGTTATTATTTTCCATTCATCTTGCACCAATTTCATATTTGATATCTCGTCAAAATAAATGCCTTTGTTGTTTTCAATTTTGGTTATGTTGTACGTGCAATTTACGGAGGATATCATTAGAAACATAAGGGTCATGATTATTGATATAAAATTTATATGCATACTGAGCACTTGTCTTTTGGATGTTTTCCGGGTTATTGGCTTGTTGATGACAGGTGCAGTGGGTGCAGTCGGCTGAGTGATAGTTTGCTTTTGATTTACTTGCTCGTTATGAACAGGTAAGAGTGATAATTTAACTATGGGTCTCTTTAAAATCCCATTCTTTGTTTTCACGCTGACGACTCGTACATGTCCGTCGGTGCCGGGGTGCGTCTCTACTACCCTGCCTAGCGGCCACTTGCCGGCCGGTAAGTTGACGTCGTGAATGATAACAACGTCATTTATGTTTACGTTTGGTACAGTATGCTGCCATTTACTACGTGCTGACAATTGTACTAAATATTCAGTACGCCATCGACGCCAGATGTCCCAGAATATTTTTTGGGTGAGTTGCCATCTAGTTCGTTCATCTCTTTCGGTTTCGATGAGTGTTAAGTTGGGACCTGATGCTAGGAAATGAGACGGTGTTAAATAGTTGATGTCATCTGGGTCTTCTGTTAGAGCACATAAAGGCCTAGAGTTGAGACAGGCTTCGAGCTGTGATAGCAACGTGTGAAACTCTTCGTAAGTAAGCTTTTGTTCGCCTACAACTCTACGAAGGTGGTGTTTGAGGCTCTTCACCGCTGCCTCCCATAGCCCTCCCGCGCTCGGCCAGGATGGAGCATTAAAATGCCAAGTAATTTGCATCTCACTGACTTCTGAATGGAACTGATCCGTGAACAATGTTTGAAGGTCAATATACTCGCTTGTTAGTGTCTTAGATGCTTTTGTGAAATTCGTCCCGTTGTCACTGTATATGTGACGTGGTGTACCTCTCCTTGCCGCCATTCTTCTCAATGCTGCCAAGAACGCCGATGATGTTAGGTCCGATACTAGTTCCAGATGGACTGCTTTCGTCACCATACAGACAAAAACAGCCACGTAGCCCTTGGAAGTTTTAATACCGCGACCTTTGCTTGCTTTGACGTCTATATGACCACTGTAGTCCACTCCACTATAGTAAAAAGGTCTTGATGGAGTCGTCCTTGATTGCGGCAGGTCTCCCATAATCTGAGTATGCTTTGTTGGGCTATGCCTTCTGCATAGAACACACTGTCGCAGGCGACCTTTAACTGTTCTGTTGCCTGACAGAATCCAATATTTTTGACGTAGCCATGAATGAGTGAGCCGTGCACCTCCATGATACGTTTGTCTATGCGCATTATCAATTAATAGTAGTGTTACTGTATGATTGTGCGGCATGATTCTAGGATGTTTCATTTCAAATTCTATGTTCGCTAATTTTAACCTTCCACCAACTCTTAAAAGGCCGTTTGAGTCCAAAAATGGATTTAGGCACACTAATTTGCTTTTTGATGATACTTTTCCAAGATTTCTTAAACTCTGAATTTCTTCTGCGTATTCACAATGTTGAACATATTTAATTATTTTTATTTCAGCTGATTCTATTTCTTTTGCGGACAAAAATGCTTGTTTCCGGCGGTCACGTGTCACCGCTCTTATTAACCACGCCACCACTCGTACTAGCCGCGTAAAATTGCTATATTTGCTTATTAATATACTTATAATGTCGTTTGATGTGTCTGTTTGTTGAACTACATTTGACTGAATTTTTCTTATTTCTAAATTGGTGGTAGGAATGCTATTATTTTTTATAAATTTACTTTCATCGTATGATTTAAGCCAGGCGGGTCCATTCCACCATAATTCATGGTTTTGTAGTTTATCAACTGTCATGCCGCGACTAGCGCAGTCAGCCGGGTTCTCCAGTGACTTGATATGATTCCAGCAATTTGACGTCATGTTTTGGGTGATCTTTTTCACTCTGTTGGCAACAAACGGTTTCCAACGGTTTGGTTCGCCGTGAAGCCAGCCCAGCACAGCAGTGGAGTCGCACCAACCAAAGATTTGAAGTTTATGTTGATTTAAACCCTCACTAACCTTCGCCATTAATTTAGATAATAAATGCGCCCCACACAATTCTAATCTAGGCAGCGAGACATCTGCATTACTAGTTACTTTATTACATCTTTTAATAGGTACCACCTTTGTTTTAGCTGCTAACAGGGTGACTGATGCTGAAGCTTTTGGTTGATTAGTGTTCTGTACTCTGGCATAAATTACACATGCGTACGCCTTTGTGGAGGCATCGCAGAATCCGTGCAATTGAATACAGTCATTTTGATAACAATGTAGCCACCTAGGTACTTTTATGTTATTGATTTTTACAATATCTGTGCTTAATCTTAACCATTCGGATTGAATGTGCTCAGGTATTTGGTCATCCCACTTTAAATCCATCAACCAAACGTTTTGAAACAGTAATTTTAATTGGACTACAGCTGGAGAGAGCCAACCCAAAGGATCAAATGTTTTGGATATTTCACCCAGTAATTTTCTTTTAGTATAATTGGTGGGCGTACTTTGAGAGATTTTACATTGAAATGTGAAACAGTCTTCCTTAGAGTTCCAGGTTATACCTAAGGTCTTGGCTGAATCTTGATGTTTAAAATCAAAGTTGGGATTATTATTTTGATTATTCTTTATGTGTGCTAGTACTGCTGGCTCGTTTGATGACCATTTGCGCAAGTTGAAGCCTCCTAATTTAAGAAGAGCTGTAAGATCGCACTGTAGTTGTTTAGTAGACTGAATATCAAAGTGGCCGTACAAAAGGTCATCCATATAGAAGTGACCTTCAATGGCCTTGGCCGCTTCCGGGAACCGATGACCTTCGTCCTTTGCGAGCTGTTTTAATGTTTGCATGGCTAAAAACGGTGCAGCTTTAGTCCCATAAGTGACTGTCGTCAATTGATACTCCTGTAAGGTTTGATCTTGATTTTCCCGCCAGATGATTTTTTGATATTTTTGGTCTTTTTGGGCTACTATAATTTGTCTAAACATTTTTTCTACGTCGGCTGTTATTGCGTATTTGAACTGTCTCCACTTTATCAATAGTAGCATGAGATCCTGCTGTAAATTTGGCCCTCTAAACATTAAATCATTTAAGCTCAAACCATTCGATGTGGGCTGTGACGCATTAAATACGACACGTAATGCTGAAGTCGTTGATTCGGCGCGGCGCACGCCGTGATGCGGCATGTAATAGCCAAGTGTCGGCTTACCTAAGGCTAAGTTCATATGACCTAATTCGATATATTCAGATATAAATGATTTATAATCGATAGCAAATTGGTCTTGTTTTTGAAACTTCTTTTCAGTTTGATAGAACTGAGCGATAGCCTTCGATTTTGATACTCCAAGTTTTGTGTCTATTTCCGGATGAAGGGGTAAACGTACTATATATCTCCCGTCTGCTTGGCGACTTGTAGTCGTATTATAAAGCTGTAGGCATTGATAGTCTTCCTCTGACATATCGCTGCTTTCGTTGATATCTTCAATGGACCAAAATCGCTGTATGTCTTCAACATTTAATAAAACGACATTACATTGGTAGGATTTTACATTTCCACACAAAATCCACCCTAGTCGGGTCTGCTGTGCTATGGGTGTTGCTGACTGTCCTGAGTTGATGACACCGTCCATAATAATAGATGCGTATACGTCCGCCCCAAGTAATAAGTCCACTGATCGGCTGCGATAAAATTCGGGATCAGCCAATAGTATGTTTTGAATATAAGGCCAACTGGGTTTATTAAACGACTGATTTGGTAAGTTGTTAACTGCACGTTTCATGATGAAAACATCTGCATTCATTGAAAATTGATCGTGACATGATTGGATAGTGATATTTACAACGCCCTTGCAGTTGTTTTCAGTGGCCCCTACTCCTAATATTATACCTTTGCAGCGCTTCCTCTGTAGGCCTAAAAGTTGAGCTGCATTTTCAGTAATAATCGAAGTTTGAGAACCTTGGTCGATTAGAGCACGCATGATGTGATCAGTTCCGTCTTGAGCTCGAACTTTGATTAGTGCCGTAGCTAATAGTACCTCTTGTGTGTCGCGATGTAACACACTCATACTATTTTTTGGTAAAGTTTTATCTTTGCTTGATGTGCTCGGTATTGCGACCTCTGATTTAGCAGCAAACACGTCGTGTAAAATAGTGTTATGTTCGCCTTTACACAGGCGGCATCGTTTCAAGGAAAAACATGCTTTGCCTCTGTGATCATAGAGACAATTTTTGCACAGTGATAATTTATGTATTGTTTCCCGCTTTACGTCCGGTTGATACCTAAAGAAAGTTTCGCAATCAAAAATTCCATGTTCTTTATTGCAAACTGGACACTTATGCGGCGGTTGACGATAAACTTTACACGTAGAATTATAACTTTTTGTAAATTGATTTCTTGATGATGATGGTTTGTAAAAATTATTTTTCTTAAAATCAAACGATGGCGGCTGACGGTTTTGCTGAGGATGCTGATGCTGAGGATTAAATTTGATAGTATCCGATTTTCTTTTTGAAGATTCCAAAGCCGTAAATTTAGCTTCCAAAAAATCCAATAATTCTTGTAGTGAAGGCAAATCTCTTGGGTTTTTCATGGTTTCTATATAATCATTATGCGTATCTGCATCTAACTTTTGCGAAATTAGGTAAACAATCAGTGGGTCCCAGGTAGTAATGTCAACCCCTAGGTTTTTTACTGCATTTAAACACTCGTTAGTCGTGTCGTGAATGCGCTTTATGCTAACCGCCGACTGCACTTGCATGTTTGGTATATTTAACAAAATACTCATATGAGAGTTGAAAATTAATTTAGTGTTATTATAGCGCTGGTTAAGTATATCCCAAGCCACTTGATAGTTGTCAGATGTTATATGCAGATGCTGTATTAATTTTTCAGGCTCGTTACGAATCTTACTTTTTAGATATTGCATTTTCTGAGCGCTAGATAAGGACCGGTTGTTATGAATAGTCTCCATGAACAGATCTTTAAAAGATACCCAGCTATGATAGTTTCCACTAAAAATTGGTACATCTACGTGAGGCGTGCTCCTCTCTCGGTGGCACTCCGACCACATTTTTGAATTGATTTGCTTCTTTATTTCGTTATACCTTTTCTCATACCTGCTGAATGCTTCTTCGTACTCTAAATTTTCATCATAAGTCTCACTGTCGATTTCCCAATGTAACATATCTATCACTGACCAACGCGATTGAATAGTTTTCAAAATATCCTCAAATTCCCATTTTTCCACAAGGATTTCCAGGTTGACGCCGTTTATTGTTCTAGCGAATGCTTTAAAATTGCTTTTTTGCCGTCTTAACATATCTTCTAACTTGCTGCTCGTACTTTGTGATCGCGACGACCTTGGTTCCCAACCTGAATAGCCCGCCGTTTGTGCTACCTGCTGAGGGGGCTTGTTACCAGGTGGCTGTGTTAAACCAGGTGATGATAATGGAGTTGCTGGTCTAATAAGTAATTTTTCCGATGAATCGGACGGTAAATACTTATTCATGTAGTTACGTGCGTCGTTGTAGAATTCGGATGTTTTATTATAACAATTGTTAGTAAAATATTCGTGACCTTTATCCTCAAATTCACACAGTTTAATATGATTGCACTGAAACTCCTGCCAATACGACTCTAAAGTGCTAAGTCGCTTCTTTACCTGAGGTGGAGTTTTACGTTCTGCACCATCCTTTTTAAAATTCACAAACAGCTGCTCTATAGCTCCCATAAGCTGATTTTGGCAAGCCAAAAGATCTTCCATCCTGATTATGGGTGATAAAATGGAACTGACTCACCAAAGTTGCTGATATTTTACGCGCGGTGCTATTCCACGCCACCACTCACAACACAATTGTTATCACACGCGAAATAGGGTCCCGCTATTGCGTAAGCTCGAAGGACCATAAAGATGTATGGTTCACACCGTACACCCTTTAGTTGATAGTTATTGGATGATAGTAATAAAAGAGTTGATTAAGTTGATAGTAGTTATATTGTCCAAAACACTTAATTGAATATTTGCTATATGATATGATAGATGCGATTGATATATGAGTACACGTAATTACCGCGCGGGGCGTTATTGTGAACTAAGTAAAAAAGGCTAATGAATGAATTTATGCTGATATGCACTTTGTACGGTCGCACCGTACACACTGTACAGACTAGCAAAGATAGCTGATCGAAACACTGTTCTGACAGCGTATCATGGTTTTGTTTCTTCAACTCTACGTTACGGGGTAATATTTTGGGGTATCTCGACTTACAGGAATATTCTGCTTAGAGCTCAGAAACAGTGCATTAGAGCAATTTGTGGCTTGAAACCTATAGAAAGTTGCCAACCCTATTTTAAATCTTTGAAGCTTTTAACATTACCGAGCCTATACATACTCGAATCATGCATGTTTGTAAAGCGTAATCCTGATTTATTTGAAATAGAAAAGCAAGCGTACACTATTAACCTGCGCCCTAGGAACTCTAGAATTCATACTAACATATGCAAAACAGCACTAATGAGAAAAAGTATAGTTGAGATGGCTCCGAGAATTTTTAATAAACTACCTGTTCAATTGAAAGAAAGTAACTGTTGTAAATTTAAATCTGTACTTTCAAAGATTCTGATAAATAAATGTTATTATGATGTCAATGAATATTTTATAGATAGTGATATAGACAATTTATGGTAATGATGAATTACATATTATTAAATGTTGCAATAGCGCTTAAAATTTGAAAGGCTTTGAACTTACTGACATTTTGTTATTTATTCTTGTGTTTTATTTGTATTTGTTTGATAATTCCTGTTTTGATATTTTATTTTTTGACATTTTGTTAATCTTTAATTATTTATTCTTGTGTTTTATTTGTTTGTAATTTCCTATTTTGACATTTTATTTCGATGATTATTTGATTTTTTTTTGTATTGTATGATTTGTATTCTTGAATGTCGACATTATTTTAATTGTAAATTTGATACTTATTTTAATTTCGGTTTTGGTTAATTTAGGTAAATATAAGGATTTAATGTTTTTCGTATGCCGTAAGGTGTATCATGGAGGCACTATTTAACCTGTTACTAAAACACCCAGTACGACTTACCTGTGATAACGAATGAATAAATGATTATGATTATGATTATGATTATGATTATGATCAGTTAATAAGACAGGTCGGATTATACCGTCATCAGTACCCTGACACGGCACTAAGGCACTATGCCACAAAACAAATGCTTCTTAAATCAGTAAACAGCTTGTGAAGCGAAAACGGAGTCCATTCAGCGCTTATTGTGTGAAGGTGGTTGTCTAGGTAGGACATGAATGAGTCTCCTGGTAAAGGGCTATCCGAAACCAGAATACTACAAGCTCTTGCCCTCAAAGGCATTGCCAAACTTACGGCAGTCATTTTAATTACATTATAACCGCCTTTATGGCCTAGTGGCTAAGCCACCGGTGTTACACAAAGAGGTTCCGGGTTTGATTCCCAGCGGGGGGGTTCGTCTTTGTGTACTTGGTTTGGTTGGCTTGTTAAGTCCGCCTAGTTAACTACCACCATTTTATCTAAAGTCTATCGCCATAACCATAATGTCGGTAGCATTGTTGTGTTACGACAGTTTAGAGATAGGATATGCCAAGGGGCTTATCCCGGTGGTTAAAAAAAATTGAGGAACTAGACTGAAAACATGACACAGCACAAATCACTGTGATGAAGTAAAGATATCTCTGAAAACGTTCTAAACAAATAGTGACAATTTATTTAGTATCAATTGAATTTTTCATTCAAGCATTTAATTAATTATTTAAATTAAAACAATTTAACAATTTAATTCCAAAGTTGAAGTAGTTCGTAGTTAGTAGTTGGTAAGACATGTGGTTTACAGAGCGAGGCGAGTTAACCCCAAGCTATGGACACGAGCCAAGTTCCAACCGGGCACAGGACCTCAATCGATACTTTGTCTCTAGAATACTGTGTATCGTTTGATTTTACATTACTACATGCTTCGATCATTTAAACAATAGATGCACGGTCTCACACAAAATTAAATTGAAATAATGTCCCCCCGTAAATACATACTTATCCATAGATCAACATCAGATATGAAACGAGATGATAAATATATGGATTACTAATGTATAGGCAAAAAACGTTTCCCAAAGTATCTCATCGCAAACTAGTTTTCCCAAATTTTCATTTGGCAAAAAAACATTTGCCTAATAACTTTACGCAATTTTACAATAAACCAAAGTATTTTTAGCAAGTTATTTTTTAACAAATAATTACAGGGTAATGTTTTATTTTACCAAGTATTTAGGCAAATGTATGGTTTGGCATAACATACTATAAAGGTTGTGGAGGGGCGTAGTTACCTACTAATAATAATATCCTTTTCATTGGGTACATAATATACATTATTTATTTAGATGCTAAAACTATGTACATTATACTTATATAAAAAAAAACTCATGGCAAGTCTTCCGATATGGCACTTCAGATCGATCTCCATAACTCTCTATACGTTTGACATTGTCATTTTTATTTTCATGATTTATTCTTAAAATACTTCAAAGAAAAATCTGCCAGCGCCCTAACATAGCATAGACTCCACAATACTCAACCCAAAATATTGCATAGCATATGATTTACTTTTTTAACCTATAATGTCCCACTGCTGGGCAAAGGTCTCCCCCACTTCCTTCCCTCTCTCTCTCTCTCTCATTAGCCAGCTCTAACCAATTTTCGTCGAAGGCATCGAGTTTCACTCATGACTGGACAGAGCCATGGTAGCACAGTTGATAGTACACCTAACCCGGAATGCCAGAAAAGAGCAGGTTCGAACCTTGCTCGTGGACAAATAATAATTGTAACTCTTACCATGTGTTTTGGGAAAATAACAGAAACAAAAGGAATCAACGAATTTTTTGCAGCCAAAATAGTACCTACGAGTATATTGCAACGGAAATATAAAAATGTTTATAACATATTTGCTCGTAAAGTGGCTCTAATTATACCGATTTCAGCATCGTAATGTAGCTTATTACGCACTAGTGCTGTAATGTAATTTAAAAAATAGAATCTCGACCAGAGCGAAGAAATAATAGCATTTCTTCCACTAGGAAAAATAGTTTGTTTTTCAATTTTTGTTTGTCAAATGACAATAAGCCTACAAAAACGAAAAAGTCTTTAGTTATAATTAGAATAATCATGTATGTGCAGTCCTTAGTCCGTTAGTCACCTTTTACGACACCCAAGGCAAGAGAAGGGTTGGAAGTATTATTTTGATGAGCCCATCGCCGCTCTATCCCGATGGATGTATGTGCAGGCTTTAATCCGTTAGTCGCCTTTTACGACACCTAAGGGAAAAAGGGGTTGGTAATATTATTTTGATGAGCCCATCGCCGCTCTATGCTATAGGATGTATGTGCAGTCTTTAGTCCGTTAGTCGCCATTTACGACACCCAAGGGATTGGATGGAAAGTTTTCCTACCTTTCACATACCTATATTTTGTCGATTAAAACAGCGGCTTCTTGTTCAATACTTATTACTTTGAAAGTTTAAAAATGAAATGTCTAGTGTTAGTAATAAAGAACTAAATTTAAAGTCTTCTCTACCGGAAATAATAAGTGAAGCACAAAATGTTATTGACTGCCTATTACCATCTAAGTCCAAAGAAAAATACATGTTGGCTTACCAAAGATTTATACACTAGAAAAACAACAAAAACACGCAGTCATTTCCAGAAAATGTGTTTTCCTAACAAATATATTATAAAACGTCGTATGACATACGTGCGCTTTGATAATTACAGCCTGCTTTCTTGTAGCCCTTGCCGTAGTACTATTATTTATTCTGTGCCCTTGCCTACGGCTCGGGCTAGCAATATCGCCTCGGCTGTATTTTTCAACTTACCGCACTTATATCATTATGTACTATTACGAATCGGATCCTGTAAAAGTTACATTTTGATCCGGTACGACAATATGACAATATGACAACAGGTTCAACTCGTGAAGATTAAAATGAATCTTTTTATATTAGACTTTCATCATTTTCATGCCTTGTCCCAATTTGGGGTCGGCGCAGTATGTCTTTCTCTTCCATCCGTCCCTATCAGCCTTTAATTCTACAGTCACTCCTTTCTTCACCATATCATCTTTCACGCAGTCCAACCATCTTATTGTCGGCCTACCTCTCCCCTTGTATCAATCCACAGTCATGCTTAAAACACGCTTCGTCAGATGGCATTTATCCCTCCTCATTATAGTCTCTTTCCTCTTAAATTCTCTGCCACTGGTGCTACTTTCGTGCTCCCTCTTATTATATATGCATAGATTAAATACAGTATTGTCATTATGCCTTTTTCCCGAAGGAGTAGGCAGAGGCCACAGTTTTACATTTGTTACGATGTTAACGTCTTCTTCTTTCCAAATTTTTATTGTTTTTCTTCTTCCAACTCCTTACAAGGAGAGACTGCAGAGTCTAGGGTTCAACCGTTACAATAATTTAACTTTACATTACTATTACATTCAATATCCTTAATAATTAAGAATCAAACGAACTTACCTTGTGAAGTTTGATTCCAATTATGCGAGGGTCTCAACCGAAGACGATTACTTATTACATGCAGCAGTACATGAGATGGTGCTATCTTCTTCACACTTTTAAATATATCCTACAAAGAAATATCTTATTTCCGTTCCCTGCACTGGCAACCCCGCGTCACGAGACGTCATTATTTCAGAGAATTTTGTGTTATCCTCCACAATTTTTTATTTTATTTTTTGGGTTGGGAGGGATGGGTTGACGTAATCGTCTTCGGTTTAGACCCTCGCATAATTGGAATCAAACTTCACAAGGTAAGTTCGTTTGATTCTTAATTATACTTCGGGTCTCAACCGAAGACGATTACTTATTACATGCAGATGTTCAGAGCATTGTAATGTTAACACAATAAAAATAAAAAATTATGTCAATTTAAACTTTACAATATGTAGGTAGTTTTTTATAGTTGCGTAAGCCTCCTTTAAACCTTAAAAGATGCATTTAATGGCTATCGATGCATTGGTCGTTTTCTAAACAATGACTTTAGCAATTTCATTTATTTATTTGATTAAGTATTATTATTTTGTTGTAAATACTGCATTGACAAATTCATTCTAATTTGTATCTAAACATTTCTCCAACAGTATTAACAAATACATTTAAGTGACTCAGCCCAGCCCACAACAACTCTGCGAAACACCTCCAGACTAGATCTGTGAGCAGTGTGAGCAGTAAATGCCGAGCGACTACGTGACTGTAAGCTCCAAATACAGACAAATATCCGTATCGGCATGTCGTCCACTGTCTTAAAATCCTTTTTTTTTTTTTTATCTGCAACAAATGTTTGTGACCGCCTTTTTATGAGGTTGGCACAGCCAGCAACAAATAACTGGGATTCTTACAAATATTGGACAATCTGATGAGCGGTTGCTAAACACGGGTCCTGAAGTCTAAATGAAGTCGGTAATTTCAATCACAATCACATAATTTTGTATTGATATATTATTTTTAATTAAACTAATACACTGCCTTTTTTGAGCAGAAACAATAGAAAATATAGTGTAAGAATCATAAGTGACATATCATTGATTATGATCTGATTCTAAGGATAGTCCTGGAAATATGGTTTAATTAATATGACATTTGTGTCCCATGTTGAATTGTATTTTTGATTTGGAGCAATAAATCTTAGTTAGTGTACACTTAACAAAACTGTGATAAACACAGTCATTCATGGAAAGTAAATTACTTCCCTTATATGACAGGTAAAGTAGACCTATGCGTATAAACAACATAGAACCTTCCTCAAACTTTTTGGTTAGAAATGATAACTTTATAACTATCAGCTTTGAAAAGATACAAGTTATTATTTTTCGAATAAAGCTACCAAGATATTATCAAATACAGTACTGATTTAATGTTACTGATTTTGTTGCAAGAGATGTAAACATATATCTCAAGATGCTCGTATACCATGTCTGGTCAACGATTCACTAATAATTTGGCGCCACCTGGATAAGGCTATCTAGAAGTGGATGGCTCGCATTGAAAGGAAATTAGGTATAACAAATATTATTTAGGGCCGAAGAACATTTTTCTTGGACAACAAGTTTGGGTCACATTGTATACCAAGGATGTAAATTCTAATCTGTACCACATCAATACCTTCTGCTTTATCCAATTTATATTAAATGTAAGTGTTTTTTTTTTATAACTTGGTCAGGATTTCGTGATGCATTCTGCGTTTGTAAGGGTTTGTAAGGTCAAGTTATGGCTTTGCCAATAAACTAATAATATGTGAAAACGCATGGTAGGAGAGTTACCTACTCCGTATCTAAGTATATTCGTATAATGTTTTCACAAGACTGAATGTAGGATGCGAATACATAAAAGTTTCTGAATCAATTAATCCTAAGAATTTCTCTTGTTCAAACAACTTGGTGTAGGTAGGTAATTCAAAACGCAACGGCCGCTGTGCATGCTGTAGTCAATATTCTTGAATTCATCTAAATCTCTTATTATAATATTTATGTATAAAACAAGTTCTGTAGCTCGGTTTTTTAGTAATGCTTTTGTAAGTGTTTGTGACAAACCCTATGACTCCAAAAAGGTGCTTGTACTCGTAGTTTTATTATTCAATACACACTCGTCATAATTTGAGCTTATTTTTCGTGCGTAGGTACAAAACATAAACTAAACAATTATTGTAGAAAATTCAAATATTATGCGCAATTGTTCTAGAACCGGTTCCAGTAATTTCGCAAACACAAATAGGCCGAACAGAAGAACATTAATTTCAACTGAGGCCTCAAACTAAACCTTAACTTTTTCCGATCAGCTTTAATTGCAGCAGGTAGATACTTAATTAAAATAAGCATCTTGAATATCAATTGTTGACAATAGTAGCTGTGATTTAATAATTTAAGGGCAGTTCGATTCTTTTAAATATAATTATTATGAAGCTGCTTTAAATTTTAAGTGAATCTGTGAGATCCTATACATTGTTTTTTGTAAACTTTTCCTGACCTTTATAAACACAACAAAAGAGAATCAGACAAATCAGTCGAGCCGTTTTTGTGCGCTTAGCAACACATTTGGCAATTCATTTTTATCTATATGAGATAGTAAGTAACACACATTGTTTTGAAGTATAGTTGTTTTGTATAGGTTTGCCGGGAAAATGAATATTACATTTACGAATCCAATGTAAAACATTACGATCCCTAGTGAGCTCACACTTTCTGTCATTCAGTCATAAAAATAGGTCAAGCGACTGCAGGAGCTCTGATTCCAACGTCTCCCTGTCAGATATCCGGCGGAACCTCGGCAGTCCCTTGGCGGTGTGAATGGTGCTGGTGGGCTTGATCGCAGCTCGATAGCTGATGATACTACTACGCACAGTGGCGCCCCCCCTATAGTTTAAAGAACCTCGAAGTTGATCACAACTTCAGCCCGGGCATCAGCCCGGGACTCTGTACAGAGCGTTGGATTTTTGTTTTCTTTCCGAATCAAACTTGGTCAAGGCATTAGGGGTCTTAATATTATTATGCTCAGAAAGTGAAGTTTTAAAACTTTTATTCATTTATTTAAACATTATCTCCAACAGAGCTTATTATTGTTATTATTCTCTTTATTCAAAATATATCTTAAGAAAAATTTTTTACAATATTTTATAAAAAACATATTTACAATATAAAATATTATAAAAAAATTAACCTAGGTTGCCACTGGCAGCGAGGATAGACCCAAGCTATCGATGGTTAGGGCTGCAGAGTGAGGAACCTCCTGACAATACGTGCCGTGTCAAGGAGTACTGCCTTTTGCATCTGACCCTTGACCCAACCTTTCAGCGAGAGCCTCTCTAGGTGTTGATCGAGGCTCTTCGCTATAAGGCCGTGTGCCGAAACGACTATCGGTACAATAATAGTTGAATCCACATCCCACATGGCGGTAACCTCGTGAGCCAAGTCAAGGTACTTACTGAGCTTGTCCTTCTCGGCTTTCACGAGGTTCTCGTCATGAGGTATGGTGATATCAACCAATATTGTTTGGCGCTGAGATCGGTCGATCACCACGATATCAGGCTTATTAGCGACAATAGTCCTGTCCGTGATGATAGAGCGATCCCAGTAGAGCGTTGCATGACCATTTTCGAGAACTGGCGCAGGTGCGTACTTATAGTACGGCACCTCTGATTCAACAAGGCCATATCGAAGAGCAAGTTGCTGGTGAATTATTCTGGCTACTTGGTTGTGTCTGTGCAAATACTCTCCGTTAGCAAGATGAGAACAACCGGAAATAATATGTCGGAGTGATTCTCCCGGACGGCGGCATGCCCGACAGATGTCAACCGTACCGTCCCTCATAATATATTTCCGGTAGTTATTCGTCTTGATAACTTCATCTTCAATAGCACAGACAAAACCTTCGGTTTCCCCAAAGAGGTCATGTTATTATTATTATTATTATTATTTCAATTTCTTATTTAGTTTTGGAGCTTCGAGGCTTATGTACATTATTACTTTTTTTTTTTTTTTTTTTTTTTTTTCATTTATTTAAGTAGGTAAGTAAGTACTTATTTTTTTTTGTTAATTATTATTATGAGTAATTTTTTATTTTTTATGAGGTTCGTCTCTGAGAAATTGTAGAATCCATGGGTGTCCAATGAAAGCAGGCTATCGTCGAACTGACCGTCATATACGGGGACAGATTGAAGATCTTAGTGGCGCAGCTGGCACGGGCACATGCGCTAGCGCTGCAAGCAGCGCGAATGGCCAAGCTTCGTTTCTGCCGCTACTGGTTGAGTCATTTAAACATCAATGACATAGTTTAAGATGTCTTCACCAAATCATTATTGATAAGTAAACCCGAAGATAACGAAACGTTGAAAACATGTCCACCCTAGGCGGAAATCGAACTTACGTCCTCAACAATGTTTAGACTCTGCTTTGTTCCACGGATGACGTGGAAACGTGAAACTGTTAGGGTGAAATAGGTATGGCCTCTCACGGTTTATGTGGAGTAGAAAATCCTCAACACAGTTCAAGTGGAGTTAGAAACCATGAAACGGCTATCGTGGAATAAAATAAAGCCTCAACACTGTTAAAATGTACTAAATACATATTCCCGAAACGGCTTGCTTGAAATAAAATATAGCCTCACTCAACCCTGGTAGAGTGGAGTGAGTATCTTCGACACGGTTTGTGTAGCCGCTGTGTCACGGAGAAAGTCTAATCCTTATTCTAATACAATTAATAAGTATATATAATGCTGAGGTCTGACCTGAAAAACCTCCTTTGCTTCCAATCCAGAGGGGTTCCTTGGAATTTTCTTTCTTGATGTACCAATTAACAATTGACACCAATTGACAACATCCATATAGCCTCAACACTGTTAAAGTGGAGTGAGTATCTTTGACACGGCTTGCTTGGAGTAAGATATAGCCTCAACACTGTTAAAGTGGAGTAAGTATCCTCGAAACGGCTTGCGTGGAGCCCCAACACTGTTAAAGTGGAGTAAGTATCCTTGACACGGCTTGCGTGTCGCTTCAATACTGTTGAAGTCGAGTAAGTATCCTCGACACGGCTTGCATGCAGCCTTAACACTTTTAAAGTGGAGTAAGTATCCTCGACACGGCTAGCGTGGAGCCTCAACACGGTTAAAGTGGAGCAAGTATCCTCGACACGGCATGCGTGGAGCCTCAACTCTGTTAAAGAGGAGTAAGTTACCTTGACACGGCTTGCGTGGAGTAAAATAGAACCTCAGCACTGTCTAATTGGTGTAAGTAACCTCGATACGGCTTGTATGGAGTAAAATCAATGACATTCAATGTCATTGAGTAAAATAAAGCATCAATACTGTTGAGCAGTTATATATCCTCGACACATCATACGTTCAGTAAGTTAAACACTGTTACAATGGTGTCTAAGTAAGTATTTTAGTATTTAATGAATTTCTTGTTGTAAATGGCTTTTAATTTTGTTACAATCATTATTATAGAACCCACGAAAACCCAATAAAAATGAGGGTAGATAGTTTTAATGATAAATAATCTTAGTTCCTTACAACTATGATACATTCCTTAATAGTTAATTTTCCAGGTAAATTAGCGTTATGTTCCAATACCTGCGTGTCGTAATATCGTTGATACGACATTTATCACTGTTCACCGACACCGATGATGATAAACGCCTACGTTTTTTCCCTATAAAAATGATTTCTTTACTTTACGAAGAATACCGTAATGATCACTGTCTCTCAACTTCGAACTTTAACATTTTCCCTTCTTATTAAATACATATTTAATTTCGTTACGAAAAGTACGTGTGATTCCGATAACACAAAAACACGTAATGACGTCTCGTGACGCGGGGTTGCCAGTGCAGGGAACGGAAATAAGATATTTCTTTTTAGGATATATCTAAAAGTGTGAAGAAGATAGCACCATCTCATGTACTGCTGCATGTAATAAGTAATCGTCTTCGGTTGAGACCCGAAGTATAATAAGCAATTACGACTTTATCGATTGTTAAATAGGTACTTGCAATAGTATTTCTTTCGAATGTGAGGGTAGACTTCACAGTGACGTAGTACCGTTGGCTTGCAGCGTATCGACTACTAGAAAAAACTAGTAGTCTTCTGGGATCTCGGTAGCTTAGCGGTTAGAGCAGTGGACCGGCAATCCAAAGGTCACGGGTTCGAATCCCGTTCGAGCTTTCCTGAGACTGGTTGTTTTTTTCTAGTAAACATTTTATCCTATTACATTAAAGTAACAAGTGTTTAATTTTCATTGTGTAGTGTTCACGTAAAGTTTAGAATCACCAATGTTTATTGTTATTTTTTAATTTAAAACTGTTTCGTTGCTTTATTAGGTACTTCCATTTTCACTTCGCTGCGGGTTGCCGGCAATTTTGGAGACGGTGGTGTGATAACCTATCGCGTTCACCATACAAACGTTCACTAAGTGCTATTAGCATTCTATGTCACCGCGATAGAGTTGTTTTTCGCGTGGCAGCCGAAGTCTTGCGCTCACGTGATTTATGAGGTAAAAGCTTTCGCTTAATAGTGGTTTTCTCGATAAAACTTTTGTTGTTTAGAAACAAGCGCTGATAAGTACATTGCTATACAAAACAATAGTTGAACGATGAAATCTTTACGTGACTCGGCGGTGTTAGTGATTTTTTTTTGTAATTATAAATAAATGGGTCCAGTAAGTAATTGTTTGGTATTTTATTTTGCGGCGTGATGGGTCGAACGACTTTGTCAACGTCATTGCTTGAATGATTGTTTTTTTGTATACACACGTAAATTATTCAGTTTTTGCATGTTACAAATTGAATAAGTTGTTATAGTAACGTACAGATATGTAACAGTCTTATCAGAAAAATACATAAATACAACGTGCTCTTTTTAATTTAGGGAAAATTAAGGTAGTAAGTCAGACCACCTAATTAATGACATGAGAAAAATAGTATTCCGATTCTTGCATTTTCGCTTTTTTCCGTTTTCATACAAAATAATTAATTTATTGCAATGGACTCGGTGTGACTCGGACTGACTCTAAGATACTACCTACAACTCATCGTGAATATCGTGCCCGCCCACAAAACGGACACGACAAGTAGTCACAACCGTAGTTGAGTGAAACACGTCTTGTTCTGTTGTTTACTACAACCAGAGGCGTATTTTTTAATGAAAATAAACTCTTACGCAAGGTAGTAAATGGAAACACTGAGAGCACAAAGTGTCAAATTTACCGTAGAAAAATTAATATCTCGTGCATTATGCGGTTAATAGAAAACTTTCTTAAGTCAAAAACATTATTTTAAGGTAAAAAAATCGTTGTTTAAAATTTCTCTAAATCAAAATGAGCACTCTGTATATTAGGAGTTTAAAAAACGACAAATTTAATGAATCCTGTTAAGGAAAAGATTATTATTGTGACAGTTAAAAATAATATAAAATCGAGTATAACAATACTTGTAAGTTACCCAGCCGTAAATTTAACTCGGTACCTTAACTGACAGTTTAACCACTAGACCTTTGACCTTCAGCTAAACTTTTGAATTTGCACGACAAAGTCGAGTTCTATTAGTAACAGCAGCACGCGTCATGATTAAAATAGGTAGCGGTTTTTTTTACCTTTTTCCGTACTTATCTGTGTTTGATTGTCACATTATTATTTTTTACAGATATCGTGAACAGTCGAAAGGGTCATTATTATAATTTATGATTCAGTAAAAGTGTCTACAGAGACCATTGAAAGCCATAAATAAAATATATGGAAATAATTTCATTTGCCCGAACCGCTTGGTATAAACGAATACTACCAACTCCTCTCTTCCCTTGGATGTCGTAAAAGGCAACTAACGGACTAAATATTGCCTATACATCCAGTAGCATAGAGCGGCGATGGGCTCACCACATATCACGCTGCTGAGCATATGTGCAGTTGCAATTTGGACTGTGGCAGTGAACTGCTTTTGCGGTCCTCATTGCCTAGTCTCTGACTAACCCTTCGGGGATAATAGTCTTGAATCTATGTATGTATGTATCTATGTATGTATTTACTTTAATGGAATCGACATTAGCCTGTCTACGAAGTGGATTGCTATCTACAGCTTCTATTCGACTGTCGATTCCCAATGGTGAAAAATTATGAAATCGACATTAGCCTGTCTACGAAGCGAATTGCTATCTGCAGCTTCTATTCGACTCTTGATTCCAAATGGTGAAAAATTATAGAATCGACATTAATCTGTCTACGAAGCGGATTGCTATCTACAGCTTCTAGTCAACTGTCGATTCCCAAAGGTAAAAAATTATGGAATCTACATTAGCCTGTCTACGAAGCGGATTGCTAGCTATAGCTTCTATTCGACTGTCGATTTACAATGGTGAAAAATTATGGAATCGACATTAGCCTGTTTATGAAGCGGATTGCTATCTACAGCTTCTATTCGCCCGTCGATTCCAAAAGGTGAAAAATTATGGAATCTACATTAGTCTGTCTACGAAGCGGATTGCTATCTACAGCTTCTATTCGACTGTCGATTTTCAGAGGTGAAAAATTATGGAATCGACATTAGACTGTCTACGAAGCGGATTGTTATCTACAGCTTCTATTTGACTGTCGATTTTCAAAGGTGAAAAATTATGGTATCTACATTAGCCTGTCTACGAAGCGGATTGCTATCTACAGCTTCTATTCGACTGTCGATTTTCAAAGGTGAAAAATTATGGAATCTACATTAGCCTGTCTACGAAGCGGATTGCTATTTACAGCTTCTATTCGACTGTCGATTCCCAATGATGAAAAAATATTGAATCGATATTAGCCTGTGTACAAAGCAGATTGCTATCTACAGCTATTCGACTGTCGATTTCCAAAGGTGAAAAATTACGGAATCTAAATTAGCCTGTCTAACAAATGGATTGCTATCTACAGCTTCTTTCGACTGTCGATTCCCAAAGGTGAAAAAATATAGAATCGACATTAGCTTATCTACGAACCGGATTACTATCTACAGTTTCTATTCGACAGTCGATTCCTGACTACCAACTTACTTACAATACTTCCACCAGC
This sequence comes from Scoparia ambigualis, assembly GCA_963921215.1. Taxonomy (NCBI): domain Eukaryota; kingdom Metazoa; phylum Arthropoda; class Insecta; order Lepidoptera; family Crambidae; genus Scoparia; species Scoparia ambigualis. The sequence goes on along the minus strand of OY992516.1, from coordinate 6,019,497 downwards.
ATAGAGCGCAGATGATGGGCTCACCACCTATCACGCTGAGAACATGAGCAGTCGCTATTTGGTGAAAAGTGGACTATGGTGGACTGCCTTTGCTGTTCAATTGCCTAGTCTCTGAATAACCCTTCGGGGATAATAGTCGAGATTGTGTGTATATCATATATCTATGTTTATGGTTTTTTGCGTTAATAACGCTTAAATGTACTTACTTTTATTTATAAAAACAATAAAAGTATAATTTCCTCAGGTGGGAATCGTACTCGTGTCCTCCGAAATACGGCGGCTCAATGCAGTTGCCCGGTTAGCTATAGTTATTATTTCAACGTTTAGTTTTTGTTGTTTCACAGTATCCGATATTCAATTATGGAAGGTATACTGTACTACAAATTATACCTTAATTGTTCTAGGTATTCCATCAGATAAGGACTCAAACTCCGGTAAGTGGAACCAGTAATAACACTAGTGATTTTTTCTTAAGGTACACTAACGTTGTTCTTCTATAGCACGCTTTCGGTATTCCATACAGCTACAAAGTTCAATAAAATGTTGCAAAGATTAAATAAAAAAAATTTAAACTAATACTTAAGCTAGTTAGCATAATGCGAAACTCCACTGTATAATAATAATATACATATTTCATAATTCGACGATCTCCGTGGGCGAGCGGTTATCACGCCGGTTCAGGCGTAGCGCCATATCTTAGGTCCCGGATTCAATTCCTGATCGAGTCAATTTAAAAAAAAACTGTTTTTCAAAATTTTTTGGGTCTGTTTGCTTTTCTATGTTTACATATCTGTTTACTATTTTAATCATTTTAACGAGTTTCAAAAGAAGCTTAACTTGTTCTAGATAATTGGGGTGAACTTAGAAGTTTTTTTTAAATAATTAATAATAAAATGTGAGAACCTTGTGAAAGCCGAGAAGGACAACCATAGTAAGTACCTTGATTTGGATCACGAGGTTACTGCCATGTGGGATGTGGATTCAATCATTATTGTACCGATAGTCGTTTCGGCAAACAGTCTTATAGCTAAGAGCCTCGATCAACATCTAGAGAAGCTCTCGCTAAAAGGTTGGTCCAAGGATCAGATACAAAAGGCAGTAATCCTTGACACGCCACGTATTGTCAGGAGGTTCCTCCCTCTGCAGCCCTAACCACCGATAGCTTGGGTATTCCCGCTGCCGGTGGAATTCCATGTTAAGTTTTTCATAATATTTTATAACTGTTTATGTTAAATATTGTAAAGAAAGAAAATTTCACCTAAGAATTTAAATTAATAAAGCGAAAACACAGTACTTATTTTTATTGTTGTTGTCAAACTCACCTCTGGTTTGTCTCCCCTATTATTCATAGAGTTCATTTAGAATGGACTTGAAAAATATCTTTATTTAAAGTTAATATTGCATATTGAAATGTATACCTAGGACTTAAACACAAAGCCGCTAAATTTTTGATTAATCATAACAATATGAAGCACATAAAAAAATATTAGAAAATAAAAGTGTTTTTCGCTAAAACAAGCAACAATATAAAGCGATACGATAAAAAATACGTTCGTTAAATATTAATAATCCTAATATTTTTATCCCACTCAATTTTATGTACTTACCTTCAGAAAGTTTGATAAAAAAAGAGTAGCTTTTCTTATAACAAGACTTATTCCCGTAACGACTATTCCGAGACACACAAACATTGGATTTGACGAACTTTTTATGTGGCAACACCGCCGACTTTTCGATAAAAAAGTAAATGAAGGTGTACAAAAAAATGTACATAAGCAATATACCTATAGAGAATCTCAACATTATTTGGCAAAAGTAGTCTTTGATGCTCCTTTTCGTATCTTAGGTCTTTTCCCAAAGGGTTAAGATGTATTAAAGTTTGTTACGACCCTTCGTGGGTAGAGTAAAAGAAAATACTTACCTTACCACATTCCGTAATAATCGAAGTTGTTTGTGCGCGTTCGGATTTTAATCGTGCATGTTAAGCAACTTTCGCAATGTCGGGTCGCGGGATGGGTGATCAAATTAAAAAATCGTTAAACTCACTGACCCTTATTGCGACCGCCGTAGGTATTAGTCTGATCACCCCATTTGCTATTGTTCTTCAGCTTCAGTTGACTTTTAAAGGTTAAAGATGATGAGTATGATACCTGTATGATGGAATATCAGGCAGGTGATATATTTAAACACCTCAATCTTTTCTAACTGAGCCGTATGGCGGCTCATTAATAAAATACTACCAACGCAACGCTTCCCTTAGGTGTCGTAAAATGCGACTAACGGACTAAGACTGCACATACATAACAGCATAGAGTAGCGATGGGCTGACCACCTACCACGTTGAGAATATATTACAATAAAAATCCGAACGATGTTAATATTTTGCCCTTTGACAAATTTAAGACACATGTTAAGGACAGACTTTTAGAAAAGCGCTATTACACTGTAAGCGATTACATCAATGACAAAAATGCATGGAATTAACATTCTTATGGTTTCGCACACATATTGTTCTAAAGCGTTCATAGTGCCCTTCGATAACAATACATGTCGATCGAAGATAGTGCCCGAGTAAAACTTTTGGATTCTCTTTTGTTTTTAAATTTTCTTTTTTTATATAATTCTTTTATGATTATTGATTGTATAATTTGGTAACGACATATTGTTTTGTAAATGTCGTTACTTCTATATTATTATAAAGCTGTGGAGTTTCTTGCGCCCGTTCTTCTTCACAGCTAAAAGACATCCTAAATGGGCTTGCCCATCCATCCATATAGAGAAGTAAATTAAATTAGACAATTCAAAATGCTCATTTTAAGATTACTTATTAAAGTAATTGTTACGGCGAAGGGCGTTCGCCGTAACAGCGACGGAATAAAAGATGTGGGTTGGGTAGGTTATGGATAGTGAAGTACTTACAGGGATACACAGGAACCTGGAGACGAGCTGACCACGGGCGGCGAGGTAAGTTGGTTTCCTGGCGCACAGTCACTACACTGAACAATTCACTAGGGGGCACTGGTTCGTTAGGCGTTAGAGGGGAGCTGGTAGTCCGAGCTCCGTAACTGCACACACATGCTATTTCGAGGGCTCGTATTTTGTGGGCGTCTCGCGGTAGCTAGCAGACAGACTCACTCACTCGCCGGCCGCGTCGTTCCTTCACCTGCTGCGCGCCAACTTCGCGATACAACGCTAGATGGCGCTAGGCGTATCTTAATACGCTTACAAGACGTCTCGCCCGTGGCGAGTACATCTTCCACAGGGTGGGCTCATCCAGAGGGAGCCTGGCAATCTTGAACACAGGCCTCCGGAGGTGTCCATTGGCGGTGTCCAGGTCCACCACCCGCACGACGCCATCCTTCCCAGGCATTGTGCGAGTAATGCGCCCCAGTCTCCATTGAAGGGCAGGCAGGTTGTCCTCCTTGATGAGGACGAGCTCGCCAACTCGGGGAGGGGAGGATGGGGACAACCATTTGGAGTGGGTTTGGAGTGTGTGGAGGTAGGACTGGGTCTACAGCGTCCAGAAGCGCTGGGAAAGGGCCTGTACCATCTGGAATCGCCTACGTGTGGAGATCGGCCTATCTTCCACGGATAGTTCGGGAAGGGCCGTTAGTGGGCGGCCTATAATGAAATGTCCGGCCGTAAGCGGCTCAAAGTCTGAAGGATCAGACGAAAGTGGGCAGAGAGGTCTAGAGTTAAGGACAGCTTCGGTTCGTGCTAAAAGTGTAGAGAATTCCTCGAATGTGAGGTGCTGTTCGCCAATTACGCGATATAAAAGTTGCTTTGTTGATTTTACGCTGATCTCATGTAACGCACCGAACCATGGGCCCTTAGGGACGTTCAACAACCAAGTAATGTGCTGACCAGCGAGCTTGTGCGCAATCGTGTCATTATTCAAGGCAAGAAAGTTTTGTACTTCAATGAGCTGATTTCTACCGCCTACATAATTTGTACCGCAGTCCGAGCGGATGAGAACCGGGGCACCGCGGCGTGCTATAAAACGCTGTAACGCCGCGAGGAACGCTTCCGTGCTGAGGTCCGAGACCGGTTCCAAATGAACCGCCTTAGTGGAGAGGCACACGAATATACAAAAGTACGCTTTTAAGAGTTTAACATTACGTAGGGTACTAGATTTAACGAGGAATGGGCCGGCAAAATCGGTCGTGACTTGACTAAATACTGGCTGAGGCGTAACTCTATCGGCTGGCAGGTCGGCCATGAAGGGCGCTTGCGGCTGGGCCCGGCATCGAAAGCATCTAATGCATTTAAAGACTCGGTGTCTAATAATACGGCGCGCGGACAATATCCAAAATTGTTGGCGTAGGATTGCGTGTAAGGTGTCAGCGCCAGGGTGGCAGTGTATTTTGTGGTAGTGGTCAATGATGAGGTCTACAAGTGGGCTAGAGCTGGGAAGTATGAGCGGATGCTGCGCGTCATATCGGATAGACGCATGAGACAGTCGTCCACCAACTCTAAGGAGCTCATCTTTAATGAAAGGTGACAGCCGCTGGAGTCTGACGGAGCAGATTTTGCCAGTTTGAAGGCGGTGGATGTCCTCTGCAAACTCATTGTGCTGAACACTGCGTACCCAGTAAAGTAGGGCCTCCCTTCGTTCACTGACGTACAAGGGGCCTGAGCGTCGCGAATCTGGGTGGTGTCTGCAGTTGTGCAGAAAGCGTTTTAGACAGGCTGTCACTCCGACGAGCTTGTCTAGTGAACTGAACCGAGTGAGCAGGTCAAAGTCAAGACCGGGCACTGTGACCAGTGACGGGACGTGTTTGGGCTTAAGACCGGGCAGGGCGTGATGGCCCAGAGCTAAAGGCATCGCAGGCCAAGACTCACAAGGCTGTCTAAGCCACGTGGGAGACCACCATAAGTCGTGGGCTGACAGGGATTGCGCAGACATCCCTCTGCTTGCTCAATCTGCCGGGTTGAGCTCGGAAGGTACGTGTCGCCAGGTACATTCTGGTGAGCCTGAGCTGATTTTGACTACCCTGTTGGCTTCAAAGGGTTGAAGACGGTGAGGCGGTGTATTGAGCCAGGCCAGGACTATCGTACTGTCTGACCAACATATGTGTTGTTGTATGCTGATATGGGCCGATAACTGAACTGACACACGCATCATGAGCTGGGAGAGTAGAGTGGCGGCCGACAACTCTAACTTGGGGATTGTGAGGCGATTCTTGATTGGTGCGACTCGCGACTTGGCGACAATCAAGTGGACCAAAGTATCTCCGGAGGTATCGAGCTCATGGAGGTAAACAACGGCGGCAAACCCGGCTTCAGAGGCATCTGCAAACCCGTGAAGCGAGTATGCAGCTGAGCCTTTGTTTGCACAAATGTGCCGAGGGAAGCGAATGCTAGACAACAGCGGCAGATCCTCTGAGATGTGGTGCCACTCCGTTTGTACTTCAGAGGGAGTGGGCTCATACCATTCCAGCTTCAGTAGCCACAATTGCTAAAACAACAGCTTTGCGCGGAAGATAACGGGAGAAACCCAGCCATTGGGTCATAAAGTGAGGCTACGGTGCTTAAAATAGACCGCTTTGTGACATGTGTGATGGGGGGCAGAGAGATGCGGTAGGTGAACTCGTCTGACTGAGGGCTCCACTGTATACCCAAGACCTTAATAGACGTGGACTCTGGGTTCATGTCGAAGTCCTTGGGCATGTCGCATTGGTTGTCGGGAAATCTCTCGAGCAGCTTAGGCGAGTTAGATGTCCACTTACTGAGCTGAAAGCCGCCTAGGTCTAGCAGACTTATCAACTCGTCCTGGAGTGCTTGGGCGGATTCAACTGTGTCATGACTACACAAGATGTCATCAACGAAGATAGACTTGCGAAGAACCTGAGCGGCTCCAGGGTAGCGATGGCCTTCATCTTCAGCTAGCTGAAGCAGAGTGCGGATTGCATGGTATGGGCTTGATCTTAAGCCGTAGGTGACTGTATTGAGGGCGTAGGTGAGCAGAGGGTGATCTGGTGAGGACCGCCATAGTATCAGCTGATACCGTCTCTGGTCTGGGGCAACCAGCACATTTCTGAACATCCTCTGGATGTCAGTGCTGAAAACGACTGGATGCGTTCTGAAGGACATGATGATGTCCACAATGTCCTGTTGAAGGGCGGGGCCTGTGTGTAGGCATTCATTTATGCTGACACCATTGGAGTTTTTGCAGCTACCATCAAAAACAATGCGCAGCTTATCCGACCCTGACTTAAATACGCCATGGTGAGGGATGTAGAAGTGAGGTTTATGGGCGAATGTATTTGGGTGACAGGGAGCCATGTGCCCTAAGTCGATGTATTCGGCCATCAAGTCGACGTATTTAGAACGCAGAGACGGGTTCGCCATTAGCTTCTTCTCAATATTGAGGAATCTGCGTAATGCGATAGGGTGAGTTTTACCTAGTTGAGGGGCGTCCTTTAGAAAGGGCAGAGCGACCGCATATCTGCCTGAGGGATCGCTTATAGTGGTAGAGCGGAAGATTTCCTCGCATTGTTCCTCCAGGGGATCATTATGAGTGTGAGATTGAGGGAGGGGCTCCTCAGACTCCCAGAACCTTTCCAGACTCTGACGTATGTCCTGGGCTGATTCAGCTGAGTCTGGTTGTGAGCTAACGACGTGAGCTGAGTTAACCTGCTGCGCCGGCTGCGCATACAATTCCTCAATGGGTCCTATCAACGCGAAGTCGAAAATCGTGCCGAAGGCTATGGGCTTGCCCGGACCCAACGAGACCTTAGTCCCGTCCAACACCTGGCCAAGAACGTCCGACCCCAATAAGAGGTCGATCGGGGCTGGTGTGTGGTAAAGCTGGTCAGCCAATGGCACGGGTGGCTGGCCTAGTACGTGGGAAATGTTTGGTACCTTCTCTAAGGGAAGGTAGCCAGTGACGTTTTTTAAAATGTGAGCTGTGGCAGTGATTATCATTGTGAGTGGGTCGGCATACTATTGTTATTGCCGCCTTTGACTCATGTTTGTGCTGATTCCCAACTCCTGTATTTTTTAAAGAAGTGGGTTTTGATGGCAGGTTCAAAAGTCGTGCCATGCGTGACGTTATTAATGTCAGCATACTGCCACAGTCCAATAAAGCTCTGGCTGTGTGAAGATGTCCATGTACGTCCGCGACTCTTAGTGAGACGGTTGGCAACAAAATGGGTGTGCCAGTGGGCACAGAAGGTGAGTGAGCTGATTGAGTATCAGCTGAAATTGTATGAGCTGAGTATGTATCAACTGTGTGGGCATGGGTTGACTGGGCATGGGCTAAATCTACCTCTTCGCTAGAGTGCTCCGCGATAGTTGGGAGTCATAATTGCTGGCGGCGTTCGCGGGGCCTGCGGGGCAAAAACTCCAATGGAATCCGCATATATCGAATTTGGCCGGCAAACTCAGTTCAGCAGCATATGCGATTAGAAAGATTAGACAACTAACAGATGTAGAAACTGCTAGGACTGTTTACTTTAGTTATTTTCATAGTGTCATGTCGTATGGCGTCCTTCTGTGGGGAACAACGGCTGATGTTAAAACTATATTTATTTTACAGAAACGAGCAATAAGAACCATTTATAGACTGGGATCGCGAACTTCTTTGAGAAATATTTTTAAGGAAGTTGGTGTTCTTACTGTTGCATCGTAGTATATTTATAATTGTATAGTTTTTGTGCGTTGCAATATTAACACTTTTTCTAAACACGGTGATGTACACAATTTCAATACTAGAAATAAGTCAAAACTAGTAATGCCACTGTTTAGGTTACAAAAGGTTCTCGGCTCTTTCTTGGGGCAAGGTATACACTATTATAATAAAATACCAAGTACTATACTAGATTTACCTTTAGATAAGTTTAAGAATCATGTAAAATCTTGTTTACTTAGGAAAGGTTATTACACAGTCAAGGAATATTTAGAAGACAAAACAGCCTGGTTATAATAATATATTAACATTGTTTTTTTTCTTAATCCATTGTCTTTTATGACATTACATAACTGATTGTATAATTTGGTAACGACATGTTGTTTTGTAAATGTCGTTACTTCTATATTATTTTAAAGCTGTGGAGTTTCTTGTGCCCGTTCTTCTCCACAGCTAAAAGACTTCCTGAATGGGTGGGGTGGGTGGGTGGGTTCCTATGCCTATCCATCCATCCATAAAAAAATAAATTTAGACGATTCAAAATGCTTAATTTAAGCTTACTGAATAAAGATATATTGATTTTAATTTTGATTTTTTTACGGGGGTTTAGCCTGTGCGGGTTCGTGCCGCCTGCTGTGTGGGACGCTCCCTCGAGTGCTCTGTCAGCTGTGGTGGGGGTACATGTACAGACGACGAATGAGCTGAGTGCGTTGGGCCGTCTGGTCGATGGAGGGACGTGTGGTGGTTCGAGCTCCCACAGTCCTTGCATGCCCCCCTTGACCTGCACTCGCTCTCGTAGTGACGGCCGAGACAACGCTGGCAGCGCTCGCGTGCCTGTACAAAGTCCCAACGGCCCTGTGTTGGCTGGGCATTGTACCATCTGCACGTCATGAGCGTATGTCCCCTAGTGGCACAATAGGGACAGTAGGACGTCGAGCGTGAGGAAGAGGACGAGGACGATGATGAGGAGCAGTTTTGCTGGAAGGCCGAGTAGACGGGGAAGGGCTGACTGCGAGCCGGGGAGGTGGATGGGCGGTGACGCATTTGCTGCGCTGGGCGGAACGGTTGGTGAGTAGGCTGATCATAGGCGCGGTGAGGCGATGAAGCTGAGGAGCGGCCACGGTAATAGTCGGGCTGTTGCTGAGCCACCTGAGCATAAGTGTGATGGGGCAACTGAGGAGGCGCGCGGCTACGAGAAGGGCCGGGCAGGGCGTGAATGGGCTGCGGCTGGGCTATGTTGGAGAACTCTGTCTCCACACAGCGCGCGTGCTCCTCGAGGTAGGAGATAAGGTCCCTTAACGTGGGCAGGGTGTTACTAGACCCGTGCCTGCGTTCAAATAGCGTGCGGAGCTCGCCCTTGAGCTTCCGCACCACTATTGACACAAACACGTAGTCAGATAGGGCAGATCTAAATTGTTGAGGGCACACTTAGCCGATATGAGCGGCGTAAGGAACAGTGTGCGGATGTTCGAGCGCGTATGGATGCTTGGCAGCCCCAGGATGATGTCCACAAAACTATCAATGAGAACCCGGCGGTTCTCGCACCGCTTGGTGAGGATGTCCATGGCCACGGCAAAATTCTCATTGGTGACCTTTAAGTGGGATACCATACTTAATGCCTCACCGCTGAGACTTGAGAATAGGTAGTGGAGCTTGACTGCGTCCGACAGTGTCGCCATGTCGTCAGTAAGACTCCTAAACAGCGCAATGAAGGAGGGCCAGTCCTCCACTTTTGAGCTGAACCTGGGCAGCGCTATCTTGGGGAGGACGGCTGTGGGCGTATTGACGCCGAAACTGGGCTGAGCGCTATGGGTTGTGGATGACGTGGAAGAGGTTGAGATTTCCTCCCTAGCCATAAGTATCCCCAGGTACGCTCCGGAGGCTTTTGTGTGGTTCTCAGTGTATGTCTTCTCGGTCTTCTCGTCCAGGTCCTCCTCGTCAAGAATGCTATAATACACTGCGTCCGTTTGATTTAGATTATTTTTGAGAACATATCATTGTGCAGTCATTGTTTGGTGAAGCATGGACTGTCGCTGTCGACTCTTTTGCGATCCTCATTGCCTAGTCTGACCCTTCGAGTATATTCAATGTTTGTCGAATCTTATGAAATAGTTGGGTCAGACAAGGGCAAAATAAGTCTACATGTTCACACACTGTAGGCACACTTATTTTCAGACTTGTTTACTAAAAATACTACCACCCCACTGGTCCCTTGGGTGTCCCTTCCTTGGGTGTCCCTTCCTTGGGTGTCGTAAAAGGCGACTTACGAACTAAAGACTGCACATACATCCAACTGTATAGTGGCAATGGGCTCACCACCTGTCACGCTAAGCACATGTGCAGTCGCTGTTTGGTGAAAAGTGGACTATGGCAGAGGACTGCTTTTGCGGTCCTCATTGCCTAGTTTCTGACTAACCCGTATATATATATAGTCGTGATTATATGTATGTATGTATTGTTTTCTAAGGTTTACGCGAGCACTACATATTGAAATGAAACACTTTTTTCGGATCTAACTCGCGTTTATAACAATCTAGGGTTTTGTTTTTAGTTCTAAAGTTTATCGCCTTTAAAACAAGTTTACGATCCTCACGGGGTTAATGGTAACTACCATATTAAAACCAGACACAAATATTATCCACTACACGCAACCGACTGTCATTTCATCCACATCACCTTGATGGATAGCGGTCTACTGTGCGTTTTTCACGAAATTTCTTGCCTCGAACTACAGTGTTATGGAACTAACTCTCGGCGGCGGTATTTTTGAACCGTTACGACTAAGGGATCTTCAAGAAACGAGCCTATTCCTTCCTTAAAGGCCGGCAACGTGTCTGCGATTCCTCTGGTTTTGGTGGTCCCTATCTACTGACCTCTATAGATAAGGTATCGCAGCTGGAACTACGGGTCCGGCTGTGTTTTTCAGGGGTACTACGGGGTTCCGGTTCATGCCCCCCGCTGGCTGTGCCTTGACCGGCCTTCGGCAGGATGTGCGTTTCATTTTGTTTGAAAACCAAAATTGTTTTTAATAAATTTAAAACTTTAAATAGAATCAGTACTTAAGTAAAATGAGTGTGAAACGTAGCCCACAAAATAGACACACAGGATCCATTCCTGCGAGAAAAAGGACAATCCCGGACGGCGAGAATATCACCTCAGCGGAGTTTCAACGAGAATTAACTAATTCTCTAGCAAGTTTCCGTACAGAGCTCCGGGATACCTTGTCGGAATTCCAAACCAACGTTATGTCTTCCTTTAGGGACCTTTTAGACAAACAGAACAACAACATTAATAAACTGCATGAAGATCTTAGTACTGTTAAAAAGGAAATCCTTGCTATAAAACTAAGTAACGACCACTTGCAGGAAGGACAAAAAGCCTTGTCGTCTACAATGAGCGATATAGAGAAAGAAAGCAAAGTGACTAATACAAGGATTTGTAATTTGGAAAAGGACCTAACCACCACAAAACAAACGATTTCAACACTATCCGAACAGCTGCGAGTTAAAGAACAACATGACCGTGTGAATAATCTAGAAATAGCAGGAATACCACTTAATAAAGGAGAAAATCTGTACAATATCATCAGTAAAATGGCATGCAAGGTGGGTTTTACTTTGGTACCCACCGACATTGATTATATTCACCGTGTCAGGCGCTTCACGAGTCAAAATAACCAACCTAACAGCGAGAAACCTTTGGCCTCTCACATCCCAAATATCATAGTGAGGTTCACGCAAAGAATGCGAAAAAGTAATATGTTGGCTGCAGTACGCGCTCGTCGAGGATTGACCACGGCCGACCTCGACCTAGATGGAGAAGCTCGTCCGGTGTTTGTTAATGATCACCTCGCTCCTCTCAATAAATTACTATATAGCAAAGCTCGCAAGATAGGCAGAGAATCTGGTTATAAGTATATCTGGTTAAACGAATGTAAGATTTTCATGCGCAAAAATGATACCTCAAAAGCAATACTTATCTCTAACGAAAGTGATTTATATAATAAAATAAAATGACTAGCTTCATCGAACTTATTAAACAAACATCGAACATCGCTATACGTCATGTTGTTACTGTTATTTATCTATTTTATAACCCTAATGATATATTGTGAAATTCATAAATACAAACTAAATTTATTTCTTTATGTCAACTTAAACTATATTGCAATGTTATTTGGTGTGTATTACTTAACGGCAAAGGCAATTGTTTTTGTTTTTTTGTCTCATGGTTGTGTTTTTACTTACGCTTTTCTTAATTATTATCATAACAATTTTTGTTGGTATTACAAGGGTACTTTTAAAACAAAAAGATGTGTAGATCTCTGGTTTATGTATCTGTTAAAACTAGCTTGCATTAACACTTTTAATGTAAACGGAATGTCACTTAACTTAATTTATACACCTTTTACTGTTCGACTGCCTAATTATTACTATTATATTACCTCATTAATACAATATGTTTTTTCTTATAGATGCAACATTTCGATAAAAATTTATCGTTGTCTAATTGTAAAGAAACATAATAAACTTCATGTAATAAAAAATGTGGTACAAAATTTATCTTATTTATCAATACATTATTTATCCTTTTTCTAAAATGATGACTGACAATATTTCCATTTATTATCAAAACGTGCGTGGCTTGCGGACAAAGTCACATGACTTTTTTCGTAATGTTCTTAATAGTGACTACGATGTAATTTGCATTACTGAATCTTGGTTGAATGATTCTTTTTTCAATACAGAATATTTCGATTCCCGGTTCGAGGTATTTAGATGCGATCGCGATTCATTGGTGAGCGAGTGTATACGGGGTGGCGGCGTTATTATTGCCGTGCGGCGCGATTTAAGCCCAACATTGCGGACGACCTGGTGCGCGCCTGCCCCAGCTGACGAGCTGTGGGTGAGCGTGCCCCTGGGCGCTTGCACCTCCACCACTGCCCCCCAGATGCGCTCACGCTGCAATAGAAACGATAATAAAGATCTACAAATAGCATGCACATATATACCCCACGGTAGCAGGCACGAATCATTGTTGACATCCTTCTATGACAGGGCGTGCGAAATCACACACGCGCATCCAAATGATATGTTTCTTGTATTAGGAGATTATAATGTTACGCATGCTAACTGGTATTATGACGATGACTCTCAAAGTATGAATATTCGCACATGTAGCGATAATCTCGCAATAATCACTGCCGATTTTTTAAGTATGTCGCTTTTACAACAATATAGTTCGGAATTCAATACTAACAATAGGCTATTAGACCTTGTTTTTTGTAGTGATTCATGCAGTGTAACCTCCTGTGAATATCCTTTGGTCCCGGAAGATGCTCATCATAAAGCGCTCGATATATACCTTCCTGTTTGTATGCCTAGCCCTCTTAAAGATAATAAATATATTAAAAAACTTTTTTTCCAAGCTGATTTTGATGCAATATGCTCGGGACTTCGGTCAACTGATTGGAATAAAACTTTCTCAGCAATGGATGATGTTAACCGTATGACTGAATATTTCTATGACGTACGTACGATCTTATTGACAGGCATGTACCTACATGTAGACTCTCTGATAGTAGTAAATACCCTCCTTGGTATACTCGACCTCTTATAAAACTAACTAATGAGAAGCGAAAATTCCACAAAAAATGGAAGAAATACGGCAATAGTAGGGACTACCAAACTTTCTCAATTCTTAGATCTAGGCTACGTAAGATGGAGAGCGACTGTCGCACCATGTACCATACGCTTTCTGAAGAAAGGATCAGGGCAAATCCGCATTACTTTTGGGCATATGTAAAATCAAAAAACCAAGCTGGAGACATTCCACAAAAAATGATTTATAATGGCAAAATACTCTCCAGTGGTGAAGAAATTTGTGAATCATTCAATGAACATTTCCAGTCAGTGTTTCTAAACTCCACTCCCAATCAAAACAGCGCTCCTCATTGTGGTAACACTTATTTTAATGTCAATACTACTGTTGATATAAACTCAATCAACCTTGATGTAGAACTCATTCTTAAGGAACTAAAGAGCGTTAACATTCACAAAGGAGCGGGACCAGATAATGTACATCCTATCCTTATTTACAAATGTGCCGGGGAGCTTTCGGAACCAATTTCTTATATCTTTCAGGTATCTATGAAAACCGGTGTTTTTCCCATAGTTTGGAAGAGAGCTCTTATTACGCCGATCCCTAAAAACAATCACAAAGATTTAATTACACAATACCGACCTATCTCTAAATTATGCGTAATAGGCAAAGTGTTTGAGAAAATTGTCACTACTCAGTTGTCCGACTCTGTCCGAAATCATATCACTGAAAACCAGCATGGTTTTATTAAGTATCGCGGGGTTGATAGTAATATGTTGGTGTTTACGGACTTTTTGTTGCGTGCTATGGATCAGGGCTACCAGGTAGATGTCGTGTACACTGATTTCTCTAAGGCATTCGACAAAATAAATCACGAACTTCTAATTAAGAAACTTCTGAATATCGGTGTGCATGGCTGAGACAGCCATGCACACCGATATTCAGAGATTCCTCCTTAGATGGATCGATTCTTATATCCGTAATCGCAGTCAGGCAGTTCGTCTCAAGGGTTACATGTCTAACTATTTAAGGGTGTATTTCTGGCGTGCCTCAAGGATCCCATCTCGGGCCACTGCTATTTTCATTATATATAAACGACATAGGTGATACCCTTAATAACACCAGTCATCTGCTATATGCAGATGATACCAAACTCTTTAGAATGGTGACTAACCTTGACGATTGCCGAAAACTGCAAACAGATATTAATGCCTTATCAGCTTACTGCAATCATAATCAACTGTTCCTTAATGTTGACAAGTGCCAAATCATAACATACACTCGTAAAACAACACCTATATTATATGGATACACCCTTGATAATAATTAATAATAATTTAAGACGAGTCAAACACGTTCGAGATTTAGGAATAATATTGGATGATCAACTGTCTTTTAATCTTCACATTGACTCGATAATTAAACGAGCATTTAAGAGTTTGGGGTTCATAAATAGAATCACTAAGCCTTTTAAGAGAGTAGTAACGCTGAGAGTTCTATATTTCTCATTCGTCAGGTCTATTCTCGACTTTGGATGTGTTATTTGGAGTCCCTATTACCAGATTCACGTCGATAGAATAGAAAAAGTACAAAGAAAAATTATAAAGATTTTGAATTTTCGGCGTGATCACATAAGTGAATCCTATGACGACTCTTTAGAACGCGATAAACTTCTCAGTTTACATAACAGACGAAAATATTTCGACTTAGTCTTTCTCCACAAAATTCTCAACAACCATATTGACAGTCCTACACTGCTGTCTAAAATTAACTTTATTAATAAAGCTCGCTTGCCCGCTCGCCCCAATCGTATATTAAACTGTTTTGTACCACCCCGTCTTCGAAAGAATTACACTCGTCATTGTTTCATACATCGATGTATTTGCATGTACGAGTATAAGAAAGATTTTAGTGACAGCGATCTTTTTAGCATTTCTGTAAACTCTTTTAAAAAGGTGGTATTCCAGAGATTAATTAGTAGAACAATCAATCTCACATAATTTTTGAGTGGTAATTTGAGTTGTAAATGTTTATCAACACTATTTACCTAAGCTATACATGTATGTTATTAATTAGGAAATTAATACCCCCCATAGCTTTTATATGTAATATAATTGTTAAACCTTTTCGGCACTCTTTGTCTTTTAATATGTTCAATATATACTCTAACATATTTTTTGTTGAATGACTGTATGTGCCAAAATAAATTGAAAAAAAAAAAAAAAAAAAAAAGGATTCGGACGTGGGTTGGACTCGTAGTGGCTTGTGGTTAGCTGTAGAGTTTAGGAATGTTCGTTTGTCCTGGTATTGTGTGCCAGGACTTCCAAACTCGCGCACAGCGAGCGGGGCCTAGTAGCGGTCTCTGTGAGGCCAGCAGCGAAAAGTCTTGGGGGGAACGTGAGTTTCCCTTATAGTTGGCAGTTTTGTCCGATGGTTCTCATTGGACATTGGTGTTGACATCTCCGGTACTAGTCTGGAGAACTAGTTGAGGCGGCCCCCTAGATGCCGTAGCCTCCGGTCCAGCCAGCCACGTAGGACGTGGGAACCGGCTAGGCGTCCGGACGGGTTCCGAGAAGTGAGTGTGCATACTACTCCGCGACCAAGGTGGACACTTGGGAGTTGACTTTAGAGTCGACGACCCGAGCTGTGGCAACTGCGAGTTGTGCCCTTCGTGCAACGAGAAGTGAGCGTGCTTGACAGCTCCGGTTACCTTTCTGCACAAAGGCAGTGAACTACACCTGTTCACGGGGAAACTCTCCCGAGACACTAGTCTTATAAGTACTGAATGAAGAGCGCGCTTCGGCGGGCACTGATTTGGCGTCAAGACCTAACGCAGATGGTCTCCTGCGCGAGTATTTTACTGGCGCAGGGACGTCTGGCACTTCTTGCATAACCTAGCGGTTGGTCTCGAGGCGCCAGTACAAATAAAACTTAGTGATGTAAGGACCTCTCCTCCTCCATGTCCTTTGATTTTGCGGGTGTCCATGGGCGGCGGTGATTACTTTCCATGAGGTGACCCGCTTGCTCGTTTGCCTCCTTCTGCTATAAAAAAGTAATAATATTAAGGCTACACAAATATTGGTAAAGTAAAGTAAAATGCAGCCTGTATAGTGTCCCACTGCTGGGCAAAGGCCTCCATCATTGAAATCAAGTCATCGCTACAATGGATGGGCATTGGCTGAATCCCCACGCTTGCCAAATGCGGGTCGATGATCATAAACCCGGGGTAGGCATAGATAAATCCGAAAACACACTTTGCTTGACCTGGGAATTGCACCCGGGACCACCGAGAGCCGAGCGCTTGAACACTCGGCCACAGACTCAGATATTACATAAATCACGACTATTATCCCCGAAGGTTTAGTTAGAGACTAGGCAATGAGGACCGTAAAAGCAGTCCACTACCATAGCCCACTTTTAACCAAATAGCGACTGCACACCTGCTCAGCGTGACAAGTGGTGAGCCAATCGCCGCTCTATGCTGTTAGATGTATGAGCAGTCTTTAGTCCGTTAGTCTTCTTTTACGACACTCAAGAGAAGAGAGAGGGTGGTAGTATTCTTTCACCGCTACGCGATCGCGACACGTGTATCACAAACAATCTTAGTCTTTAGGTACTGGGTACTGATGTCAGGAGTGTATTCATTTGTTTAACACTCGTATACTGTGGACTGTGGCAGAGTTCTGCTTTTGCCTGGTATCTAATTAACCCTTTAGGAAAATAGTCGTGAGTATGCCTATATATGTAAAGCCCTTGCATGTATGTATGTAAACATTTTAAAGAACCTTCGTCCCTCGCCTCCGCTGGTTCGCCATTCTCCCTAACAATACGTCCCCAATGCGCCGTAATTCTTCGCAACTTTATTTTCACGATATGAAACTTTGTCCACAATGCCATTTCGTCGTATAACCTTATTATTTTCGAAGTGGGCCAACATTAGCGACTATTTTGTATCGAGATAATTGCCTATAAATCGTTTTCTGTGCAAAACAAAGGCCACTATGAAATGGTTCGAAATTGTTTAAAGTTTTTGTAGTAAGTTTATATTAGAAGTATTCTAGAAGTTCTTTAAAAAGTGTTGATGACGTAACCTAGAAATATATAATTGATGGGAACGCACTTACGAGCGTATTTACAGTAAGTGCTCTTCAGGGCAAAGAGCTTCTCTGTTGACAAAAATACAAGATGATGTTAACAAAAAAATGTTGTCGATGACTCCATTTAAAATTTGTATAACTAACTTATATTCTAACCTAACTAAAGAATAAAGCAAATAAACAGTTTGGTATAACTTGAAAAAAAAATACTGTTAAAATTTTGATGATTCAACCACTTTTCTAAAACTATCCGCACCAAGAAGGTAACCACAGCCACGAAGTTAAAAATAATCTGATAATGCCACTTTTCCCATTGTCTTTTATATGTAAAACACGCCAGGTCGCGAAAGCAACATAAATTTTAGAATAAAATTTTCTACCTCTGTAATGTTGGCTGTAAATTCTTTAGACGCCTTCGCTTAAAGTCCGACTTTAATGCAATCTTGGGAACTAAAACTCAATTTCGAGAACAATATTTTCTAGCTATTTTGTTATAATATTTCCCCGACAGTTCGCATTTATTACAAAAGCGAACGTGCTCCAATTGATATAAAGTCTACAATCGAATACTTGAGTTTTGTATGTGATTTGATAGGTACATTTGGCAAGCCGCATCAATGGGACGTCTAAAATATACATACTTATAATATATTTACGACTGTTATCCCCGAAGGGTTAGTCAGAGACTAGGCAATGAGGACCGTAAAAACAGTCCTCTCCCATAGTCCACTTTTCCTAAAATAGCGACATGTGCTCAGCGTGACAGGAGGTGAGCCCATCGCCGCTCTAAGCTGTTGGATGTATGTGCAGTCTTTGGTCCGTTAGTCGCCTTTTACGACGCCCAATGGAAGAAAGGGAGTGGTAGTATTCTTTCACCGCTACACGACACGGTCTATAATTTTGTAAGCTTTCTCGATTCATTAATTTAAGTATAATGGTCACTCCTTGTGCTGTTGAACATGCGAGAAAACCTGTGTCCAGAAGTAGTATATTTATAAGCTAAAGATAATTATAATGGTCTGGTAGCTGATTGTAGGTAGCTGCTTGAACGTAGATTGTACAACAAAATAGGAGTTTCTTTCGCAACTCATTAGGTATCTCATAGGATACAACGACGGCTGTAAGGTTAAGATCGCATTGATTTGCAATTCAAATTCTCGTCTGCCCAGACCTGGTACCATTAAGGGTCCCATGTGAATGGGGCGTGAGTTTCACGAAATGTTTTTATGTAAAATGTGGGACGGCGGCACTCGGCGCTCCGTGTACGAATTTAAAAATTATTTTCCACATCACCCAAATGGAAATCGTGTTAAAACACAAGATGTGCGCAAAGTTCGTTGGGCGAATGCTTTTAAGCGGCGCGACACGGTGTTTAAGAGATATTTTTACGCAACTCATTTTTTCGGTTTTGTGTAACAGCGAAGATTTTATTTGCAAATGCACAGCGAAGCATGGAATTGACCCAAAGTGAAAACGTTAACTCATAAGTAGCTTTTTAGGTTTGTTCCAAATGGTTTGTGATTTTTATTTATTTTTACTATGTATAATGTTAGGTAGTTAATAACATTAGTTATGTTTGTAATGTAATCTTCAAACAAAGAAGAACTCGAAGTCAAATCTGTTAGTTGTTGAAACACAATAGTTAGTTAGCATAACTAACATTGTTGTAGTGCAAGTTGAACGGAAAAAGTATTAATTAAACACTTTTATTACTACCAATGTCGTCGTTTTGTAGTCACAGAACGGCAGGTATGCTAATTGGAATACTTTTTATGACACTTTTCGCAACATAACTACCCTTCATCCACTAAAGTTTCGTTGAGTTTCGTCACAAATTATTAACTTGTATATTTCGAACCGAACAACTGCTACATTAAGGAAAACGAAGTTACACACAGACACCGAAGGCATCACGCGTGCAACGCACCCTGAACCTTCAGTTCTCATGCCTCTATGCTATGTAATTCCACTGGATCTAGTATCATTGAAACGCGCGCGATGCTAGCTTTTGTAGCTTTAGATCTTTCGTTTTGCCCTATAATTTATCTAAATTTTTTTATGGTGCTACGGCATAGCACCATAAAAAAATGTTGGTTCTAAGCCGGAAATTCAGCATACCTGCTTTAATTTTACTTGATATGGTAGATACTTTTTTATTATTTATTATGTAATATGTACACTGTTGGTATGCCAACATACTTGTACAGCATAAAAATAAAACCATATAAGTTTGTGGTCTGATATGTACGTACACCTATTAAAAGTATATACAGCAAATCAAAATTCTATGTAAGTACAAATAATACTATGTACGTATAAACAAGAAATTCTTTACAGCGATATAAAGCGAGATTAAAGAAGACAAAATGTATAATTAAAAAATTAAAACAGAAGCCATTAACAACCAATAATAAATAACAAAGATAAAGCATTTTGGACCGTGAGGGGTCCCTATGCAAGTACTTCCAGCACCTTTTCTTAAAGGTGGGCAGAGAATCATGGAAAATATCCAGATTGTCCACCCTACCGTTAATTGTGTTATAGGTATTCTGTGCAAATTCTTATTAGTAGAGAATTACTTCTAACATTAGTTTTCACCAATGGCGTTGAGAATAACCTGACTATAGCATGTCGTGATAACCAGGGTATTTTTTAACTAATGCGCTAAAGAATATTGGGACATTTAATTTTGTAGTTTACTACCTTGCAAAAAAACCAGATTGTACATCATTCGGCGAGTACGCAATGACTGCTTAATATAGGAATCGAGACGTTGGTTGTAAGTGCATTGATGAGAGATACCGCTCGAGACATAGGCCAAGTGCCTTGTGAATGCGCGTTGAATGCTTTCAACCCGCTGTGAAGAACACTATATACAGGGCTCCAGACAATACAACAATATTCCAGGTGACTTTATATGCTGGAAGGCAGCAATACAAAATAATGCAGCCTGACGACTGAATCAGGTATTAGGGGAGTCGATAACCTAACGGCTTCTGGGGAGAATACTAAAACTACAGAATTGGGCTATAATAATTGGGTTATAAATAATTCAAAAAACATACAAAATGACGATATACATAAATTGAGGTATAATTTCCTTATAAGCGCTTCTTAAATAACGTTAAAGTCGAAGGTAGCAAATTACTCAGGGATCATAACACGATCTGAGTCATCTGACGTCACGGAGCAAATAAATAGTCTGACATATTCTTAGAACTATTCTATTCTAACACCCCCTCTCTTCCCTTAGGTGTCGTAAAAGGTGACTAACGAACTAAAGACTGCACATACATCCAACATCATAGGGCGGCGATGGGTTTACCACTTGTCACGCTTAGCACAATTTATGCAGTCGCTATTTGGTGAAAAGTGGACTATGGCAGAGGACTGCTTTTGCGGTCCTCATTGCCTAGTCTCTAACTAACCCTTTGGGGATAATAGTCGTGTTTATGTGTATGTATGTATATTCTTAAAATGGCACAACCGCTGCATTAAAGAGACGATGAAGCCACATACTACGTCATTAGAGGTCATAATTTCCGTGACTGCGGATGTTTAATAGGGCAATTCAGCCGATACAGACTTCAGGAGCCAATAGCTATCGACGTAAGAAGCGAGGGCAGGGAGCCAACAGCATTTTGTATACGAAGCCTCGTACAGGATAGTTAGGGATACTTTTCTTTTTTGCGTAAAAGACGCATACGGTTTATCGGGGTTGCTTTTGAATCAGTTGTAAGTATGTAAATTAGGTTTTGAGAGGAAATAAAGCAAATGTATGTGGGAGGATAGAGCAAACGGTAAACAGTGCGGTCTCTGCCTACTTCTTATTGAAAGATTATGTAAAAGACAAATATGTATGGACACAGTGCATGTACGAGCATAACTTATAGTTATTGTATTAATAATATTTATTTTTAATGTATTTTGTATACTTTTGTTACTTAGAGGGAGGAAAAGTAAAGCCTCCTGAGTTTCTAGCCAGCTTCTTCTCAGTCAATGGCTCTCCCAAAATCCAAACTGGTGGTAGATTGACGAACTCCTTGGTCGAGCGGTTTGTACACCGGTTTTCATGGTGTCGCCATCTCTGAGGTCCCGGGTTCTATCCCCGGTCGGGTCAATTAAGAAACTATTGTTTTTCTAAATTGTCTCGGGTCTGGGTGTTTTCTATGTATTATAAGTATTTTAAGTATGTTTATCCGTTGTCTAGTAACCATTTAACGAGTTTCATAACGAAGCTTCTCTTGGGCTAGATAATTGGTGTAAGTGTAGGAAAGTTTATTTACTTATTTATTTATTGGGTAGGTAGGTAGTTAAGTTCGTGATTAGATTTAACTACGTTAGTTATCTTTTTCTTTATATACTTATTTTTTGACGTCAATAAGTACATACCTGTAAAGGTTTATATTGAATAAAGCATTTGACTTTGACTTTGACTTACAGAAACGGTCGTGATGTGTAAGTAGGGAAGTCAGTAAACACATCACACATATCATAAATAGACTTAGACATACATACATTACTCACAACCTATCCCGTAAAGGTCAATTCACACATCAGTGAAGTCACAGTACCGGCACAGTGAAAAATATACTTTCATACATTGTCTATGAATTTCATCAAAAAGAGTACGTCCGTGATTTGCCGGTGGCAGCACTGACACTGAGAGCATTATCACTGACAGGTGGGGATCCGTTCATGGAGAATGTACGAAAAACACTGTGACGGTACTGCGCCGAAACTGTGGCTTCACTGATATGTGTGAAGCACCCTTTAGTCAGAAACTAGGCAATGAGCTCAGCGTGATGTGGTGAGCACATCGCCGTTCTATGCTGTTGGTTGTATATGTGCAGTCTTTAGTCCCTTAGTCACCTTTTAAACAACCAATGAAAGAAAGGGGTTGGGTAGTACACTTTTAGTGAGCCGCTAAACCATATGCACTTCTCATTTTAATATGCCATAATAATATGTTTAAAAGAATTAAGGGTGAGTTCCACCCATAAAACGGAAAACGGAAACGTTCCCCAAGAAACCTATAAAATTTCGACTTAAAATACTATTGATTTAATTGATCGGACAGTTTTGCATGGGAGGTCGAATTTTTTTTGTTATTTTTGCACATAGGTTTCTTGGGGAATGTTGTTCAGTTTCATGGGTGGAACTCACCCTAAATTTCTTTAAAACGAATAAAAATTAAGGGTGTATATAAAATATCTAATTTACATGATTATAGATTACTTACAGTATATTAAATATATATTATAGTAAGTATACATATTTTAAATTAAAAAATACCTTTTTTAACTACTTTTCTATTTAACAACACAGGGAACGAGTGTCATTAGGCCGTTCTAGGCCTTAACTAGTTGGCTCACAGCCAAAGCTTCATTAACTCTGTATCATAATTGGATCTTTCTGTTTAATTTTGTTCACTGCTCAGAAATATAGTATTTCTTTATCAAATAAAAAATAAGGCGAATAAGTATTCTATTCTCAAATGTCATTCAGGTATCAGGTTACCTACCAGTTTTACATAATCTCACCCCCAACCACACTGCAATACCTAAAGACTCTGCAAAAAAAACTCATTTTGTGTCTAAGGCGCTGCGAAAACAAACGTATACACTTTCTGTTGCCGACACGTGACACTGACGTAACACCATCAAATAAAAACGCGGTTGCAATGAGCTATTACATAATAATTTTATGACGACCTACACCTCCATTACACTCTTGACTTAAGAATAATATGAAATATGTAAAATAAACACTAGATGATATTTTTTATGGTACGTTGCGTTTATGTGTTTGTTTGTTCTCTGCTCAATATTTCAACATTTTAAAGTTTCAGATCAGGCATCGTTGAACGAAATAATCGGATCAAAACCATGGTCAGGAGGGACTAAACATATATACATAATATAATCCGTGTTGCGAAGCTGTGAAAGAATACTACCACCCTCTCTCTTCCATTTGATGTCGTAGTCGTTTAAAGCGACTGACAGACTAAATACTGCACATACATCCAACAGCATAAAGCGGCGATGGGCTCACCACCTGTCACGCTGAGCACATGTGCATTCGCTATTTGGTGAAAAGTGGACTATGGTAGAGGACTGCTTTTGCTGTCCTCATTGCCTAGTCTCTGACTAACCCTTCAGGGATAATAGTCGTGATTATATGAATTAAATAAGTTTCGTAATTGCTTTACGTGAATGCTTACTGTATCGATAGACATACAGAACTGATTGTCAAAATCTACATTAACGCGAGCGAAGCCGCGAGCAAAAGCTAGTCATCTCTAAAAATAAAATTCTACGTCGAAAGAAAGGTACAACAAAGACAATAAGAAATCATACTTTTTCGTACGCGAGATGAATCTCAAGATCGCGATGGGACTCGAAACAATGAAACAACTCTTCTGACACCAAAGGAGTGGCCGGTAACTTAGGGGAAACTTGGTCTTTGCCAACAATTGTGACTGCGGACAATTTGGCCTTTCATGTTTCCTTTTATGTTGTCTGATTGTCTTGTAGAGAAACCAATACTTCCGATTTAAATTATAAATATACCTAAAGAAACGTCTATCATTCTTCGAAAGCTGATGACTTTTTTTAAAGTTAAAATTAACTTTTTTCACTCTTTTCATTTTATTTATTAATAATCTTAATCATTTATTTATTCGCTAACACAGTTAGTGAATAAATAAATGATTAAGTCTGTGGAGAGGTCACTCCACCCACGTCAGCTTTACCGCGTGGTCAACAGCACGGGAAGTGACAGTCACCAGTTATAAGTCCTGCACATATGGGCGTGAGTGCGGACGCTAGGGGTCACTTTCGACAGTGGGAGGATCCATCGTAGATCCACCGGTTGGTTACCGCCCGCTTTAATCTGGGCAGCCCCCGGACAGTTAGGTACCAATCCGTCCCGTTACTGGCTTGCTCCTTTAAGGTGTAGGGAGCACTAGCTCCTGGCTAGATGGCTGGTATCGATAATGTACACACCTGGTACTAAACAGCAGATCAAAAACTCGCCTCGCCAATTCATGCGCATTGCAACATGGAATGTCCGTACCATGAGGACAGGCCTCCCGGACACCTGTGGAGGTTCAGGATGCGCACAAGATCTGCGAATAACTGCTGTGATCGATGCAGAGTTGAGCAGGCTCAATATCTCAATATGTGCTCTGCAAGAGACTAGATTACCCGACGAGGGTTCATTGCGTGAGTCCTCTTATACATTCTTCTGGAAAGGAAAAGACTCCGCTGAGGTTCGCGAATACGGTGTTGGTTTTGCGGTCCGAAACGATATACTTAGCGCCATTGAGACCCCGCGCGGTATTTCGGAACGCATAATGGTTTTGAGACTAAATAGCAGTTACGGTTATATTTCTTTGATCGCTGCTTACGCTCCGACATTAAAATCTTCGGACGAGTCGAAAGACACATTCTATAGCCAACTGGCCGTGGCGGCTAACACTGTGTCCATTGGTGATCGCCTGTATATTCTAGGAGACTTCAATGCCCGTGTGGGCCGGGACTATTCCACGTGGACTGGGTGTATTGGTTACCATGGTATTGGCAATATAAATGACAATGGCCAACGTTTGTTAGAGTTTTGCTCTGAGAACCAACTATGCGTGACTAACACTTACTTCAAGGGCAAGTTGTCCCATAAAGTCTCTTGGAAACACCCCCGATCTGGCCACTGGCACCAGCTGGACGTGGTACTTACCAGAAGCAAGGATCTCCGCGACTTTCTTCACACATGCACATTCCATAGCGCCGACTGTGACACTGACCACTCATTAGTTGCAGCACATGTAGTCATCACTCACAAGAGAATACATTCGTCCAAAATGCCCGGCAGAAGAAAGTTAAACCTTTCTAATACCAGGGATGGCGAAAAATGTTGTGAGTTTGAGTGCTTGGCAAATATCAATCTAGCTGCATGGGACGCCAATACACCTATAGGTGATGAGTGGGAAAGTGTCAAAAAACTACTGACTGAAGGCGCCGCTGAG
Source organism: Scoparia ambigualis (assembly GCA_963921215.1). Lineage (NCBI taxonomy): Eukaryota > Metazoa > Arthropoda > Insecta > Lepidoptera > Crambidae > Scoparia > Scoparia ambigualis. The sequence continues at coordinate 5,994,143 of OY992516.1, read as the reverse complement.
GTTTTCGGATTTGAGAAAAACAAATCCCAGGACTGGTTTACAGAAAACGTTGAACATCTACAACCTATGTTTGACTCCAAGCGCGATGCCGCCCTAAGACACCGCATTAATCCCTGTCCGGAGACTGAAAAAGCACTTCGTAACGCAAAAGCTGCTCTTCAACGAAGTGCACGGTACTTTGCCAACTCGTACTGGTCAGAACTCGGTCGCACCATGCAATTGTGTGCCGACAGTGGACACATAAGCGGTGTTTATGAAGGCATTAAAAGGGTCCTCGGACCTGTCGCCAAGAAGACAGCTCCTCTCAAGGACGTGAACGGTGCTATCATCCTAGATAGCCAAAAACAACTTGACCGCTGGGTCGAGCACTACACCGATCTCTACTTGAATACAGTCGACATACATCCGGAGGCCGTGCAAAACATGCCCAAACTGGATGTAATGACCTAGTTAGATGATCCACCGTCTGTAGAGGAGTTCACCAAGGCTGTCAATCGGCTTAAGCGCGGGAAGAGTCCTGGCGGCGACGGCACCCAAGCTGAAATAGTTAAACTCGAATGCGTGAGACCAATCATGTACAATCTACTGTTTAAATGCTGGGACGCGGGAAGTGTGCCTAGGGATATGCGTGACGCTAACATCATCACATTATACAAAGGGAAAGGTGACCGCGGCGACTGTAACAACTACCGCGGTATCTCTCTTTTGAGCGTGGTTGGCAAGCTTTTTGGCCTAGTCATTCTATCAAGACTCCAAAAGCTTGCAGAGCGCGTCTATCCTGAGTCACAGTGTGGTTTCCGCTCCGGGCGTTCCACAGTTGACATGATTTTCACACTACGCCAAATGCAAGAGAAGTGTCGTGAACAAAAGATCCCCTTGGCTGCAGCCTTCGTTGACCTTAATAAGGCCTTCGATACGGTCAGCCGGAAGGGATTGTACACAGCGCTCGAGAGCGGTGTCCACCTAAGCTTCTTCGTCTCGTGGCATCGTTCCATGAGGACATGAAGGGGTCAGTGGTTTTTAATAGAAATCTATCAGAACCGTTCGAGGTCTCCAGAGGAGTGCGACAGGGTTGTGTCCTGGCTCCTACCCTGTTTGGTATATACTTCTCGCTTATATTACATGCCGCTTTCGGCGATAGCCAACAGGGTATCCATCTACACACGAGGACCGACGGAAAAATGTTTAACATCTCCCTCCTCAAATCTAAAAGAAACCGCGAGGATCTTTTCGTCAACAGTCTTCTGTACGCTGATGACGCAGCTTTCGTTGCTAACTCCGAACGTGAGCTCCAGTTAATGATGAATCAATTCTCACAGGCGTGTTCCCTGTTTGCCATGTCAATAAACACGAAAAAGACCGTTATGCTAGTGCAAGGTATCTCCGTGGCCCCAGCGATCTCTCTTAATGGCGCGCAGTTAGAGGTAGTTGACACATTTTGCTACCTAGGGTCGACCGTCACGAACAACCTCTCGCTTGATGCGGAGGTCGACATACGTATCGGAAAGGCGGCGACCATGTTCGGGAGGCTTAGTACTCGAGTATGGCAAAACAAGCATCTCACAACAAAGACCAAGATGTTGGTCTTTCAAGCTTCCATTTTAAGCATACTCTTGTACGGAGCCGAAACCTGGACGACATACGCAAAAGTAGAACGTCGTTTAAATACCTTCTATATGCGCTGCCTTCGTAAGACCTTGGGCATATCATGGCAAGACAGGATCACAAACGAAAAGGTTCTAGAAATAGCACAGCTGCCTAGCCTGACCGCGTTTCTCAAACAGAGACGTTTGCGCTGGCTAGGTCATGTGTACAGGATGGAACCCTCCCGACTACCACGACGTGTCCTTCTTGGTGCTGTCGCGAATGCAAAAAGAGACGTTAGGAGGCCATTGCTTCGCTTTAAGGATTGCGCTAAAAGAGACATGTCTGCCTTTCACATTGACCACAGAAACTGGGAAAAGCTTGCAAAGAAACGGACGGAGTGGCGTAAACACGTGTTGGAGGGTCGCAAGTTTTGCGATAAAACCTGGTTCGCGGCACTCGCTGACAAGAGAAAGAGACAATGTCAAGGCGACTCAATCCCATCTGTCGCAAACTTCTATTGTCAGGCCTGCGGTAGAACATGTCGCTCTCGCATCGGACTTTTCAGCCACCAAAAACGGTGTTTGCCCAGCATTGCACCATAAATCGTCTGCAATAGACGCAAAGGCCAATATATATATATAACACAGTTAAGTAGTATACAGGGTGTTTTAGTTACAGTTTGAATAGTGCCTCTATGATACACCTTACGGCATACGAATATCATTTCCTACCTAATCTTTAATTTTACCTAAATTAACCAAACCCAAATTAGAACAAGCATCAAATTAACAATTGAAATAATGTCGACATTCAGGAAATACAAATCATACAATACCAATAAAAAAAAACAAAAATCAAAATGAAAGCAAAATAAAATCTTGTTTTTACGGTTTAAGCGAGCACTACACATTGCAGCAAATGTAACACTTTTTAAAGATTAACTCGCGTTTAATTTGACTACATTACATAGTTTTATAATTTCCTGACGTTTCGGAACCTTTACAGGGTCCGTGGTCCGTCTGTGACCATGTTTCATTTAAAATAAAATATCAAAATAGGAATTTACCAACAAATACAAATAAAAACCAAACGGTACAATAAACACAAGAATAAATAATTAAAAATTAACAAAATATCAGTAAGTTCAAAACTATTCTAATTTTAAGCAATGCAACATTTATTATTTAATTCATCACTACTATAAATTATCTATATCACTATCTATAAATTATTCATTGATATCATAATAACATTTATTTATCAGAATCTTTGAAAATAAAGATTTAAGTTTACAACAGTTACTTTCTTTCAATTGAACAGGTAGTTTATTGTAAATTCTCGGAGCCATGTCAATTCAAATTCAATCAAAATACTTTTTCTCATTAGTGCCGTTTTGCATATGTTAGTACGAATTCTGAAATTTCTAGGGCAAAGGATAATAGTGTATGCTTGCTTTTCTAGTATTTCAAATAAATCAGGATTACGCTTTACAAACATACATGATTCAAGTATGTACAAGCTCGGTAATGTTAAAAGATTTAAAATAGGGTTGGCAACTTTTTATGGGCTTCAAGCCACAAATTGCTTTAATGCACTGTTTTTGCGCTCTAAGTAGTATATTCCTGTAAGTCGAGATACCTTAAAATATTACTCCGTAACGTAGAGTTGCAGAAACAAAACCGTGATACGCTGTCAGAACAGTGTTTAGATCAGCTATCTTTGCTAGTCTGTACTGTACATCATATGAAAATGTATACAGTTTTATGCATACCTCTATCGAATGAGTTTCCCATGACATATTACTATCTATATGAAGACTAAGAAATTTAGTTAAGTACATAACCTTTTTCTATGGTTTTATTTTCGTAGTTAATATTATTTTAATGTAGGACCAGCTTTTCTTTGGACGAATTGCATTAATTTGGTTTTTTCCGTCTTCATTTTTATTTTATTTTATTTAACTCTAACCATTTAACAATATCTCTGATTGTAGTGTTAATATTATTTTCATAATCAGCAATATTAATACATTAAAATTTGATCTTGACTTGTATAAGTATATCTACTAAAACCTTCCCGCCGCGCCTTCGTCCACGCTAACTTAGAAACGTCGTCTTACTTCAGCCATTTTTTACAAAATATCTACAAATTACATTAAAAAAAACATCCGTCTTTATCGATCTTTCTATCAGTGAAAACCGCGTAAAAATCCACTGCGTGGAGGAAGAATAACTGACAGAATATGTAATTGGACAAATAACAATTAAATAAATAACTTATTATGCTACATGATGTTTTTTAAGGTTTTTAACATTACCAATTTAGCGTTCGCTAAATGTATTTATTTATTTAAATAATTACTATTTAATATTATGTTCTATTTATTTGAAATATTTATTTTAATACTAATAAAAGGATAAAATGTTTACTAGAAAAAATCAACTAGTCTCAGGGGCTTAGTCGATAAATGCCTAATTCTTAAAATGCCCAACAGCTTAAAAATTCGAGCTTCCTGAGACTGATGGTTGATTTTTTTTCTAGTAAACATTTTATCCTATATCTTTAAAGCATTGTGAATGCAAAATTTCAATAATAAAGATTTTTATTAATAAATAGATATTTATTTTAATAAATTACATATCGTTGACATAAGCTATCATTCTATTCAATATGCCATTATGCCACCTGTCTAGGCCCTCACAACACAATAAAAGCGTCATTCTACAACAAATTTATCACAAAGCGTTATGCTCGGTACATCATATTGTCTTTTTTCCGGACGAGAGGTGAATTCAAATTGGAGATGAAAGCGGAGACGATGAAACAACGCTTCTGACGTTGGAGCAAGTGACCGCGGCGTAATCGGAACTTGTGGGGATGTGTAGCGCCTTACAGATTTTTAACGAAACGCACACAACTTTTTGGACGAGCGTTTTGGTCCGTGCAAATTGTTAGGTGTATACTTATTTAAATAATAAATAATTGTGAGTATAGCAAGATGCTCTTTTGCAGTAGCTTCTATAAACAGGAGTGAGTGAAATTTATAAAATACAGAAGTTATAAATGTTTACATGTACGAGTATTAAAGAGTAGAAGGAAACAACTAAATTAAAAATGTAATATAGTTATAATTAAGTAATGATAGATGAAAGAAAATGTACTAATCAATAAGAAGAACTGTATTAGTTTATAAGAAAGAAATGTAAAATTAAAAAACAAAATGTAATAGAATAAGAATTATATGTATTTTAAATAACAAGAAAAAAGAAAGAAAAGATAAAAGAAAAACAAAACAAAAAATTGGTTGCCTGTAAAGTCGGTATACGGGCGAAAGTTTTACGTGACAACGACTTTGAGTGGTAAAATAATTTTAATGTGAATATTCATTCGTATAGTAGGAAGAAGGATGAAATAGGAAAGGGACGCGTGCCTTTCACTTTTTATGTCTGTCTCTCTCGCTCTTAGGCGGGCTAACCATGCCCGAGTGAAGGGACGCGTGCCTCTCACTCGCTCTCATTGTGAGCGCATAACGTGAGCGGAGCGTAACGCAGTTTCTTGAAGTGTCACCCGGCAAACCAATTTATAAGACGTTGTCACGTCAATAAACAAAGAAAATAAAATCCTGCAAAAAAGCGGGAGCAGCTGAAAAAAAAACAGGAACATGTGTTTCATAATATTAAGCCGTCTATCCGGCGTGTATCGTAGTCGGTGACGGTGGCAAAATATGCTAAATTATAATCAGTGCATACTAAATGAAGTAATATAATAATAATATTTTACGCAAATTTAGTACTTTTCAAAAATATCAGCCATAAAACATTGTCAAAGAAATTATAATATAACATTATAAAAATTTAGGAAATAGTCAGTACTCGTAATTCTGTTAAAATATGACACTTATACCAAAATCTAAAAGACACGAGAGGTCTCCGAAAACTGTGATTATAATTGATCGGCATTGCCGAATAGTCGGCTGACTATTCGGCAACTATAAAACCAATTAGTCGGCTAGTCGGCAAATCGGAAAACACGATAGTCAGCCCATCTCTACTCGTCAATTGTAGCGAAGACTATATTTAAATCATGGAAGGAGTTTGCCCAGCTGTGAGAAAGCTAAGTCGGGCGAGGTGTGTTGATTGCCAAATGGCAAGGTTGGTGACTAAGCCTGTTAATTGGCTATTTGACAGATGTAACAATAAAATATCACACTAATATTATAAAGGCGAAAGTTTGTGGGTGTGTATGTTTGTTACTCTTTCACTTTAAAACTACTGAATGGATTTGGATGAAATTAGGCATACAGATAGTTTCTAACCTGGATTAGCACAAAGGATACTTTTTATATTCCCACGGGAACGGGAACCACGCGGGTGAAACCGCGAGCGACTGTTAATATGAAATATGTCGGAAATGTTAGTTTATGATTGAACGATAATTATCCAACTTTTTTTTTATTAAGATAATTTGTAAATATTTTATTTTTACAAAATAAATTTGCGATTTTTTATCTGTGGATTACAAGACCCGAAACACGGGCGGCCATGATTGAGCTTCATATGGCGTCACAAAATATACAAAAACTATCTTTCAAGTTTCAAGTTGTTTCTATATTTATTGAAATGTGACGTCACAGAGCAAAATGTCACGTGACCAACCGTTTTCGCACGAAATTTGAGATCAATAAAGAAAAATATGTTTTTTCTGTTATATAAAGCTTTTTCGAGAAAGAAATTATTGTACGGGGTATACTCGTAAAATAAGCGTTTGTAATTTTTATATACTTTTTTGAAAACTGTCAAGTAGCTAATTGTGCGATGCCTTTTTTTTTTCTTTGTTTTAGTCGGAGAAAATGCTTCTCTGCACTGGCATGAGGCCTCGAGAGGAGCGTGAGACACCCCATGCACTGTCCAGGGCTGGAACCCTTAAGTCCCCACCCGCCCCCCCCCCCCCCCCGTAAGGGAACGGGTGAGTAAGGACATACGGGCCCGACCTGGTAAAAGAACCGACACCTGCCTTCAGGAACGCGACGCGGCGCCGCGATACCGTATTACACGCCCCGCGAAACGCCGCCCGCTACGGACCCAGTTTTACCTGGGTCCCCCGCGCCAGAGAGGAGCAGTCTGGCAGGTGTAGACTGCTCCCAAGCGGATGGAGGGCTGGTGCAATGCGGCCTAGTGCTCCTCTACACTAGGCCGCGGCCCTCCCTTAGGGAGGGAGGAGGGCGGCGTTATGCCGCCGCCCTCGACCCCCCCTCCGCCTGTGCGATGCCTTCAATATTGAGGCAGCAGTTGGAAAGTATATAGGTAGGCTATTACATAATAATTAAACCGCGTCGCTTAGCGGTGAAAGAATACTATCACCGCCTCTCTTCCCTTTGGGGTCGTAAAAGGCGTCGAACGGACTAGAGACTAGCGATGCGCGATTATGACTAATTTCATTAATCGAATTGACTACTAATACTAATCTCAAAAATCGAATACCAGATTAGTAATATACTAATTTCAATAATCGAATAACTAGTTAGTAATAAAATCGAACGATTATTGATATTTAAAGAAAGAAAGCTAAAATGTACTTTAACGCCACAGCATAAGGCTTATAGCGGTTACTAAGAGAGGTCTGGCTATAATCGAAAATGGCGACCAGTGTATTACACACAGCGAGAGGGGATCAATATGTGTACCTAATTAGAAAAAGAAGTTTGTTACTTGCTTTTACACCACCCCAGCAACTGTTCTGTAGGAACAGAATAATATTACTAGCTGTAGGTAAAATGAATGAAATTTTTGAAAATAGTATCGCAGAGCCAATGAATTTAGTTTCGTAATAATCCGCGGGTCTTCTTTACTAAATGAGTTACTTACAGTATCATTCATTATCAATGAATGACCATTCAGTCAGTTACAAAATTCTGTATTCGTTAGTGGTTGATTCTTACTACACTACTGACTGATTAGCTATACATTTTAGAAGTCATTCGAATTATTCGAATGAATGTAATAATCGAATGATTCAGTTAGTATCATTCATAATCGCGCATCGCTAAGAGACTGCACATAAATCCAACAGCATAGAGCGGCGATGGGCTCACCACCTGTCACGCTAAGCACATGTGCAGTCGCTATTCGGTGAAAAGTGGACTATGGTAGAGGACTACTTTTGCTGTCCTCATTGCCTAGTCTCTGGCTAACCCTTAGGGATAATAGCCGTGATTAAATGTATGTATATACGGATAAAGGACCGAGAAAATAAAGTAAATGCCTCTCCGTTATATTTTCTTTGCCTTTACGCCGAAAGACGTTAGGCTAAGTCTCAAAGGTAATCATTTGTTTCACGTTTGCGACATTTTACTAACTCGCCGTGTCACATGACGTTCCTACGGGCTAATTTATACGTAGAATAGAATCTTTCTATTAGATAACTACTATACCTAATAATATTAACATTCTAGTTAGCTATAATATATTTTCTAGTTCTTAAGAGCATGCTTGCCGAAAATTAACTTTATCTAATGTTAGTTCATAATGTTTGTAATAAGTACTTGAGTAAATAAAAAAAACTAGTGTGTAAAATTGCCGTTGTGGTTTCTTAATAAATAATGTTTTTATAGACCGAATACAGATGGCTACCACCGTTATAGCATTACCGTACATAAAATTACCGGCCTTTGAGTTAAAGCGACTAAAGTCTTAACTAATTAATTACTACAGAAACAGCTTACCACCAAGCGGCGGCGATAAGCACCATTTGTTTCTTAAAATAATAATATCTATCTTTTTAAATAAAATTTAAATGCTTTTCATTAGTAAGCGCATCTGTTAAGATCGGCCGAAAGGAATTCATTTGGTTTGTTCTAACATGTATGACATAGATCATGACAATCTTCGATCGTGTAAACACTTGATAAACAATCATAGTTTGAAAAAGTGGTTCCAACTATTCTATGCCATTTTTTTTCGAATAAAAACAACTAATTTTGATAATCGACCCTAACATCACCACAATAGGTATTAAACGACAATGTCAAAGGACAGCTGAGAGCAATCCAATGGTCACGCTTGGTTGGAGTTGGAGCATTAGTTGGAGGCGTTACTTTGAGAGTGCTAATGCTGTATCAGTGATTAGAATCGAAGCCTGGACCAGATAATATCATTTTTAGCACGGTAACAGGTTCCTGCTGTATAGTGCACTCCAAAACAAGTCATGGGGGAACAGCTAGTGAAATACAAAAACAATTATGAACTCCGTTGTAAGTGAGTTCGCTAAATAGGAAGAGCCCAAATTTATGTATGAAAATATGCTGAGACGTAGCACGTGAGCGCAAACCAACACTATTATGCAGATTCGGGACACGTGTCGCGCTGCTATAGCGCTCGAGGCATTTGTGGAGTGTTTGTTAGCACCCACATAGATTTCTTAAGCAGTTTCTTGTGTCTCTGTGATGCGCGATTCATTTTCTTCTAAGTGATTGTTTAGTATACGAGTATATAAAGTCTCCTTGCGGTATCTTGAACAGTTGAAGTTTTAGTATCATCACAGTTTGGGTTAGGGCGTTTAGGGTTTTAGTTTTTTCTAATTGTTTATTTAATTTTTCAAATTTTGTAGTTGCTTGGCTTTTAGTAGCTTTTTTTTGTATGTGTATATTACGGCTTCGTTAAGCTTCTTTTCATACCCTGTATACATAAAGACTGTACTTATTTCAATAAACATTACAAATTTTGAGAAGTAGCCCTAATGAGAAGTAGCAGTAATGAAAAGTAGCCCTAATGAGAAGTAGCCCAAGTGAGAAGTAGCAATAATCAGAAGTAGCCAAAATGAGAAGTGGCCATAATGAGAAGTAGTCCATTAGCGAGTCGGTTGCCATAATGAGAATTAGCCCTAATGCCTAAACCTTAGTAACAACTGCACTATGCATAGCGTGATAGGTGCCGCATCGCCGCTACAGGCTGTTAATGTACGTGCAGTCTTTATGGAGAATGTAGCAGTGAGGTAATTATAGAACAACTAGAGGACCGCTCGCGACTTTGTCCGCGTGGACGCCGTACCCCGTGACGAATTTTTGAAAATATTATATTGCCTATGTCATCCGGAGAAAGTGTAGCTTCCCAACGGTGAAATAATTTTTTAAATCGGTCTAGTAGTTTCGGAGATTATTCAATGCAAACAAACAATCAAATCTTTCCTCTTTATAATATTAGTATAGATATCACATGTTAATTGCCATCTTATCACCCGCTAACCTGTATTGGGCTAGCGTGGGATAGCCTGTACCCAGCAGTGGGACATTATAGACTGATGGCTATGATAAGTTTATCGAAGGCTGATGACGACACGACACGACTATAAGTTACTGGCGTGGTACGACTTGAATATTGGCTTATCAACTGTTACCATCTAAATAACATTATGGTCGCTTTAAAGTCTTATGATTAGTGATCGGTTATTCGGATGCATATTTAACTAAAGTTAGTTTTTAGCTGACATATTATGGAAGTGGCTTCGAAAAAAATTTTTATTATCATAAATTAATATAAAGTATGGTTACAAAGTGCTTACACGCTTTAAGCTTTAATGGCCTCTATTTGAGACTAAACTTTGTTACAACGACAAAAAATTATTTTTGCTTCGTCAAAAATCAATCTTTGACAATTGAAGTTGAAAGAAGCAATCATTATTACTTTGCAAAAAGGCAACTGCTGTCATTTGTGTCAAATTGGGTTCATTGTGCATCTCACCGAGTATGCACTTAATTGTTGATCCCGGCATCGTGAGATTCTTTTATAAAAAAGTGCTTTCCTAACTAGCCGACACCTTAATTTTAGGTAAATATGCATCCGAATATCCGATCTCTACTCTTGATGTACTTCAACGTTCAGGTTACGAAGGCGACGAGGGTTTTTTTACAACAGCGATGCGCTTTTAGCATGTGAAAGCACACTTCGCCCGTATTACTAAAAATATCTTATCTCTATTGTCTCTACTACAAAAAAAAACAATGCTTGCACAGCGCCGATTACCTAAGGGAAGCGTGGTGGATTATGGCCCAATTTTCGTATTTTCTTTTAATTATGTAAGAGCGCCTGTGCCCTGTAGTGGGTCATTTATAGGCTGCTGATGATGGTATAAACGGGTGGCAAAGCGCTCGAAACCCTGGCTCTATTCAGCAAGCAAAGTATGTATTCGTTTTATTTATTTATTGTTGTAAGATGTACCGATTACCAACGCACATTTGACAAGCGCGATAATTAAGTATTAATTTGGACGCCTTTGCATAGCAGTGGAACAATCAATCAATCAATCAAAATTTCTTTATTTAATAAACTTAAAATAAGCATTTTGAATAGTCAAAAGTTAATGGATGGATGGGCACCCGCCCACTTACCCCACCCATTCAGGAAATCTTTTAGCTGTGGAGAAGAACGGGCGCAAGAAACTCCACTAACAATAAGTAGGCAATTTACATTTAATATCTTTATTTATTAATAAAATATAACCTTTTACAATAATTCATTGTTGCCCTGACTCCCGAGCTAGAAAAATCTGTGTTTCAGGAGCCAGTAAAAGCTCCTAAAACATTAATACATGTGATTGGCACTTAACGGGATCTCCCATTCGCCAAATTATCACAAATCCCCTAACAAGACACAAGTGCCATTAATTTGTCAAATCTACATCGAGTGAGAAATACAAGTGCAAAATGTGCCTTTTCGCAATGTTCGTTCTATTCCACCGTCTACCGTCGCTACAAATGTGTTATACACATTGAGGTTTACAAACTGGAGATGACATTGATGCAATTTTTTGCGCACTGAATAGCGGCCCATGGACTGCAAACGCGAAGTCACGGAGCAAATATAAAGAGAAGGAATAGTATAAGAATTTTCCGCTTTGTATTTGTTCCGTGCGACTAGTCACTTCTTAAGCGATTGCAGTGTGTTTGCAGCCCATAGGATGCATTGAAAATCAGTGCGCAAAAGATTTTTCTTTGCGCAAAGAAGGCGAACGAGAAGGCTCGTTACCTGATGGGAAGTAATCACTGCCGCCCATGGACACCCGCAAAACCAGAGATGTGGTGCCTTCCTTCAGGGAGAAAAGAGTAGGATCTCTGAGGAAGGAGCAGGAATTGTGAAGGGGGGGAGGAAGAGAAATGGGCCTCGTACTTTCACTCACCAGACGAAACACAACAGTTGAGTGCTGTTGTTTCACGCCGATATATTTTGCGAGAGGGTGGCATTAGACCGGGCGAGCCAGCCCAATGCGTGTGGCTGTACCACTCAGATAGTGTCACTCATTTAGCAACCAGCCATTTATCATGTGTAGGGTCTCAGGGTAAACCAACGGACGCGAGGGACTTTAACCCCCAATGCTTCGCTGCGTTCACTCAGTTATAATACCTCAATGTACGTAACAAGACGAGTTGAGATCGGCACGCGCGTCACCCGGACCAGCTCCGCTAATTGGCGGAGAGCCGTTTATAACGCCGCGTCAGCCTTTTTATCATCCTTCAAATGTGATTGTGAATGGTGCAGAGAAGAGCTTTCGAACTGTTGTTGCAAACAAGTGAAACAATATTTTGATGGGGTAATGTTGCCAGAATTCTTGGCACCGTACCCATGTGCCCACAGTTGGTGGACATCTTTTATTTATAGGTTTATTTTCTTTAGGGTGACCAAATTTAAAAAAAATCTCGAGTTCCTTCGTGCTTCGGAAGGCACGTTAAGCCGTTGGTCCCGGTTGTTGTCGTAAGATGGCAGTCGTTAAAACCCACCAACCCACATTGTGCTAGCGTGGCGGTTTAAGGCCCAATATCTCCACGTGCTATTGTTCACGTGGGAGGCCTGTGCCCAGCAGTGGGACGTTTATAGGCTGATGATGATGATGATGATGATGATTTTCTTTAGTTGAAAGTTGTGTAAGTTTCTGTTATTTTATTTATTTATTTAAGCTTTATAGTAGTTATAGTTATGTAGTAAGAATGAAGTTGTTTAAGTGATAAATACTGCTTCGCCTTTACAACCATTTCCTCAAGCATCCCCAAAAAGTACAGGTGTTTGTTCTCCGTCGATTCTTTTACCATATGCACCATTTTCACCACAAAGCATTTTGCCAATATCTCCAATAGTTAGTACACCGAGAGTATCGAGACTCATATCAGATACTATCAGCACCAAAAACAATATGGTACGACCAAGTTGGTCATATTTAAACATTTACATCCAAAGGAAGGTGTAAACATTGCACCAAAAGGCAGACCAAGTTTTATTGTAACAAGTGTAAAATAAGGCTATGTTTGGTAAAGAATCGCAATTGTTACCTGGCATTATCATACTAAGTAAAGACTCTATATTTTAGGTTTTTTTATTAACTGACCTCAATTGATTTATATTTTTAGTTGTAAGTAGACTACTGTAACAGGAAGGCTGTTTGTTGGATTATTATATTTAAAACAGAATGATTATAAAGTTCGTTTGTACTTTTTCAGAAGACTGTTGATTATTCATGTTATATTTATATATGGTTTTGACTGATTTTATGAAGAAGTTTCATGTTTTTTATTTAATTATTCATTATCTAATAACTATTTTAAAACTCTATGTTCATGGCAGTGTATATTTAAATATACGTTGAGTTACACAAAATATATAATACACAGATTTTTTTATTATTTTTCTCACAACTCTTGGACCCCAAAGAACCCTAAAACAAAAGTAAAACATATATTTTGTAAAAATAAAATTCCTGCCAAGTTAAGGGTTAAAAAAGTAAATTTTAATTATTAACACAAGCGCATGATGGTTTTGTACATTTCGCAGAATAAAAACATTGCTCTAATCAAATTACTAGATCTAAAACTTCATAGCAGAATTGTTTTAATTTTAAATATCAATATGATTGATTTTGCTTTGAAGTTGAATGAGACTTATGTCAGTTTTTGCGATCGCGCTGCATCCCCTTTAATAATTGTGTAAACAATCGAGTGACAGTTAATACCTAACTCGTCCTTCGAACGCGCGAGAAACGCCGCAGTTCACACGCCCAGTGCGTGCGCTCCGATTCTTTGTTTAATCTCTGTCCTTGCAGCGCAAAATAAAAGCATCCTTGGTCCGTCTGTTTTTCATTTCGCCGTAATTTGATATTTCGCGCGATACTAACCCGCGGCGGTTTAAGATGGTCCCTTCAAACGTATTCCTCACTCGAGTCTCTTTTATCACGCTGCGTTTTGTTTTTGTTGCGAAGATGGTTTTTTGTTTGTTTCGTATGATTGTAGCGGAAAATACGAGTGTTTTCAATATTTTTGAGGAAAAAGAACATTCAATTGTTAACAATGTCTTTTTTTAAGTGTCTGTTTGTATTTTGTATCTATAACGGACGAGCATGTATTGAAGAACGTTATGAGAGTAAATGGAGAAAAAAATATGTGTGTCAGGATCATAGCAAATCGATCTCCCATACTATTGTCGTCAGCTGATCGGTCAGTTTTCTATGGGAGGTCGAAATTTTTTTGTCATTTTTGCACATAGGTTTCTTGGGGAAAGTTGTTCAGTTTCATGTGTGGAATTCACCCTTAATTGGTTTTGTATAAAGAAAAATTAAGGTTGTACAATATGTATGTATGTATCTATTTTAATTAATACGGATGCAAAGATGATTTACTGGAGAAGTTACCTTCTGAGAAACTAGTGCTATGAAGACCTACTGGATGACAATATATTTTTTTGGTTAATTTATTTAATTGTTATATGTACAAAACATACAATAAGCACATTAAGTTTTATTTGCTTAAAAAAATAAGCACACACATTTTAAAGACCGCATCTTCCTTTCATATTAATGTTCATCCATAGGAGCCTTTAGAACGACTTAACAGGTTTGCTGCCAAATAAACAATAGAAGAAAACAGTATGCGGAATAGGTGAGTTTGATTCCAAGCTGAGGTAGTCGTTTTTTTCAACGTTCATTATCAATAGAAAATCAATTGTTACGAATCACATGTGATACATTGAACAGGGGATTGGGTAATACCTTTTTTATTTTAACATTTGTTTGATTTGTGACGAATAAACTGTGTTTCGCCTATATTTGTTATTCCATACAGTTTATCTGACCCGTAAGGGCTAGCTTTATTACAGTCACGTAGTTCCAGCGCCGACATAGGTATCCTAAATATTCCCAAATTGTCGGTCTCATAACATCCACCTAAACAATAATCAAACTAGTACGCATAACTAATGGCTCAATGGATAAAGTTAGGACACTTTGTCTACGGAATGACCTCTAGCGGTTCCTTACCGTAACTTACTAAAATAACAGTCTGTCATCCGTAAGGGAGGATGGGCAACACTTAGTAGTAAAATATACATTTTTACATATTTACACACATCGCTCGCTTCCCGGAGAGGTATTCAAAGTTCATAATTCCAAATTATTTATTCAATTCAGGCTACAATAATTGAGCAGTTAGAAAGGCGGAAGCCTTGTACTGAGAAGACCGGCAAGAAACTCAGCAAGGGCATTTCTTTTCTCCCTTTCTTTTACAGCGTCAATAGAAATTGGAAAATGCCCTCCCTATCATAGAAGGACATTTTCCATCACTAGATAAAAAAAACATTTAGTACGATTACAAGTCAACACAACAACATACAAAAGAATATCAAATAAAAAAAACAGGTATTGAGACCACCTCTTTCCATTTACTACGATCCTGGCACACATCCTTTGCTTCACGTTTGTTGTTAGATGTTTGATGTTAGATGTTAGAAAACACAAAACAGTGTCGCAGGAGACCCGCCTTTACTCTCAAAACGTTCTTCATACATGCTCAGTCGATTAAGAGTGCTCTTGACTTGAACTTTAACTAGATTATCACCGATCTGGGGGTCTATCGGCTAAAAATATGGATATGGACATGGGCTTCATTTGACATTTGAAGCCCATATTTTGTCCTTATATGGGCATATTATGGGATTCAAATGTCAAATGAAGCCCATGTCCATATTCATATTTTTTAACCGATAGGGTAGCTGATCTAAGTGCATACATTTTAAACAACTCTGTGGTCTAGTCAGATTCAGAGAATTTCGTAAATCTTTGTTTTCTTGGTTTGGTTGTTGTTAGGGGTTGTTAAGTCCGCTTAGCTAGCTACCACCATCTTATTTAAAGTCTGGTGCCTTAACAACACAAGGCTTCCTTGCTTACCCGTAGCAGATAAAAAAAAACGACTACTAATTGTCAGCACTTGGCCTTCATCTCACCTGCTACCCTATCGGCTAAAAAATATGAATATGGACATGGGCTTCATTTGACATTTGAAACCCATAATATTATGCTCATATAAGGACAAGATATGGGCTTCAAATGTCAAATGAAGCACATGTCCATATCCATATTTTTAGCCGATAGACCCCTAGATGTAAGCTGATGATGAGGCCGAAGGTGGAAGTGTGTTTCAGCCGGATTCCTCATCTACTGAGGAACTGGCTATCTTATCTGAAACTGTCGGAACATAACAACGGTATTAACATTGATGTTATGGCGACATAGTATTTTCAAGCGGCCCGCCCGCGCCTTCGTCCAAGCTAACTTCGAAAGGCCGTCATACTTCAGCCGTTTTCCACAAATTATAAACAAAAACGATCCCCAGTTATCGCTTCTTATCCGCCAGCTATCTTTCTATTAGTGAAAACCTTATAAAAATCCATCGCCTGGCCACTATAATATATAGTATACTAGCGGCCCGCCCGCGCCTTCGTCCACGGAAACTTAAAAAACCGTCATACTTCGGCCATTTAAAAAAATATATCTACAAAATATAAACAAAAACCATCCTCAGCTAACACTCTATCTTTTAGTGAAAACTGCATAAAAATCCATTGCGTGGTTTAGAAGAATAAAGCGACGCCATTGACACAGGATAACGGCCACTTTAATTTATAGTATACTAGCGGCTGCTCGCGGTTTCACCCGCGTGGTTCCCGTTCCCGTGGGAATATCGAGATAAAAAGTATTCTATGTGGTAGTCCAGGTTATAAACTATCTGTATGCCAAATTTCATCCAAATCCATTCGGTAGTTTTTACGTGAAAGAGTAACAAATATCCATACATACTTACAAACTTTCACGTTTATAATATTAGTAGGATAATGATGCTGTTTCACTCTCGGTTCAAACAGTTTTTTTGTTACTCTTCTGTCATCCATCCTCTAATAATTGTCACTACGAACAGTAGTTGCCTAACGAAATTATTTGAGTTCGGCCAAGCGTTCTCAAATTTTAAATGAAACTCAGCCGGAATGGGGTAAGCCTCCTGCAATGTGCCGACAATGGCAGGTAGATATGTGTTGTGGCATAAATGTGTTTAGCGTATAATCACCTTACGTCTAGGGTTGGCGACTGTGAATATACATACATACCTACATAATAGACTATTATCCCCGAAGGGTTAGTCAGAGACTAGGTAATGAGGACCGCAGAAGCAGTCCTCTACCATAGTCCACTTTTCACTAAATAGCGACTGCACATGTGCTTAGCGTGACATGCGGTAAACCCATCGCCACTTTGTGCTGTTGGATGTATGTGCAGTCTTTAGTCCGTTAGTCGCCTTTTACGACACCCAAAGGAAGAGACCCCCTCTCTGTGGTAGCATTCTTTCGCCGCTATATTTTTTTTTTAATATTTTTGCTGTGTTAGGTAAAGTTGTGGCGTGTTTAACGATGATGTATGACGTTTCTTACAAATATTTTATGAGAACTTTGTCCTGCACTGGGACAGCATACAGTCTGTACTTTATTGATGACGACCCGCCCCGGCTTCGCACGGGTTACTACCCGTACCCGTATAGCCTATAGCCTTCCTCGATAAATGGGCTATCTAACACTGAAAGAATTTTTCAAATCGGACCAGTAGTTCCTGAGATTAGCGCGTTCAAGCAAACAAACTCTTCAGCTTTATAATATTAGTATAGATAGGACAATATTAAATAATTGGTACAGTTCTTGTTAGAGTCGAATTACTTAGTTTAAATTATGAACTTTCTTTTCAGAAACAAATTTAGAATCCGTATTTTGTTCGAGTACAACCCTACGGCAATTTATAACGCAATCTAGCTTATACAAGGCGGCTGCTTTGATTTGAGAATAGTGTGCTCACTGTACCACATATTACATTCAATTACAGGCGGCAGCGATAATTGTCTAACAGATAGACATGTGGTTGCTTGATCGATAATTTAATTCCTATGGCGATTTATTTTGGTTTGATTTGCTTCCTATTTCCTATACCTAGCGCATATAAAAGTTAAGAGAAAAAAAAGGAAGCGAAGCTCATGGCCTGCAGTATGAAACATGAGGCTTATAGGTAATAATAATGTAATAATCTGCGCTTTGTGTAATATGTGGGTGGATTCGACCAAAATCATGTTACACCAGAGTAGCTACTACCGGAGTAAAATAACTTTGCATTTTACCAAAGTAAAGGAGACTAAAGTTATTTTCCCCTCTTTCATGAGTATGAGTTTGTTATTGTTTGTGTGAATGTCACAAACAATAATAAATTCATATAATTATGAGAAAGATTTGATTTTATCTTCATTTTATTTAATTATTATTTTTGTATTTTCAAATTTTGTTTTTTTTTATTTTAAAATGTAGGTAGCTTGGGTTATTTTTATTAATTTTTGAATTTTAATTGAGTTATTATAGTTTTTTTTTAAATTGTAATTAATGTTTGTAATATTTGGTTTCAATTTTATTTGTGTTGTACAGATCTCATTATTAGAAATAAAGATTTTATTATTATTATTATACTGTGTATTTCTCTTCCGGTGAAGGACAGTGTAATGCTACTAAAATCACAATAGCTTCGTTTTCAAAGAGTGACGTTAGATGACACACCAACTAAATGTGTACGGAAAATAATATGAAATGACAATGTCAGTCTGTCAGTCCAGATCAGATGAAGCGGTGCCTGCCATTTCAAAATTATGCCTGAATGTAGCGAAAAAAGGAATACTATCACCCTTAATAAAAGGTGACAATTTAACTAAAGCAATTTAACTAAAGGAGGCAAACGAGCAGGCGGGTCACCTGATGGAGAGCAATCACCCATCGCCGCCCATGGAATGCAAAACCAGAGGAATCGCAGGCACGTTGCTTCCTTTTAAGGATGGAATAGGGTTAAGGAAGGAATAGGAACTGTGAGAGGGGAGGGGCAGGGGGGATGGGCCTCCGGAACTCTCACTGACCGGTGAAACACAACAGCAATAAGTGGCATTATTTCACGCCGGATATTCGTGAGAGGGTGGCACCACGCCGGGCGAGCCGGCCCAATGCGTGCTGCAACGCAGCGTGGCTCTACCACTCAGTCGGTGTCACTAATTTAGCACCACCCAGGGGTCACGTGTAGGGTCTCAAAGGCAAACCTACGGACGCGAGTAACTTTAACCCCCTTCCCCCTTCATGTATAACCTAATTATTACTTCAACTTCCATTGTAACAGTGTCACGATATACAATGTATTGTATTCGCGATGTATTATGTACAAGATATATTATTATTACTAGCGGGTGAAATGTGAAGAGTCGAGAAAGTCCCGCTTGAGACGTCTCACGATTAGTCTGCGTCAAGTCACTAATTTAGGCTTCATATTACAGGTGGCGCGCTCTCAGATAATTGTGAAACAAGTGTTACTGAGTTGTTATGAGATTATGAGCCAAATCGTATAACATCGATATTTATATAAAAAAGGTAGGTATGCGTAGGATACAATGACATCCTTTTAAAATGTAATATTATTTGTGGGATGCCTTTAAGTAGTAGTTAGCATTAATACCCGAATGTTTTATTTATAATGCAACGCAAAAGTTTAAAATTGAACATCGATATTTATAATTAAATTGCTGCCCGCATGCGTTAACTGCGCATTAACGGTGTCGCGCAGCGGCGAAAGAATACTACCACCCCCTCTCTTCCCTTGGGTGTCGTAAAAGGCGACTAAAGGACTAAAGACTGCACATACTTCCAACAGCGTGATAGGTGGTGAGCCCAACGCCGCTCTATGCTGTTGGATGTATGTTCAATCTTTAGTCCGTTAGCCGCCTTTAACGACACCAAAGGGAAGGAGAGGGGTTGGTAATTATTCTTTGGGTGAGCCGCTATACCAACGGGTTGACTTATTACTTTACTCGTATTAAAAACTGTCCCAGCATATTACATATTTACATATAATCACAACTATTATCCCCGAAGGGTTAGTCAGAGACTAGGCAATGAGGACAGCAAAAGCAGTCCTCTACCATAGTCCACTTCTCACCAACTAGCCACTGCACATGAAATCAGCGTGACAGGTGGGGAGCCCATCGCCGCTCTATGCTGTTGGAAGTACGTGCAGTCTTTAGTCCGTTAGTCGCCTTTTACGACACCCAAGGGAAGAGAGGGGGTGGTAGTATTCTTTCACCGCTACGCGACACAGCTTCCCGGCATATTAATAGAGTCTGGCCAGGCCAACGAAAGCTGAACCAGGAAAAACGCGGCAATTTAAAAAAAAACATGACAGGGTAACACAAGGTCACTCATACAACTGCAGTTTTCTCAGATAAAATTTCAATTTGACATACGACATAACACCTCAGATATACACATATAGAGACAAAGTGTTGCCAATCAAATAACTACGAGGTTTAGCTTTCGTTGGTCAGACTCTATGCATTAATTCGTGCGCTTATAGAATTATTAGTACGTACCCCATACATAAGTTATGACCATGGACCTTCCTCGAGATGAAACTTGCTCAGAGGATTTCATAGTTTCGGGAATTCCGTAGTACCTACTATGGATCTAAGGTAGGTATGTAAACAGAAGTCCGTATCTCTGGGTATATAATCTGTTAAATAATAATTTCTTCTTCAATAGTACGACTATTGTTGACCGGTTTTCATGGTGTCGCCATCTCTGAGGTCCCGGGTTCAATCCCCGGTCCGGTCAATTTAGATATTGTTGTTTCTAAATTGTCTCGGGTCTGGGTGTTTTCTATATATAATAAGTATGTATTTAAGTATTTAAGTATGTTTATCCGTTGTCTAATAACCATTTAACGAGTTTCACAACGAAGCTTCTCTTGGGCTAGATAATTGGTGTGAGTGTAGGAAAGTTTATTTATTTATTTATTTATTACTCTTACAATGTATACATATAATACATACCTACATCACGCCTGTTTCGCGGTGGACAAAGAACAACTATCACCTAAAAATCAGCTATACTTTTTGACCTAAATGTATAGAGCGGCTGATTATTTTTTCGCAATAATGTAATTGTTTATAATAATTTTAACGCTGTTGCGAACAAATTACAAATTGAAAGAGACAGTGTCGCCAAATTTTTACCTGGTCCGGATTGCCAGAAGGGTGCGGGTTCGAAGCCTGCTCGTGGAAATTTTATCGACACTGTCTTTTTCAAATTTTATTTTTCGCAATTTCAGATTTGCTTCCATAAAAATTGTTGTTTTTTGCACAATAGGATCGCCAGCTTTTAATGTTTTTTAGGGTTCCGTACCTAAAGGGCAAAAACGGGCCCCTATTACTAAGACTCCACTGTCCGTCCGTCTGTCACCAGGCTGTATCTCATGAACCGTGATAGCTAGACAGTTGAAATTTTCACACATGTGTTGTATTTCTGTTGCCGTAATACTAAAACACAATAAAATAAATATTTAAGGGGGGCTCTCATACAACAAACGTGATTTTTTTTCCGTTTTTTGCTCGATAACGGCAACAGGTACTTAGACGTTTGAAATATTCACAGAATATTTAGTGTCTAATATTGTATAGATGGTACGGAAGCCTTCGTGCGCGAGTCCGACTTGCACTTAGCCGGTTTTTATGTTTTTAATGTTGTTAAAGGCTAAGTTTATCCTAAAAAGACGTCTTTATCTGACCGAACCAGTTACGGAGTTATAATAAAAATGCTGTTCGTTAGTAAACGCATTACTTAAGAACGGCCGCACAAATTTGGATGAATTTGTGTATAAAATATTTTTTTAGTGTTAATAGGAGGCAAACGTGCGTGTCACCTGAGGAAAATATTCACCGCCGCCCATGGGGTGTCCATCAAGCAAAAGCAAAACCAGAGTAGTCGCAGATACGTTGCCGGCTTTGATGAAAGAGTAGGATTTTTGAGGAAGGAGTAGGAATTGTGGGGGAGGGGGAGAGATGGGCGGGTAGTGTTGTGCTCCCGTTTAAAGTCGCCGGCAACATCTAGTTAAAAATTAATCACGACGTTGAAACCAAAACAAAAAACAAGTTACAGGTACAATGCTACCATGAAGTTTCGCATGATATTTGTGTAAAACTCAAAACGAACGGGACACAACTTTTCGCCGTGTCGTGCCCAGAAATTGTTGCATGGTAGGAATTGCAAATTCCGAAAGTCCGAAACTTGGGTATTACGTTGCGCGATCGCGATGGAGTCAGAGCCTCCCTAGGGTAAAGCTGACCTAGACTTGAATAAACATATTTAATCATTATGAATTCCCAAGCCACTAAATAAATACAATCTCTGTGGTGTTGTAATTAGCTTTCGTGACCACGATCGTGAAAAGCAAAAGGAATTTATCTCTAGAAAATTATTTATTTATTAACACATTATATATGAAAACAATATTTAAACAAGTAAGTGGTCTTTAATAGGACAGCAATGTGTAGGATAAAAAAATCTGTTAGAAAATAATCTAATAGTACTCAGCTAAAACAAGTAGTTATATTAAAGTGAACAAAAAATCACTCGGCAACTTTTGATTCGATTTACTTAGGTTATGATCGTTACAGGTAACGAGTTTTCAAAAGATATTACGCCACCATTTTAATTCTGAACCCATAACATATTATTCTGTGCCCATAAAGCTGTGGTCACTACCTAACCTTCTTATAAACGGATGTGATGTACGTACATTATGTCTGTATGTATGAATGTGTGTATGTATACAGGAATTTATTTTTATCTGTGCATATATTTTTTTTAAATTATAGAGTAACTTAATTTAGAGCTACAGATTTAATTTTAATTTTTTTAAGTAAAAATTAAGAAACTAAAATTGATCAAACATATCCACAAAAATATCGTTAATCATGGTCAATCGACCGGGAGCGCACAATTGAACTCTGACGCATTACGATACTACAGGATACCTAGGTAGGTTACCTTTACGTTACACGTGACCTTTCGTTCTCCCGATATCTACGAGTTATTTTTTATTGTGTAAAAAAAATGTCTAATAACGTTACTGAATGACATAAAAAAATATGTGACAAAAATCCTGTATATGCAAGTATGTTTTATTTAATGTATACCTATTTTAATACGTTGTTTGTAACAGGAACGCGAGCACAGAATAAATAATAGTACACTACGTACGCGAGTGTTAAAACATGTATAGTTAGCAACAGAAGTAGATTTACACAATTGACAGTTAGTGGTTCTTATTCCTAAAGACATCCATTATGTCTTGTTTAAAGCTGTCAGAAGCGTATATCTATTTTTGTAGCTGACCGTAAATTTTTAGAAAAGCGGTGCCGTGTTATTAAAATGCCAGAAAAAGGGTCCATCTCTTGATACAAAATTTAAAAATTCACTAAAGCAATATGGCATTAGGCACAAAGAGAAATTAAGACGGACGCACGCGGATGTAGGGAGGCACGTAAAGTTCACCGTGTGGACAGTAAAAGAAAGCCTCTCCGGCCTAACGTTAAAAATTAATGAGGCCGTAAATAACAAGCACTTTTGTGCCTACAAAGAGAATGACTTTCAGAGGCGTTAGGTGTGGTCACTTTTCTTGTTCAGTATTTTGATAAAAAACACGAGAGTAGACTAACATAACGTAACGTGGTCTAGTGACTAAGCCACACCGGTCTTAGACCCAGAGGTTCTGTGTTCGATTCCCAGCGGGGAATACATCCTTGTAAACTTCGTTTCACAGACAATTGTGATATCGAGAGAGAGCGGAGAGCATTGGCGGTTCGATGCAATATGCTTGCCCGCAGGTTTGCTAGGTGTACAAGAGAAGTTAAAATTACGCTTTTTAAAGCTTACTGTCATACCTTCTACACCTGCAGTTTGTGGTGCGACTATACGCAGAAGACCTACAATGCACTTCGAGTGCTGTATAATAATGCCTTTAGGATGCTGATGGGCCTTTCCAGATTCTGCAGCGCCTCAAGCATGTTTTCTGAAGCAGGTGTTGATGGTTTTTACAGCATCATAAGGAAGCCAACTGCGTCAATTATGTGAGAGCTCAAATGGCGTCCTGAAGGTGATAAGTGATAACCTTGACTGACCCATTCGTAGACTCGAATGCATATGGGCGGGACAGTCAAATTCCTAAATTAAGAGTTTGTCAAATTCCTAAATTGAGTGTTTGTTTAATTTGTTCAATTTTATTTTATTTTTGTTTTTTATTTAATTAAATTTCAATTTTATTGCAATTATATTATTATTATTAACATAACATTAAGAAACCTACTAACTTCTCTTTATAGATTTATAATCTGAAATATTTTTTTTATTATTTTATTATATTATTTTCTTGGTGGTAGGGCTTGTAAAAGGAGGTTAAGCCACAGATTAAAGAAGAGTTGTTAGGCGGTCAGCGAAAATTTGTGTGTTACGCGGGGCCTCGTGGGTTTTGGGCCAGGGCGGGGTCCGCGGTAATTCGTAAGCACCATTAATTTTTTTATCAAAAAGTTAATAAAAATGTTAATTTTTTTCTATCGAGCCAAATGTTTCTAATCGTGTTTTGGCTTCGTTCATCCCCTCACACATACTTACGCTCTGTAATACACATTGAGAATTTCAGTGCGTAATATCTAATATATTTTGAACTAGCGGCCCCTCGCGGTTTCACCCGCGTGGTTCCCGTTTCCGTGGGAGAATCGGAATTAAAAGTATCCTATGTGTTAATTCAGGTTATAACCTATCTGTACGCTGAATTTCATCTTAATCCATTCAGTAGTTTTTACGTGAAAGAGTAACAAACATCCATCCATACTTACAAACTTTCGCGTTCATAATATTAGTAGGATACCAGCTAATAGAAAACATCCAATTTTTCCGTTTTCGTGGTTAGCTACCACCGTCTTATATAAGGTCTGTCGCCATAACAGCAAAGTTAATAGCATTTTATGTCCCGAAAGTTTAGAAATAAGATAGCCAGTTTCTCTGTGGTTGAGGAACTAGGTACCAAAGATCAAAATTAGAATATTGCTATTATCTTTAAAAAAAAAAATCTCATTACGTGTAGGTACTTACCAACTGCAATAATATTATGAATGAAAGTCAAAAGTGATTTTCCCCGTCATTTGAAAATCAAATTGAGGCGGCCAAATGAAATTATCATAAAAATTCTGATGTCACCGTCTTGTCATCACAATATTCATGAAGGGATAGGCTTGTCAGCGCGCTGAACTAAATAAATGGTAATGATGATTAGGCATTCTTGCAGTATAACTTTTAATTTAGTAATTGTTCACGTCATTCTAATTTAAATTGAGTTATACCAATTACGGTGGATTAGAATAGTGAGAATTTAAATCAGCTTCTTTAATATAACCGAGATGGACGAGTGGTAAATCGTTTGACCCGTTATCAGGGCCTTGGTTCAATTCTCGGTTAGGTAAAGTGTGTTTCTATTTTTCTAGTAGCCCGGGTTGGTGATTATTAACCCGTATTTGGCAAGCGTGGTGATTTAGCCAATACCCAGGGTACACTTAATTAATACGAAAAACTTAATTCCGAAACTCATAAATAATCACGAATTTCAAAACTCCAAATTTTGTAATTCCGAATTGTTTAGAATTCCGATATTAATTTCGAAATTCTGAATTTCAATATTCCTAATAATTAAAATTCCGACTCAACAATAATCCGAAGTCTTAAAAATACGAATTCCGAATATCGAAATTCCGAATTATTAAAGAACCGAAATTTAAGATTTGGTCACCATCCAGTAACTCGGCATTGCGAAAGTTGCTTAACAGGCAAGAACGCAAACCGATCGGCTTAGGTTTACTTGTTAATGATCACATGTTGCCAGCCCCCAGCAGCATTCAGCATGCAAGCAAGCATGCAGCATGCAGCAAGCAAGCAATCATGCAGCATGCAAGCAAGCATGCAGCATGCAGCTCGCAAGCTAGCAGAGTGCAAGCAAACATGCAGCATGCAAGCAAGCCAACATGCAACAGGCATGGCTTCTGTCACGGCTCTGGCATCCCACGCGAGGTATATCGTCGCAGATGGCTTTCGCTCACCACCGTAGCTGAGGACATAAGGACAAAATATGGGCTTCAAATGTCAAATGAAGCCCATGTCCATATCCATATTTTTTAGCCGTTAGACCCGCTGCTCCTCAGCTCGTGGGCCCCCTCGCCACTCCGTGCCTACGCGGGCTTAAATTACACTCTAGCGTAGAGCAAAAAAGACTACATGGAGTCGGTTTTGCAGCGATTCTTTTCTGCCACAGACTTTTGAAGCACAACATTACTGAAAACACAACATATTAACTTTTAAAGACATTTAGGGTTAAACTGCTGTTTTTATAATCATAATATGATTCTGATTATTAATGCATTAATCATGTATGCAAGCAAGGATGGACCAGCTGCCAGTTGTTGCCAAAAAAGAATTGCAATATTTAGCAGCAATGAATTTTCGGAAATATGATATCGGAATTCCGTTTTTCGGACTAATAACATTTCGGGTTTTTGTTTGTTCGGACTTCTGAACTAACTAACGCTAACTAACGAAATCGGAAAGTTGAAAAATTGGATTTATGATAAATATTTGGAATATTGACGTTTTTGATTTTAAATAAAAGTGATTTTAATTTTTCGGAAATATTAAATTCGGAGTTTTAAAATTCGGAATTAAGTTTTTCGGAGTTTTAGGGAGTTCCCCAATACCCATCAATTGTAGCGAAGACTTAATTTCAATTATGGAGGTTTTTTCCCAGCAGTGGGCATTAAGTAGGCTAAGTACTTTACTTTTACTTTATCTGCTTTTGAATATAATTAAGTGACCTCTTTTGAACACAGTGGCGCCTCTACGTATTTTTTTGCTTCTCTGTGGCAGCTCGTACAGTCGGAAATAAAATATTTATTAGAGATTACAATGGATTGTAACATTAAGGGTTTTTACGGCACAACATAATTTAAGAAAGACCATGAGTTTGTTTTATTATGTACCTGTATACATTAAGTGATTGTTGAACGAAAGGGATATTTGCTGTTTTTATTTATTCATTGTCGCTCATGTAGGCTTAGGCTTAAGACTTAAATTATGAATGGACCATGGATTCAGAAAAGTTTTCATCACCTTCATTAGGCTCTTCTAAAAGGACGTTTGAGGGTTTATGTAGTTGCATAGTTAGCAACGCTTCTAATCACAAAGGAGCTCAAAGCACTTTAGTTTGATCACCATAATTAAACATGCATACATAAAATCACGACTATTATCCCCGAAGGGTTAATCAGAGACTAGGCAATGAGGACCGCAAAAGCAGTCCTCTGCCTTAATCCACTTTTCACCAAATAGAGACTGCACATGTGCTCAGCGTAACAGGTGGTGAGTTTATCGCCGCTCTATGCTGATAGATGTAGGGCAGTCTTTAGTCCATTAGTCACCTTTTACGACACCCAAGGGAAGAGAGGGGGTGGTAGTATTCTTTCACCACTACGCGATACGGTGATCACCAGATGGGTGATCAAATTAGCCAAAAATGTAAAAAGTAGCTCATTATGCAAGAAAAAAACCCAGACGCGCAATTATTTCAATAATACCTACGTTTCCTAAATTGTCACAGGTACCAACAGGAAAAGCCTTGGTGGCCGATTGATCATGTGCTCGGCTCGATGTCTGGAGGTCCCGGGTTCAATTTCCAGGTCGGGCAAATTGTGTTCTGTGATCACCAACCCGAATTTTGGCAAGCGTGGTGATTAACCCAATAATAATCAATAATTATAGCGATAACTTGTTTTTTATGATGGTGGCCTTTGCTTACAGTGGTACAGTATACAGGCCGTACTATATATTATACCAACAGAATATAAGGCGACTGCTAGAAATCGCAAGAAACTTCAAGGGCTGGTCAGGTCATGTTTTAAAGACGACAAAAATGACAAAAAAGAAATTCGTGCTTTTTTATTTTCATTACATATTAATAATTTTATGAAATTTAATTTGATAGTCTTTGAGTATCTAATTTATTTTAAAGCAATAACATAAGAAAGTTAAAATAGAAGAATTAACTATTAAATAACGATTATTTACAACGCGCGGGCAACGGCCGGCCGTTGACCCACCCGCGGCGTCAGCTGGGCGATAAGTACCTACGTTAGTCTGCAATCTTTTTTGTCATTTTTGTCATATTTAAAACACTTGACCTGACAGCCCTTGGAGTTTCTTGCAGTTTCTAGCAGTCACCTAATATAGATAATAATAGATAATAGATAGTTAGTTTTATTGTTAATTTACATTTAAGTTTTTTTTATATTTTAACTTTTGTAGGTACAAGAGGCACTTATTATTCGTATTTTTTTTTGTTTTTTTTAGCTACATTGTTACTTTACGGATGAGCATACTTTTTTAATGCAAGATGTGTTTGGCTTTAAATTTTGTTGGCAATTAGGTCTTAAGAGTGGTTAATAAGCATTTATGTAAGTAACATTGTACACCAACGTTAGCTGACCTTAATAAATCAGTAAAATAAAAAACAGAAAAACAGAACCTGGGAGCACTAACAGCGACACCATAATATACCACTTCCTAAATAGTAAAATTTTCTTCTGTCGGTGGTTCTATGTCTAAGCAATTCTCATTTCAACCTTAGTTGAATAAAGAAATGGTATAGTAATTTTTGCGGTATCCTCCATATTTCCCTAGCGATTTCTTATTAGAAGGCAACCAAGGAAATTGGCTTACAGACACCCGGTTGAGATTAGAAAGGCGATGTACAAATACGGCTTCGTTGTTACGTGGTTTCTTTATAATCATGATCAGCCTATAACTTGCTCTCAGGTCTTTTCAAGGGGACTATTTTTTTTAACTATCACTGGTAACTACTTAGCCTTCATCTCACCTGATGGTAACTGACGATAAGGCTGAAGGCGGCAGCGCGCTTCACCCGGAAACCTCATCCACTAGCCATCTTATCTCTAAACTGTCGGAACACAACAATGCTATTAACATCTTATTATGGCGCCAGACTTTAGATAAGTTGGTGGTTGTTAGCCAAGCGGACTTAGCAAGCTCTACCACCAACAAACCAAGTACACAAAGATGGGAAACGAATGCTGCACACAACTGAGTCCCCTTTAAAACCTTTCGTCACAGAATTATATATTCTTTTCGTACCACTTGCTCAAAAAAGTGACATTCTATGCCACAAAAAGCGAACATAACAATAGTCATTTTTAATCTGTTAAAAACAGGGAAAAAAAAATTGTAAGATAAGATAAGATAAATTTTTATTGCCATAAAATTGTGTAAATACATAGCAGGTGTCATGCATAAAATAATGGGAGCAAACAATTTACCCTAGTCGGGCATGCAATTTTTAGTATGTAGGTACATGTTACATAGAAACAGCCACTATGCTGTTTTTGTACAAAAATATTCAGTCAAACTGTAGAACGCCTTATCTATAAGCCATCTTTTTAATTTAATTTTAAAACAGCTTAAATTTGCTGAGGCTTTTTGATCTGTGGGCAGATGATTGAATATTTGAATTCCTGTTACATAGGCACTCTTGTGATACAGGGCATTATTAATATTTGGTAGAGCCAAGTCATATGCATATCTCTTCCGCAAATTACAATTATTTGTGCTTTTATGTTTAAAATACTGAATATTGCTTTTTATAAAAAGAGCCATCTCTAATACATAAATACCTGTCAGTGTCAAATAACCCTTTTCTCTAAAAACATTTCTCAGAGTGTCATCAGAGTACATACTGTAAATAGTTCTCAAGCATTTCTTTTGTAGTATAAAGGTAGTTTTTACATTAACAGAGTTTCCCCAGAAAATAACTCCATAAGTAAGAAGAGGATAAACTTGGCCAAAGTAGGCGGCTCTGGCTATTTCTACAGATGATGTTTCCGCAAGTATAGATAGGGCATAGCAGTAGCTCGATATTTTATTATTAATTTTAGTTATGTGCAACTTTCAATTTAGATGTGAGTCAATATTTACACCTAAGAAATTTATATCATCAACAATTTCAATGATTGACTTGCATTCAGTCGTGATATTTAGTTTAATTTGATTCGTTTTATAGTTTCTAAATTGTATTACTTTTGTTTTTGAAAGATTTACTGTCAGATTTAATGATTGTAGAAAACGTATGGTTTCATTTAAAGTTTTAACTATTTCTTTTTCAAATTTAATGTTATCATTTTGATTATTGGGTATGAAAATTGTAGCATCATCAGCAAACATAACACATAAGTGGTTTGTGATATTCGGGAGTTCGTTCACATATATTAAAAAAAGAAGAGGGCCAAGAATACTTCCCTGTGGTAGACCTAGGAGCATCTCTCTAGGGTCAGATTTTACTTCTTTAAATGTTTTAGTTGTATTATCAAAAGTATCTATTACTGTGTATTGGTCTCTATTTTTAAGGTAGCTTTCCAGTAGTTTTAGTGTTATTCCCCGAATACCTAATTTATCAAGCTGATATAGAAGGGTTTCATGGATTACGCAATCAAATGCCTTAGACATGTCTAGAAACAATCCAATACATGATTTCTTTTTATTCAAAGCTTCCCATATATCTTTTAATGTTATAAACATTGCTAAAGTAGTCGATTTTTGTTTCTGAAAACCGAATTGATTTGTATTTATTAAATTATTTTTATTGAAAAAGTCTAAAAGTCTGTTATAAATAGTTTTTTCAAAGATCTTTGAAAAACTAGATAGTAGTGCTATAGGCCTGTAGTCCGTTACGTTACATTTGCTTCCTTTCTTAAACAATGGTTTTACCTTAGCTCTTTTTAATTCATCGGGAAATACACCCGTTTCAATCATTAGATTTAAAATATATATAAGAGGTTTACTGATGTATTCTAGAGAACGTTTTATAACTTGCATTGGAATACTGTCATAACCGCAGCTTTTTTTATTTTTAAAACTCATGACAATCTTCCTTAATTCAGTTTCATCAACAGGGGCAAGAAACATACTATTTGAGATTACAGTAGAAGTCCGGTAGTTATTATTCAAAAGAGGGTACAAATTTGCGGTAGTAAAATGGCTATTGAAAATCTCAGCTATATCCTTTACGTTACTCACTGTACGGTCGCCTATAGTGATCTTATTTATAGTGGGTTTAAAATTGTTTACTGGAGTAGTTGGATTTTTTATTAAATTCCATGTTGCCTTATTTTTATTTGTACTTTTATTTATTAATGAAATATTAGATATTCGTTTAGCTTTACGCGTTACTGACTTTAAGATTTTACAATATTTTCTATAATATGGGATAAGATATGTTTTATTTTTATTTATAATTTGATGATGTAAACTTCTTTTTATCTTGCTTGCTCTATATATACCTTTTGTTTGCCAGTTTCCTTTTCTCTTATATGTTACTCTAATTTTAGTCATAGGTATACTTAAGTTGTAAAATAAATTAAATAATTTTGAAAATGTGACGAAAGCCATGTTTACATCATTGTACAAATAAATATCAGAAAAACTTAACTGTGAAATATAATTTACAAATATTTCTATGTATTTATCTATATCTCGCCTATATATATACCAATATTTTTCTATAAAGCTTTGGCTACATGGCACGCATATAAGTTGTCCTGAATGATCAGATAAGCCAAGATGTAATACTTTCGAGCTAAAGGTCTTAAAATTAGTTATAATATTATCAATACAGGTACTTGACTCAGGAGTAATTCTAGTTGGCTCATTTATGGTGAACTTAACATTATATTTAAGCAAAGTATTTTTTAATATTTTACATTTTGATGTGTTACTATCAAGAATGTTTACATTAAAGTCCCCAGCAATAATAACTTTTTTCTTAACATAGTGTGAACGGAGAGTAATTTTATATAATAGTTGTTCTAAAGCTTTAATGAATATATCAAAGTCAGAAGCAGGCGTTCTATACAAACAGATGACAACATAGTTCAGTTCAGGTAACAGTATACCACAACATTCGAAGTTTGTTTCTATACATAGTGGGTCAATACATTGCAGTAGTTTGAAGTGAATATTATTTGCAATATATATGCAGACGCCTCCCCGAGACCTTGTCCTACAAAAAGATGCAGCCATGGTATATCCGGGTATTTGCAAGGAACTTGCATCTTCACACCTCAAGAATGTTTCACTGAGACATAAAATATCAATTTTTTGTGATTGTGTGAGTATCTCTAATTGACTTAGATTGGATCGAACACCCTGTATGTTTTGATGGAAAACAGATAAACCTAAGGTAGTTGAAATTATAGCGTTTGAACAATTTTTAAAACTTTGATTAGACACGAAATGGCGATTTATTCTGATTTCCATCTGGATTTAAAATTGGTTTATTCAATGCCGGTAAATGACAATACTCAGAAATAGCCAATACTAGTTCATCTAAATCTTTTATGATTACTCTGAATCCACTATTTTTTAATTTTCCAGAGTACTTTGAGAACATGTTGTAAGAGTAATCAATATTCTTATTTGAGTCTAGGATATAACAATATTTGTGTTTTTTATTGTCCTTAAATAACAAATCATTAAATATTTCTATTCTCTTGTTAAAAATATTTGAGTTAAAATTTAATTTAAAAGTTGGGGCACACACTATGACATTTGTATGCTGGACAGTTAACAACTTTTGTCGTAATTGTTGCATTATTATATTATAATTTTTGGATACAGTGAAGTCGGCATCACCTAAAAGTATTATACAGTAATCATTCAAATCAAAATCTTTGAGTTTACTTTGTAATCCATTTGACAGATCACCTATGCTTCCCCCTGGCATACGATAATGACATATGTTATAGTCAGCAAAATGACTCCTTAATGTAGTTGACGTTTTGTTGCTTTAGATACCACTTATCAGGCAAAGCTTGGTTTTTTGGTTGTCCTTTATGTTGTCTTCATGGTGATGTGTACGATGTGTTGAAAGTTTACTGCTTGTCTCACGAGGTGGCGTTGTACCAATATTTTTATCTAATTCAGAGTCATTGTCATAAAAATCTTCATATTGTGATAGCGACTTATTTTTGGAGTGATTTTTTCTTAAACTTTGTTTTTTACTAATTTTTGTATGTACCAATGGCGTAGACGTGTGTGATTTTATATTTGAGTTTAAAATATCATCTATGCTCACAGTTTTATATAAATTTATGATTTTTTCTTGATTTTGGTTTTTTTTTTCCTAACTGTTATTTACATGATTTAGCTTCTCAATTTCGTTATTTGCTATTTCTAATTCAGTCCGTAATCTTTGGATTTCCCTTTTTAGTTCATCTGTGTCATCTATTGATACAAAAGATAATGTCAGATCTGGTACTGACGATGATGCTGATATTTTGGTCTTCCGAATAGTAACATATTCGTCTATTTGACCTTCAGACAAAATATCGTCTTTTTCTTCAGTTAGTATATCAGATGAGTTTCGAGTAGGTGTATTTTGTTTTGAGGTTGTATGGCTGTATGCACAAGCGTCACATACGCATTTTTTTCTATTTTCTAGTTTCATGAGATAGAACATTTTTTCTCCAATGCTCGTGCAATCTAAATGATAAAACTTTTCGCATTTTGCACAATTTATGTAATCTCTTTTCTTAATTTCTTCATTGCATTTATCACATAGAAGCACCATAATTACTGTTTTAAATTATCATAAATTATCATTTAAAAAATATATGTATAAAAATATTTTCTAAAAGTCTGGGGATCGATCCGCGGACCTCTCGATGCAATAGCGCAGCACCAAACCGCTAGTCCACCCAACGATTAGTACGTTTGACGAAATAAAGATACCAATGCAGCTTCAGTGAACTGTGTTGTGTTGGATAGTCCGTGTTGGCCAATCAAAATGCAAGGTGATTGTCACTTTACATTTGAATGCACAAACGGTCTTCACTGATTGTTTACACAACACAATTTACAATAATAATGAAATTGTCACTGCAGTTCGCATTAATTGATGTAAAATAATAGTTTATATTACACTTTCACGGATTTTTACTGTTTTTACACTTTTATATAAAGTTTTGTTGTGAATTTATACTGGCACTTAATTTGCACTTTTTCTTGACGATGAACAGAGGAAATGCGTAGCAAACGATAGATGAAGTGAGTTGAGTGATAATTTCAGCAATCACAACAAAAAATGCACTAGATTTTTTGAATTACTATTTTTAAAGACAATTTTAGTACGGAGCTAATGTTTACATGGATAGCAGCGCCATCTACCGTACTGAATTTCATTCATCCTCTAGGGAGAGAATGTGATTTAAATTTGGAATACTTATCGAAATTTATACTGAACTGCATCTGTGTTTACACCATTGCGTTTGTATATAAAGCATTATACATCTTTTTGAAAAAGGAAATAAATCAAATAAAAAAAAAGAAAAAAAAAATTACAAATCAACTGATCAACAATAATTATACCAAACAAAAATGTAACTCTCTCTATCAATAATTGGACCAATGTTTCGAATGTTAACTTTTACTTTTAAATGTCATTATTTTTAATAAATGCTTTTCTCATATTATTATTGTGTTAATTTTTTCGCAAATGGTACGAAAAGTAGAGTATTTTCCTCGGTGATAAGATAAAGCTGTCTTAGTCTTGGGTGAACTTAAATCCCTCGCTACACTCAGGACTCGTCTTAAATCCCTCGCTTCGCTCGTGATTTAAGTTTTTAACACCCTCGCTACGCTCGGGAGTAAACCTCGAGTCCTTCGTTACGCTCGCGATTTAACTCGTCTTAAATCCCTCGCTTCGCTCGTGATTTAAGTTTTTAACACCCTCGCTACGCTCGGGAGTAAACCTCGAGTCCTTCGTTACGCTCGCGATTTAAATCGGCACCCGCGACAGAAGACACTGCTTTATCCCCTTGGTTAATAATCTACTTTTTCGTCCCCCGTCCCGCAAACTATGGGACTGTCGCGTATGAATTTGCTAGCCTATAGACAGTAGTGCAATCATTTTTATTTACAGAAATGTAAATACAGGGTAAATTTTGCACCCCCCGCCAAAAGTAAATAAATGGGGTAAAAAAGTAATAATAAAATAGTTGACTTAAAATAATGAATGTATTATTAGTTATTTGTTATACAAGAGTGCAAACTTGCTTTTTAACCGCGTGCTCAATTTTGATGACCGAGCAAGCGAAGGATTCTAAAATTCAAAAATTAGAATCCTGCGCGTTACCGAGGGAATCAAAAGAGCACGAGGTGAAAAATCTTTGCACTCGAGTGCAACACGTAACTTTTCATCCCACCTCAACGAGGAAATTACCAACCAAATTAAAAAAGTAGGTACACCAAAAAGGTTCCGAGTCTGAGTTTTTAACAATTTAAAAAGGTCGTATGATAAATCGGCACCATGGAGGAAGAAGAAAATAGGTTTAATGATGTTTTGAATACACATACTAAGTGCACACGATGTTATAAATTCAATTTACTTTGTCCTCTAGCGGGTAAAAACGGCTTTTGCACTCAGATATCGAAGAGTAAAAATACTCTTTCCGAGATGGGGGATGAAAAAAAATTATTTTATACATTTTTTGCCTGTTTTCATATCCTATAGTTCTAGGTGCGTGCGCTCACCCTCGCGGTCAAAGCGACGGCGCGCTGTCATTGGTGCACGGGGTGAATAATAGCGGTCACGCGCATGCACTTTGATAACCGCGATAGGTCGCGCGCTAGGTGACAAAAATTTTAATTTTCTTAAGGAAAAGTTAAGACAAAAACTTAAAAAAAAAAATTAATGTCATTATTTAATCGAACTGCTGCTGTAGGTTCACGTAAAAAAATTTGGCATGGGGTCCATAATTAACCCTGTATTTGTATAATTATGAGATCCTATACACCGAGACATTTTAGTGGTTGTTTTCCTTCGGCAGAACGATTTACCTTTAGTAGTACTATCGAACCATGCAGGTTATTTTTGAAAAAATGACAAAAAAATTTCGAACTCCCATACTTATGTCGTCAGCCGGACGATCTGACGATCATGATCGGACCGTTTTGTATGGAGGTCGAATTTTTTTTTTCATTTTTGTCAAAAATAACTTGCATGTTTCGATAGTACTACTAAAGGTAAGTCGTTCTGCCGCGGGAAAACAAAATGTCTCGGTGTATAGTAGCTATCACTACGAAAAAGACAACAATAACCTATCAACCACCCTTGCAAATGTTGGGGTTGAGTCGTAACAACCACCATTTTACGACCAGTATTAACAACTGAAAGTGGTTTTAGAAAGGCTCTGATTATATTTAAATTCGGTCAGCCATCCATTAACCCGTCATTGCGAAAGTTGCTTAACGTTAACGATTGCAACGAAACCCGCTTGTCTCTGCGGCATCGGGCACCTCGCGCCATTTCGTGTCTGCAAAGCTTTAACAAAGGAATCCCAAGGTAATGCCTATTCAACACGCTTTTGTTAAATGAAAACAAAAAGTATTCGTACCTACAAAGTATATTCAGGGGTTAGCGGTTTGCCGTGCTTACTAAAATTAGTCTGTTGGTTAGAGTGAAATGGAATACCTACGTAAAATTAGGCCCTTCGTACACAAGACTACGCAAATCTTCGCTACTAATGTTGTATGCGTAGCCTTATGTACGAAGGGCCTTACGTACTAAGCTATGACTATGATGCATTAAGTGACAGTATATGCGCTGTCTCATTGCACGTAAAACCTACATAAATTTTCAATTTTTTTTTACTTTGACTCTTCATTGTGACTACATCCTGCAGCCGATGCAGTGCAAAATAATGAGAGTGCTCCTCACTGTGAAACAAGCACGATAACAAGCGCACCCATTCATGACGGCCTGCATAAATTCCGTTTCACGCCCCGCTTATAAGACCCGGGACTATAGGAGCTGGGAAACACATGCACCGGCAAAGAATTCCAGAGTCGAATGGTCTTATAAAGGAACGACTCGCCAAGTTTTTTGGTACGAGTGCTGATAGTCTGCACAGTGTGATGGTGGTTCCTAAGACCAGCACGTGTCCGGGAGAGGAAAGGAGGGCGGGATTAGATAAATTTTGTGCTTGATGCTGTAAAATAGAGGGAGAAAAGAAAATGCCCTTTGTGCTCAATTATTGTAAACTAATCTGAATAAATGATATTTAATTAAATCATTGAAACCAAATCATTGCTCTACTACATACATACATACATACTTATAATCACGACTATTATCCCCGAAGGGTTAGTCAGAGACTAAGCAATGAGGACCGTAAAAGCAGTCCTCTACCATAGTCCACTTTTCACCAAATAGCAACTGCACATGTGCTTAGCGTGACTGGTAGTGAGTCCATCGCAACTCTATGCTGTTGGATTTATGTGCAGTTCTTAGTCCGTTAGTCGCCTTTTACGACACCCAAGGGAAGAGAGGTGGTAGTATTCTTTCACTGTTACCCGACACGGTTTTTTTTATTGTTTCTTATTAAAAATACATAAATGTCTTACTGCTATACATAGTCCCGCAAAACTGTTTACACAGTTTAAAACAAATGTAAAACACTTTTTTATTTAATCTTGCGCCTGTGGTCAGAAGCTTTTCCATGGATTCTATTTTAGTAGGTATGCACTTTCGGGGTGAAATTAAAAATTATTTCAAATGGAGAACGGTATTAATAGTTTCCTTTAAGATACCTAAAATATGAAATTTCTGAATATAAGAAGTATAAGAACTTTCTTTTGTAACTTTAGCGACAAAGCGGATTGTCAGTTCATTCGTTCATACAAACAAAAATTCTAAATACGTCCGTTTTCCAAATACAATTCTAATTTAAGTAGACTTAAAAATACTTAATACTAAGAAAGCAGAATGTTTATTTGCACTGATTTATTTTAGTTTATTTGTAAAACGCGTTAAGTTGAAAAGCGAATTCTACACATGGAAATGATTTATTTGTATAATTATTGAACTCAGTTCCATTTTACTGAAGTAAAATACAGCCTAAATTCTGGCCTACTGCAGAGCAAAGTTATCGCTATCATCAGTTCCATTTGAGAACCCATATTTCAAACGAAGCTTAAAAATAAATTCACTAACAAAAAGTTCCTAATACAATTTAGAACAGATTCGTACCACATTCACTCACATCGTCACATACTGTAACAAAGATGGAATCTCTCAAATCTCTATCTACATACATTCATAACGGACACTATCGTTCGAATGGAACTCCTTAATCGCAGAACAATCACGAACTAACCCTAACTTGAAGACTTTCAGGCTTCGCCGGGGCCTTAAGTGCCCGAGATTATCGCGGCTCAAAGGGCCCGCGCCAGTCCGGAAGGATTAAACGGTTAAAATACATAACCCTGCGAGTGACGTCCCCAAATAAGCCTAATGGATCGTATTGACATATTCTCGGAACCTTCATTGACATTGGTTACGAGTACCGTCAATAGTCGAGTATGTCAATGCCCGTTTCATCGATAAATCAATTATGTATGATATGTATGATATATGATATATAAAATGCATTATGTATATACAAGAACCTAATGTTATTATTATTATTAATCTCTTTATTTAACATATATCTTTAGAATTTTTTTTATAACATTTTATATAAAAACATATTTACAATATAAATTTATATTATAAATAAATATATTATAATATTATAAAAAACTTAACCTACGTTGCCGCCGGCACAGCGGGGATAGACCCAAGACTGCCTTCTGTATCTAATCCTTGAAACAACCTTCAAGCGAAGGCCTCTCTAGATGTTATTATTATTATTATTCAGCCCGGCTTGTCCCACTGCTGAGCAAAGACCTCCAAGTGTTATTGCTTTAGAAATATTTTCGATTATACAACTTATATTTTATTAATGATGCTTTCATACGGTATCCTGCGAGGGGCTACGGCGTAATTAAGCCCCTTTTTTAGTACCTCAACAGTGGGTTTTTCCAGTGTTTGTTTTGATAAGTTTACTAATGATGCTTTCATACGGTATCCTGCGAGGGGCTACGGCGTAATTAAGCCCCTTTTTTAGTACCTCAACAGTCTCCCTGTGACCACGGACCCTGTAAAGGGTTCGAAACGTCAGGATAATATAAAAACGATGTAAATAGTAATATTTAATTGCTATATTAATCTGGCAAACTTTATTATCATAATAAATCCCGCAATTCCCTATAATGGGAAAGGGAAGGATATCACTGCTTCTAGATACCCACTTTGGGGCTTCCCATGTTTTTTTTCCCCTGTTTTTGGCAGACACTGCCACCAAAAGAAGCGTTTGTTAGTTGCAAATTTGCACATATACGAATATACAATGCCCTGTGCGTGTTAAAAACATTCTTATGCAGTGTTGCCAGTTGCTGCTAACACGCGGCTCGTGACGACCTAACCTAACCTAACCTAACCGATCATCATTTATAATAACAGTGTCGCGTAGCGGTGAAAGAATACTACCACCCCCTCTCTTCCCTTAGGTGTCGTCAAAGGCGAGTAACGCACTAAACACTGCATATACAGCCAACAGCATAGAGCGGTAATGAGCTCACCACCTGTCACGCTGATTACATGTATTGTGCAGTCGCTATTTGGTGAAAAATGGACTATGCCAGAGAACTGCTTTTGCGATCCTCATTGCCTAGTGTCTGAATATTTCTTCGGGGATAATAGTTTGATTATATGTATGTACATGTAGCTGTATGTATTTATTATGTACTAGCGCCTCGCCCGCGACTACGTCCGCGTGAACACCCCGTTCGTACTCTGTGACGAATTTTTCAACAATTTTCTATTACACTAACCTTGTTCTGACGATTCTAAACGCAACACAAAAAGAAATTGCTAAATTCAGCCGTTCTGAGGTGATTTTTTTTGTTTTATTCTTTAAAGGCATAAGTATTATTACCACAGTATAAATATAAGCTAAAGATTTATACTGTGGTATTACACCGCGATCTCACCTGATGGTAAGTGACAATGATATTTGTTTGGAAAAACATACAATACAATGAAGCTTAAAGATATTATATAAAAACTGTGCATAGATCAGTAAAGTTTCCATTAATAGTAATAACTAAAATATTCATCATCATCAGTCATAAACGTCCCACTGCTGGGCACAGGCCTCCCACGTGGACAATAGCACGTGGGGATATTGGGCCATAACCCACCCCACCACACTGGCCCAATGCGGGTTGGTAGGTTTTAACGACTGTCATCTTACGACAACAACCGGGACCAACGGCTTAACGTGCCTTCCGAAGCACGGAGGAGCTCGAGATGTTTTAAATTTGGTCACCCATCCAGTGACCCGACATTGCGAAAGTTGCTTAGCGGGCAAGATTGCAAGCCGAACGCGCTAGCTGCTGCAAAGTATTATTATTATCTTTATTTAAATTATGTCTTATTATTATTATTATTATTAAACTAAAATATTAAGTTCGATTAAAAAAATATATATGACACTAATTTTAACCTCTGAGGCTTGATTTTAAATTTTTATAGATGATGTAGCTTATACCTAAGTGCTATTGTCCACGCAAAAGGCCCTGTGCCCAGCAGTGGGAAGTTTATAGGCTGATGAAAATGGTGTAGCTTACGTTTATTTTATGGATTTACTTATGTGATACAAATAAAATTGTATAAACGTTTTGTTAGTGTATTTTTTTGAAGATTTTTAATATAGTTTAATTTGCGACTATAGAAAATAAGCTTTTCTTAAGGTTGTACATTTTTTTAAATGAATATGATGGACTGCTTTTGTTTTCATCACACAGACATACAATCATACATATATATTCATTAGGTACATCCGTATTCCGCAGGGGTAAGCAAAGACCACAGCTTTTCGTTTTCATTTGATACGATCTTGACCCGCCTTTTTAGGGCTCCGTAGCCAAATGGCAAAAAACGGAATCCTTATGGATTCGTCATGTCTGTCAGCCACTTTTTTCCGAAACTATAAGAACTATACTATTGAAACTTGGTAAGTATATGTATTCTGTGAACCGAATTAAGATTTTCAAAGAAAAATAGATAAAAAAATCAATAATTTTTTTTTTCATCAAACCCATACGGGGTATTTATGGATTGGTTTCTAATATCATTTTTTTTTCTAAACTGAATAGTTTGCGCGAGACACTTCCAAAGTGGTAAAATTTGAGTCCCCCCCCCCCCCTGTAACTTCTAAAATAAGAGAATGATAAAAATAAAAAAAATATATGATGTACATTACCATGCAAACTTCCACCGAAAATTGGTTTGAACGAGATCTAGTAAGTAGTTTTTTTTAATACGTCATAAATTAATTAATTAAAAAAAATACACTATTATTAAAACATTCATCAAAGTTGCAACGAACTACAAGAACTTTTATATGATATTACTTGCTGCTACGGAACCCTTTATGGGCGAGTCTGACTCGCACTTGGCCGGTGTTTTGCTTTACTTTCGTAACACTCTTCATATACATGCACATCAGTTTTATTTTACATACTCTTGAGTTGTCACGAGAACGTCTCCGAAATAGTTTGAGTACTTTAACCAACTGTTCCAACCCTTTCAACTGTCACACTCACCACACCTGTTTCGAACATGATAACCACAACCTTCTTCTTTCATCAAAACCTCGATACACGATTCTGGGTACATCACTAATCGACGTCGGTAAAAACCCTTTTTTTGCCTCAACATGCTTAAAACAATTCTGTGGCATGTGCCATATGTTCCCTGTGTGTCCATGTGGGGTTAGGGGCACGCTTATCCCTCGATACCCCTGAATATTCATAAAGCTGTGGAACTGGTTTAAAAAGTCCGTTTGTCGTGAATATGCGATCTAAGTAATCCTTATTCGGAGACAAATTGGTTCAGATTTCCTTATGATATTAATAGTACGTATGTTAATGTTAGACAAATTTGTGAACGCGTGCTGGTGGGCGGAAAAACCAATATCGGTATGAATAATGTTCCTTAATGATTAATTAACGAGTTATACTTAATTAAAAAAATAAACTGATTCATTGAGAAAGCTGATATTTTGAACTCAGGCTGCGAAGGGAGAACGTCTATTCATGGACTAAGGAAGCTAAAATTTCCTAGAGGTTCCCTTTGTGACGTATAGACAAGGAATAAGACTAGGTTTTTTTAAATTCTCACGGGATATGTCCGTGGGTTACCCATTTTTTCCAATAATCCTCTGTTATTGGATTACGCAAAGTAATAATATAGTCTATGTTCTGTCCCACTGCTAGATGTAAGTTGATAATTGAAATCAAGTCATCGCAACGGGTCCATATATTGGCTAACTTAAAGTTATTTACCTGAAATTGTTCTTACTACCGATTTGTAATCCGAATGATCAGTTTTCATTCA
This sequence comes from Scoparia ambigualis, assembly GCA_963921215.1. NCBI lineage: Eukaryota > Metazoa > Arthropoda > Insecta > Lepidoptera > Crambidae > Scoparia > Scoparia ambigualis. The sequence continues at coordinate 5,951,966 of OY992516.1, read as the reverse complement.
TACAATTTGTAGTACTCGTACTGCCGACGATGTTCATAACACTCATGTTTCCGTAAATTGTAATTCCTACTGTTGTTTTTCATAACGTTTTTATCCCTAAACATAATTTCCATAATATTTTTACTCATATTAAAAGAAAATACAACGGTGACCTACAGGTGTAGGGCAGCTAGTATTTTTGTTGTTTAATAAAAAAAATAACCTCGAATTTCAAGACAATCTCAACAGTGACCTACAGAAGTAGAACAGCTAGTATATCTGTTGTCTAATAAAAAAAATCACTTCGAAATTCAAGACTTAAATTCTAACCTATCACGTGACCTACAAGAATGTGTCAGCTAGTATCCTCAATCATTTGAATAATAGTGTAAAAGACGGTTATGTTGAGAACATATAGGAAAACAAATAATAGTATAATAGATGTTTATTGGTACTGACATTATGAAGTTGAATGATTCGGAATTATGAACATTAGAAACAGAGTAGTTAGGAAATGTAATATTTTCGGAGTTCCAATTATCGGAGTTGAAAATTTAGGCGAACTTAGGCGCACCCTATCGCAACAATTGATGGTTCCCATAAACAAGCATAGAAGACCCATTGAACCATTAATTGTAGCGTATGACTTTAACAAAACATTAATAAGAAGGTCATAACTTCTATCGTCGTAATCTCAGCTGTAAGACCTCCTCTGGTTGAACATAGTCTTTCTTAACGTTTAATAATATAATAAAGGAGCCTACCGCTACCAGAACATAGTCCCACCTTGTTACAATTTATAAAACCCACCAACAAAAAGTTCTTATTAAAAAAGGTTAGCGCAAGTATAAAACTTTACAGCTCTGTTTATTTAATGGCTTCCCGCAGTTCTAATGGGTTTACGTTACTAAAGACCTAATTTGCATAATGTGAACCTTATGCATTAACTTATAAGGCGTGCCATATTTTTCTTGAGGAACGGGGAAATGTAAAATTGGAATGGCAGAATGTTTACAATTTTCTTCGGAATACTACACCGCAATTGTGTGAAGAAAAATGCTTTTTTAGTAACAACACGAGTTGTGAGATTCCATTTTTAATTAAATGTACAAATCAATCCTAATTGTACTACTAATAATACTTAGAGGAGCTCAATGGCGCAGCGGCGATAAGGTTCGGTTTGCAGCCTTGCAAATTAAGCAATTTTTTTAATAACAGGTCACGTATAATGTGTGACCAAATTTAATAATCATAATGAGTCAATACATACATATAATCACGACTATTATCCCCGAAGGGTTAGTCAGAGACTAGGCAATGAGGACCGCAAAAGCAGTACTCTGCCATAGTCCACAAAATAGCGACTGCACTGCTCAGCGTGACAGGTAGTGAGCCCATCGCCGCTCAATGCTTATGGATGTATGTGCAGTCTTTAGTCCGTTAGTCGCCTTTTACGACACCCAAGGGAAGAAAGGGGTAGTAGTATTCTTTCACCGCTATACGCGACACGGTTAAATGTCATCATTTGTCTATGTTGCCTCTTTCCCGTTACAATTTAGTATAGGGTTGAGTATATAGTTTTTTTGTGTGATCGAGATTATCAGACGATCAAATAAAAATGAGACAAATAAAAATGTAAATGAATGGCCAAGCCCATTAACAAAACACCATCTTCGCTCCACAAGCCTAGTCCACTGCGGGATTACCGAGCTGACTTTGTGGCGGCAGCCTGTTAAATTTGCATGGGCCCTTTGATGTCGTGACATTGTTACTGGGATTAAGGATTCCGCACACATTACGCGGTTGTGAGGACGCGATAATGCTTGCGCGCGATTAGAATAAGTCGCTGGCCTTGTAGTGTTTTGTTTGTGCGCTAATGATGATCCTTTCAGCTTTAACTCAGTTAGGCCTTTGCTGTTTTGCCTTTCAATGTTTTCACGTGGGTACTAATTTTATTGTGTCTAAACTTATCACAGAATCAAACTCTACTACTCAAAATAGCTAATACTGAAGTAGAAAACGTATATTTATGGAGATACATAATGATTTGATTGGTATTCAATATTCTATCTGTCTTGAGGCCGTCTTGAACAATATCCTGTTAATACCCGTATTTTTTTAAATTAAATTTTAAGTTTTCATAAATTTTATTTTCACACTCTTATTTTTATTTACATAAACTCATCATTATCTCCAAAAGGTTAGTCAGAGACTAGGCAAAAAGAGTTTACAGTCCAAGTCTAATCAAGTAACAACTGAACAGTGCTCAGTGTGATAGGTGGTGACGGTGGTCACAGGTGGTGGGTCCAGCATATAGCATCGCTGCTCTATATTGGATGTATGTGCAGTGTTTAGTCCGTTAGTCACCTTTTAAGACAACCAAAAGAAGAGGTGGGTTGTTATTTAATTTATATGTTAAATAAAATTATTAAACACAGAAGGATGTAATAATTATTTGTTTAAAAAAGGTGTAGGTGTATACCTTGTTGCATATTCTATAGCAGCAGTAGTCATATAACCCGAAAGAAGATAGAAAAACTTCATGTGTGCCTCTTGCACTAATATATATTTCTGTAAGTCAGCATTTTCTCGTTGCTTCGATAAAACAGGAAAGTAGACAAGCATTTGTTTAATCACGTAATTTAAATTATTCACTGGTAATAAACGCGAACCGTGCAGTGCAACTCCAGCGTTTCAGTCGCCCCATAACTGCGTTCAGTGTGCCAGAATCTCTATTGTGTACCTTAAATACCAAAAGTTGCTGGTATTTAGCTATCACCTTGTTTTTGTTGAGATATTTTTAGCCTAAAAGGTAAGCCTTTTAGAAGGACGGACTTTCGTAGCCTCTTGATTTATTTATACGGCTGCCTGTGCCCTTCCTAGAACTTTTGAATATTACAAATACCTTCAGTGATTACGTATGTTTTCTATTGGAATGTCAATAGAAAAAATATTCGAAGGGACATTTCTTTGTAAAAAATTAAACCTTGAGCCTTGAACGACAACTTGAACATATTATTATAAAGATGTAGACTTTGAATTAAATATCTATTACATATACTTATACTCACAGAACGTAGCAATTAGTTTTTAGATAGATGAAAAGAAAGAATGTGTTAGAATTTTATGAGTAATTTCATTGTTATAGAAAACGGAGTGCTAGGAGTATTTTTTTATCATCACTAGCGGAAAAGATTTTTTGTCGTTATTTCACAATTTGTGTTGCGTGCTGTAACCATTTTTAAGTATATTCTTTTTGCAAAAGTCTAATATTATTTGGGTCCCTTCAAAGGAACTCCTTAAGTTTGCAAGTTACGGTCCGTGATGGGAGCGTACGATGGGCCTTAATAACAAAAGTTGTTAGTACCAAATTTCCAAAAGTTTAAGGTTAATTGGGCTGTAGATTAATTTTTGGCTGCGTTTCTAGACGCCATTGTCGTGATACTGGTGATTTAAAATATTCTTAATGGAAGTATGAACAGCTCGGTGACCGAGTGTGTTTCGGACTTTTCGATGCATAGCCCGGGTTAGCGATCAGTGATCGCCTTGGTTTAGTGACTTTGTTGATTAAGACAGTTCTGTGACATTCATATCCATATAAATAACCTCCATGTCTGTATAGTCTTCACATCCATGAAGTTGCAATATGTCTTTATATTCAGGTCACGTTATAAAAGCGGTGCGCAACAAAATATACAAATTTAACTAAGTTTAAACTAGTTGAGACTGTTACAGGGTCAGTTCGTTTAAAACTATTCTAAACATCGCATGTCGGGAACAATTCTAAACGCGTGTACCCACTTGCATGCCTCCGGCTGAGGTATTTGCCGCGAGGCTCGCCACATATGCCTCGGAGAGTCCAGTAAATGCATCTTGATCAAGTCACATGGTCACAGCGAGGTTGTGGTAACCAGTGCTCTTCTTTTTTACTACTCGGAAGTCTTGGTGGCCGAGTGGCTAAGCACTGGGGACGGTAACATAGGTCCAGAGTTAATTTCTCAGGTTTTGGATTTTTCGATGCATACCGCGGATTTGTGAACACCAACCCGAACCGAAAATTAAGAGGCCTAATACATCTCGACTGTGATTTTTGCGTAAAATGGCCAATTTTGCCGTTATGGATCTCAGAAACAAAAATACATTAACAATTATGACTTAATGAATAGTGTAGAATAGCTATTGGAATAGTGAGTAGCGGCCTCGCTTTTTGTAAATTTTGCTTAACTTTTTAATTAAACCCAAAATTGCATAGAAAGATTTTCATAAAGTGCGCGAAGGCACTTTTTTGAGCTCATCGATTGAACTACTGTTCTAAACAAGTGAAATAAAAAAAATATAATGTTATCTCTTAAATAGTCGAATAGTGCGTAGCGGCCTCGAAATTTTTAGAAATCATTGATATTATATAGGAAAAAATCTTATTCTAAATCAAAAAACTTCCAAAATAGCTATAAGTTAACAGTGAATATCTCCTATCTACGATAATATTATTGAGCAAAATTTATACCAGAGTAATTGTTACTTCATGAAGAATAAAGATTTTATAATGAATTTATTATCCTATTTCGATAAAAACGATAAATATAACTGCAAAATTACTACAAATGCGATGCGCCGGCCGACCGAATTCAACTTATGCTCACAGAATGGAGATTTGTAATATTATGCACAAATTTATTATCCTATTTCGATAAAAACGATAAATACAACTGCAAAATTACTATAAAATGCGAAAATGGGCATTTTACGCAAAAATCACATTCGAGATGTAATAGGCCTCTTAAGCTTGATTTTTAAGCTAATTCCCATCGATTATAGCGACGGCTTGATTTCAATAATGGATGACTTTGCCCAGTAACGGTGTCCCGCTCCACCATCCACTTTACTTTTACCGGGTCGCGCTTGGTCTTCATCTCATCTAATGGAAAGTGACGATAAGGCTGAAGGTGTAATCGCACTTCACTCGAAACCTCTAATTGAGGAACTGACTACTTTATCACTAACAATTGGAACATAATTGCTACTACTATCATAGTAATTATGAGAGAAAATGAAGCAAAAGAAGTGTCTTATGATCGTAGAAAACGGAAAGCTGTGTTCTCTGACTACTCCTCCGGGAAACGGGCGTTTGTACTTTTCTTCACAATAAAGCTACGGCCTCTAAATGGGTTAGTATCATATGTCAAAAACGGGTTTGTATCAAATGTTTGGGTAAATTTGCAAACAGTCGAATACGTAATTGGTCTATGAAGCAACTTGTCGCAAAATTATTTCGTCTACTGTCATAGTATCAACTCGTCATAAATGCATGTGATCTAAATAAGTGGTCGCCGTCAAAGCAATCCGTCGCAAATGCATGTGAACTAAATTGCTGGTCGCCTATGTTCACACGTCCTTAATCCAACGAGTGTCATTTCATAGTGGCCTATTGAGTGTTAAACGCTGCAAAAAATGTATGACAAGTTGCTGTATTAACTAATTACTTTTTAACCTATTTGCGAATTCGACTAGATGATCTTATGACAAGTAGCTAAAGAGACCAGTAACATGTCGAACAAACCACTTATTTGTCCGATTGATTTTAGTCGAGTTGCTTCATAGTCCAATTATCACCAATTACGTATGCGACTATTTGTAAATTTACCTAAATGATTAATGTTATATATTTTAGCGTTTTATTAACTCCCGCATGAGGTTGTCGTCTTTTTTCAGTGTTTAAAATTTTACTTACCCAAATGATTATTATGAGTTGATGCGGTAGACCACTTGCGTTTTTGACCATTTGATACTAACCCCATAGTATTTGTTCAAATGTTTATAGTACCATCAAATGTTCGCATTTTTCCAACATGCACATATTTTTGTGCGCGACTTTTTACTGTTTTCTAAACACCCCTTTCGTGTGTCGGGCGTAACTTAATAGCAAGGTTTCACTTAACCGCCACAACTTTGCGACGCGTTCAAATGGAAAACCGGCTATGTAACCAGACCTCTCTAATATTCCCGTTCTCATTTACGGAATTTCGGAATATCCCTTTCACTGCAATGCCAACTTAGGAGAACTGTGTTCTTCTAAAGCTTCTTGATGTCGGTATTGCGTAAACCATTTAGATATAGAATTTCTTGATCTATGAACTGCAGCTTCTGTTGATATTTTTGCAATTTTAAGTTCCAGTGCAATCTTTAACTGATGTTTTATTCGATATTACAAAAAACTTTATGTGGGTACCTATTCACATATTGTGCACCTGCGATTTTTAGATGATTAAAGTTGTTCATATATTCATACATCACGCTCGTTTTTCAGATTTTTTTAGATACCACAGAGTTCTATTTACTTTAATCCTGACTCACTTCTTTTGCTTTATTTCATTTACTCACACAGATAACATTCTTGATACATTCTCATAGTTAAGCCTACTCTAGACCTGACCTTTCACGATCATTTTTCCAATCAGATCGGCTTAGTAAGTTTGTTTGTAAGTCTCAAAACATATTGTGCTATCCATAAGCACTCTTCGCTGCACAATAGTTTCGACGTCACCGCATCAGTGTGCATGACAGCGTAGGTATTTATGAAGCGTTTCATATTAAAATAATAGACGCGACCCCAAAAATTCGCGTTCCTCGGTTTAAAACAAAAGTCAGTATCATAATTTTGGAAAGCGCATTAATAACAACAGTGATAACTGCCATCCGCACGCTCGACTTGAAATCATATCGCGCGCCATATTAAAATTATTAACATATGCGCTATATTAAATTGATGAGTGCTTTGTTTCGCAATGATAATAATGGCGGCTCATAATGTGGACTGCTGAATATTTGTGGGTTGCACTTTTAATTTAAATGGTTTTCGGTGTCCGTGATTGTAACGACGATTCGTTTAATTAAAACGCAAATACAGCTTCTGCTGCAATGGAGTTATTCATATCAGCTGGTAAATGTCCCACTGTTTTGATCAGGGGCACTACTGTCACTTCTTAGAGCAGAATTACTTTTGATGGCGCAAGACCCAGAGACCCAGACCTCTTTCTCCGTAACGAAATTTTGGCCGATTTTTTCCTTCTAAAATTTTGTTCAATTTAATTTACAATTTTACAATTATTAATTTTTTGAAATTTAATATGGAAAGTGCTATAAATAATATCAAACGAATATCGGGCGAAATTTTGTTTCGGAGAAAGAGAGTAAGCCCTCAGGTCTTCTGACAATGGTCTTCATCGGTTTAAATGATGACTGTGTTTTAAGGCCTGGTGGTAAGAGGTTACTGTTGACTGTGGTCGTTTGCAACACCAGAGGTATCGTTCACACCTTGCCAACCACATAAAACCATATGAATACCTTGAAATAAAAAATTTCGGACACACATAAAAAAAATATTTCTTTAGCAGCTCACTGCTACTCAACATTTGTTCACACGGCTATTTCAAAAAAATATAATTAGTCTTGTTATTGAGCAATCATTTGTATTTGATAAGCTAATTATTGTTAACAAGCATTTGTATTTGATAAGCTAATTATTGTTAACAAGCATTTGTATTTGATAAGCTAATTATTGTTTGTATATACCGAACAATGGTAAATGCAGACTAAAAACTCAGAAAGTTCTAAATAAAGACCGGCGCGAACTCCTCCAACGTTTACGATAAAATATGGCTGAGATCACAATCCAATGTGGATTACGCTCAAGTATTTATGGGAACGCCTAGACCCAATAAAGCAAGTAGGCTGGCGCTAGGCTGCCACAGACATGCGACCTGCAACTCTAACATTTATGTAAGTCAGGAGTATCATCATCTTCATCATCAGCCTATAAACGTCCCACTGCTGGGTACAGACCTCCCACCTGAACAATAGCACGTGGGGATATTGGGACATAACCCACCACGCTGGCCCAATGCGGGTTGGTAGTCAGGAGTATACTTAAGTGGAACTAGGCTGGTCACGTCAGCCGCCTGGGCTTGACAAGGTTCGATGTGACAGACACGGGAAACCGTGACCACGACGGAGAGACCAAGACCCAACAAATAATTGATAGGTCCCCCCTTACAGGGTCCAAGCAAATTCAGAAGTCGGTCATTTCATAATTAATACACCAATAGTTATACGCACTTCGGCCAAAGTATTTTAGGCATGCGTGGAAGCAGATACCTTTCCATCACTTATAGCGATCACTCGATTTCAATGATGGTGGCCTTTGTCCAGCAGTCCAACAGTGAGGCCTAATTACTTACTTTTACTATTGCGACAATTTGTAGCTACGCTTTGTCGCATCTTAATACACTACTTACACCGAGCGTACTTCGTCTTTATTATTCCCTAAAGGCATTTGTTTTATTTTGAACGGATTGCTTGGGCATAACATTTGTAGACGGGGTGACAGCATAAGCAAGCAATTATTGAAATAACTTCTTCCTTGTAGGAAAGCCCTTTAGTGCTATTTAATTTTTAGGATCTTGTTTGACATTGTTGTGTACAAATTATTATTGCACTACACTCTTTTGTGTAAATATCTGTGTACGTGTGTAAGTATAGTGAGTGTGTATCAACCCGCATTGGGCCAGGGTGGTGGTCTATGGACCAAACTGGGGAGATTGGGCCATAGACCATGCGCTGTTGTCCATGAGGAAAGGTCTGTGCCCAGCAGTGGGCAATAGGCACCATCATAAGATGGTGATGAGTGTGATGTATGCTGGTTTTCCATCAGGCGGGTCGGTGATATAAAAAAAGAGAATGGGCTTATGGGTAACCTCGCTGCGAATGGAACTCGGGACAGAGTTTGGTTTTACTACTATATCAAATTAAACTATAAACATCATTTAATTTAAATTTCTTACTCGTAAAGCAGACAGACTGCAAGCAATTACTTAGCGCTTCATTCTGCGGTCGCTACACCACCGCAAATATATCAGTGTATCTCTGACATTCGTACTGTCAACACGTACCCTTTAATATATTACTGTAGTATGTGAAGCACGCCTGTTTAAGTGCGTCCATAGTGCGTTGACATTTTTTTCAACAAAAGTACTAATTGGAATACAAAGGTCGAGTAAGTTTGTATTCCAATTAGTAAAAATATTAAATATTGCATATATACATACATATAATCACGATTATTATCCCTGAAGGGTTAGTCAGAGACTAGGCAATGAGGAAAGCAACATCAGTCCTCTACCACTTTTCACCAACTGCAATGCACTCAGCGTGACAGGTGGTAAGCCCATCGCCGCTCCATGCTGTTGGATGTATAAGCAGTCTTTAGTCCGTTAGTCGCCTTTTACGGTACCCAAGGGAAGAAACGGGGTTGTAAGTAGTATTCTTTCACCGCTACGCGACAGGGTTGTAAAGTAAAATATTGCAGTTTTTTATATTCCTTATGGTTTCCCTTCTGTCATTTTCGCCAAAGTCCATGTATCAAAAACTAGTTTGGTATATTATTGTCGTTTGTAGATGTAATATAAACAATATGTATTTACTTAGGATTAAATATACGTAGTGACCTTCGATTACACATAAAGACTAGATGCACAACCAACGCTCTCAAAACGTTCGCACAAAAAGAGTACAGCTAGCGAGATCTTTAAGGGCTTTAACACACGAGCAGCAGTTTGCTGTCGACGTTTGTAACTGCAGTCGACGTTAGGAGTCGGCGGCTAGCTGACAACATGTTATCGGCAAGCTGTCGACGTTTCAACTGCTTGCCGCAGGCAGGTCGACGGCTGCTGCCGACAGGTGACGGCGTCTGCAGTCGCTTCTGCCGTCGTCAACTAGCTGTCGACCTGCCTGCGGCAAGAGCCCTAAGCATTTCGTTTGGTTGTGCGAGCTACGTGTACGCGTACTCCTTCAAAATTACATGTGATCGAAGACGGTAAATCTTTTAATCGAGTCGCCTGAATATGGGGGAGGGGAGGGGGGAGTAGGGAGTGTAAGGAGTACCCCCCCCCCCTCTTACCCTCCTGCCGGAGACAAGTAGGTACTTAGTTTTTATGTTATGTATTTTGAGGTGTGTCGTACGTAACAATTGAGGTTTTGGTAAAAATGTACAACCGCGTAACCAAAATTGGGGGGAGGGGGGACCTCCCTCTTTATCACAAAAAAGTTCTTCTGTTGAGCTAGATTTCTGTTGTCTAATAAATAAAAATAACCTCGAACTATCTAACCTATCACGTGACCTACAGGAGTGTTTAACTGTCAAAGTGCCGAAGAAAAAGTTACGATTTACGTAATCCGATTATACTATACCTATAACCTAAAAACGTTCCATTTTTCGTGTTTATCGCCGATTTTGACAAAACTTTCAAGTGGTTTATATAATATTTTAACGCAGCTCCGGCAGCTTAAATATTTAGAAATCATTATTTAAAAAAACAAATTATAGATGTCGTGGTGTATGGTGTTTTAGAAGTTATGAAACGTCTTTGATTTTGCCAATATTTTTTTCAAGTAGATGTACTATGAGTAACCCGAGGGCGGTCAGGAGGTTCAGAACCCTTTAGAACCCCCCGCCCCCTACTGTGTCTTCAAATTCAGGCGAAAGTACCCTCCTACCTTGATTCGACCCGTAGATACTATTCTAATAATAATAATTACACTTAGTGACTATTTTAAACACACTAATATTATAAAGGCGAAAGTTTGTGATTGTGTATGTTTGTTACTCTTTCACGTAAAAACTACTAAATGGATTTGGATGAAATTCTGCATACAGATAGTTTATGACCTGGACTAACACATAGGATACTTTTTATCCCGATATTCCCACGGGAACGGGAACCACGCGGGTGATACCGCGAGCGGCCGCTAGTACGCAATAAAAATGAATAGTTTTATTTACACGTAACTGCATGTGGTTGTGGTACATCTGAAGATGCCCTATCTTTATTATGACAAACGATTTATACCTCGTTGCTATAACACACTCCATCTTATTGGAGCGTTCGAGATTTTATGGCTTCTAAAAAGTTTGTTATAATGCTTTATTGCGTATCGGAGAAGCATAAAACCTTCATCCTACAGACAACCGTCTACGATAATGAAAGCGGTCTTACTGAATGAGTTAAAATGAGCTCTATTATTGTAGACATAAGGACCACTTAAAAATTTTAGATTGAAATTAATGTAATGTAACACTTCAGTGTTTAGTAAGTAAGATCAATATTAGACAGCTTTTAGAAAATGTTATGCTTTTATAAGAGCTCGATCGTGCATCGGATTAGGTGTGCGGTTTGCAATCTTGCCAGTTAAGCAACTTTCGCTATGCCGGGTCATGGATGGGTGACCAAATACATACATATAATAACGACTATTATCCCCGAAAGGTTAGTCAGAAACTAGGCAATGCGGACAGCAAAAGCAGTCCTCTACCATAGTTCACTTTTCACCAAATAGCGACTGCACATGTGCTCAGCGTGACAGGTGGTGAGCCCATCACCGATCTATGTTTTTGGATGTATGTGCAATCTTTAGTACGTTAGTCGCCTTTTACGACACCCAAGGGAAGAGAGGGGGTGGTAGTTCACCGCTACGCGAGGTGACCAAATATTAAGAAAAAACATCGACAGTCGTTATGCCCACTGACCCGCTTTGGGCAATATTGGCTTTTTGACAGTTGTAACAATAAAATATGAAATATGTCGGAAATTGTAGTTTATGACATAACGATAATTATCCAATAGTTTTTTTTACTAAGACAATTTGTAAATATTTTATTTTTACAAAATAAATTAGCGATTTTTTATCTGTGGATTACTAGACCCGAAACACGGGAGGCCATGATTGAGCTACATGTGACGTCACATTTCACACAATTATCAAAAACTATCTGTCAGGTTTCAAGAAAAATTTCTATATTTATTTGAAATGTGACGTCACAGAGCAAAATGTCACGTGACCAACCGTTTTCGCACGAAATTTGAAAAAAATAAACAAAGATATGTTTATTTCTATTAAATAAAGCTTTTTCGAGAAAGAAAGTATTGTACGGGGTATAAAATAGGCGTTTGTAATTTTTTAAATACTTTTTGAAAACTGTCAAGTAATTGGTGGGTCACGTTATGACTCAATCTCCTCACGTGTGCCTATGTGTAAAGGCCTGTGCCCAACAGTGGGATATTTATAGGCTGATGATGATGATTGCCTTTATAAATAAATAAAAGGAAAATATAGCCATTTTTAAGTAAACCGTGTCGCGTGTCGGTTACAGAATACCTACTCCACCGCCTCTCTTCCCTTGGGTGTCGTAAAAGGCGACTAACGGACTAAAGACTGCACATACATCCATCAGCTTAGAGCGGCGATAGGCTCACCACCCGTCACGCTGAGCACATGTGCAGTTGGTATTTGGTAAAAAGTAGACTATGGCAGAGGACTGCTTTTGCGGTCCTCATTGCCTGGTCTCTGACTAACCCTTCGGGGATAATAGTCGTGATTATATGCATGTATGTAGCCATTTTTAATTTTACCAAACCATTTTGCTTTACTTATAATTAATAATTCATGATCAAATTATAAAGTAAAATTGTAACGCTGAAAAAAGACGACAACCTTAGGCGGGAATCGAACCACGCACCTTCCGCATTCCGGGCGGCTGCCTTAACCACTTGGCTACCGAGGTCAGGCTTTCAACCGTCGAAATTTGTCAGTGCTTGATGCTTATTATATTTCGACGGTTGAAAGCCAGACCTCGGTAGCCAAGTGGTTAAGGCAGCCGCCCGGAATGCGGAAGGTGCGTGGTTCGATTCCCGCCTGAGGTTGTCGTCTTTTTTCAGTGTTTAAAATTTTACTTGAGTATGTTTAAGCGTTAATAAAAAAAACGCTAAAATATAAAACATTAATCAAATTAATAAAGTTTAATTCTGTCTTTTTGGTTGCAGATTTCAACGTGTTGGAATAATTGCGGTAAGTTATGATCTATTAATGTTTATTTGATTATAATTCCTGTAAATTTACAAAGGTAACCCATAATTATACGGCGGTACGGTTCACATAAAAAAGTAGAAAGTGTTTGTATTATATTAATTTTAGTAACTTAGATTCCAGGCTGAGGTAGCCTTATTAAAATATGAGTTGTACTTTTTTTCCAAAATGAAAATGGAGGCATATTTCCTTCGCCTGTAAATTGCTATCCTATCCTACTAATATTATAAACGCGAAAGTTTGTAAGTATGGATGGATGTTTGTTACTCTTTGACGTAAAAACTACTGAATAGATTTGGATGAAATTAGGCATACAAATAGTTTATAACCAGGATTAACACATAGGATACTTTTTATCCAGATATTCCCACGGGAACGGGAACCACGCGGGTGAAACTGCGAGCGGCCGCTAGTATTTAATATAAAGCCTGCTTTCCACGTGCGGTTTCAGTTGCGGTACGGTTTGTTTCTTACACCATGCATATTATGAAAAACAGAAAGCCTCATTGACTTTAGCCGGATATCGGACCAAGCGCTTTGCTATTTAAGTCATGACGCTAGTTTAAAAAATTATTCAGTTATGACGTGAGGGCTTGATAGCACAGCGGCTAGCGCGTTCGGCTTGCGAACTTCCCCGTTAAGCAAGTTTCGCAATGCCTGGTCGCTGGATAGGTGACCAAATATAAAACATCTCGAGCTCCTCCGTGCTTCGGAAGGCACGTTAAGCCGTTGGTCCCGGTTGTTGTCGTAAGATGACAGTCGTTAAAACCCACCAACCCGCATTGGGCCAGCGCAGTGGGTTATGACCCAATATCCCCTCGTGCAGTGTCAACGTGGGAGGCCTGTGCCCAGCAGTGGGACGTTTATAGGCTGATGATGATGACGTGTCGAATCCTTCCATGAACTTTACCTTGTGTTTCATAGTAAATGGCTCGACACGCAGTTTGCCCGGTACATCAGGTTAGTCTTGCGGTGCCAGTGTTGCCAGATCCGTAGGTCAAAACTATCCTAGATTTACTGCAAAATTATCGTGTTTTTATCGCATTCAAAAAGACAGAATTTATACGACTGGGCACTCCAAATATGGTAACATCCGACGTCACGAGCTAAAAAAAAAAAAAATCATCTCAAAAAAAGTCATCACCTAGAAAAAGGACTGACTGTGGTACTTTAAATTTCGTTATTTCCAAACTGTGACTGAACAACTGATGCTAAACCAGGTTTGTCACAAAATTATCGTAGACCTGACAAAAAATATCGTGGAAAGTCGACGAATTATACAAATTATCGTGCGATACTTAATTATTATTTTTTATCGCATGCCCCTCCAAATTATTGTGGATCTACGATAATTATCGCACGTCTGGCAAGCTTGAGCTTTAAGAGCTCTACATTTCTGTTTTTTTTTCTAACCATTTTTCCCTTCCTCTTTTTTAATCTTTTACTTTTTAACATACATACATGTTTTTGTTTCTAGTACATTTGCTTTTCTTATATATTACAGTTTCTTCTTACACACTAATACATTTATTTCTTACTTACTAATACATTTCTTCTCTTTTATCTTACGTTTCTAAAGTACATTTCTTAATTATATTTATATTATTACATTTTTAATTAGTTTGCTTATTTATTTATTTCCTTCTATTAATACATTTTATTCAACGTTGTCGTGTTGCCTTCTCTGTCTAGTAATACAGACAGTGGCAGACGGCAGTGAAGTGGCAGTTGGCAGGGCATATAGTGTATAGCATACATTCACTTATAGATCCGACGCGACAACCGTTGGGGCAGAACGGTTCTTGAGTGACGACCGCGCACCGGAACACGCAGTGTGGGCAGGCCTTAAACAACCGGCGATCTGGTGAAGGTCGCAGGTAGCCACTGGATGCGAGCAGCACAAGACCGGTTGTTGTGGAGATCCTTGGGGAAGGCCTTTGTCTAGCACTGGACGCTTTCGAGTGATGATGAATACAAACGGAGTATACGATTTCAACGAGGTAGCGCTTTATATATCACCTGATAGTAGTGACGATATCACCAAAAGTTAAAGAAGCGCACATCACCCATAACCCTCAATTACTGAGTGGCTAGCTATCTTATCTTGTCCAATAACATAATATAACAACGAACATAACGCTGTTTCAATTATGGAGTTAGATAAGATGGTGGTAGCAAGATAAGCGGTCTTATATCAAACCCTACCAACCTAAGAACAAAATGAGCAACGATAGAGACGGGACCCGGAACCTCGTGTTATGAGACCATGCGGTAGTGCAATGAGGACAGCGTTGCCAGACGTCCCGATTTTGGCGGGACGTCCCGATTTTAAATCAAAATTGAATGTCCCGCGCGGGACACGCTCAGTCCTGCTTTTCGGGGATAACTGATTTAAAATATAATGTTTTTTTATAAAATACGTTTTCTATGGCTATTTTTGCTATCTATAATAATGTCGTACGTCACGTAATTTAAAACTCAATCAAATAGGTGAATATTTAAAAACTTCTAATTATACCTATATACCTACAGTTTTTTACTATGTCCCGCTTAAAAAAAAGGATGCCGCTTTATTCACTAAAAAGTTTCAAAATCCCGACTTGACAAATAATATCTGGCAAGGCTGAATGAGGACCATGTAGTGGTGGTTATGAGACTATAAACCCACACTCTCACTCTGTAAGCACATCGAAGAGATCGTTGACCCCTAATTCATCGTACCATGCGCGCGCGCTGCTGTTTTTATAATAGCGATTGGCACACACACAGCAGTGTACGACAAATTACGGGCCAACGAAGTCTCGGATGCGTTTTTAAAGAGTAACAAGGCGGGGCGTCATACTACTACACTTTGATTGTAACAAACTCAAAATTGAATGTCATGTCATTTCAAAGTCGCCTTCAAAATAGTTACTTGAAATTTATATAGATTTCCCCAGAAGCCGAGCCTGCACGTGACAGTTTATTGACTCGTCCGCTGGCCCGTCGCCCCATACGATATTACTTCATATTGCAATACTATGCGTTATGAAACGTTCAAAAGTATGACTTGTTTTACAGGTGCATTGGCAGTACTGTCGTACTTTGTGATGTCGAAAAACAAAACCACGAACCTTTCTGATATTCTAGATGCACCTGTACATAAATTAAGTCCATACGTCAGATGAATACGGCGGACTACCAACTAAATTATCAATACTGTCTACTTTTACTTTGAAAGCTAAAGGCGTCTTTATCCAATGTCAACAACAACGTCATCAACATCCGATCTTAGACATTTGTACCTACTAAAGACCAGTTAAGAGTTAGGCAAGCTATGTCTACAAATATTTTCATATAATAATTTAATGTAAATTTAATTTAATGTAATTAATGTAAACATACAAGAAAAAGTTATAGTACCTATGAACTGTCGTCGTAGGCAATTTACAATATTTTAAACGTAATATTTAACGGTCTTATGCGCCTACTACTTACAAATGCTTTATACCATGTAAGCCCGTGAATACGGCCGATGCAACTCAGTCGAAATTTGTGGTACAAAAATGTATTCGTAGGATACATACTGTTTAGTTTGCGTTAAACCCCGTTTAAAAATGATTTGATAAACTCTTTATTGTGCGTGTAACAAGGCTTCTCTAGACTTTGAATTTCCAAGCGACTACGTCCGTATCATTCCGGAATGAAGAATGAAAGATGGCACAGCAATTACGGACACGCAAGGCGGTACGTCACGTTTCAAGGTTTATATAATTTTATGAGGAGGCCGGTGGAGCGGCGACCGCGCCATCTTTACGTCGATCGCTTTAATTAAAATTGTTAATTATTGCTATTATTATTTCACAAAGAGTTTTAGCGTTCGGCGTATATCTCTGAAAGTAAGTGATTTTTAAGCTGAAGCTTAGCGCAAAAACCTACGTGGCCAGCTTAGTGGGTTACATACATACTCGTACATATAAGGTGACTGCTAGAAACCGCAAGAAACTTCAAGGGCTGAACAGGTTAAGTGTTTTAAACATGACAAAAATGACAAAATAGGAATTCGTGTTGTTTTTTTTTTTTATAAAAGTGGGAGGCAAACGAACAGGCGGGTCACCTGATGGAAAGTAATCACCGCTGCCCATGGACACCCGCAAAACCAGAGGTATCGCAGATGCGTTGCCGGCCTTTAAGGGAGGAATAGGTTTAAGGAAGGAATAGGAATTGGGAGGGGGGGGGGGGGGGAAGGGGCCTCCGGAACCCTCACTGGTTGGACGAAACACAACAGCACCAAGTGCCGTTATTTCACGCCGAATATTCAAGAGAAGGTGGTATTACGCCGGGCGAGCCGGCCCAATGCGTGCTGCAACGCAGCGTGGCTCTACCACTCAGTCAGTGTTACTCATTTAGCACCACCCAGGGATTACGTGTAGGGTCTCAAGGGTAAACCTACGGACGCGAGCAACTTTAACCCCAATTTTTAATGAAATAATTCATTTTGTGAATTTTAATTGGATAATAGTCTTTGAGTATCTAATTTATTTCAAAGCATACGGCTGTCTGTTGACCCGTCCGCGTTAGCTGGGCGATAAGTACCTACGGAAAAACACGAATTCCTTTTTGTCATTTTTGTCATGTTTAAAACACTTGACCTGACCAGCCCTTGAAGTTTCTTGCGGTTTCTAGCAGTCATCTTATATAATCACGACTATTATCAGGGGGGTGTCACTCCGCAGTTTAGGTATGTTCGGCCGGCGCACCTCTCGTGCAGGCCACTGCAGGTTTATGGCAATTGGCAGTAGGCCGCCGCTCGCTCGCTTGGCTCGCACGCTCCACGTCGTAAAACGAACGTTAATTTCTGTGATTTTTGTGCACCGAACAATGACTACTAAACGACGTTATAATCCGTCTATAAGATACTGTTGTGTTTACGAGTGTCTAAATAAATAACAATCTATAATCTAAATCTGTGCTTCTCATATTTTCCACCTAGTAATAGTTGCTTTAAGTCTGTAGTTATTTAGCCATAATTTTTTTTATGGTTAATCAAAAACAATTTTCATTCCTCATACTCGGAAAGTAGGTCTGCTGAAGTTGCCTGAGGAGCGGGTAAAAAGTAATACTTATCCTCCCTAGGGAGAATCGTTTTTCTGACAGGTACTGTCATGTGTAGTTGTTACTTATTATCAAAATAATACTACCAACCCTTCTCTTCCCTTGGTTGTCGTAAAAGGCGACTAACGGACTAAAGACTGCACATACATCCAACAGCATAGAGCGGCGATGAGCTCATCAAAATAATACTACCAACCCCTCTCTTTCCTTGGGTCTCGTAAAAGCGACCAACGGGCTAAAGCTCACCACCTAAGCACATGTGCAGACTGTACAGTGGTTTCTTGATGAAGAGTGGACTATGTGGGCGTGGTCTGTGTTGTCCATAGATTCAAATGATTACTCTTATGTATCCAAATCTATTTATTCTGGGTATGGTTGGGTACAACGAACTAAAAGTTAGAAGGGACTTAACATTAGTATCCTATATTTTTAAATTATTAAAAGGTAAAATATGTAATGCGGAGATTCTGGGTCGGGTGAGTTTCTGTGTTCCGGATAGGTATCTCGAGCGGATGCGCCAGCCCAAATTATTTTTTCGTAATGCTTTGAAGGCGCGGTTCATTAAATGTTGGGCGGTCAAATTTCACGTTCAGATGGTACTAAGTCTGGGCTGGATTTAGTGTTTATAAAATCTGGATTTTCGCTAAATATAGAGAAATGTCTAGATTGCTTTTCAACGATACGCACTTACTGAGCGTTGTATGCCTTTCGGTTGGTAATGACTACTTCCTGATATGACCACATTATGATATGACCACCTCCTGATATGACCACGCCCCCCACCTCTCGATATGACTACTTCCTGATATGACCACTTCCCGATATGACTATATAAGGTGACTGCTAGAAACCGCAAAAAACTCTAGGGCTGGTCAGGTCAAGTGGTTAAAACATGACAAAAATGACAAAAAAGAAATTCGTGTTTTTTTGTTAATTTTTAATTAAATAATTCATTTTGTATATTTTAATTAGATGGTCTTTGAGTATCTAATTTATTTTAAACCAATAACATAAGAAAAATAAAATTAAAAACAATTAATAATAACGATTATTTACAACGCGCGGGCAACGAACGGCTGGCCGGCCGACTGTTGACCCGTAAGCGTTGTCAGCTGGGCGATAAGTACCTACGTTAGTCTGCAATCACGAGACCCCATTTATTTTCCTTTAATTGAAATGTGCGTAAGTTTAAGGTGCAGTTAAGTCCAACGCCACTTTTTAACTGTAATTATGATAAGTGTTATGATGTATGAACGTAATTTCAATTCAATTCTAGTAAATATCTATCACACCACACATTATGAGAAGTTACAATTATCTTTCCTTACAAATGAAAGATCAATGGGTAGTTGGGTAGTTATCTAACATCGCGTCCGCACGCTGAGCACTTGCCGCTAACTCCAAACCAAATGACCAGATGACCTTTCATGTCCTCGACAACTAAACAGCCTAAAGCATTGTGATAAAATACCTATGTTATGTTGTTGTTATTCAAGCGGTTACTATTCAGTCTTACTTATTTATTTACACTAAATTAAGTCAAACTAATGTCTCGCATTAAAGGCAACGTTAATACCTAAAAAGCTGCGTAATTAATAGGTGTCGGTAGGTACTTACTTACATGGTGTTAAATAGCATTCCAGTTTATTACATCAGCGAACAGGAAAGGTGATAAGCTACCCATCACACCTCACAGGCTTTGGACTGTCAAACTAATGTAATATTACATAAAAATTAAACCTTCAGCAAAAGAACGTAAATAAAATAAAATTTATTAAAGGACGAACTAAAATAACTGTTGTAATCGGCACATTATTATTACACTTATTTAACGTGTTTAAAAGAACACACCCTGTTCTACCTACAAGTCTAATACGACTTAACACCCATTTGTTACACAAATGGTTGTTTTTTTAATTATTTTTAAAGGAAAACAAAGATCATACAAGCATTTAAAAATGTCAAAAAACGAGTCATAAGCCATGTCAACAGTATCAGATACATGAACATCATTGAAAGTCAAACTCCCTACGTATTTACTAAATTTGTACATATTTTCTTTACAATAATCTCGGCGTTCAATATACCACTATTTTATAGTGCAAGTTATTTTAACGGGGCACTGTAGTATTTGAGCTGAATGATCCGATAGAGCCATCTCGATTACTTCTCCCCTGGATCCCTTAATATTATGGGCGAAGTTTTCAATACAAGTACGACTACACATTCTTGTTGGCTCATGAATAGCAAGTCTCAAATTGTGACTCAATAGTTGGTATTCAAAATCACGTTTCTTTTGTGTGTTTTTAAGAATATCGATGTTGAAATCACCACAAATGATGACTTTTTTGGATTTAGAACTATAGGTTGTATCTAAATTTTTTTCGAGTTGGTTATGAAACACATTAAGGTCAGAATTTGGGACATTAATTTGTTACTGAACTGATTACTTTATTTACGGTAGCCTATTCATAATAATACTAATCCTTTACTAACTAACTCATACTAGTTATTAGTTTAATCGCCCACACACAAATGCACCTCACATACACACTACACACCAAAACTTTCCCGAGGAAACTGCACACAACTGCTCTACTCAAGTGAGTTCAGTGACTCGACTCAGCACAGCAGTGCCACAGTGCGATTCTCTAAGTTAAAACCGTAAAGTTGGTAGAACCGCCTGCCGCAGCGATAAGAATTTCCTCTGTCTCTTTCATATTCATAGAATTGGAAAGAGACAGCAGATCACAACCATGCGCACAGCGTCTACGTGTCGTTCGCTCGCATCTCGGATTTTTTCGGCCGGCAACTTATGCATTCTGTCTTGGTGCATTCGCGTCGCGTGTGCGTAAAAATGCCTAAAGCACGCCGAATTAGTGTAATAATAATTATGTGCCGATCACAAAAGTTGTTCTAGTTTATCCTTTAATAAATTTTAATTTATTTACGAAATTTTAGCACAGGTTTTCACTTTTATTTAATCATTATTACATTAGTTTGACAGTGGGAAGCTTATCACCTTTCCTGTGCGCTAATGTAATAAACTGGAATGCTCTATAACACCATGTAAGTACCTGCCTACCTATTAATTACGCAGCAGTTTAGGTATCAACTTTACCTTTAATGCGATACATTAGTTTAACTTAATTTAGTGTAAGCAGGCAAGACTGAATAGTGAAATAACGCTTGACTAACAACAACACAAAATAGGTAATACATACCTATTTTAGTTTAGTTGTCGAAGACATGAAAGGTCATCGTTCGGTCGTTGGTCGTACCTAAGATAACTACCTACATTTGATCTTTCATTTGTAAGGAAAGGTAGCTGTACCTATCTTCTCATAATGTGTGATAGATTTTTTTTTGTAAGATGTGGGGTAGGATTGAATTGAAATTACGCTCATACATAACACTTATCATAATTACAGTTAAAATGTGGCCATAACTTGATGCAATCGATAGTCGTTGGACTTAACTGCACCTTATACCTACGCACATTTCAATTATAGGAAAATAAATGGGGTCTCATGATTACTTAACGCCCAGCTGACGACGCGGACTTGTCAACCGACGGCCGGCCGGCAGTTCGTTGAACTTCGTTGCCCGCGCGTTGTAAATAATCGTTATTTTTAATTGCTTTTCATTTTATTTTTCTTATGTTATTGCTTTAAAATAAATAAGATACTCAAAGACAATCTAATTAAAATTTACAGAATGAATTATTTAATAAAAAATGAAAAAAACACGAATTTCATTTTTGTCATTTTTGTCATGCTTAAAACACTTGACCTAATCAGCCCTAGAAGTTTTTTGCGGTTTCTAGCAGTCACCTTATATATCTTACCGATATGTGACCACTTCTTAAGCGACTCCAAAAATGTTTGCAAAATTATTTAAAGAGAATCGAAGTATACTTTACGCAGAAAATATCATAATATTTTCTGCACGTTAATATCTTAGTTTCAGTACAGAAAATATGAAAATTAAGTTGGGACGTTCTATAATATAAATTATTATGGTAAGGCCACTTTTCTACTGTTGGGACCCTTAATATTAGAAGGCAGCGACTAAGGCATGATCACAGACAGCCCCTTAGACAATGGCAAATGGCTCCATGTCAAAGATTCGTTAGCTTTTGTTAATAGTACGAGTAATATTGTAGACAAGTTTACAGGCATTTGGCAAATGCTCACTCTATTTGATCGCTACAGAAAATATATACACCCTTAATTTTTATACGTTTTAATGAAATTAAGGAAACCTATGTGCAAAATTGACAAAAAAAATCCGACCTCGCATACTATTGTCGTCAGCTGATCGGACTTGTATGGGAGGTCGAAATTTTTCAGTCAGATAAGTACTGGGCAATCCTTACATCAGACAGTGCCATGAATATAACATTAATAAGGCCGAGGGTGATATAGACAATTCAATCGGAGTCCTCAACAACGGAAGGCTTAGACAAGTGGCATAAGCGCTTTGAGAATAGAATGATTATTAATGGAAATTGACATAAAAGCCAACGATACATTTTTTAGCGAACTTTGAATTGGTAACGTTAAAGAGTTAATACATAAACGAATTATGATGTATTAGCGGCCGCTCGCGGTTTCACCCGCGTGGTTCCCGTTCCCGTGGGAATATCGAGATAAAAAGTATCCTATGTGTTAATCCAGGTTATAAACTATCTGTATGCCGAATTTCATCTAAATCCATTCAGTAGTTTTTACGTAAAAGAGTAACAAACATCCATCCATACTTACAAACTTTCGCGTTTATAATATTAGTAGGATTTCGTAGAGAATTATATATTCTGTGGCAGCCGCCGAATAGAGTAAGCATTCGCCATTTATCTGTACAATACATACATACATACATAAATCACGACTATTTATCCCTTAAGGGTTAGTCAGAGACTGGGCAATGAGGACAGCAAAAGCATTTCTCTACTGTAGTCCACTTTATACCAAATAGCGACTGCACATTTGCTCAGCGTGATAGGTGGTGAGCCCATCGCCGTTCTATTATTGGAAGTATGTGCAGTCTTTAGTCCGTTAGTCGCATTTTACGCACCCAAGGGAAGAGAGAGGGTGATAGTATTCTTTCACCGCTACACGACTGTCTGTCTAGCCAGTCCCAAATCTACATTTTCATAGAGGTCTACCATTACCCAGCCGGCCCTGTGCTGAATGCATGACTATGACCCGTTAATTAGCGAGCAAAAGGTGTTAATTAAAATAGCGGTCAGGTAGAGAATTAATGTACTGGGATACGGAAAAATTAAAGCTTTTATACGCTGACGCGATACCAATTTTGATACTATTCAAGATGGTGAGGGGTGTTCGATGGCTATCGACGGCCAGCGTTTCTGAGCTGTTATTTTGTAAATTAAGCAACTTAAGCACTGCAGAGGAACTGGTTGGCCATATGTCTCTTGGAAATTCTTTTTTTTTATTCTACAACGGGTAAGCGCTTGGCCTCCATCTCACCTGATGGTAAGTGACGATAGGGCCGAAGGTGGGAGCTCACTTCACCCGGAATCCTCAATCGCTGAGGTACTGGCTATCATATCTCAAACTGTCAGAACATACATACATATAATCACGACTATTATCCCCGAAGGATTAGTCAGAGACTAGGCAATGAGGACAGCAAAAGCAGTCCTCTGCTATAGTCCACTTTTCACCAAATAGTGACTGCACATGTGCTCAGCGTGACAGCGGATCACAACAATGCTAAAAAAGGTTAAATTTAGTTATAGACTCGATCACATTGCTTGAAGAAGCGGTGCCAATCTTGAGAAGTTAATTGTGACAGGCAAAATAGGAGGAAAACGAGCTCGCGTTTGCAGCCACACTGTTGTTGGTTCAAACAAATCCTCACCGCTTTGGATACTCTGTATCTGTACATGATGCTCTGCACGTCGCAATGTGGAAACAGTGTTTGAGATATTTCCTTCTTTTATTTGTGTGTGTTACCATTTTCGGTTTTTCGACAATCTGTCCTTATGAGAATCTGTACTTATAAGAATGACCCCAGATAGCGCTCCATCATCAAATGCCGCACAACTGATGAAGGTGGTGACAACCCTCAGCAATGAGGATAACGATTCATGAAGGAGGAGGTTGGGGGCCACTAAATTGTAATAGCTCAATCATCTGCCTGGACTATGCGAGATGAGTTGTGAGATCACGTCGTTGAAACCTATAAACCCGCATTGGGCCAGCGTGATGGCTTATGGCCATGTCCAAAATGGTTTATATGGGACACCCAAAGCCCAGCAGTGGGACGTTTATAGGCTGAGTTTCCATCCTTGGATATATGAAATTCAAAGCGGGTACTCTGGGCGGACAGTATTTAACATTTATGATACAGCAAATTTACGATACAAAAGTTTTACAAAAAAATTTTTTTAAACCTGAATATTTTAAAAACCGCGTTGCACTTTATGACCCAAATTTGAATCTGATGGCTGAAGGTCCCTCGGGGGTTTTGCTACATAGTCCACGTAACGGCTTTTTATTAACATTTCAGCCATAAGCCGCGAGCTTGGGATGAAATACTTTGAATATTCTATGTGATGAACTCATTAATTTCGAGACTTACAAAATCAGCACTGAAGTATCCGACGCAAGTTTATACCTAAGCGTTGAAATTTAAAAGATTCACGTTTACACAGCAAAATCGAAAAATTTACGCAAGCGTAAAAAAAAATTATTTGTGTTGTTGAGTTGAAATCTTGTAGTCTATTGGTTAATTAAACCACAGGCCACACCGGCCTCATTTCTAACAAGGGAAAGATGTGATGGGGCATAGTGATATAGCCGGAGCCATAGATTACTGTGGCCGGGGCAAAGTGAGAAGAACGTATAATAATATAATAATATCATCGATTTATTATTAGGATTCCCATTTTATATTTATTATGCGGAAAATCGTGACCAAAGCTAGTTTGATGTTTCATTCCTAATAAGAATAAGGTGTGATGGGGCTTACTGATATAGCCGGGGCAGGGAGCACTTAGCCAGTCTTTGAGCCGGGGTCATAGATTGCTGTGGCCGGGGCAAAGTCAGAAGAACGTGTATTATTATAATAATATCACTGATTTATTATATCAGGGTCCTCATTTTATATTTATTATGTGGAAAATCGTGACCAAAGCTAGTTAGATGTTTCTTATTTGTAAATACTAGCCTACATACTGTCCCACCGTTTTGGGCAAAACCATCAGCTTGGTAATAACAGGCACCAAGCATCTAAAATAACCGAGAGAGTCTTTATTATCTTGGGATAAACTAAATTTACATAACCTTAACAAAATGATGATTTAATAAGGCTCATGGCCTCAACAATTTGTGAATTTACTTTAAAATATATTACATGGGGTTTCGCTGTCGTCCGCGGTGGTCGAGTGGTCAGGCGCCACTCGATATCCGGAGATACCGCGTTCAATTCCCGGGCTGGGCAAAATGTATATTCGGATTTTTCGATGCATAGCCCGGATTTGTAACCCATCAATGTAGTGATGACTTGATTTCAATGATTCAGGCCTGAATTGCAGTAAGACAGTAGATATACAGGCTGTAATTAAGGTAAACTTTTTTTCGTTATCGGTATGATAAAGTAAAACAGTATCTTAGGTCATCATCATCATCAACCCATAAACGTCCCAACACTGGGCACAGTTCTCCTACGTTACAATAGCACGTGGGGATATTGGGCCATAACCAACTTCGCTGGCCGGTTGGTGGGCGGGTATCATAGGTCACCGGAGACTAAACACAAAACAAAAACAGGTGGCACGCGCCAAGGTCGAATTTCATATTCACCTTTTTATTGGGTTCTTAGTACGTTACTTTGGCATTTTACGATGTGAAAAGACGACCTTGCGTGACTATGGCACGGATTTACGGGGCGTGTGTGAAGCTTTATATTTATACACACGTTTCCGATAAGACAACGTGGCGTGGGGTGTGTGGTTGTGGCGCGAAAAAAAGTGGTTCTGTATTTAGGCCGACCGAATTGGGTCAATATGTGCTAAGCACTAAGGCCGCTTAAAAGGTTCAGATGAAGGAGGTCAACATAACTGAAATAATGGATTTATTAGCAATGTTATGTTTGTATGAATGTAAATTTAATGTGCTAATTTTGTAAAATAAACCGACGTTATGGTGAAATTTGAACTTGGAAATTTTATAAAAAAAAAGTTATTTGAAACCCGCCAACAAGCATTGGACCAGCGTGGTGTCCATGTGGGAAGGCCTGAGCCCAGTAGTGGGACTATTATAGGCTGATGATGAAAATGAATTTTAAATCAACATTACTGTTTGGCGACCTCCTTGGTCGAGTGGTTTGTACACCGGTTTTCATGGTGTCGCCATCTCTGAGGTCCCGGGTTCGATCCCCGGTCGGGTCAATTTAGAAATTATTGTTTTTCTAAATTGTCTCGGGTCTGGGTGTTTTCTATGTATAATAAGTATGTATTTAAGTATTTTAAGTATATTTATCCGTTGTCTAGTAACCATTTAATGAGTTTCTTCGAAGCTTCTCTTGGGCTAGATAATTGGTGTGATTGTAGGAAAGTTTAATTTAAAGTTTAATTTAATTTAACGGTTTCAACGTTGTTTGTATCTTTTTTATGTGGACGCTGATTTCTACACCAAGACGTATTTCCTTACAACCCCCACTATCATTCTACAGCAATCAAACTAGATTGCAGTAGAGATGATGAGAGAGATGAGCTATGAGAAGATGATTTGAAAGTTATTTTCCGAGAATAGTTATAAATTTATTAACGATTGCGTATATGAGTTAAAAAAAACAGTTCCCCATAACTTTCAAAAGAACAACAAGAGATAGTAAAATAATAACTTGTCGAAGTAAGTAAGCAACAGATTTACAGCGGATCGTTCTACTTAACTTTCAAAAGGACAAGTTAACAAAACACAGAAAGTAAAATGATAACTAAGACTTGTCGAAGTAAGTCACCATAGTTCGGGCTATGCCTAGTTTGGGGCTGAATGATTGGTGTGACAGTGAAATTTATTTATTTATTTAAGCTTACTTAACTTTCCAGATTTACAGCAGACCTGTCTCCATATGCGGCTTCCGTTCACAACATGGTTCACAGCCAAGTCTATCGCTTCGCCCCACCATATTTTAGGGAACGTGACGACCCGACGCACACGCCACCACCGCTAAGACAGCACTGCGAATTTATTCACCATTGGATCATGTTAACTATCATGTTATGTTATGCTCTATGAAAATACATACATCCTATTTAATATTATAAACGCGAAAGTTTGTAAGTATGGATGACTGTTTGTTACTCTTTCACATAAAAACTACTAAATGGATTTGGATGAATTTCGGCATACAGATAGTTTATAACCGGGATTAACACATAGGATACTTTTTATCCCGATATTCCCACGGGAATGGGAACCACGCGGGTGAAACCGCGAGCAGCCGCTAGTACATACATATAATCACGACTATTATCCCGAAGAGTTAGTCAGAGAATATGCAATAAGGACCGCAAAAGTAGTCCTCTGCCATAGCCCACTTTTCTCCAAATTGCGACTGCACGTCATGTGCTCAGCGTGACAGGTGGTGAGCCCATCGCCGCTCTATGCTATTGGATGTATGTGCAGTCTTTAGTCCGTTAGTCGCCTTTTACGATACCCAAGAGATGAAAGGGGGTGGTAGCGTTCTTTCACCGCTACGCGACAATAAATCAATAATAAATTAAATCAATAAAATATACAGCATGTCCCAAGAAATATTTCAAGTGGAAGCCCAGAGGTCAGCTCTAGGAACACCCGAATTTCCCCTTAAATAGCCCTGATTTGTGATGACTAACCATTTATTACTTGTAGAAATTACTAGACTCCAAAGATGGAGCTCCTTTGCGCAGCAATGAAACAATTAATATAAGGTCGTTAGTATTGGCCATTAATACTTTATTTGACCACGTTTTCTTTATTTATTTTTTTATCATTCGCGTGCATTTGCTACAGAATTTAACCGATCTGTGGTCTAGTGGCTAAACTACCTCTGAGACCCAGGTTTGATTCTCAGCAGGGGGTACATCTTTGTGTACTTAGTTTGGTTGATGGAAGGACTTGTTAAGTCCGCCTGGCTAGCTACCACCAACTTCTCTAAAGTCTGGGACCATAACAATAATGTTGTTCAGCCTTGTCGTCACTTACCGATGGTGAGATTGGTGAGACACCCGATGGGGTGAGATGAAAGCCAAGTGCTTAACGGTAGTGTGAAACTCCATGTGAAAAACGATGCGACGTACAAATGGTCACTATCGTTAACGTGATCGATTTTGTTACTACAACGTTACACTCATCGAATACATTATGACCTCATCGGTTTTTGTTTTATTTCGCCGTCTGACCTCAAATTTCCATTCGGTAACTTCCCTGCGCTTACATAAAATGCTCTGGGTAATATTTACTCGCCGTACTGAATCTACAAAATTATTCAGGCGCATAATTTTTTTCGCGTTTCGTACGAAATGTGGCGCAATGCGTACTCAGCCGCTTTTGTTTGAATAATCGCTGTCAAATATTAAATAACCTATTGTAATATTGTTATTCGAGTTCTGTTAGAACTGCCGCAATTTAATATATAAAGTAGGCACCATAAAATATGTATCTAGTCTATGTCACACCAATTCGGTAGGAAAGATCGCGCTTGCGCAATTGATCAAACCAAAACCCATACATCCTACTAATATTATAAACGCGAAAGTTTGTAAGTATAGATGGATGTTTGTTACACTATCACGTAAAAACTAATGAATGGATTTGGATGAAATTCGGCATATAGATAGTTTATAACCTGGATTAACACATAGGATACTTTTTATCCCGATATACCAGCTCACGGGAACGGGAACCACGCGGGTGAAACCGCGAGCGGCTGCTATACATATAATCACGACTATTATCCCCGAAGGGTTATTCAGAGACTAGTGTTAGCAAACTTAAATTATTTAATCAAGCTGTTGTATTTTTTTAACTTTAGTTCATATTTTGTAAGCTGCCACCATCTTGGTTTTGTCTGTCACGTAGACAGTTCTTTGTCTGCGGTTTGTCAAATCGTCTTTACAAAACCAAGATGGCCATCAGGCAGCGCCCAGTCGTCCGCAAGACGTTGAGCTGACAAGATGTCGGAAGGAAGTTGCTGTGCGAAGTTGTATTGCTGTAGTTAAAAGTAATAAAATGGCGATTTAATCAAGAAAAGGTTTTAATTTCTGCACCAACCGTTATTACTAGGCAATGAGAACTGCAAAAGCAGTCCTCTGCCATAGTCCACTTTTCATCAAATAGCGACTGCACAAGTGCCCAGCGTGACAGTTGGTGAGCCCATCGCCGCTCTATGCTGGTGGATATGTAAGTGCAGTCTTTAGTCCATTAGTCGCCTTTTATGACACCCAAGAGAAGAGAGGGGGTGGTAGTATTCTTTCACCGCCACGCGACATGGTTAACCAATAACAATATAGTATATTTCAACAACCACGAAAAATGGAGCTAGTGTTGGGGTGAGGTGAATAAGTTTTGTGATATAGTGAATTACACTATCAGCACGTACTCAATAGTACGTGATAATTAAGGTCTTCCTGATTGACAAGGCGTCCTTCCTCTAGTCACGTATAGATGTGATGTTAATTAGTATTTAAGATGATACACTAGAGGATAAAAGAGAATTGATTCAACGCAAGACATTGTTTCATTTCGGGTCTCCGTCCCAACGCCATTACAGTTTAAAAAAAAACTTAACTTGTACTAGATACAGTTTAGACTTTTTTTTTTTTTTATAAAAGAGGGAGGCAAACGAGCAGGCGGGTCACCTGATGGAAAGTAATCACCGCCGCCCATGGACACCCGCAAAACCAGAGGAATCGCAGATGCGTTGCCGGCCTTCAAGGGAGGAATAGGTTTAAGGAAGGAATAGGAATTGGGAGGGGGGGCGGGGAAGGGGCCTCCGGAACCGTCACTGGTCGGACGAAACACAACAGCACCAAGTGCCGTTATTTCACGTCGAATATTCGTGAGAGGGTGGTATTACGCCGGGCGAGCCGGCCCAATGCGTTCTGCAACGCAGCGTGGCTCTACCACTCAGTCAGTGTTACTCATTTAGCACCACCCAGGGATCACGTGTAGGGTCTCAAGGGTAAACCTACGGACGCGAGCAACTTTAACCCCCAAAACAATAATTGAGCACTTTTAGGCCACCGGTTCGCAAGTCCTATAGGGTAGGAGACTTTGTACATTGAAGAGCCACCAACAAACTCAGTAAGGGCAATTTCGATACGCGAAATGACACACGGGAACGACTACGCAAAATTACATACACGAATTGACAAATATTCTCATACGCGAAATGACACACAGGAACGACTACGCAAAATGACATACCTACGCGAATTGACACATATTATCATACGCCAAATGACACACGGAACGACTACTCAAAATGACATACCTACGCGAATTGACACATATTATCATACGCCAAATGACACACGGAACGACTACGCAAAATGACATACGCGAATTGACATTCTCATACGCGAAATGATACACGGGAACGACTACGCAAAATTAAATACATTAAGTTCATCTTTTTACTGATTTTAAATCACGAATGGATGGATAAATAAAAATGCGTGAGGTTTGTTATAGGGTTTGTAGCCCTCCGGTTGACTTTGACCATTTATAGGGGTTTAAAGTATTTATTACAATATAAACTTGAAGGAGTAATAAAAAAATACACATTATTAGGACCAATAACAAAAAAACTCACGTACTTGTACTTAAAACCCTAAGGGCCTAAATCGTCCTTATTCTAAAACTTGCTGAATGATTGTTTCATTATTACTTGTCTTTGTTATAATTTGTAAAATATTATTTTTCTCAGAAACTGCAACCCACTTAAATCATTTTCTTGTTCCATTGTTTTACCATTTTTTTGTAATATCTATGTATATTTATAAGTTCTTTTTGTTCCGTTTAGGCTTACAAACAAACTTGTTTTTATGCTGTAGTCTTGGAACGCCGCCACAGTCTAAATTTGTAAATAGAATTGTACAGACTTAGACATTATACCATTGAGTCGCCAATGCCAACCTTCAAGCGTATTGTTCTTGCGGTGATCATTGTATGCGCACAACTTATTTGGTCTGGGTTGAAAATAAAAACCATTTTCTCTAGAAGTACTTGATAAACTTCTTCATGTTTTCGGTTTTTAGCATTAAAGTTTATAATGATTCCCAATTTTCCCGAATTAAGTAACTTGGGAGCAGCGGTAGGTCAGCAATTAACCTCATTACTTTACGATTTTCGCTTGTCTTTGTTAATTCTAAGCTTTTCGCTTTTTTCAATAAGGCCCGTGTGAAATGAAAATGGCACCCTGATATAGTTACATTCGGGTACACATACCGAACGCGTGACTGACCCACTGCTCAACTAAATTGCTCAACTTCATAAAGTTGAGCAGTGACTATTACCCACTGGTCAACTGGTCATTGCTCAACTACGACAGTTGAGCAGAGGGTTCGACCGCTAGCTCAAAATAGCATTTAAAATATTTTATTTTAACTTGCATCATAATTATCTCGAAAATATAGGAAAAACCGTTTGTACGTCGCCTGAGTTGTTTGGCAACAAGGCGTATACAATTGGGACCACATAAACTGAGTGAAGCGTTGACTCAAGATCAACATTAATATTGTACTTATAGCTGATAATAAACATGGGGCACTGAAAAATGTTCCATCTTCAAAGAACTGTGCAGATTGTATAAGAAAATAACCAATGTAATTGCGAGATTCCACTGTAGAAAATATCAATATTTTGTCATCAGAGCCGTCGTCGTCGTCCCAAATTAAAAAATCACTCGCAAGCACCTCTGGCACGTTATCATTTTTGAGCATGTTATGTTTTAAAATGGTCCATGTGTGAAAATCTCTTTGTTGTTCTATAAAGCGAATCTTGTATTTCCTTTGTTATGGGCACGTAGCATAAGTATTAATCTGTCGTTTTCTTTATGCTTCTGAAACTTTTTCCTCAATCGCATTTACTGGTCCCATGTTCTTGCACACTTCCTTTTTACATTGAACCCGTTGCTCAAAAATTGTATTAGCCTTTGCATCTGGTTCACATAAATAATCACTTTGCCCTATAATGTCTTGGTTGCCACGGATTGTAACAGTGGCTTGGCAGTAACTGCGACGCACGCACCTCCACACCGTAGTTTCATCCTTGTTCTTCCTTGTTTTATTATAACGATGGCCTTTACATACACTGTTTCATATCCTTTTTGATTAACAGAAAATACCAATTCGTTTTCCATTTTTGTTAAATTGTGCATAAAACAAACCGGTTAAAAATAACGTTCGAACATGACATAATGAGTACACATTTACTCTTCACATCTTTGCATTATGATAGTTTGAAGTGGCTGTTCATTTGAAGGTAAGATTGTACGAAGTTCCTATAGATGTTGGATTTCTAGTGATAAACTCATTCGTGAGTGTACAATAACCCCTTGAGGATCGTAAATAATAAGATTAAAATATACTACAAATATTGTTTAAAAAAAAAGTGTCATTTCAATATACTACAAAGTTTTTGTTAGTAAATAACTTAATAACTATGTTAGTACTATTTGATTGGCACTTGTGCGGTACTAACTCGGTAGCAACAGGCAGACACAATTGAAATTCTATTGTTCCGTGACCGCCGCCCGGCGGTCGAATGATCCTTGACCGGTTAAATATTTTTTATTTTTTATGGATAAATTTAAAACTATCTAGGTATTTCATATCAGACACACACAGAAATCAACATCGTAGACGAAGCCGCCTGACGGGAAACTAGTGTTAAATACTTACATAAATCTTGTGTGTCAATATGCATGTAAGTCAATATGCGTGTAATTCAATATGTTTCTTGGTCAATATGCGTGTAAGTCAAAATGCGTGTAAGTAAATATGCGTGTAAGTAAATATGCGTGTAAGTCAATATGCGTGTATGTCAAAATACGTGTAAGTCAAAATGCGCGTAAGTCATATGCGTGTAAGAAATCAGTCGTTATGCGAGTATAACCCCTTTTCTGTAGGAATACAAAAATGAAAAAGCATGTTGAATTAAACATTAGTTTTTAATATCTTGTAATATCTCTTTATACGCATTCATGTATGAACCGTACCTACGGTTAGTTAATATTTTAGCATCCATATGAAAGTATTTACATGTTATGTAGTTGGTGTGCCCTAAAAATAAATAAATATCTTAGTTACACATGATCAAGCAAATATATATATATATATATATATCACGTCCGTTTCCCGGTGGGGTGGGCAAACATTACAGTTTTCCATTTCCGTTCAAGTAAATACATACATACATAAAGTCACCCTTTGTGAGCATAATATCCCCGAAGAATTAGTCAGAGACTAAGCAATGAGGACCGCAAAAGCAGTCCTCTACCATAGTCCACTTTTCACCAAACAACGACTGCACATGTGCTCGGTGTGACAGGTGGTGAGCCCATCGCCGCTCTATGCTGATGGATGTAGTTATGTGCAGTCATTAGTCCGTTAGTCGCTATTTACGACACCCAAGGGTAGACGTTACGCGACACGGTTCAAGTAAGTAAAGTAGATATTTTTATCTTTCATTGTTGTTATGGTGACAATGAGATGAATAGATGTCGGTTGTTAACGGCTGACAAATTATGTTCTCACAAATAAATGGAATCTTCTTATTCGCTGTTTTGCGTAGTTACCTTTTTCTATTATGGACACATTCAATCCATCTTGTCGCTAGACTAGCTCTCGTATATTATTATGTAGTTATCCCGTTGTGTGTCACAAAGACTCCTAGAGGTTTATTTTTATTTTCATCACCATCAGCCAGAAGACGTCTACTGCTGGACAAAGGCCTCCCCCAAGGATTTCCACCACGACCGGTCTTGTGCTGCTAGCGTCCAGCGGCTACCCGCGACCTTCACCAGATCGTCGAACCACCTCGTTGGAGGCCTGTCCACACTGCGTCTTCCGGTGCGCGGTCGCCACTCGAGAACCGTTCTGCCCCAACGGCCATCGGTTCTACGGGCGATGTGCCCTGCCCATTGCCACTTGAGCTTGGCGACTCTTTGGGCTATGTCGGTTACATTAGTTCGTCTACGAATCTCCACATTTCTGATTTGATCACGTAGAGAAACCCCGAGCATAGCCCTCTCCATTGCTCTTCTCAAAGTCACGTAACTTTGAGCCTGCTAATTAGGCCCATAGTAAGCCCACGTTTCGGTACCGTATGTCATCACTAGCAACACACACTGGTCGAAGACTTTCGTCTTGAGACACTGCGGTATTTTGGACGAGAAGATATTTCGTAGCTTACCGAACGCTGCCCAGCCGAGTTGGATTCGACGATTGCCCTCTTTCTTAAAGTTGGACCTACCTAGCCGGACTGTTTGTCCCAGGTTTTTTAGGTCATTCGTCAACAACTTCATGAGCAGAGTCTCCAACCTTCAGAGGAGTGGGTACGACACGTGAGTCAGACATGATTTTCGTCTTCTCCATGTTCATTTTAAGGCCCACTTGTTGAGAGACTCTGTTGAGAATTTATATGGTGTCAGGTGTTTCGATATCTGAGCTCTTAAGGCGTTTTACATTATTTATTTACAGTAAGTAATTAATATCCTGTTGCGTCAGCCAAGTATTGACAACAAAATGGCTGACTGATGGCTTTACACCGCCCCTGACTAAAGTCCCGAGAAGTATATAAGTAATACAGTTTCCCCAATGTTCCTTTGTAAAAATAAATACTTTACTTTATGCATTAGCTAATAAAGTTTAAATTGCAACACCTGTCTGATTGACACCCTTATACTGCGGTGCCACAAAAGTACTGTGAAGTTGGCTTACCACAAGTAAGTACCTACTGTATTGGCTGACGAATGTTCCTTTGTAAAACTACATAGCATACTAAACTTTATGACCTACCAAGTAAAGTTTAAATTACGACACACATTTTATTACACTTACCCCTTCGCATCGTCAGACGTTGTCGTCGCGAAATTGACAGCTGTATTGTCTTCGTAGCTTTAAATTTTGCGGTGAAAGTCTATTACGATTTTCAAGGGAAAAGGGCTACGGATACGGTATTTTACCCTTAAAATAATGTTGTAACCGTGTCGTGTAGCGGTGAAAGAATACTACCACCCCCTCTCTTCCCTTGGGTGTCGTAAAAGGAGACTAGCGGACTAAAGACTGCACATATACAACAGCATAGAGCGGCGATGGGCTCACCAACTGTCACGCTGAGCACATGTGCAGTCGCTATTTGGTGAAAAGTGGACTACGGTAGAGGAGTGCTTTTGCTGTCCTCATTGCCTAGTCCATGAGTAACCCTTCGGGGATAATAGTCGTGATTATATGTATGTAATAATGTTGACATGGGCGTTTCCTATAATTATGGGCGTTATTTAATAATGGCGCCTTTCGTAAGTTAGTGGTAGGTACATTTTTGTAAATGGCCTTAACGCTGATGGGATTGTAGGTAACAGTAAGGCAGTAATTGCTAAATAATAGATAATAGCCGCCCTACCTTGACGGGGACAGCTTAATCTGTTTATTTTAAATTAACATTTTGAAAGGTGGTCCCTGACGAGTTAAAAGGTAAAAGTTCGTAGGTAGGATTAAAATAGTTCTATTTTCGCTGTATACTCGTTACATTGTTTTAAGGGTTCCGTAGCCAAATGGAAAAAAACGGAACCCTTATGGATTCGTCATGTCAGTCTGTCTGTCCGTCCGTATGACACAGCCACTTTTTTCCGAAACTATAAGAACTATACTGTTGAAACTTGGTAAGTAGATGTATTCTGTGAACCGCATTAAGATTTTCACACAAAAATAGAAAAAAAAACCATTAAATTTTGCCATACTTACTTAGAACAGAAACTCAATTTTTTTTTTCATCAAATCCATACGTCTGTAATTATCTATGGATAGGTCTTCAAAAATGATATTGAGGTTTCTAATATCATTTTTTTTTTAAACTGAATAGTTTGCGCGAGATACACTTCCAAAGTGATAAAATGTGTGTTTCCCCACTGTAATTTCTAAAATTAGAGAATGATAAAACTAAAAAAAAATATATGATGTACATTACCATGCGCAAACTTCCACCAAAAATTGGTTTGAACAAGATCTATTAAGTAGTTTTTTTTAATACGTCATAAATTAATTAATTTAAAAAAATACACTACTATTCAAACATCGATCAAAGTTGCAACGGACTACAAGAACTTTTATATGATGTTACTTGCTGCTACGGAACCCTTCATGGGCGAGTCCGACTCGCACTTGGCCGGTTTCTATTCGTAGTATCATATATTTTTTTTTTCAAAAATTATGGGCTTTATATACATATAATTAACAGCGCAATAATCACGTTTCAATTAGAATATCTTTGCTCAAAGTTGAAACAAAGTTTAGGTGCAAATCATAAATGTTACGTTAAAATTAGTAAACTCTTACCAAACAACGTACAAGATAATCTACGAAACAAGCTTCAAACTACTTTAAATGCACCCTCTGGCTTCCATAATATACTACAGCTGCCTATCCACTTTACAGTATTAATTACGATATGAATATATTAATTTTAACCTAGTGGAACTTTGAAAGTGATGAATACGAAATATTTATGCAGAAGTTGGAAACATCGTCTTTTTTTATTACACAACAGGGGCGTTTAAATTTTATCACACCTGATACATACTTACATTTATTTATTCATTTAATTAGGCTCTCACTAATACATTTAATACTTATTTTATTACAGGAGGTTCTTTAGTAAGTGTCTCATTACTTTTAAGTAATGGGATGTTTAATAAGGAATGGGAAAGTAACCCTATTCCTTTGATAAAGGTCGGCAACGCATCTGCGACTCCTTTGGTGTTGCGGGTGTCCATGGGCGGCGGTGATTGCTCTCCATCAGGTGACCCGCCTACTCGTTTGCCTCCTTCTTATATAATAAAAAAAAATCAAAAAGAAAACTATTTGGCAAAGTATACAATAAATAATTTCAAAATGAACATAACATACATTGTTGGTTCACGACTAATGTCCCCAAAGGGTTAGTCAGAGGCTAGGCAATGAGAACCGCAAAATAGTCCTCTACCATAGTCCACCTTTCACCAAATTACATCTGCACATGTGCTCAGCGTGATAAGTGGTGAGCCCATCGCCTCTATATGCTGTTGGATGTATCTGCAGTCTTTAGTCCGTTAGTGGCCATTTACGACACTCAAGGGTAGAGAGGGGTTGTCAGTATTCCTTGAGTGAGCAGGTTAACCACCGGCTCACCACACCTGAAGGTAGGTGATGGTAAGACCGAAAAGGGAAGCGCACTTTTCTAGAAATCCTCAAACACTTTTCTTACTTTACACAGCTACCAACATTATAGTGTTGGCTTCTACCCTGATCTTTCGCAAAAGTTTAAGTTTAAAGTATTTAGGGAGTAAATCATAGCAAATATAAAATAAAACCAATATTTCATAACTCGCGTGTATTTTCCATAATCTACACAATGTTTTTACAAACTGCACTTTAAAAAATCACACGCTGTTTTTCGAGCATAGATTCGATTCCACCCTCTCTCCTCCTCTCCTCTCCTCCGTTCTACCGGATACGGATGTACACAGTACTATCTTTATGTTTGTGCTATTTACGCCATCTATTGAATGGCAGTCGAATCTATGCTTAAATACAAGTTAAATTAGAATTCCATAAATACAAAATCATTATTCTAAACGGTAATAACCATATATTAAGTAAGTGATGATGACAATAGTTATAGCGACATAATAAGATAACATAGTAGTAGCTAGAACCAGTAGCTAGAGTCTTAAGGATTTAAAATGCTGCCCCCATTCTACCAGAGCGGTGAGGTTGAGTTCATGAAATTCAATCAATGCAAGTAGAGCCTGCTACAATGCGAAGACGTTTAGCAAACATTACCATTTAGAGACACGACGCAAGCTACAAGCGTGGTGTCGCCAAATGGTTTTATTTTGTTTACTGAATCGTCAATTTTTATTGCAATAACTGGACTCATTTCGTTTGGCGCAAGGAGGCACTGCGCCTTACAAGACACAGTGTAAAATGAATAAACAATAATAATTAAATAAATCCATCCATCTGGATAATCGGACTAGAAGATGGGTTGACTTTGGACCGTCAATCGTTAATACAGAGCCACAGAATTTTTCATACGAGTAAATGCTTGAACCTCAAAATTGTCAGAATCACAAACCGTTAATATAGTTCCTTTTTAAACCAAAACAACTGTTCCTAATAACTTTGCTCATTGGCCTTACTTCATTATCATCATCGTTACATAATATAAAGTAAAGTCGCTGCTTTCCTGTGTCTGCTTTATTCCTCTAAACCACGCAATGGATTCACATTTGTGGTTTTCACTAATAGAAAGAGGGATAACTAATAGTGATTATTTTTATATTTTGTGGATATTTTTTATAACATTGATAAAATATGATGGTGTTTCTAAGTTGGCGTGAACGAAGGTGCGGGCGGGCCGCTAGTATTCATTTAAAACAATTTTACATGACAATGACAAGTAAACCCTGTGTGTGGGCCCTAACTAAGCTGGTCATGCTTATTCTCTACTACTGCTGCCCGTAAAGCAAAGTAAACAAAGTTACCAACGTCCTATTTATGAGGAGTGTCAGCCCTGCTTGCAACCTTATGTGAAACAAGTGAAAATTCAAAGTACACAACCAAAATAGCTTGTACGTATTCAGTGCTATCAATTTCATGTGTGACTCAGTTTGAACAAGTAATTCAAGTCGCTTCACCCTGGATTTTGGCACGGTGGCAGTGATAACGAATGGGTTCTACCAAATCGATAACTTTCAATTTCTCTATTTGGCTCGGTTAATGGTCGCGTGACGAACTCTCTATTGAGGGTCGAGACCAATAGCTTGGGTAGTGAAATGTGTGTGAATATGTGCTTTTATGCTAATTTGTTTAACTCCTGACAGACGGAGTTTTTACATTTAGCTGTTTTTGTTACATCTATCTTAAATTGTTATAATGCTTTCTGAAGTTTGACGTTAGAATCAATGTCATAGCTGGTATAACATTCATTTATTTTACCTCGTTAAGGGTTCAAAACGTTAGAATAAAGTATTAGATCCAAAGGATCCGTAGTTTCTTTTAAAAAATTGAATAATATTAAGTTTACCACCGAACCGTGCTTTACTTCACTTAGTTGCAAAAACTTTTGTAAAATAAACCAATTGAATTTTAGGACGGTTAAGATTTTGTTTAAATACATTACCTAATAGGAAACGGTTAGTTCTTTAATGCTTGGCACCAGTGTCCTGCCTATAAAATCGTTATTCCCAAACAAATGAATCGATTCGAACACGTATATTTTCGATTGTATCTTAACTCATTAGATACGTTCCACAATTTGTCAAACGAGTACGTATAAACTATAGGGTGAAATGGTAATGAATAGCTTCAACCTTGGGCTTGTGCGTGCTGACAATTACACACTTTCAGACAGGAACACGAATAAGCTGTAAATAAATTACACCACCGAAAACCTTCTAACAAAAATGTTGCTGTCTTTTGTTTGTGAAAAACATTAGATTGGCTCAGTGCTGTTAAGGTTCAGAACGTCACTTTATTGTACTACGCATATATTTTGTCTACTTTAACTAAATTTTCGTTTCAAAGACTTTTATTATAACTACTTATCATAAAACCTCTGATAAGTACACTCTCTCCTAATCCAACGTTAGCAATTATGAACCTAAAGTAATCGCTATCGGTATAATGAATACAACCTGCCTTTAACACAACAACCAGTTAAACAAACATCCCTTATCTGAATATGTTCATTTCCAGTCTGCACTGCGAATTACGGGTGCCATTATGTGTCATATTGGCTTGTGCGTTGGGAAGGCTGACGGTTGGCGGAAGTGACAGTGAATGACTGGGAACAGGGTGGTAGCGAGGGCAATGAAAGGCACCTGCTATGAGAGTAATGCGGTTCAATCAGCTCTGAATTCAGTACGGGTTATCTCTTTGAAAGGACGTTCGTTCATTAAAGTGGGCGAAAGGGCCGAATAAATAATATGGGACCTAGGACATGACCTTGGGGTACACCGAAGATATAAGTTGATTTAAAATCAATGAGACATAAAAAAAAACTATTAAATTACGGTCTAAGCATACTTTAAAGCTAGATATTCACATGCAACACAGTTCTGGTTTGTATTAGTTAAATGAGCTAAAACAAGTCAAAAGCTTTGCTAATTTCGATTCGTTTCGTTTAAAAAAGAAACAACTATAAAAACATGACAACTACGACTTCTCCTACATGTAGCTAACTGTTTTACTACTTAAAATGACCATTAAATGCGATGTGTAACACAAGAAAAGTATTATTAAATATTGGGAATAAAACTAGAATTTAATTTATAAAAGAAAATTAGATTGTGTCAAGGTTAAAACAAAATTAAAAAAGTCTAAAGAACATCACTTCGTTTAAGGGTGGAACTTGCAAAATTTGGAACAGAATATCAAGGTTACGGACCTTTTTATCAGATATAGGCTGAGCATAAGTCCAGCCCTGGTCAGTGGGAGGACTAAATTAAGGCGTCTGGTCCCGACGTTATCCTGCGGTCCCACGACCCGTGTACAAAGATTCGGCTTGCGTAATTATGCGCGCCGAGATATTCCGGGGAATGCCAGGGTCACTTGTTCCGGAATTAACGTGGGCTGTTAGGACCGTAATGTGTACATAATGGTCCTCTTAATGCACTTCACAAAGTAAGATTGTACAAAGTATTGTTAATGTAGTACGACCACGAAATGATATATTTTGTATCTTCGATCACATATAAAAGCTAGATGCAATATTAACGCTCTCAAAACGTCCGCACAAAAAGAGTACCTAGAGAGATGTTTAGGTACTCATTTCGTTTGACAGTGTGCGAGTTAAGTGTCAACATGACAAAGAGCTCCTTAAGGCTGGGATTCCCGAAATTTCCGAAAATAGAGTATTTTAAATTATCGATTACTCGCAAATCACAAGTACTCAAAATTTGTAAATAATATCATATATTTTATTTTAAAAGACTGTGGAATAACATATTATTCCACAGTCTTTTATCTAGTCATTCCGGCCATTAATACTCTATTAGTGGTACTTTACTGCATCAAATAAAACTGCAAACATCCGTCTAATCGTAATTCAAATATCGTAATACTTGCATTATACTTGGTTTTAGTTAATGAAAATTATACGAAAATATTTGTCTTTGAATAGGTGAGGCATTCCGGCCGTTATAAGTTAAAAAAATTAAAAAGAATTCTTGATTTTCAAAATTACCTACCTATTTTGCTAAGTTGACGGTCGCGAATCGCGATGTGCAATCAATCAGTCCGCTACTAGTTTCTGCGCTCGGGAATCCTAGCCTTAAAAAATTGCTATTCTGATAAAACATAATTCAGTATTATTATATTATACATTAATATAATATTAAAGTAGTAGTAGTAGTTGTATTGTTCTTGAATCGCAGTAGCAAGATTTTTGTGCCAATGTACATATAGTCCTAACTAATTATGTTTTGTCAAGCTCAAATCGTGTTGCAACTAGGGTCGCGTCCTACTGGGAACGGCGTCCTGGACTTCACCTATATTTGTGCATTCGCTTATACCTATATTTTTTTGAGATACACTGCCCTAGTTGTTTATACGGGCCTAAAAGTATTGTTTCATAGGCTAAAAACTTTAAACAATAAATATCTTCGAACGAAGTATCGGCGTTTCCAATCTCCACATATACCACCTAATATCTCTTCTCGACGAGTCAAGTAACCCGCTTACAATACAAGATTTTTTTTAAATGTGCATTATTTTTTATATCATTCAGTAACGTTAATAGACACAATTTACATTTTTTTTAAATTTATTTATTATTTTTTTAATTTGTCCCACACAATAAAAAATAACTCGTGGATATCGGGCGAACGAAAGGCCACGTGTAACGTAAAGGTAACCTAACCTAGGTATACTGTGGTATCATAATGTGCATTCGATTGCGCGGTCCCGATCGATTGACCATGATAAACGGTATTTTTGTGGATAATTATGTTTGAGAAATTTTACTTTCTTCATGTTTCACTTTAAAAAATTAAAATTAAATCTGTAGCTCCCGATTAAGTAGCTTTTTCATTGGTTTTGGAGCTGAAACCCTGTTCATGTTTATCAAAAGTAGAAGCTATTTAGCATGTCAAACTAAAAATATGAGCATAAAAAAATCTTTAAAAAAATATTCATGAAAAAGGTAACAATCCTTAGTACCGGACGATCTTACGAAAGTCAATGACCGAAGCGCTTCAAACGCTCCGCCTACCCCCCGCCCCGCCGCCGGCCGGGAAAGTTCATCGGGTCACGGTGTACTCGTAGATAAGGAGAACGTTACTACGTGTTTTCGACAAAAAGTCACTTTTACAACATTTTTTTACTTAGCTCGTAAAGCGATTATTATTTCATAAATAGGTACAACACTTGTTTTGTATTATAACGTTTTCGGCTCCAAAACCAATGAAAAATCTCAGTGTATATTTAAAAAAAATATGTGCACAGAAAACAAAAAATTCCTGTATATGTTAAAGCTGCCACTATTCCGCTACGACTTAGTATGGGATGTGTATCTAGTTTTTATATGTGATCGAAGCCAATTGAACATCAGTAGGTCTCATCGATGCAAACGCGCTGTTGCATTTCTACAAAACCGCGTAGTATCGATACAATCGAGTTAGCGTTAGTGTAGTAAGTAGATAGCGTTAACCACCGCCTAAATAAAACCCTCTCACGAATATCCGGCGTAAAATAATGGCACACAATGCTGTTGTGTTTCGTCCAGCCAGTGAGGGTTCCGGAGGCACATCCCCCCCCCCCCCCTCTCACAACTCCTATTCCTTCCTTAACCCTATTCCTTTCTTATAGGACGGCAACGCGCCTGCGATTCCTCTGGTGTTGCGAATGTCCATGGGCGGCGGTGATTACTCTCCATCAGGTGACCCGCCTGCTCGTTTGCCTCCTTCTGTTATAAAAAAAACTGTATATATATTTTGTACATGTTTTACTTGTCGTCAGACTAGTTTGTGTTTAAATTCTAAATTATTTTTAAATTGTTAAATATAATGGAATACACTGCGTGATTTATTTCTTTTCCATTTTCTGCTATACTTTATTGTATAATAGTCGTAGGTATAGTAAAAATATTAAGCGTGTAATTAGCGTCGGAATTCTTACTCCAGGAATACCTTAATTGCTTTATAATTAGTTTGGAAAAAAAAATTAATTGCGAAGGAGTGCTGTTAGATCCTTATCTAACAGCAACGTCAAGCAAAGTCCTTACTTTTATGGCTAGTTAATAGTAATTTGAAAATATATTAAAGCTCGAGCTCGATGGCGCAGCGGCTAGCGCGTTCGGCTTGCGATCGTGCCCGCTAAGTAACTTTCGCAATGCCGGGTCGCCTGATGGGTGACCAATTAAAACATCTCGAGCTCCTTCGTGCTTCAGAAGTCACGTTTAGCCGTTGGTCCCGGTTGTTGTCGTAAGATGGCAGTCGTTAAAACCCACCAACCCGCATTGGGCCAACGTGGTGGGTTATGGCCCAATATCCCCACGTACTATTGGCCACGTGGGAGGCCTGTGCCCAGCAGTGGGACGTTTATAGGCTGATGATGATGAGGTATTTTAGTGAAATGAGGGCCAAACATTTGTGATCCAGTATTAATAAAAAAAACCTTTGCAACTATTTTTACATTTCAGCTATATTATATTGTTTAAATCCTCATAAAGAATCTACGTCGCAAAGAAAACTATATATCGAGGGAAATTGTCACGTATTTATTTATTATCCCATTGTGACGCCAAATGTAGTTCAGCTGTAGACCCATTCTTTCTGCTTTGACATCGCAAGATATATTATATATCCTAGGAAATACGAAATAGGGCGGGCAGTGATTTCCATTCCAGAAAAGAGCAATAAAGATCAAATTTCCTGCCCCCGACGTCTCAACTGGTTGTAAAAGGCATGTTATTTGTCTTTCATGTGTTTGGTAAAAGAGAATTGCTCTTTAAAATCTTATGGTATTGACAGTGTTTATATTTAAAAAGAATATGCGGGAAAATCATTAATCTCACCATCTCCCTATTTGCTTTTGTTTATGTGGAATGGACTTCCGCCCAGCAGTGGAACGTTTATAGGCTGATGGCGATGATGAACTAACACTGTTGATTAGGTTACCTATTTTAAAATTTAAAAAAAAGAAGTTTTTATTGAGATGAATCCTCGACAAATTTATAGCAGAGCAATGGGATGTCCTGAGGAACCAACAGTGGAACGTTTATAGACTGATGATCACAGAACAGTTAAAGAAGATTATACAACGTCAGTTGGAAAGGGGGTAATACATGATAGTGAATAACTTTTGTCTGAGAACTTTTCCTTATTGATATTAAAATTTTAGATGAACAGCTTTTTGAAGATTTCTAAAGAAATGACGCTGTGGTAGCCCTGGCGGTCAGCTGCTTTGAGAGAGAGACAGATTTGAGTTCATTGCCAGGGCTTCTTGCGTTAGCTAACATGAGTTGGCCCTTGGCCCCGTCCCTAGTCAGGGTTGTACATTTTTTAAATTACGTAACCAAAAGTTTATTTCGTATGGAAGTAAATATGAACGTTTTTCGCAAAGCTTATATTTGCAATATAACAGTTGATAGTAGCACTTTTAG
The DNA here is from genome assembly GCA_963921215.1 of Scoparia ambigualis. Lineage (NCBI taxonomy): Eukaryota > Metazoa > Arthropoda > Insecta > Lepidoptera > Crambidae > Scoparia > Scoparia ambigualis. Next base: position 5,907,096 of record OY992516.1, on the reverse strand, counting down.
TTGTCCGCGGCTTAGTACCCCTTTCCGACTAACGTTGTATATTCCGTGCTGGTAATGAATATTATTGTTAAAAAGTGCTCTTATCGCTACGCTCCTATTAGTTTCTACCAAACATTGTTGATATAGGCAAGGCGTAGAAAATCGCGAATAGATCTACATTTAGTGAACAGTAATTGAACCTCAAACAATAGTATGAATAAGATAATGTGGGTCGATTCAATCCCGTCAAAGTACACAATCTTCCAAACGGTTTGTTCATATAGCCAAATCAGTTTAGGTCCAATTTTATTTGAGTGTAGACCTGAATCAACATAGTCTCGATCTAGCACTTAAGAATGCCAAAAAACATCAAATTACATAAATGATTTCTTAATACTAACAATTTAATTTAAAATTTGTGCTTAGGATGTTATAATTAAACACTTTCTCACAATAAAAAACATAGGTGACGTTAATTGACGTCTTTAAGTGCGGTAGATAATGTCCTACTACTTTTATAATATGTCACAAGACATATTTAGCGATGCTTAAAACACGCCGCGTTGATGTCAATAAATAAAATGTATTTGCTCTCGTAAAAGCTGAACAACATTTGCAATGTCTGGTCGTCGGAATGTAATTACTAAACTAAATATAATTTTCCCGAGCTTCTCCACGCTTCGGGAGGCACGTTAAGCCGTTGGTCCCGGTTGTTGTCGCGAGATTGCAGTCGTTAAAACCCATCGCGCCGTTTGAACCCATCAACTCTTATTGAGACGGGCGTGAAGAGTTTTAAACGTTCAATGATTTCTTTGAAGAATAATGAGTTTTGCGAATTTTGTTGTTAACTGTTAATACTTTGTTGTTTTAATTTAAACTACCGGGTCGCCCCCGACCACCCCGTGACAAATTTTCTAAAAAAAACCTGACCATTACAAACACAACAAAAAAAGAGTTCGCCGAATAGGTTCTGAAGTGATGCGTGAACAAACATTTGTTGCAATTGATTTTTATTAATATAGATAACTACGCTGAGGCTTTTGCGAATTCGTACGATGAGACGTAGTATCTGTATTATTTATTAATTTTATGAAGTACGTACTGTACTTTTTTGTTATGACGACAGACTTTTTCTTAGTTTGTGTGTTACTAACACGCATTAGAAAAATTAGAATCGGTTATAATATACAGATTGATTAATCCATATAGGTCAGTAGGGAGAAATCAAAAACTATAATGCCGCGTCCACACACGCTCAGCAAAAAGTTTCCGGAGGCCTATCACCCCCCCCCCCCCCCCTTCCCCACTCCCTCTCTCACAATTCCTATTCCTTTCTTAACCCGGCAACGTGCCTGCGATTCCCCTGGTTTTGCGGGTGTCCATGGGCGGCGGTGATTACTCTCCATCAGGTGACCCGCCTGCTCGTTTACTTCCTTCTTTTATAAAAAAAACCTCAACAAGTCGTCACAAATTCAAACGTGTGGATAGAGCGTTTGGCTTGGTTTGCAAGCGCTTGGAGCCGATCCGTCGAACAAATCATAATTCCAAACGTTTGTAGAGGTTTGGAGTTTGCGGCAAGTGCCAAGCGTGCGGACACGGCATAAGGGGGAAATCTGTTCTTAGTAACCATAATGTCAATTTTGGATTTAATAAAAATGCATTAATTTTTTTATTATATCTTATACATAACCGGGAGTCGAACCCGCGGTCTCTATCTCTGTAAACAATGTTATAAATTCTGCAAGTTTATTCGTTGTAATTGTTGTTGGTATAAATAATAAGTCATAATTAAGTAACATTTTAAATGGAATCTTGTTTAAATAATTGAAAGATATCCCCAAAAGAAAATAATATTTTTTTTAAGGTAAATGTTCAAAATCTCGAAGAAATATTTCGAAAACTGTCGACCTCATGGGCACCCAAGGTTATCGAGATCGACAACAAGAGGCTAACTAGCCTTACATTTGCCGATTTCATTGTCCTTTTCGCCCCTTCAGCTCTGGAACTACAAACGATGCTACAAGAACTGAGCACGGAAAGCTTCGAGGTGGGGCTTACAATGAATCGGTCAAAAACGCAAGTATTGACCAACAGCATAAAACGCAGGGTTGAGGTAGATGGGCAAGAGATACACTATGTCGATGAATACATCTACTTAGGCCAGTTAGTTTCATTAGAAAACAGGCAAGAAAAGGAAATCGATCGCCGCATCGAAAACGCCTGGAAAAGCTACTGGTCCATGAAGACGCTGATGACAGGAGATCTGCCCATCTCCCTGAAGCGCAAACTCATTGACATGTACATCTTGCCCATTCTAACCTACGGTGTTCAATCAAACCTGGTCTCTGGCCGATTCGCAGAAGTTTCGTCTTGGGGTTTGTCAACGAGCAATGGAGCGCAGCATCTTGGGGGTAAAGCGAACTGACAGAGTGCGTAATAGAGACCTGCGTTCTACAACGGGCTTAACCGACTAGGCTACAAAGCTGCCAAGCTCAAATGGGATTGGGCAGGTCACGTTAGCCGCATGCTGGGCAAGGATCACTACGCAATGGGTCCCTGGAGATGGACAACGCCGCCGAGGTCGGCCTAGAAAGAGATGGCGTGACGATCTGGACGCACACCAGACTGACTGGCATGAGGTGGCTCAGGATAGAGATGGATGGAGGGACTAAGAGGCCTTTGCCCAGCAGTGGGACAGTATAGGCTAGCAAAAAAAAACAAAAATATGTTCTAAATGGTAGCCATTTTCTTGTATGCAAACATTAATTAATTAGGTACCTAATTAATTATTTTTTGTTAAATAATAATTAAACTATATTTATTATTAGTTATTTTCGAAATCCGGTACAAGCAAAACGTAGGTACGTCAGATTATTTTCATTTATACGAAGGATCCAATAGCCAAGCTTATATCCAAGCTTACATTTACTATTTGATATCGTTATAATTACTAAAAAAATACCTATTCTGATACACATTTTAACGTTGCATGTATATCTTGTTTTGAATATATTTTGAATTATCAACGGAAAGATCAGGACTGGGTCAGAGAAATGAAATATTCAATATACTACTGTTAGATGCGGCATTCGAAGTAGCGATGTATTGTAGAGTGTGGGTATAAAACGGCCGTTGAATCATCTCTCAATATATTCTGAAAGAAATGATATTCAGTTTCTATTTTAGAACAATGTTTTATTGACGCCAGCGGCATACTGGCTCGAAACATAAAAGGAAGTAAGATAGTCATAACAGTGAGATAGGCTATACGAGTATATGTCACACTGCTGGGCGAAGGCCTCCGTTAACTATTAACAGGGGGTTAACAGGACTATTAACCCCCTATTAATAGTTAACTAACCACTCACTCGTGGCAATTTTCTAATACAAAAATTGGCGCAACTGTCAACGTCAAATTTGACAGAATCGAGCATAGACTATGCGATATTCCCGAACCGAAATAATCAAACTTGTTCATACTAAAGTAGTCTGTAAGTCTATGAAAACACGGTACAAAGTCAAGTTTGTTTTTGTAGGAGCGGTCTCATGCGACCGCTAGGGGGCTGAGGGGTTGTGTAAACTTAGATTAAAAGTGTGTAAATGAAATTTAATAATAATCTGTTTAAAATCATCGACAAGCATTCTGTAAATGCATGAAAATAAATTTGGCGGGATTCGATGGCTGATTCTTTTTTTGTTGTCTTTGTAATGTAAGTATGTTAGTCTGTAAGGTATATATTATATTATATGGGCCAATGTAATTTACTATCTATGTACATTTTGATGCCTGAAATAAATGATTATTTTTATTATTATTATAATGATCAGGACACTGGGCCCTATTCTCTAAGCGCATCCGAGACTTCGTCTGCCCGTAATTCTGTGTTCACGGCTATGTGTGCATGTACTACGCCAATCGCTGGTGAACATAACAACAGCGCGCGTGCATATACGATGAATTACGGGTCAACGAAGTTTCGGATGCGCTTAGAGAGTAGACCCTCTGGTTGTACGAAAGACATTTTTTGGAAAAACGTCACTGGATACAATCTTGTTATGGAGCCGTAGGCGGTGAAAACGGAAAAAAATAATGTTTTCTATTAACTGTTATTCTAAATATATTAGACATTTTGCACTGAACGAAATTTTTAAATTCTATTACAAAGCGTAGGTATGTGTGAGGGGATGAACAAAGACAAAACACGATTGGAAACATTTGGCACGACAGAAAAAAATCCTGAAGTTACCTCTAAAATTTCACAAAAATGCACATTACGACCGTGTTTTACAATAATAATTCTTATAAAATCATAAACACATAGGTTTTTACCTTTTCAATTTCTTGACTGATTTGGATTTTCAAAAAATCTATTTTTTTTTTACGAATTACCGCAGACCACCCGCGAGGCCCCACGCAACATCTAAATTTTCGCTGTCCGCCTAACCCTCCTTAATGCCAGTGCCTACGAAACTGTAACTCTAAAACTGACTAATCGATTTGAGTACATTTTGAAAATCTTAACTCATTTATCATTAGACTCATTCTGTTCTCTGTTACTCAATTGCGTATGTACCAATGTATATTAATATTTACAAAAAGGTATGATCCCAGTAGTGGAAGGATGAATATGTCTACATTTATACTAGACAAACACTACTTGCTATATCTGTTTGACCTAAGGGCTTGCACGGCGATGATCGCTGTCTGTTTGCGTAGCCTAGATATTTTCTAGGCCGAAGGCTAGAGCTAGACCGACATCGGATACCCGTGGTATTAAGGAAACTGGCGAAGCAATACAGTTGTAGGTATATCGGTGGTTATGTAGCTGTTTACGACACTCTATTGGGCGTAAAAAATGAATAAATGAAAAATATCTACCTAGTGATCTCACTACCTGATGAAATTGTGTACCTAAACATCTGTTTAGGTCATTGAGGTAATTAAACTAGAGAAGACGTCCCATACAATAAATGTGCACACAGCTAGATGACAGCGAGCATCTAGTGCGTGGTGCGTTGCGGGCACAGTACAATAATGATACTTGTACCGTGGTGCGGGGCTTAGTTGTCATTTACTGCACAAAGCAGAAATATTGTTCCTCTATGCATTTTACCGAAACATGGCCGCCGCTTCAAGTCTCGGAAATTTGATAAAATAATTAGTCAAATGCCTTTAGTACGTATTTTTAGGTGAAAAGTGATTCCTTTGGTTTATTTGTATTTCCTGAGTTGTTTAAATAGTACCTTAACACACATAAAGGCATATTTTAATAAAAATAGAACACAGAATGCACATGTATTGTTGCGTCTAGCGCCTGCCACAGACTAATATAGTTGTAGCGAGCTGGCTCTAACGCGTGTTACAAACAATCTGGTTGAGACGTCTTCTCTAGTACGTAGTACATTATAACTCAATGATTTAGGTACGCATTTCATTTGGTAGTGCACGAGCTAAGTGTCAACGTCACGTGATAGGTTAGCTACTTTTGAATTTCGAGAATATTTTTTTTAGACAACAATAACAAGACATGTGAGTGACCTACAGGAGTAAGGCAGCTTGTATTTCTGTTGTGTGTGTGTGTCTGTGTTGTACTTGAATTTCGAGGTTATTTTTTTAGACAACAATAACAATACATATGACCTACAGGAGTAGGGCAGCGAGTATTTCTGTTGTCTAATTAAAAAAATAACCTCGAAATTCAAGTACATATCACGACTATTATCCCCAAAGGGTTAGTCAGAGACTAGGCAATGAGGACCGCAAAAGCAGTCCTCTACCATTGTACACTTTTCACCAGCGACTGCACATGTGCTTAGCGTGACAGGTGGTAAGCCCATCGCCATTCTATGCTGTTGGAAGTCTGTGCAGCCTTTAGTCCGTTAGTCGCATTTTACGACACCCAAGGGAAGAGAGGGGGTGGTTCTTTCACAGCTACGTGACACGGTTACAAAAGCTTTCCTTTATATTACATATTAGTATCCTGTGATACCATATTCTGGTACACCCTGAGTAGGACATCCTGTATATATATGACAGTAAAAATGGCGTGTCTCGGGTACGTGTTGCGTGTCACGTGGCCGACGTGACATCGTAAGGCACGGGCGCATAAACAACAAAAAAAACTATTCATAGATAAAAAATACACGCTCACTAAAAGAGGATGGCCGCAGAAATTCTGGGATACTGTGGTAAATTATAATAAACTAGGAAACCGCCCGCGACTTTGTCTGAAACAAAAATACTTGTATCACCAAAATGTTTATCATATTTTCATACGAAAATAGCACTTTCCGACTTTTCCTAGGGCTTTTTTAAAAAAAATCCTTAAGCCACACCTTGTCCTAACAATAAAGAATAAGTTTTTTAACTTATTTATTAGACAACAATAATACCTAATTTGCAATAAGAAATAGATAAAAAACACAAAAAGTGACGCGCTAGATTAGGATAATATTTATTGCATGTAATGTTACCCAGTTATAGAAGCTCGATGGCGCAGCGGCTAGCGCGGTCAGCTTGCGATCTTGTCCGCTAAGCAACTTTCACAATGTCGGGTCGCTGGATGGGTGACCAAATTAAAAACATCTCGAGCTCCTCCGTGCTTCGGAAGGCACGTTAAGACGTTGGTCCCGGTTGTTGTCGTAAGATGACAGTCATTATACCCACCAACCCGCATAAGGCCAGCGTGGTGGGTTATGGACCAATATGCCCACGTGCTATTGTCCACGTGGGAGGCCTGTGCCCAGCAGTGGGACCTTTATAAGCTGATGATGATGATGATGATAAATGTTACCCAGGTACTTTTAGAAAATTGGCGAACATTTTTCACGCATCACATACACAGACAAAGCATTTCACAGACAAGCAGCATGTACTCGTAGGTACCTACTAAGATTTGTTGTAGAAATAATCATAAAATAACTACACTTAGCTTAAAGTAGAGCATCCGACCTTCACCGAGCCGGTTAATGGATGAAAATTATTTTATATTAAATTTTATGTGTTAAAAATATATTGCGAGTGGGTTGGCTGAAATATTCAGTCCTGTATATGATTAATTATTTTTTTTTTTTTTAAACATTGCTCTTGTTTCGATAATAAATCAATTATATAGGTACCAATCGAAAGTATGAAGCCTGTAGAATATGCAAACGTTAGGTTGACTATTTTTTTCCTGTCATAACATTGGGTAGGCAGGTGTAATCAGGCAAGTCAATATTAGTAATTTGCAACCGTCTGGTTAAATAAACAAAATTTATGTTTACATAAAGATAAGCTCATTACAAACACACACACACACTAAACCAGTGCAATTTAAAAAAAAATATTTTTTTTAATATTAAATTAATCATTAATGATACTGGACTGAAATTTTTCAGCCAACCCACTCGCGATATATTATTTAACATAATAAATTTGATATAAAATACTTTTCATCCATTAACCTTCCCGGTGAAGGTCGTTCTATACTCGGATTTCAGACTACTAGTCTGACACCACAGTCGTGTCTAGAAAAAAAAACTTATAAAATGTTTATTTTGTAAGGGACCGCGTAAGTAGTAATGCCCATAGATTTAGGATGTCTAAATCTATGGTAATGCCCGACGTCACGTATCAAATGTTCGGTGTCTGCAATAAGATGGCCGTAAGTAGCTACGTGGCACTGACGATCTAAGGGGTTCTTTATTAATACTCCGCATTTTTTGTTCCACAGGTGGTAAACGCTAGTCGTGTGCTATAGCGACTCACAAAACTACCAACCCCTCTCTTCCCTTGGATGTCGTAAAAGGCGACTAACGGACTAAAACTGCACATAAATTCAACGTCATAGAGCTTGTTCCACAGCTGGTAAACGCTAGCCGTGTGCTATAGCGACTCACAAAACTACTAACCCCTCTCTTCACTTGGGTGTCGTAAAAGGCGACTAACGGACTAAAACTGCACATACATCCAACAGCATAGAGCGACGATATGCTCACCACCTATCACGCTGAGCACACGTGTATTTGTAATTTGGTAAAAAGTGGACTATGGTAGTAGACTGCTTCTGCGGTCCTCATTGCCTAGTCTCTGACTAATCGTGACTCTATGTATCTTATTAGTATGTATGGTATAAAAGCTCAGTAAAAGAATACGTTGAACAAAGTATAGCGAAAAGTGAAAGAATACTACCCTCTCTTCCTTTGAATGTCGTAAAAGGCGACTAACGGACTTAAGACTGCACATACATCAATTATCAAAGAGCGGGGATGGACTCACCACCTGTCACACTGAGCACATGTGCAGTAGCTATTAGTTGAGAAGTGGACTATGGTAGAGGGCTGCTTTTGCGGTTCTCATTGCCTAGTCTTTGACTAACCCTTCGGGGATAATAGTCGTGATTATATTTATGTATGTGTATGTAGTCGCCTTGACGACAACCAATAGAAAAGAAGGGTTGATATGAGTACACTTTAATAATAAGCCAACACAGAGAAGCAAGACTCGTCAGTATTCTCAGTCTACATCCAACAATGCTCCATGTAATTGTACCGCACCGTAAACAGATTGGGTGTCAGTCAGCCCGTGTAGCGAGGTACGTGGTCCTGGTCACGTGCTGTACACTCGGACTGCTGAATAGCTGGCCATTTATTGCTAAGGTACAGTCAGCCACTTCAAATTTTATGTAACTACACATGTGATGTATGTGTAGACCAGAAACTTATATCTTGCTAAACGTGTAAAGCGACTTGTATTTAGATAAGCAATAACCTTTGGTACTAGGAGAGTTAATTGAAAATTAAAATCAAAAATACCGTATATATAAATAACTCTTTTATTTAATTACACACTTCTTTACTAACATATACAACAAGATCAGTCAGTAGTATTTTTTAATGAGCTACCACCTCATAGCTATGTATTAATAAACGTACATATATACAGTGTGTTCGGGATAGGGCTAGCGATATTTTAAGGTCATGTTATACAATCAATTTTGTGTAGGAAAGCATCCCCACTTTGAGCATTTATGGCCTTCTGATAAAATGGCCGCTATTTTAAATTTTCAGGATTTTTTTTCTGTTGTTGTAGAAAAAATATAGCCCTATCCCAAACATACTGTATACATAATATAACGACTATTATCACCGAAGGGTTAGTCAGAGACTAGGCAATGAGGACCGCAAAAGCAGTTCTCTCCCATAGTCCACTTTTCACCTGTCACACTGATACGTTAGTCTTTAATACGTTAGTCGCCTTTTACGACACCCAAGGGAAGAGAGGGGGTGGTAGTATTCTATAGCCGCTACCAGACACGGTAATATTATGTAAGTTAAAAGTACACGTGTAGTGTAACTATGTAAGTAGAAATTACATGACATTACATTACAACATAGGGGGTATGCTACAGCCCAAATTAGTATATATATCCAGTGTAATGGATGGATTCAACCCGTATTATTAATGATATGCTTTGTGTTACTAATTGTACTAAAGTTTGAGCATACTAATTAATTTAAAGAACATTCTCATTTAAATCTGAGTGGTCGATGGTGAAAATAAGTTCACACATTTAAAATGATAATGTATTCATGTTTTCTTTAATTTTGGTTTGCCTTGGCAACTGCATAATTATATTTTGAAATTCGTTACGTACTTTATAATAATAAGTAATAACACACACAAACAAATATTTAGGCTAGAGAGACTCGACTAGACTCTCGAGACTAGACAATGAGAACCGCAAAAGCAGTCCTCTACCATATTCCATACTTTTCACCAATTAGCGACTGCACATGACTTGCGTGACAGGAGGTAAGCCCATCGCCGCTCTATACTATTGGATGTATGTGCAGTCTTTAGTCCATCATCAGCCTATTAACGTCCCACTACTGGGCACAGGCCTCCCACGTGGACAATAGCACGTGGGGATATTGGGCCATAACCCACCACGCTGGCCCAATGCGGGTTGGTGGGTTTTAACGACTGTCATCTTACGACAACAACCGGGTCCAACGGCTTAACGTGCCTTCCGAAGCACGGAGGAGCTCGAGATGTTTTTAATTTGGTCACCCATCCAGCGACCCGGCATTGAGAAAGTGGCTTAGCGAGTAAGATCGCAAGCCGAACGCGCTAGCCGCTGCGCCATCGAGCTCCTCCGTTAGTCGCCTTTTACGACACTCAAGGGAAAAGAGGCCTATGTCCAGCAGTAGACAAGTATAGGCTGATGATGATGATGATGATGAAAGGAAGAGAGGGGGTGGTAGTATTCTTTTACCGCTACGCGACAGGGTTCGACGATTTCGTTACGTACTTTATAATAATAACTAGCGTCCCGCCTGCGCCTTCGTCCACGCTAACTTAGAAACGCCGTCATACTTTAGCTATTTTGTCCAAAATATCTACAAAATATAAACAAAAACCATCCTCAGTTAACGCTCTATCTTTTAGTGAAAACTGCATTAAAATCCATTGCGTGGTTTAGAAGAATAGTGCGGTGCTACAGACAGAGGAAAACAGCGACTTTTTATAATTTTTAATGATGCTACTATAATGCGTGGCGTAAGACGCGTGGCAAGTTAAGAGTAAATGAAGAAATATGACAAAATCGTTTTAAAGCCTTCAAACCCACAATGGGCTAGTTTGGTGTAAACTCAACATCACCATGGAAGCCGTGGCCGCGACTCACTAAAATAATCCGCCATGGAAGCCGTGGCCATCACTAAAGAATCCCTCTCTTCCCTTGAGTGTCATAAGAAGGTTTACGCATTTCTGTTTCCCATACAAACTTCCAAGTCGGAAATTTTTAAAAACCAATAAGCCAATTTTAATTAAACTTTGCACGCTAGAGTAAAATACAGGGATCTAAATAGTTTGTCGAAAACATTTTTAAAAAACGTTTATTTAACTGAGTTATTTCTATTTTAAACTTTCTATAGTAGACTTTAAATCGCAATTACTCTGCTAAATAAACGTTTATAAAAAATGTTTTCTACAAACTATTTAGATCCCTGTATTTTAGTTTAGCGTGCAAAGTTTCATTAAAATTGGCTCATTGGTTTTTATAAAATTTCGACTTGGAAGTTTGTTTGGGAAACAGAAATGCGTAAACCCTCTTAAATGGCGACTAACGCGTAGAGTTCCGATGTGCTCACCACTTATCACGCTGAGCACATGTGCAGTTGTTATTAGGTGTACCTAACATGGACTATGGAGTGGACTGCTTCTGCGAACCTCATTGCCTATTCTCAGACTTCCTTTGGGGATAATAGACGTGAGTCTTATGTATGTATCACTATGTGATGTGGGGAGGCCTGTGCCCAGCAGTGAACTTGTACGGGCTAATGATGGTGATGAGGTCCCATTCACTCCCATTCATTTTTGACAGCTGTGTTAATGAATTATTCGACAATATTTTCAACATGACATTGATCTAAGTAATTAATTGTATTTTTTTTATATTACGTTTAACTTAATTTTCCTACACTCACACCATTAATCTAGCCCAAGAAAAGATTCATTATGAAACTCGTTCAATGGTTACTAGACAACGGATAAACATACCTAAAGTACATACTTATTATACATAGAAAACACCCAGATCCGAGACAATTTAGAAAAACAATAATTTTTAAATTGACCCGACCGGGGATCGCACCCGGGACCTCAGAGACACCATGAAAACCGGTGTACAAACCACTCAACCAAGGAGGTCGTCACGTTTAATTTTGACATCTGTATTAATGAAGTATTTGACAATATTTATTTTCATCATGGCATTGATCTAGATTTATGTAGGTAGGTATCTGGCTCAAAACAATAACTCTGGACTCCTGATTGACATATTATATTTTTTGTGAATTTGACATTTCTGATTGTTATGCAATGTTCTGACTCTGACGAAGATTTATTGATCCTAATTAGGTATGTGTTCCATAGTCTAAGCTTGTATGCTACTTGGATTTATAATTTGTAAGTTTACAAGTGTACAAATAAATAAATAAATTCGCCTTCATGTCAAATCACAACGTAAATATTAATAAATGGTCAGGTTACGTTACACAAAAGAATTAATTTGCCGGTCACGTGCGCTGTGAGTTATTGTCGTGTCAGATGATATCACAGGCATTCACAGGGCAGGATGGCATTAACTCCGACACACGTTTTTTTATTATTGTAATAAAAAAACAAAACACGTGTCCGAATTTTTTTACTACCAACCAATAATTACAGTAAAAAATGTAAAGTAAGTATATTAGAATTATAGTATATGACTTATATTATTAGCCTTTGTACTGTCCTAATACTAGGCAAAAGCCTTCAACATAAATCAAGCCATAGATAGGCTATTTCACTGCATGAAAAGCAATTTTTAACTGAGTGGTAGAGCCACGCTGCGTTGCAGCACGCATTGGGCCGGCTCGCCCGGGGTAATACTACCCTCTCACGAATATCCGGCGTGGAATAATGGCACATGGCGCTGTTGTGTTTCGTCCGGCCAGTGAGAGTTCCGGAGGCCCCCCCCCCCCCTGTTACAATTCCTATTCCTTCCCCTAACCCTATTCCTTTCTTTTAAGGTCGGCAACGCATCTGCGACTCCTTTGGTTTTGCGGGTGTCCATGGGCGGCGGTGATTGCTCTCCATCAGGTGATCCGCCTGTTCGTTTGCCTCCTTCTTATTAGTATATAAAAAAAAATCATTATAATCACAAAAAATATTGAATACTTTCACCAAAAAAGCCAAAATAAAATAATTTGTCTTAAGGTTGGACAGATATGTTCTTAAACGGTTTTGATCGTTTTGTTTGAATTAAATTATTGTGATGTCACGCGGTTGTAAACAACCGCAGAGCAAGTAACGCTACGCTAGCAAACATAGGGAACATCCATCTATCATCGCAATGAAATACAAACTTGTGACGTCACTCTACTGACTCGACGCCATATTGCCGAAGCAAGTGTTTTGATAGCATAAATAATCAGTATATTATTTAATTCTTTTTTATATATATTTATTGTATCACTGTGCACTACCATCTAGGTACTTTATGCAATATTCTATATTGTTAAATGCATATATTTCCTCCAAATCTCTTGAGTTTCAGTAAATATGTGGGACTTTACTGAGATCCCACATGGACTTTTTGAGAGAATTGGAAAAGTGATGCTGCACTGTTTTTTTTATTTGTCAACACTCATGCAGTGCAAGTTCACGAACACTTTACGTTTAATAATCCACTTCTATTTCACGTTAATAGTCGACAAAATACAAATTTAAGAAAATACAACAACATTGCACACGTGACTTCACTTTCCCGCCAAGAAGTCCAAAGAACTCCTTTAATCAAACCTTTACTGTTTTTTTTTACATTTAAACAAAGAATATTTCTGTCTTTGAATAATATACCTGACTGGATTCTCTGGAGCCTCCAAGTCGGGTATACGACCTCTTGAGACATTTCACTCATGTTTCGAAGAAATTGAACAAGGCCTGAAAGCAGAATGGACGTAATAACATTTTTATAATGGCTTAATTAAAAAGCTTGTTCAAGTACACTTTAAAATGGACGTCTCACTTAAGGTTGGACATAATTGAATACGCTGAACCCATTAAATTACTTCGAAAATTTTAGGATTTGACGAGCCGCGCACCTAGCTTGCTTTCGGACGAATTGCGATGTCAATTTAAATCTGCGAATGAGTGATCAAATTTTAATTTATGATGTGTCAAACACTTTATGGTATTTACTCAGTATAATTTATTATTCTGAGGGTATTTACGATACAGTCGGTTTCATATTTATTGAAGCGTAAAAATAATCACAAAAATAGATATTAGTAAAAAAAAGAGTCAGTCAATTAAATTTAAGTATTAGAAAATAATTATAAATCTGTTTAGCCGTGTCGCCTAGCGGCGGAATACTACCACAGCCTCCCTTCCCTTGGGGGTCGTAAAAGGCGACTAACGGTGTACTCGCCACGGGCGAGACGTCTTGTAAGCGTATTAAGATACGCCTAGCGCCATCTAGCGTTGTATCGCGAAGTTGGCGCGCAGCAAGTGAAGGAACGACGCGGCCGGCGAGTGAGGCAGTCTGTCTGTTAACTACCGCGAGACGCCCACAAAATACGCGCGCTGGTATCTGCCCTTATTTATAGTGACTCCTGAACCTAATGTGAAGAGACCGCCTAAATGCCTATTGTGTAGTGTAGTGACTGTGCGCCAGGAAACCAACCTACATCGCCGCCCGTGGTCAGCTCGTCCCCCGGTTCCTGTGACTCATCATCCCTGTAAGTACTTCACTCCCTTCTACCTCCTGCCTAACCATCTTTACTCTGCTGTATTTGGCGGTGTCTTCTGACCCGCGAATACAAACGGACTAAACGAGCGGCGAACCACCTGTCACGCTGAGCACATGTGCAATCGCTATTTGGTGAAAAGTGGACTATTGTAGAGGACTGCTTTTGCTGTCCTCATTGCCTAGTCTCTGACTAACCCTTCGGGGATAAGAGTCGTGAATATTATGTATGTATGTATAATTTGTTTTGATTTCAACAATCGTCTTCTTCTGAATACTTAATTATGTTTTCAATTTAATTTCAATGTTATCTTTATCTTTACATTTAGATTTGAAGTTTTTTTTAATATATACCCTAGGTACCGAAATTTGTAAAGACTCTTAAATTATTGTATACTAACGGACTTCCCGCGACTTCGTCCCCGTAAACATCCCGTGTTCCGTGACGTTTTTGCAATTTTTTTATGCAAACCTTTTCCAGACGATAAAATTACAATCACAACAAAAAATAATTTGCCAAATAGGTGCAGTCGTTCTAAACCGATGTGCGAACATACATTTGTGTTAATAGATTTTATTTATACATTAGAGTTTTGTTCACTTATGTTATTGACTGTACCTTTTTTCCTAATCATGATAAAGGGTGACCGCTAAATGAACTTACATGAAAATAGAATCTGATTGTATAAAATGGTCGATTAAGAAATTATGATGTACAAAGTGTATTTTTTTTAATAAAAGTTGTATAGCTAAACCTTTATAAGAGGTTAATGAAATTTTGTTAGGCAAGTCCTCTGCCGTGCCCTTTCAGAATATTAATAAACACGCTTTAATAAATTAATTACTTCGAAGGACTTGAAAGCACAGCGGGTTGCAATCTTGCATGTTAAGCCTACATTCCAAGTCGTCGGATGGGTGATCTGATCAAAATTGTCACAAGCTCCTCCATGTTTTATTAAACACTTGCCTAAAAATTGTGCTGATTTATGCATAAAATTTAATGTGGAAATATTTATGAAGCCTGCGTCCCGTAATTTATTCTGTCTTCTGTCTTGCCGAGTGCAAATTTATCACCAAGATAAATTATCACTTGATTTGTAGTTAATTTATCACTCAAAGCATAATTAAACATTTAATTTTGCCAGACTTACCTGTTTTTTGTCCAACGTCTCAGTGGGATCGCGCTCTATAATTCCAAAGTCTTGGGTTGAATTCCCAGGTCAGACAAAGTCTGCTTCGGATTTGTGATCACTGTGACCCATTTGGCAAGCGTGCTGATAAAGCCATGTACATCAATGGTGGTGTTGACTTCATTTCGTCAGTTGTAATCTGGTGAAACGTGGACTATTTATGGGGTTAAAGTTACTCGCGGCCGTAGGTTTTCCCTTGAGACCCTACACGTGACCTCTGGGTGATGCTAAATGAGTGACACTGACTGAGTGGTGGAGCCACGCTGCCTTGCAACACGCATTGGGCCGGCTCGCCCGGCGTAATACCATCCTCTCACGAATATCCGGAGTGAAATAATGGCAATTGGTGCTGCTGTGCTTCGTCCGGCCATTGAGGGTTCCGGAGGCCCATCCCCCCCCCCCCTCTCACAATTCCTATTCCTTCCTTAAAGGACGGCAACGCGTCTGCGATTTCTCTGGTTTTGGGTGTCCATGGGAGGCGGTGATTACTTCCATCAGGTGACCCGCCTGTTCGTTTGCCTCCTTCTGTTATATAAAAAAAACGTGGACTATTAATTTATTTATTTATTTATACTTTATTACACAAAATCGAATACAAATGGCGAACTTAATAGTAAAAACATTCTCTACCAGTCGACCAGTAAAACGAGTTAGAAAAGAAAATAGACGGCGCAAAAAAAGGTACCTACTAAATATATATCATTTATATAAAATAAGTACACACAATATAATAATTTTATATATACTTATATTATACATATACTACATAATGCTCTCAAATCATTCCGTTAAAAGATTGTATGTTGGAAGCTTGGCGAATCTCGAGGGGAAGAGCGTTCCAAAGACGAATTGCGGTAACGGTGAAGGAGTCGAAAACGAAGTTGGAATGATGTAGAGAAGTTTCTAGAAGAAGGTTATTGGATGAGTAAATGAGAAGACCGAAAAATTTAAATTTAGATTTAAGGTAATGTGGAGTACGTTGATCAAAAAGAATATTAAACAGCATACAGACCAGTCTATGTTTTCTACGTTCGCGGATCGGAAGCCATTTCAGCTGTTTCCGGTAACTGGAGATGTGATCATACTTGCAAAGACCATAGATGAATCTAATGCAGCTGTTTAGGAGACGATCTAATTTGTTAATAAGGTCTTGATTGGTATCAGATAAACAAATATCCGCATAATAAAGGGCAGGCAGCACAAGAGCTTGAGATAACATGATCTTGGTACAGGACGGGAGAAAGTTCTTCTTCTTCTTCTTCCCTCTCATGAATATCCGGCGTGAAATAATGGCACTTGATGCTGTTGTGTTTCGTCCGGCCAGTAAGGGTTCCTTAGGCCCCCCCCCCCCTCTCACAATTTCTATTCCTTCCATAACCCTATTCCTTCCTTAAAGGACGGCAACGCGCCTTCGATTCCTCTGGTTTTGCGGGTGTCCATGGGCGGCGGTGATTACTCTCCATCAGGTGACCCGCCTGCTCGTTTGCTTCCTTCTTTTATTAAAACAAAATAGTTTTTAAGTTTGTAAAGGAATTGTAGAGTACCAATGACACGGCGACAGATTTCACCAAACTGTTTATTCTACTTCATGGAGCATATGAAAAGTCCCAAGTTCTTAGTCTCTGGCTATGGCAGTGGACTGCTTCTGCGGTCCTCATTGCCTAGTCTCTGACTAACCCTTTGTGGATAAGTCATGAATCTATGTATGTATGTACTTATGTATGGAAAATTAAGTTAAATCTAACCTACTGTATCTACCACCAGTTTGGATTTTGGTAGAGCTTTTAACTGAGAAGAGCTGACTAGAAACTCCAGACGCACGCACCCTTACGCGCGTATCCTGACCGCAGAATGAGCTGATTCGGCGTAATAACTCAATTGCCGTGACTGGGAGACGTTAGACAGGCGCCGGGCAATAAATACGGGAACTATGCGAGCTCTGACTTCGAATAGAACGGAGCATTGATCTTCGGATAATGTTCAAACTTTTTTGGAATTCACGGTACATCAAATATGCATGACATAGTAAGTATCTACTCGTATCTATCGTAATCAGTTTACATCTACATAAAAGTCAAAGGCATTTATGGCATTCACGTAGTAAAAATAGGGGTACCATTATTATACAGGACGTGTTACTAATAGGTAAACCATATAACTGAACTGGTTTTGTGTAATTTATTTTTAATTTTTATTTTTCAATGTTTATTGACCACACAAACAGCGTCTTTCTTTTCTTTCTATAAAGGTATTTAAGTAAAAATACTCGTACAAGTGAAATGTGTGTGACAATTTTTTTCAGCGGTTCTATAATCCCACCAGCACAAAACTCTTCGTTAGGCATCTAGAGGCGCAGCTTCAATGTCATGCAAGTTGTCGTTTTTGTTAACGTAATCGAATGGTGTAGTAGATCCTGTGAGATAATAGATATAGGACAAGGATGAATAAAACTGAAGCTTCAGTGTCACGCGTGATGCCTTCCTTGTCGCGCGGCTGCAGTGGTCGCGCACCATCAGTTCGAAGCATGTTTGCGACCTCAGTGACATTAAAAACGACAATAAATGGAGAATAACTTTAAACCGCTTCTCTAGTAGCTCTGCCCCTATATCGGCTAAAAAATATGGATATGGGCATGGGCTTCATTTGACATTTGAAGCCCATATTTTGTCCTTATATGGGCATATTATGGGCTTCAAATGTCAAATAAAGCCCATGTCCATATTCATATTTTTTAGCCGATAGACCCGCTGGTCTAAGCCACTGGTCTCAGACCCAGAGGTACCAAGTTCGATTCCCAACGGGGAGTACATCTTTGTGTACTTGGTTTGGTCCGCCTGGCTAGCTACCACCATCTTATCTAAGTCTGTCGCCATAAAAACGATGTTTATATTGTTGTGCCAATTCCTCAGTGTTTGAGGATTCCGGGTGAAGCGCGCTTCCACCTTCGGCCTTATCGTCACTTACCATCAGGTGAGATGAAGGCCAAGCGCTTACCCGTTAAGAATTAAAAAAATAATAATAATAAACCTTACACCAGGCAAGACTGTAATTGTTTGTACAATTTAACTAAACCCGATTGCCCCTTACAGATCCAATAAAGAGCATTCTAAAATTTTGTCCATTTCACTCCGGTAATGAGTGTTATAAAATGCTTGCGACTGTAAACTTTTTAAAGGATGCTCTCCCACTTTATTCTACAAGTGAAATATTAGAGTTGGCATCGTATAAAACACTTGAGCACCGGGAAATAGATACCGCGCGCGGAAATATAGTTGCATGACGAGAAATAAAGTGCCACGTTGTAGTGTTACCACGCTGCGTTGAAATATGGGACAGTTAAAGAAATTGCTTTTGAAATGGTAAGGGGTAGTCAGTGCAACCAGTTGAAAATTAACAAACTCTTAGATTTAAATTATTTATTTTTAAATTTAGTAAATATAAGTTGTTATTTATGATAACATTTTATTGCTAACACTATAACTCACCCGCACTAGTGTTATCTCCTTACAAGTGTAACTAATTCAGAAGATACAGGATGGATCAAGTGCAACATACTCTTTCCGAAATGATGGAAATGTTTCAAGGCAGGATGACACAATTCGAAGCTGAATTGCAGAAAACTCCGTCCGCAAATACGACAGGTTTGGCCTCTGAATATGCTTCTTTTAAAAAACTTATTGTAGCATCATTGAATGGTCTTCAATCGCAAATACATGTCCTTGCGAAGACGGTAGATAAGCTTGAAATGCAGGGCCGTAGAAAAATTTTAATGTTTCACGGTGTGCCAGAGCATGCAGACGAAAACACAGCACAGTTGGTCATGAAAATCATTACTGAGAACCTTAAAATGAGTGATTTTGCACTAAGTAACATTAAGAGATGTCATAGATTGGGGCGTTCAGTTGCCACAAGGGATAAACCTCGCCCGATCATAGCCAAATTTCAAGATGTCACTACTCGCGATAAGGTCTGGTTCGGGAAAACTAATTTGAAGGGCACAGGCACGACGTTATCCGAGTTTTTAACACAGTCCCGGCACAGCGCATTCATTGCGGCGAGAGAGAAATTCGGTGTCAACAGATGTTGGACTTCGGAGGGAGTCATACATGTCCTCGGTCCAAACAACACTCGAACTCGTGTAACATGCATCGCTGAGGTCCATTCGTTGGAGATCGGGTCTACAAAGTCGGCACCGGCGACGGTCGTTTCAAAGACGGCTCCGAAGACAAGGCGAGCAGCCGCCAAGAAGTGATTGGTTGACAAAAGAAGCCAATAGCAAGCCGGTTGTTTTTTTCTGTTCGGCATGCATCGAGGTTCTACTACCTTTTTTCAATTTTATTTTTTATTTTGTTTGTACCGCACTGTTCGTCTTGTTTGCGTATTTTTAGCTGTCACTGTCAGTGCAGTGGTGGTTAACATTCATGTCACTAATGTCGCTTTGTCTTATTACTTTTAGAGTAGGCTAAGGAACCGTAGATCATACAGCCATGTGATATTTTGTTTTACTTGTTCTTGTAACTTTCAATGTCTTGGGCCGGCTGTGTTCCGTTTTACTCTTTTTTTTCTATTTCCTTTAAATTACCTGTTTTGTTATGTTGTATCGATTGTATCGTATCCGTGTTGTATCTGTTTAACTATATGTGTAAATTTTAATTGTTAAATCTATTGAGCACTAGCGGGTGGTTATTATGGTGTTATTTTATATATTATTTTTGATATTATTATTATTATTATTTAGTTTATTATTATTATCATTAAGTATATATTTTTTATTTTTTTATATCAAATTATATTATTTTATCATGCCTTTATCATGTGGAAATAGTGACTCTGATTGTTTTGTCTCGGCAAGTGGTAGTGATAGTGATGATGACAGTTTTGTCAGTATTCCATCCCTTTCTGACTCACTTAGCTCATGTTTATCCGATGCATCAAAGAATTTTAATGTAGTTCACATAAATGCCCAAAGTATTCCGGCTCATTTTTCAGATATGCTGACCACTTTTGACTGTAAGAATATTCATGCTATCCTCGTCTCTGAGTCGTGGCTTAAACCATGTCTCCCTTCGACTTCCTACTCTTTGCCGGGCTTTAACCTAATAAGAAATGACCGTACGGTTGGCGGTGGCGGTGGTGTAGCCATATATCTCCGTACACATATTCCTTTCATTGTAGTGGATATGTCACCGCAGCCCCCGCCATCAAACACTGGGGAGCATATCTTCTTGGAGGTTAGCTTGCGACACACTAAAGTACTTCTGGGTGTATTCTACTGTCCCTCTTCTCGAATCAACTTCTTTTCTTCCCTTGAAGACAAATTAGAACTTCTCTGTCCTTCTTACAGTCATACCATTTTAATGGGAGATTTCAACACCTGTCTTCTTAAAAACGACTCCCGGTCGGCAAATTTTCGTTCCATCCTTCAGTCTAGTAACTTATATCTACCGCCATTAAATGCCACTCACAATTTTCCTAACTGTTCACCCTCCCTTCTTGACCTTATTATTGTCTCATCTCCTCAACATATCGCCCAACATGGGCAATTCTCTGCTGATGCCTTTTCTTATCATGACTTGATATACGTCTCGTTTAAATCTCGACCCCCTAAGGCTAAGCCCAAAATTCTTCTGCAGCGCAATTTTAGTGGCATTAATCTTGAAAGTATTCGTGAGGATGCTGCTACCATCGACTGGTCCCATATTCTTGGTTGCGACTCAGTTGACATTAAATTAGAACTTTTTGTCTCAACCCTGGTCAAGCTGTACGATGTTCACGCTCCAGTGCGTCCTGTAAAAATGAAGCACCGTCCATCTCCATGGCTCACAGAAAACATTAAGACGTTATGTGAACGCAAAAATGCGGCTAAACATAGGTATAAGTGTAGGCCTACCCCATGGAACTGGGAGAAATACGTGAAAGCTCGCAATCACTGCAATAAGGTGTGTAGAAATGCACAACGCCAATATATCCACAACTCTGTTGAAAACCAAGATCCAGCTAAAGTTTGGAAATTTCTAAGATCCCTGGGCATTGGGAAACAACGTCAGGCTTCTTCTTCTAAAGATCTACACATAAATCTACTGAACAAACACTTCTGTGCTTCGCAAGACTTCGATTCTACGAGAAAAGTTAATACTCTAAATTTTCTTTCATCTCTCCCATGCCCAGATTACTCGTCATTTTCTTTTCGTCAATTCACCGACTGTGATGTTAAGAAGAGCATTATGTCAATAACCTCTAGTGCTGTTGGTAACGACTGTGTCAGTCGCAAAATGATCCATCTCATACTTGACGAAATCCTTCCCATCATCTCCCACATCCTCAACTACTCCATTAATTCAGGTGTCTTTCCATGCGCTTGGAAAGATGCTCAAGTCACTCCACTTCCCAAAAACTCAAAACCGTTATCCTTCTCCGACTATAGGCCAATATCCATTCTACCATTCCTTTCGAAAGTTCTGGAACGCCTTGTCCATACCCAATTATCCACCTTCCTCCTGAAAAACCGACTTCTTAATCCATACCAATCAGGGTTTCGTACAGGCCACAGTACGACAACAGCACTAGTGAATGTTACTGACGATATCAGGTCAGGCATGGAAAAAGGTCAAGTAGCAGTTCTTGCTTTGCTAGATTTTAGCAATGCTTTTAACTCTGTCGACTACGATGTACTGCTTGGCATACTCCGCTATATTAACATATCTCCAGCGGTGATTGACTGGTTTCGTAGTTACCTGTCTGGACGCCGGCAGCGGATTCGAATTGAGGATTCCTTGTCCACTTGGTGACATTTCTGCTGGGGTGCCGCAGGGTGGCGTTTTATCTCCTTTACTTTTCGCTATTTTTATCAATTCCATTTCGTCTAAATTAGTTTCGTCCTACCACCTTTATGCAGATGATTTGCAAATTTACACTCAAGCTTCTGTTGATCAGCTTCCTCAGGCCATTAACATCATTAACAACGACTTGGGCATGATTTGCGAGTGGAGTAGGTCATATGGTTTAAGAGTTAATCCCTTGAAAACTCAAATCATCGTCATAGGCAGTTCCACAATGACACGCAGAATTGACTGGTCGCATTTACCAGTAATTACCTTTGATGGCGTCTCTTTATCTCCTTGTGACAGTGTTAAAAACCTGGGCGTGTTGTTTGACAAAAATTTAACTTGGGGACCGCAGTTACAACAGGTGAGTCGGAAAATGTTTGCCGCAGCCGGATCCTTAAAACGTTTACGCAATTTTCTCCCTATAGCCACTAAAACTACGCTAGCACAATCTCTTCTTCTACCCGTTCTGGACTATGCCGACGTCAGCTATCTAGACCTTACTGAAGAGCAACTGAATAAGCTTGAGCGTCTTCAGAACTTTAGCATTAGATTCATATTTGGACTACGCAAATATGATCACGTATCCGAATTTCGTACTAAGCTCAAGTGGTTGCCAATTCGCCTTCGCCGGAATTTACATATTGTCTCCCTACTTTACAGTATTCTGTTCAATCCCTTTTCCCCACCTTATCTCAAGGAACGCTTTAGTTTCCTTAATGACACGCATTATCGTGTATTGAGATCATCGGAGAACCTGAGTTTGGCGATACCAATGCATTCCACTAGATTTTTTGATAAGTCTTTCACTGTTCAAGCTGCCCGTCTGTGGAATGCATTGCCGTCAGAAATAAAGCATGCACAATCTCTAGACAGCTTTAAGCGACATGTTAAAGAGCACTACCTGTCATTGTCAATGTCTCTATGATTTTATTATTTTAATTCCTCTAAAGAAAACTTAGTATTTATTTATTTAGGTATATATTATAATATGTAAATATGTATATAATACGTTTAAGCATATATAAATATATAAGTAAGTATATGTATGATTTATGTACAAGTTAAATCTATATAAACACCATGACTGCCCTTTCAATATTAACTGTTTCTTCTATCCAGTCCAACATGGTTGCCTGGAAGAAATTGCTGTTTAGCGATAAGGCCGCCAATTGTATGTACTATGTTTTTGTCCTTTTGTATGTTTTCTGTGGTGTACAATAAAGCATATTTTATCTTAATGGTGTCTGTATTTGGCTATTTTACGTACATACATACGTACATTAGCTTTCACCATTTGCTACGATTCTGACACATATCCTTTGCTTTACTTACTCTCATAACATACATATAATCAAGACTATTATTCCCGAAGGGTTAGTCAGATACTAGGTAATGAGGACAGCAAAAGCAGTCGTCTACCATAGCCCACTTTTCACCAAATAGTGACTGCATGTGCTCAGCGTGACAGGTGGTGAGCCCATCGCCGTTCTATGCTGTTGGATGTATGTGCAGTCTTTAATCCGTTAATCGCCTTTTACGACACCCAAGGGAAGAGAGCGGCTGGTAGTATTCTTTCACCGCTACGCACCCGTTCATGACGACCTGCATAAATGCCGTTTCACGCCTTGCTTAAAAGACCCGGGAAAACACATACCAGCACATTTATCAGTTGCAAAGCAAATTTGCTGCAAGAAAAATATATATCATAATATGGTTCTTCAGGAGTCTTCATCCACGTAAGAGTTTCTCATCAACTTATCGTCTAATTAATCTAAGTATTATTAATTATCTAAATAATTAAATTTGTTTACGCTCACACCAATATGTTCTTTTGAAACTCGTTAATATGGTAAGATAACGGATAAATATACATAAACATAGAAAAAACACTCAGACTCGAAATCAATTTAGAAAAACAGTTTTTCTCTAAATTGACCCGACCGGGAATTGAACCCGGGACCTCAGAGATGGTGCGACGCCAGATCCGGCGCGCTCACCACTCGACCACGGAGGTCGGCGAAATATGTTTATGTAGTTTATCCTAATTTACTCAATGATATTTAATGTATAGTTTGATACATAAGTAAGTTAATTGATTGTGTAGTTTATTTGTTTTGTATCCTATTGTTTGTATTGCACCGCCATCAACTCTTTCTGCCTAGCCCTAAGGTTGACTGGCAGAAAATGCCTTCTGCAATTAAGTCCGCCTTTTGTACACTTTTTACACTGTGCAATAAGGATTGAAATAAATTAATAAAATAATAATAATTTATCCAACACCATAAGCGGCAATAGGTTGACCACCTATTACGCTGAGCACAAGTGCAGCATGTAGTGAAACGTGGACAGTGGCAGTATGCGGCAATAGGATCACCACATTTTACGCTGAGCACAAGTGCAGCATGTAGTAAAACGTATACTGTGGCAGTATGCGGCAATAGGATCACCACCTATTACCAATTACGCTGAACACAAGCGCAGCATGTAGTGAAACGTAGATAGTGGCAGTGCAATGCTTCTGTGATCCTCATTGCCTCTGACGTTATTAGTCGTGAGTGTGTCCATGCATGTTTAGGTTCTTTACTGAAAAAGTATAATTATACAGTCCCAATGTTAGTTAGGGGACATTTGTTTGGCGGTGCTATTACGTGACATTTTATTCGACAACTGCTACAAAAAACAGTTGAATGAGTTAAAATGCGGAGATGTAACAGAAATTCAGTTTCTACAAAATATTGCAACTATAAAAAATATTACTTACAACTAACTAATTAGACTTGTACGAAAGTCTAATAAAAAAGAGGATGCACTAATTTACTATTGATGTTTTTAACAATAATATAGTTTTGTTTCTTAATGAGAATATAATTTTGGTTATTAATTATAAGGTTTTAAAATAAAGTGTTAATGACTGTACATGAATTTGCCGGATTTATTTCTGACATTTTAAAACAAAGACATTCAGAAAATCAGTCATTTTGGAAAAAGGTGATTTTGATATTTGTTCAATTATAACATCAGTACAATGTAGTAGTAAGGAAAGCCTCCATCATTAATAATTATCATTATTAACCACAGTCCTTGCCACGCGCACGCTCGGTGGCCACAAATCCGGGCTATGCATCTAAAATTCACTTTCCCCTTCCTGCTAATTGAATTTAGGATATCCTGACAATCTAATTTCTTTTGTTTCATTTGCTCTCACACATATTTTAATATAATTTAATTTAGTACCGTGTCGTAATAATTTTACTAAAGTTGATAAGACTTGTTAGATTCTACAGTTGCTTTGACAGAGTACTAAAAACTTTCGTTGCTGAGTCGCAAAAGCGAATGTTATGCTCTCATGCTGACGGACAAAAGTGTCCTCAGCAAATGGATTATTATACGCTCACATTAGCTCTAAGAAGATGAATCCGTGTTATAGGTATATAAATGTACACTGCTGGTATGTAAAAAAAAATGAATATAGTTTATTATAAAATTGCATAGAATGTTCGTTCTTATTAGAAAATACAAAGTTTAATTTGGATTTCTAAGCACATATTGGATGATAATGTGTTAAGTGCTGTTTGTTTAAATTTGTATTATAGAACGGTTTGATGCTGATTTTCTAGCAATCCTGATTGCTCAAATAATAAAATATTTTAAAATAGCTATTATAGGGCAGAACGATTTTGCGGAATAGCGACCGCGCACCGGAAGACGCAGTGTAGGCAAGCCTCCAAGAGGGTGGACCATATGGGGTGGACAGACGATCTAGTAAAAGTCATGGGTAGCCGCTAGATGCGAGTCGCACAAAAGCGGACGTCGGCGTCGTGGTGGAGGTCCTTGAGGGCCCCACACACGATCAGTTCGCCGGCAGATATCTTCCTGTCAGTTAAGGGCTACCAGACTGTTCTAAACCGACGTTTACAACAGTGTGGTAGGTTGTTTTCAACGAAATTTCGGTTGACCTTTACACGACCTTCGTTTGCGGGCGCGCGTTGAAAACCGCTGTGTTGCCACTGCCTTAAACACCATTACACACAAACCGCTATCTTCAACCTACAACCAACATACAACGTGGTTACTGGAAAAACCCAAGTTCATATATATTAATATACGTACAGCACGGTATTTTTTACATCTTATGATATAAATTTAATCGCGTTTTTTTTCAGCAAATTTATCATTTTTTTTTAAATTGCCTTCGCTGATTAGGTATATCAAGGAAGGGATGCCAATAGCGCTATTTAAATTCGCAAATAAAACAAAATATGTAAAATATGCTAAATTTTACGATAATGCTTAACATCCTGCTGTAGCTTAAATTTTACTCTTAAAAATACTAATAAAGCAGGGTCCTGCTAAAAATGGCAACACTGTGGACTGTGGCAAACCAAGTGGAAGCTCGTTTACAACTTGTTGTAAACGAGCTTCCACTTGGTTTGCCAAAAACGCCGCCCGTGCGTTGTACTACTAACTGACAGGCCGATACCTGCCGGCGAACTGATTGTGTGTGGGGCTCTTTAGGGGTGGCCTATGTCCAGTAGTAGACGGCTTTCGACTGATATAAGTATGATTGAATAGATATTATTTAAAAATAATGATTACAAATTTTATATACCTAGCATATGTGAAGATCGGCTCATAAACTACTACGCCGGAAGGCTGGCCCTCTAAACATAGACGACAAACCGATATTATTATATTTCAATTTGGTCACCCAGCCAGTGACATAGCTTGTTAACTTGTAAGATCGCAAAGCCACTGCGCCACTCAACAACGCCTTCACAAGCGCGTATTTTTAGAAGGTCAGAATATTTAATATTAAATAAATAAGCCGTAAAATACAAGGGTAAGGCAATTTGTCGTCATTTATTTAAAAGAAACACTCTCAATACAGCTCCCATTTGCTTAATATATACTTTCTTAATTTATTACTTCTGAAGAGTACAACATAAAACGTGTTCGTTTCAGCTTATTTAAGCTCAGGTTATAAAATGGTAAAAAAGGCTATCCATCTATCGGGACCTTCGTCACTTCAGCTATAAAATAAATTGAAATCTATCGCCTATGGAGGAATTTATGGACCTGTTGGACAGGTGTAGGTTTTAGCAATTTTGCGGGAAAACCAAAACAAAATTTATCGTTTCACGGTTTAGAGAACGTCTTGCAAGGAATACGTTTCGTGAAAAAAAGGAATGCAAGAGATTGAATTGTTTATGAATTTAGTAATTACATCCATAATTTATATTGTCTGTATTCCGGCGTAACTGGTTCAGATTTTAATAATGCAAGTTAAGTTACTTTTTCAGTTCGGGGTAACTGGATGGGTGAGTGTTCTCTGTTCTGTTCCAGTTGTAGTTGAAACACCGATTTGAATAGAATCGATGTGGAAGGTTGTGGTCCGATTTTTCCCATTTGCATGTATTATGCATTAAAAGACGTGCATGCATTGCATTGCATGCATTGACGACCTCCTTGGTCGAGTGGTTTGTACACCGGTTTTCATGGTGTCGCCATCTCTGAGGTCCCGGGTTCGAACCCCGGTCGGGTCAATTTAGAAATTATTGTTTTTCTAAATTGTCTCGGGTCTGGGTGTTCTCTATATATAATAAGAATGTATTTAAGTATTTTAAGTATGTTTATCCGTTGTCTAGTAACCATTTAACGAGTTTCTTCGAAGCTTCTCTTGGGCTAGATAATTGGTGTGATTGTAGGAAAGATTTTTTTTTTTAAAGTTTCGATCGTAAACACGAAATAAACAATTAACATAAAATATAATAATTTTAATAATATGAATGATAACATTATAAGCCAATAGTTTAGATGAACTTGTTGTTTTTGATGCTATTTTACATAATCAGAATGTCTAGTCAGTTGACCTTCCTCGTTCCGTATTGTGTCGTGCTTTACTTAATATTGTTTGTTTTACATCTAGCGCGAAGTTACGCTCAAATTCTTCAGTTCGCGTTCGATTTTTACTTATCAACTTGTAAATGTAAAAATGTGTTTTCCTAAAAATACACGAAAAGTTTTGTACTTTTAATTTTAGTGATCGTAGGTGATGATAAGGCTGAAGGCCGAAGCTCAATTTAAACGGAATTCTTAACTCTCTTTCTGGCTTCTTATCTTTTATTGACGGAATATAGTAGTAATGTTATTGTTTATATAATTTTAACGCAAATTTTGTTGCGAACAAATTACAAATTGAAAAATTTTTACGAGCAGAATTCGAACCCGCACCCTTGGTGGACATAAAAATAAGCCTTACCACTGACTAAACCAAACAAAATATAGACCGAGCTGGTTACCGAACCCGGGACCTCCGAGTTTGTTTTCGGTTGTTTTACAATATAGGCATAAATTGCTTTTATTATATTATGCATTAAAGTATGGATGGTATGAAAATCTTTTTATTATCCCTAACGAATCGAAATCATGGACCCACCACTCGAAAGCACTTCAGTATTGAATTAAAGCAAATAATAGGAGAAAGCAATTTATTGCTTTGCTCTGCGCCCTGTTATTGGGCCAAATGTATTGTCGCAATGACAATATTGCTGCAGTTTGCACTTAAATACCGGTTTTTAAGGTCTATAGTACTAAATGAAAGCACTTTTTATTCATAAATACTAGCCATTCTGTTCAGTCCACTTAATAGGTTCGCATTCGTAAAAAGGTTCCTTTACAGCTAGCGATGCAGTTGACACAAATACATACCTTCCATCACATAAAAAATATGTGTATTTAACACTATCATAAACTAAATCGTAGCGAAACAGATAAGCAGCTTTGGCATAATAATATACATACATATAATCACGACTATTATCCCCGAAGGGTTAGTCAGAGACTAGGCAATGAGGACAGCAAAAGCAGTCCTCTGCCATAGTCCACTTTTCACCAAATAGTGATTGCACATGACTGTGCTCAGCGTGGCATATGGAGAGCCTATCGCCGCTGTATGCTGTTGGGTGTATATACAGTCTCAATCCGTTAGTCGCCTTTTACGACACCTAAGGGAAGAGAGGGGGTGGTAGTATTCTTTCACCGCTACGCGACACTGTTAATATAGGTACATTTGAAGTATACCTGTTTTGTTCAGAATACCAATTTTTATGGAACAGGATAGCACAAGACCGAGGCGAATGGCATAAACAGAGAGAGGCCTAAGCCCTGCAATGGGTTCAGAAGGGCTGGAAATTATGAATGAATGAATAAGCAATTTTTGGAAGAGAATTCCGTCATGTTGACACTTAACTCACGCCTCAGAATAATAACTAAAACATAGAAGGAGTCCAAATGTTACTCGTATAGTTGTCCTATTTTTTTTAAATGACCCATAAACATTGAAAGGATAGAGAAAAATAAGTTGCTAAAAACGTCAACTGTAAAGTGAAAAAAAAATTTGGATACCTGGTCACCAACCGAATTCAAAAGCGATCTACAAAATGTAATTAGAAGGGTAATATTTGACTTTATATACCTCAATGGACATTGGCAAGGGCCAACGCGCCCGTGTAATTTAGTTAGGTTATATTTTTTCGTGTGCATGTCACATATTATCACATTGTTTGACAACAAACGGAGTGCCAACTGAAATATCATAGCACTCCTTCTATGCTTTAGTTACTAGTCTATGGCTCGCACACTACGAAATGAGTACCTAAACATCTGGCTAGGTATTTTTTTCCTTTTTTGTGGACGTTTTTAGAGCGTTGATTGTGCATCTAATTATTTTATTTTATCTCACCTGATGATGAGTGACGATGAGGCCGAAGGTGGAAGCGCGCTTCACCCGGAATCCTCAACCACTGAGGAACTGGCTATCATATCTCAAACTGTCGGAACACAACAATCCCAACTAGCAAAATTTCCTCTTACACACATCCCAAGAGTATAATTTTACCAGTCTTATGGTAACTCCGATAGACTGCTATAAGTGTAGATTTGGGCGCACTTAATAAGTCTATTTACCCTTATATACGAGATATCTTAAAATGGTCTCGAGAAGTGTATTTCCAATCTTACAAAATTCTTGTTGATGCTTTAATAATACCAAACAGACTTACAAATGATTTACAGAGGCATTCTTTATGGGCATTTACCCTTATAATGCACTTACTAATGCTGTTCTAAGTGTGATATTACCTGTAGTGCTCTTTGCGAGCTTTTAGTAAGACATGTAATCAGATGTAATCACAGTCCGCCGAAAGGATTGCCAAGTGCTCGTGAAACTTTTGAATAATAAGAAGAGTATTAAAAACGTAAGTATTATGTACTGTCCTGTTTAATTCACTTTCCTACAAAATGTGTAAATATAATTTCATGTTTATTACGCATTACAACTGTTATTTAATTGCGAAGTTGATTTTATCGAGTATTTTGAAATAACAATCACAATATTTTTACGGGCCATTTCAACAATGTATCTTTAATAATAAAAAATATTATATTAAAAATGAAAAATATGGAAATGTCGCCATTATCACCAATCATGTCTTATAGTGGCTTTAACAGAACCAATATAAGTGCATTACCATTGTTTAAGGTTTACACCGCACTTCTAAATTCAAATTCAACCACATTTTTTAATCCGGCCATTGCTCATAACCTTTAGGGTTCCTTATTTAAGTAAAAGTAGGCTAAAAGACAAACAGGGAAGTTCCTGGTCGACCACCTTTTGACTTTTTTGCAATGCATTAGAATTCTAATTGCAATTATCTAAGTTTCTAAGACATTTGACGTGCTAGTACTCTTTACTATCGTTTACAATAGTCACATCTAAGGTCGAGTGGTCTTACAAAATGCATTCATAAGAGTTTATTAAGAATCAAGGGTAATTACGCTTATAAAGTGCGCATATAATACTACTGTTCTTACAAATGTTATATAAAGTAAGCTTATATACATCTTTAAGAATAAGTTATAAGTAACAGACGATATCTAAAAAAATACTTAGTAAAGTCACTTCTAAGATCGAGTGGTCTTACAAAGTGCATGTATAAGTGTTAATTAAGACTCAAGGGCAATTAGGCTTATAAAGTGCGTGTATAATACTTTTGCTCTAATAAATATTATATAAAGTTTGCTTATATACGTCTGTAAGAATAAGTGATAAGTGTAACAGCCGATATCTAATAAAATACTTTGATAAGTCACTTTTAAGATTAAGTGGACTTACTTAATGTATGTATAAGTGTTAACTAAGAATTAGGCTTACGGAGTGCGTTTATAACACTACTGGTCTTATTGAGGTCATTTTTCGTTTTCTTATATAATTCTAAAAGTACTTATTACAAGTATATATGCTCTTATAGCTTAAATAGACTTATGATATGCCATTATTAGAGTATCTATCTTAATCAGAACGTATATAAAATTTATTTAAGGACATAGCTCTTAAAAGCTTTTGTTTCTAAGGGTATTTTGCTAGCTGGGATGCTATAAACATCGTTGTTATGGCGACAGACTTAGATAAGATGGTGGTAGCTAGCCAGGCGGACTTAACACCCCTACCACCAACCAAACCGAGCACACAAAGATGCACCCCCCGCTGGGAATCGAACCCGGGACCTCTGGGTCTGAGACCGGTGACTTAGCCACTAGACCACAGAGGCGGTTAAAAAGATGAACATACATATACTCAAGGTTATTATCCCCGAAGGGTTAGTCAAAGACTAGGCAATGAGGACAGCAAAAACAGTCCACTAACACAGCCCACGTTTTACCAAATCATAATATATGCACATGTGCTCAGCCTAAAAAGTAGTGTGACCGTCGCCACTATATCCAGTTGGATGTATGTGTGCAGTCTTTAGTCCGTTAGTCACCTTGTACGACACCCAAGGGAAGAGATGGATTGGACCTACTACACAGCTCCACATGCAGAGATAAGTTTGTATTCATGATGTGTGATAATGAAAAGATGACAGATTTTAAAACCACCACTATGGTCTAGTGGTTAGACAACCGGTGTCAGACCCAGTGGCCCCGAGCTCGATTCGATGCAGCTGGGGTAAGTACATATTTCTTACTCTAATTGGTAGGACTTGTTTTAAGTTCGCCTGGCTAGTTATAATTATCTCTTGAAATATATGTCGCCATAATAACAATGTTACTAGCATTCATATGCTCCAACAGTTAGAGATAAGTTAGCTAGTTAAGGAAGCCGGTTGAAGTGGTTTATCCATGGACCTTTTAATCCCAAAAAAAAGAAAAAAATTGCCTTAAAAATATATAAACAATAACATTAAGAACTTTTAATCACCTAAATTCAGGTGACATGAACGTCAAGTACTTACCCGTTAAATAATAAAAAAGGAGTTTCCACTCCTCTTGCTCTAAAAGAACGTCATTGTAGCGTTCTAGAGCGAGGCTAAAACAGCTTTTCTTGCCCTAGGGAATAAAGTAATTTTTTTAAAATTTTTGTCTGTCACATGAAAATGAGCCTACAAAAACCTCTACCTACCTCGTATATAATGGGTCATTTTAGCCCCATGTTATAACAATCTACTATTTAATCTTAACTCGCGAAGAAGAGATTGAAATGAAGAAGAGATTGTTATTAAAGCACTTTCGAAAGTAACGATAGTATGAAATCACTACCGAAATTGCGATCCCCTCGTACAATTATTCATCTTAATCAAAGATTTATTTTTATGGTGGCGTCTGAAGAGCCTTGCCCAAAAACAACTTCTAGTCAGAATGTCATTCCATTCATGGATTTCGCCTCCAGACTTTTGGCTGCTGCATAAAGATTTCACAACATTCGTCGCTGTGTCATCCGATCTTGTGGATTTCGCCACAATTTCGCTGAAGTGTACCGGACTCTCCTAAAAACTGTATAATTTCAGTGTTAAAACTATAATATATCATATTGTAGTTTCGGTTACGTAGCTGTAAATAAAGTACACATAAATAACATGGTGTTCCTGTCTGTGAAACCTTACTAATACTCCCTTTATGCGGGTAATAACATAACTAGGACATCCTTATTTGGGTCACTTAGACGTAATATTGCATGCTAGCGAAGGCTCGTGACTACTCCCGGTCCTACAAAAATCCATTTCTCTCAATGTAAGGACATTTTTTCTTGAAAACTTTGCGAATATTTAAATCTTATAGCAAAGCGCCTTGTTGGCAGAGTAGAGTTCCCGGGTTGAGGTGGGTTCCCGGGAGACCAGGCAATGAGGACAGCGAAAACAGTCCTCTATCATAGTCCACTTTTCGTCGTGTCGTGAGTCCATCGCCGCTCTATGCTGTTGTATGTATGTGCAGTATTTAGTCCGTTAGTCGCCTTTTACGTCACCCAAGGGGGGTGGTGTATTCTTTCACCGCTAAGCGACACCGTTCTCAAATTAAAATCATGTCATCTCGTTCAGCGATGACATGATTTTAATGATTTAATGAGCTTTGGAACTGGCATATAATTTCCATTTTAAAATGTTATTATAGAATAATTAGACCGCAAAGACATTTTCCCGATCCAAAGCAATCTATTGTAACCATGGTCGATTTACATAAGGAAAACAATTTCCATCATTTCTCCATAAATTTTTCACGAAAGATCCTTTGTGACCAAAGTAATATAGCGTTTTATATTCGGCGAGTATCCGGGTGGCTCTTGTCCATAGAGTCAGCATAATGAAGGGAATCAAAGGCAGAGCCGTTGGCGCGGGGAACGAGACGCATTGAAAAATTACGGACCGCTGGAGTTTCGGTTAATTATGATAAAATTAGTGAGCCGCCCGCGACATCGTCTGTGTGAACGCACTTATATCTGGTTGTAGTTTATAATTATTATAGAATTTTTTCTTTTTATAAAGGAGGGAGGCAAACGAGCAGGCGGGTCACCTGATGGAGAGTAATCACCGCCGCCCATGGACACCCACCCGCAAAACCAGAGGAATGGCAGGCGCGTTGCCGGCCTTTAAGGGAGGAATAGGCTTAGGGAATTGGAATAGGAATGGGAGGAGAGAGGGGGGGGCCTCCAGAACCCTCACTGGTCGGACGAAACACAACAGCACCAAGTGCCATTATTTCACGCCGAATATTCGTGAGAGGGTGGTATTACGCCGGGCGAGCCGGCCCAATGCGTGCTGCAACGCAGCGTGGCTCTAGGTACCACTCAGTCAGTGTCACTCATTTAGCACCACCCAGGGATCACGTGTAGGGTCTCAAGGGTAAACCTACGGACGCTAGACCCCCCAAAAAATAGAATAGAGTAAAATAGAATAGAATAGAATTTCTTTTTTGCTTAAATTGTGTAACAAGTTCTTAAAATAATTAAATAGTATCAACAGTTTGCCGATGATCGAGCATGCAATGTACACAAATATTATTATTAACATTAATATTAACAAAATACATCTTAAATTTAACAGTCAATTCGTCTTAAAACAAAAGTATTTATTTAGTGTATAGAAAACATTATTAAATAACCAAGTTTTTAACTTAAGTTTAAATATATGACCATTCAATGCCTTTAAATCAGTAGGTAAATTATTAATTATTGTACATTATTGACAATTGGTAAATTTAAATTATATCTATAGTTTAAACGTTGGTTAAGAAGAGATTTACAGTTAAACAATTCTATGTTGTTTTAATGAATACACAAATTTCTTGAATATAGATATCATTAAGAATAAGTAATTTTTTTCCTTTAGATATATTTCTAAGGGCATCATAATACATGTAGTAAATTATGCGTATACATTTCTTTTGTAGTATGAAAGTACTACGTGAATTAACAAAATTACCCCAATAAATAATTCCATACGTTAGGAGAGGATACAGTCATGTTATCAAAGTATTTTTATGCCAGAATAGTACCTAATATTAAGTGATTATAATATTTTTTTTATTCATATTTAAAAAATTGCATTGTAATTACCAATATTTCTTGAGTATAATACTTTAAAAGTCAAATAAGGTATATACTATTATAATAAAATACCAAGTACTATACTAGATTTACCTTTAGATAAGTTTAAGAATCATGTAAAATCTTGTTTACATATTAAAGGTTATTACACA
Organism: Scoparia ambigualis; assembly: GCA_963921215.1. Classification (NCBI taxonomy): domain Eukaryota; kingdom Metazoa; phylum Arthropoda; class Insecta; order Lepidoptera; family Crambidae; genus Scoparia; species Scoparia ambigualis. The sequence continues at coordinate 5,871,795 of OY992516.1, read as the reverse complement.
GTCAATGAATATTTAGAAGACAAAACAGCCTGGTTATAATAATATATTTACATTTTTTTTTTCTTAATCCATTATCTTTATAACTAATTGTATAATTTGGTAACGACATGTTGTTTTTTAAATGTCGTTACTTCTATATTATTTTAAAGCTGTGGAGTTTCTTGTGCCCGTCCACAGCTAAAAGACTTCCTGAATGGGTGTTCCTATGCCTATCCATCCATCCATAAAAAAATAAATTTAGACGATTCAAAATGCTTAATTTAAGCTTACTGAATAAAGATATATTGATTTTTATTTTTTGATTTTGAATAAGTTTTATTAAAATTAAATAAAATCTTTCTTTTATTGGTTAGTATTGGCCAACATATAATATGTATGATGAATATTAAAACAATATGACATTTATAACGTATAAAATATGAATTATTAGGTATTATTGTGAACTACCTGCATACTTCTGTTTCTGTAATTGTTGAACGAAATAAAATGCGTTCAATTCTACTTAAAACGTAAAAAATGCAAAGCAGTCGTAACTTTTTAAAGCCACGTTTAATTTACGAAGTCCCTAATTAAACGAGCACATTTTATCAACCATTAAATTTGTACTGACGACGACCTTTCCCAACGTCAACCATCAAAGATCATTGACGGTGGGTAATTCCTGTCAAAACTTTAATAAAATATGAGAGGATCTCAAAGGGATCGCCCCGTCGCCTTTCGAGATGTCCGTCCAGAAATACTTTCGCAGTATCACTAGAAAACATTAGGGATATTGCTATCATTTCGAAGCACCGAATAGGCTTTTATGTAAATTAGAAGGTCTTACGACCCACATATTGAAAATAACGCTCCAAAACATACGTGGTCTTAATCCGTACATCTGTAGTGTGATAATACAATGACAGTGTCACGCCAAATGTGTGGTTCACAGTACTCACGCCTAAAACTATAGTTATCCTTCCGCTAGCCCGTCTTACATTCCGATGATAATTTCCTGCCGTCCGGGCCGTTCATGGCTTGTTTACGACGTTCGTGTCCGGTGGTGTCCGGTCGCACTAGTGTAGTGACGGTTTGGGCTGCAGCTCAAAAAGGCAGCTCAATGTTTTTTGTTAATATTCCGAAGACAAACAATGCTAAATTATTTGTGAAATGTTTTTTTTCGTGAGCTTAAAACAAAATGCGTTAATTATTAACTGAACAGATGTAGCAAATAAGGAGAATTTGTGATAATGTAGAGTTGAAACATTGACTCAAAAGAAGCAGGTTATAAAAGATTTGGTAAATCGGTAATTTAAACATACCTACTTACTATGTTGAGATCAAAAATGTATTATTAGCTGTCTTTCAAATTGTTTTTTTTTATTTTTAACAATATTGTAAGAATCGCTCAACTATTAAATCGGCTAATCCACTTGTCCACGTATCCACGTGATAAGCTAGCTAGCTTTTTTTTATCTACGGAAAACTCATTGCTGAGTACCACCGCGTCCGGGGAGACGCGGTAGTGTTTTTAGTTTAAGATACCTTTGTGTAAATTATTGGAATTGGAATGAAAACTGACACGTGCAGATGTTATTAGTTGAAACGTGGACTGTAAAAGACTTTTGCAGTCCTCGTTGCCTAGTCTCTGACTAAACCTTAGGTGATAATAGTTGTGAACGTATGTATGTACTATATAAGGTGACTGCTAGAAACCGCAAGATACTTCAAGGGCTGTTCAGGTCAAGTGTTTTAAACATGATAAAAATGACAAAAAAGGAATTCGCGTTTTTTCATTTTTAATAAAATAATACATTTATTTATTTATTTATAAGTCACGGCTACAGAGAACAAACCAAAACATGCAAAGGCTAATACATTGACAAAATCAAACTAAGTCTGAGCCCCGATGATAGCCAGGCACAGCATTTACCAAAAAATAAAAATAGAAAACAATCAGTTCAATTAAGTCGTGCATATTATGCGTAAGTAAGTATACAATGTCAGACTGAACAAGTCTAGGTTCTTACACACATTATTGTACGATCTGCAAATGCGATAAGTTGGATCATTGTATGTAACATTGTTATTAGTGGCTGGTTCATAGAAAAGCTCTTTGTTTCTGGTTCTTCGAACTCTGAACGAAAAGCAGCTCAATAACTCGGTGGTGCCCCATTTAGCATTTATGATCTTATACAATGTTGAGTACTTTGCCATCCTGCGTCTATGAAGAAGAGCCTTCATCGAGAAGTGAGCAAGCCGGTCTTCGTATGTTGGCAGCTTTCGCGTTAGGCCACATTTAGAACTCAAATTACGGAGGAAGCGTTTTTGGACTGATTCTATTCTGTTAACGTGATTCAGATAAAAAGGGGACCAGATTATTGAACAATATTCTAATATGCTTCTCACCAGTGCAACAAACAATAAAATAATGCTTTCTGGCCTTCGGAAAGGTTTCGTTGTTCTAAGTACAAATCCTAGTGTCTTATTAGCTTTTTAAACTATGTAATCGTAATGTTGAGTGTATGTAGTTTCGAGTCGAGCCATATGCCGAGGTCTTTGACCAAACTTAAGCGGTTTAGTATTACATGATTGATGTAGTAATTGCGCATAAATGGCGTTCGGTTTTTAGTTAAGGTAATAACGTTACATTTTTCAATATTCAAAATCATGTTGTTTTTAACGCATTCGCATTTTGTGAATTTAACTTGGATAGTCTTTGAGTATCTTATTTATTTTAAAGCATACGGCCGTATGTTGACCCGTCCGCGTCAGCTGGGCGATAAGTACTTACGAAAAAAACACGAAAAAAACACGAATTCTTTCCTTTTTTGTCATTTTTGTCAAAACACTTGACCTGACCAGCTCTTAAAGTTTCTTGTGGTTTCTAGCAGTCATCTTATATATGTATAAATGAAAAATATCGTATTGTAAAAACTAAAACAACACAGTTGACCCAAAACTCTTTTATACATAGAAAACATTTCCTCATAACGAACAGCCCAGCACAACAGCTCATTCTGCTCAACAGCTCACACTAACACTGCAACCCAACCTTATCCGTAGTTGACACTCCTGTAAACGAGTTTTGGGGATAAACACGGCAATGTAATTTGGGCCCTAGATAAACTTAGGACCCTCCGTGATTTGCGGTCCGGACTTACGTTGTCACTTTAGGTTTTAAGTTGTCTCTCCTCAAACAAGAGGGACGCTGAAACTTACAACAGTTTACAACAGAATAGTTTTTTAATCGTCATAATAAAGTTAAGTAAAGTAAATTACAGCTTCTATACTGTCCCACTGCTGGGCAAAGGCCTTTATCATTGAAATCAAGTCATTACTATAAGATGACTGCTAGAACCCGCAAGAACCTTCAAGGGCTGCTCGGGTCAAGTGTTTTATACATGACAAAAATAACAAAAAAAGAATTCGTGTTTTTTCGTTAGTACTTATCGCTAGAGATGTGCGGTGGGTTTTTGCCTTTACTGCCCAATGGGTTTTAATCGGGAAGAAAGGATTTAAATCGGGCAGAAATGGATTTCTGCCCATTTTGGCGGGCATAAATGAAAATTTCAACAAATTATTTTTTTGTTTGTAAAACCTCATTCGGAAAATATTAAATGACGAGAACAGGATAAAAGTATACACATACATAGGTCGGGACGTCGAGTTCGACTTCGATTATCGCTTTTAATAAAATTTAAACTTTTTTGCTTAGTTATATTGAATTGCAAAAAGGAAGAAAAGAAAATGCTGAGATTGTTTTATTCAGTGAGTGACCAACAATCAACTTACCTACTACTACTATGCAGAGCTCTACATAATAAAAGGATGTACTTTAGACGAAAGACTTTGTGACATTTTGTATTTGAATAAAATAGATTGTTGGGTAGAATTTTGTTACTATTAAATAAAAAAACAACATATTGTATTGATTGATGTAATATTCATTATTTTTACTCTTCCTTACAAAAAATTAGAAAAGAACACATTTTTTTACAGTTTCAAACTTAATAAATAATCAAAATAACCTAATATAATATAAGTGAAATTCAAATAGAAAACGAATTAACTCAGTCATCGTTGTTACTCAAGTCTGAAATGTGACCACAATCTAAAATTTCGATGGTGGCGGCAAAGAATTCCTAAGTCTTACAGAGGAACGACTTGCCAAATTCTTTGGTACGAGTACTGAAAGTCTGTACAGTATGATGGTGGTTCTTAAGCCCAGCACGTGTAGTCCGGGAGAGGAAAGGAGAGGGCGGGATAATATCAAAAAGTTCTCCAGAATACTCTCCGTAGTGATTCCGGTAGAAGACACTGAGAGAAGCAATGTCTCTACGCAGCTGGAGGTCCTCAAGGGAGGCTGTAACCACAGCATCTCCAATAATGCATACCGCTCGCCTTTGCAGTCTATCAAGTGCATCGAGCAGGTATTTAGCGGAACCGTCCCATAGAATACTCCATATTCGATCGCACCTGAGTTTTGTACAGCAAACAGCGCTGCTCGGGAGTGAAAAACCGTCTCACCTTATTGAGAATACCCAACTTACGGGAGGCAGTTAAAATAGCACTCTCGATGTAGCATTTTGGATTAAGTTCCCGGCCGGGCGGCCGATGTCCATGCCAAGAATGCTGAGGTTCACCGAAATGGGTAACGGAGAGTTCTGAAGAGAGGGAGGAGTAAGGAAGGGAGTTACCTTGGACGAGAATGCACAAACCTGGGTTTTGCTAGCATTAAACTCGACCAGGTTTTTAGATCCCCACTTAGAGACACGATCGAGAGTCAGGTTCAGTTTGGCAACCAGTTCTTGCCTTTTCACCACGATATCGGCTTGCTTTGCTCATGCACTGTACTGTCATCCGCATAACAATAAATATTGCCGAAGGACAACATGTCATTAATATGCAGAAGAAATAGAGTAGGTGAGAGCACAGAACTCTGCTGCACTCCGGCATTGACTTTGTAGAACGCGGATGAACTACCCTCACAAAGGACACGAATCCTCCGCTCTTCTGGAAAGTCTGTAACCGAGGCGCACAAACGGGGCGGCACACCGGAGGCCGCCAACTTAGAAAGAAGGGAACGATGCCACACTCTATCGAAAGCTTTGGCGATATCAAGGCTAACTACCAGGGATTCGCCATGCTTGTCCATCGCTTCACCCCACGCGTGAGAAACGTACGCTAGAAGATCACCCGTTGATCGCTTTGGTCTGAACCCATACTGGCGATCATGGAGCAGCGAGTGATCCTCTAGGTAGGTAGTGAATGAGCTGGGAATTAATTATCCGCTCAAACCCTTTGCATAGCACAGAAGTTACAGGCATGGGTCGATAGTTGGCTGGATCCGAGCGATCCCATTTTTGGGGATGGGTTGTATGTTCGCCTCCTTCCAAGACACCGGTACAATACCGGTATCGTAAGACTCCTTCAACATTGTCCAAAGATCTTCATCTAGTAATGCTGATTTATCTTCCGGTGGTAAGTTTGTAGCTTTTTCGTAGACAGCCAAGGTTTGAAGGGCCACTTTAGTGTTTTCCATACTTTGAAAACTTAAACAATGACCAACTCTACGGGTATCGCAGGGTTATTTCAAACTTTTGCCAACATTTTTTCTTTCACGATTTTGGCCAGCAAAGATGTTAGGGCTTGACTTTGTCAAATAGTTTTTATGATGTTTGTAGCCATATCTTTGAAAGCATATCGTTTAATAATCCCTACATGTTTTTTTATGTACAAGCATTTGAATTAAGTTCGTATTTCACCTTGCTGTAGCTTCTTTTGTCACTGATTAAACGCTGAGTATAGGGAATAAACTAATTTAATTTCTGCCCGGCGTTTATTAAAAACGCCGGGCGTTTATTGGGCAGAAATGGGTTTTAATCCAGCAGTGGATTTTAATCCGGGCATTTACCCATCCCTGCTTATCGCCCATCTGACGGGGGCAACGGCCGGACGGCCGGCCGTCTGCTGACCCGTCAACGTAGGTACTTATCGCCCAGCTAACGCAGACGGGTCAGCAGACGGCCGTATACTTTAAAATAAATTAGATACTCAAAGACTATCCAATTAAAATTCACAAAATGAATTATTTCATTAAAAATTTAAAAAAACACGAATTCCCTTTTAGTCATTTTTATCATGTTTAAAATACTTGACCTGACCAGCCTTTGAAGTTTCTTGAGGTTTCTAGCAGTCACCTTATATAATCGATAGGTATTGGCGTTTGTTTTATATTTTTATTTTTTTAAGTAGGTATTTGCGTAATCACCACGCTTGCCGAATGCGGGTTGGTGATCATAAAGCTGGGCTTTGCTTCGAAATATCCGAAAACACACATTGACCGACCCGGGTATTGAACCCGGGACCTCTGAAAATCGAGCCGAGCGCTTGATCACTCGGCCACCGAGGCGACAAATCGTCTTAATTATGGAAAAAAGTTCACTTACTTTGTATATTTCTTATAATGAAACAAGTTGAGTTGACAACGCCTATATAAAGGCCTATAACTGCCTAACTGCCAATGTATCAAGAAAGTGTTTGATCTATTGAGCTATATGAGGTGACTGCTAGAAACCGTAAGAAACTTCAAGGGCTGGTCAGGTCAAGTGTTTTAAACATGACAAATATGGAATTTTGTGAATTTTAATTGGATAATCTTTGAGTATCTAATTTATTTTAAAGCATACGGCCATCTGTTGTCCCGTCCGCGTCAGCTAGGTGATAAGTACCTACGTTGACGGGTCAACAGACAGCCGGCCGACCGGCCGTTGCCCCCGTCAGCTGGGCGATAAGTACCTACGAAAAAGCACGAATTCCTTTTTTTGTCATGTATAAAACACTTGACCTGACCAGCCCTTGAAGTTTCTTACGGTTTCTAGCAGTCATCTTATATAATAGCTCAATGGTTTGATCTGACTTTTTCACTGACAAGTACACGGACTTCAAGTACCTACATTAGCGCACCTGACTCTGCAACACTATTGTGTTCCATCTGATTTCATAAAGGAATTTTGCTGCATACGAGAATTTTGCTGTTGTAAGTAGGTAATCTACGTAATTAGAAAATTTGTGCATTTTCGAACAGCTATTATTGCACAAACAACCGCAACACGGAGTACAAAATCACCGCATCATTTGATATTATTAATTACTTCTACGGTCAACTGCCACTCTCAGAGACAATTAAACATGGATGATTACTATGTGACTATTTTAATAAGGCTTATGTTTAAATGAAAAGCAAATGTAGTAAAGGTTCACCAAGAAGTGTGCGAGAATATTTATTCCATTTCATAATCTTTTACTTACTGTACAATCGAGAATCATACACTTTTAGTAAACAAAAAGGTTTTTTTTTAAATATTTAAGTTATTAAAAAGAAAACATTATTTATAAAGTTAGCAATAACAATACATTATAAGTTTATTTAAAGAATTTTACTTCATAAACAAATACAGTTTTAGAACATACTCATAGATCACGAAAGTGATGTTCATTTTAATTTCTGAGTAATATCTTATGTCCGTGATCAAAGTATTTAGTTTGTAACTTTCCTTATACCTACATATAATGTGCTTCTAGTAAACGGAACAAGCATGTCTCGGACCGCGATGTTTGTTGGTGCAGACTGCAGCATGTTCACTTAAATGCATTAGGTTAGTTGCAACTCGATAAAAGTGGATTAAAAGTATCTACTGAAATCCATGCGATTAGCTTTTACTCGGTTTTGTGGTTTGAATGCCAATAATGGCAATGAGGACGCAAAAGCAATCCTCTACCATAGTCCAATTTTTACCAAATAGCGACTGCACATGTGCTCAGAGTGAAAGGTGGTTAACCAATCGCCTCTTTTTGCTGTTGGATGTATGTGCAGTCTTTAGTCCGTTAGTCGCCTTTTACGACACCCAAGAGAAGAGAGGGGGTGGTAGTATCCTTTCACCGGTACGCGACATGGTTATATATCATAAAATATGATAAATAATATATAAAAAAAGGAACAAATATTCTCGCTCACTCCTTGGTGAACATTTACTGTATAGGTATTTGGTTATAATTTAAAAATAAGCCTTATGAAAATGGTACCTAACATAGTAATCATCCGTATTAACTGTCTCTGGGAGCGGCAGCTGACGTGGTGATTTGTACGGTGTGTTGCGGTTGTTTGTATAATAATTGCTGTTCGTAAATGCACACATTTTCTAATTACGCGCGTCAATTTACCCGAAACTATAAAATTAACCAAGTAATTTATCTTCTATAATGTCGAAATAAAATCACGTAATTTTTTTTTATCATTATTTTTGTTAATTTTTTATAGCTTTTGTAAATAACCTTTTAATTTATTAAAATGGTGCCGTTTCTAAGCATTCCGTAGGTATTTTAAGTTTTGATATAGCTATAGTAATTGTTTAGTTATAAGCGTTTTTGTCAGCACAGTCACGGCCAGTTCAGGTGTGACAGTGCTGCCAGCCAACCTGGACAGTTCGTGCTAGATTGTTCTAATATACTGGACGGTTGTGGTGATATTGATCTTTACACCCAAAGGATACATTTCAAAATGTATTTATTATACAATTGTTTGATGTTCCAAAAAAAATCAAATACCGGTAGAAAGAGGGTTACATTCAAATCAAGTATAACGTTGATCACAGCTATATATCCTTAAGTAGGTAGCTGGAAATTGGTATTATTAGCGTTCTAGGCTTCCCTAGTACGATAGCCATATTGGGAATCATACTGTTAGTTGATATATTAGGTCACATGTTGAAATACCAGACAAAATAGAATTTCTATTTTTATCGAGCTCTAGGAGTCCTTGCCACAAACGAGGGGCTATAGAAGATTACTTCAGGGATCAGGAGCTATGATCAATGTTACACTCGATCCAAAAGTAACCCCGCTTGATGGTACCGCCTTCCTACCTTTGTACTACATTTTATACTCAGGCGACTCACATATTGAGGATATTGACTGTGCTGCTGTCCATGTGGCTTTCCCACTGTGCACAGCAGTGCGACATTTTCTGGCTGATAATCATGATGATGACTCAGATATTTATTTCAAATATGTATGTAAATGCGATTTTATTCTTAAATAATAATTAGGTAAGTATGTTTAAAATTGTTTGAACCTTCGATCACGGAGTGTTTAAGGCGAGTCCTTTCGAGCTCGACGGTACGACGGTACGGGACCTGTATAACAGCGAAGCGGCGCAAATTGGCGCGTTTTATAGGTTTTTTGCCTATATAGACTTTATATGATTTAATGAATTAGGAGGTTATCTGTAGTACTTTAAAATAAATATTTACATGTAAAAAGTAATGCTAGTCATTTAAAAAAAATGTAAGAAATCATCCGTTTTAGACTTTTATTTGGCCTCTTTTCGGGATTTTTTATAATCGAATAAAGTACATCTAATCGCGTAACTAATGAGCACATTCTTTAGGCAATATCCTTTAGTACATTTTATATTTTTTATAAGTGCGTCATTTAAAAGTAAATACATAAACCATTTGATCTAGCAAAACAGTTGTACCCGCATATCCTCGGTGACTCGCCTTAAGTAAAATAATAATATTATTTCCATCCGTCTGGTTGGACAACCAGTCGTCTTCCAGACGGAATAGATCTATCTATATCTATCTAATAATAGGACTAGTGCTTAAAAAATCAGTGTAATTGTCTTAACTCCACATGAATTATGAAACGAGCCCAATATTTCGACCTTGTACGGGGTACCAAATAACATTTTTTTCGAAGTAAACTCTTCGTGTGGAGGCAGTTAGGACCGGTCCTTTATGTGGGTTAGCCGAAATAACGCTAACTCTCATACAAGATTACATTAGCATAACATACGGCGGTTGTGCAGAAGACATGGGTGTAATTCAACGTAATGCCCTTAAGTTGTTGGCAACTGATGGATTTAAGAATGCTTCGTAAACCCGTAACGCGTAGTTTGATAGATTATGAGTACTAAAGAGATTGTTGTTGACGACAGCGCACAATATTAATAAAATCTTAAAAATCGGTCATTCTCTTTTTATCTGATCAATCGATGGGGCTCATTCTCACAAAAGTAAAACTGAAACTCCCGCTTGAAAAAATTGCACAGTTTTCGAGAAATGAACATTAAGAAAAAAAATGTACCCATTTGTCAGTAACATTTACTTAAGTTAGAAACGCTACAATAAGAATGGGCTCATGACTTACCACACTGTCCTAATGCGGGTTGATAGACACAGAGAACAATACTAATAATGCTTTTGCAAGGTAAAATTAGATATTTTATGTTTTTTATGTCAGACCTGTTTTTAGCGCTGGTACAAATATTGACTTCATTAAATAGGTCAGACCAAAAAAAACAACATTAAACACAAGTAAGCTTAAGCATGATTTTATGTATGACCACTAAATGCTGTCTTAATTATAGGTTGACGCGACACGCATCAGCGGAACAAAGACGAAATGAAATAATACTAACTAGCATTACTCATCTATAACTATAATAATGGCTGAGGGACAAAGTGCTCGGCCTGAATATAGGAGGTCTTTTGTTTTATTGCTCTCTAAATGCTACGGATCGTCGATCGATCGTGCGTCTGCACGTAACAATGTTTTTGAGATTTGGTGCCGCAAAAGAATGCTCAAAACACTATGGACATCACATCGGACTAACACGTATCAATATTACAACAGCTCTGGGTCACGACAAGACTTTTGACCATCTGTCTCTCTCAAGCGTGTTCGGTTGCTTCGCCATATTTCCAGGAAAGAAGGTGACAATCTGGAATTGTCATTTGTTTCGAGGAAAGACGGCAAAAGGACACGAGATTACCGCCCGATGCGTTATTTCTATCAGATTCCTCTATACGCCAATCTACGATGCACTGCATGCCGCCCCGGTGACAGGAGACAGTGGAAGAAGATCATTCAGGAGATACTGCTAGTAGGTAGTGGTCCCTTAGACATAAGATAGACTACGCGTAGACAGAGTGGTTCAGAATTTTTCAAACCCGCTTATTGCAATCGTGGTAGACGACTCTAAAATTTAAAATATCGCGAGTTCCTCCTTATTTTGGAGGCACGTTAAACTGTTGGTCTAGGGACAATTCTTCTATGTAACGGATAGCAGTTGCTTAAATGCAGTGGGTCCGATATCTCCATGAGTCATGTGGGAAGGCCTGAACCGAAAAGTGAGAGTAGTGGGATGAGGTTATCACTTACTTACTTGTGTTGGTAATCTCCATGAGTCATATGGGAAGTTCGAGCCTAGAAGTGAGAGTAGTGGGATGAGGTTATCATGTACTTACTTGTGTTGGTAATCTTCATGAGTCATGTGGGAAGGTCTGAGCCTAGAAGTGAGAGTAGTGGGATGAGGTTATAAATGACTTCCTTGTGTTGGTAATCCCCATGAGTCATGTGGGAAGGCCTGAGCCTAGAAGTGAGAGTAGTGGGATGAGATTATCATGTACTTACTTGTGTTGGTAATCTTCATGAGTCATGTGGGAAGGCCTGAGCCTAGAAGTGAGAGTAGTGGGATGAGGTTATCACTTACTTACTCGTGTATGTAATCTCCATGAGTCATGTGGGAAGGCCTGATCCTAGAAGTGAGAGTAGTGGGATGAGGTTATAAATTACTTCCTTGTGTTGGTATTCACGCATTTCGAACGACCAAACTACAATATTTGATCCACAGATAACATAATAGAACTTCCAACAATAGCCAACATATATTGTAGGCCATTGTTGGGCGTCCATGAAGGTTTTTTACGAAAGCGGCGTGTATTTTAAAAAAGTCAGACGAATAACAAGAGCCGTAAAATGCGCCCGAAGAGGAGAGAATGCCTCATGGAATTTATTCGACGGATTTTGTCGCCGCGTTACTTTACAAGGCACATATGAAAGAGGAATTGGTGGCATGCCAACAGTCACGTGTCTCAGCATAGCTGTGATTTTCCTCATGAAAATAAAGAGGTTTATTTATTTTAGACCTTTTTTTGACATCCAGATGAACTGTTTCATATGACAACGGAGCATGCTCTAATCGCTATGAGGTGTTATTAGATAGTCCTGTGGTTATAGTCTGTAGATTTTTTTTGAGTTTTGTATAAATCTATTAAACGTGAAGTTATTGAGCTACATAATGCTTGAAGTTTTGTTTAGACATGTCAAACAAATGATTAAACATTAAAGGTGTTAACATTAACTTTGCTAGTAACACGGTACTATTTTTAAATTTTTTTAATTCTGATTTTCTAGGGATATTACTTATGAATAGTGTTTCTTGTTTAATGTGTTGTGTTAGCGTTAACTTAACTGTTTCGTGTTTTGAATAACAGCTTTCAAGCTAAAAAATATAATCTTAAATCCTCGAATGTGTTGAACGATTTAACTAGCAAAAGCTTAATTAAAAACTTTTACTTAACAAAACTCATCTTCAACTAAGCGCACCGAATATGAACAGCCTTCTATGAAAACTTTTCAAGCTTTTTCGCGCTATTAATTATTGCCACCGAAAGAGTAGATTACCATGGCCATACGTTCAACGCAATTTCCCGGCAAAAATTTAACATTATTCATAAAAACGGTACAGCACCTAATTTACATTTGGAGGTATTTTACCTGCTGGTGAAACTGAAAAATGTGTTGCTTCGGGCTATGTTAAAAGCGCCATCTACAATTCTCTTTTGTATACTGAGTGAGTCCGTCATGAATGAGTGCTAATCATTTATTCAATGATGGAAGTGTGTGGTTAAATATATAATAAATTGAGAATTTTAATTGAAAATTAATTTATGATTTGATTTTTTTTAATGTTTTGTTCCGAGTAAGTACTTATACTACCTTTGTTCGAAGTCGAACAAAGGTCAAAGATGTTGGGATTCGTATAACGGAACTAAAATGGAGCTGGGCAGGACACCTGGCAAGGCAAGGTGCTGACAGGTGGAGTAAGGCGCTAACTGAATGGCGTCCAAGAACTGGACACAGAAAAGTCGGTCGTCCTGCAGCAAGATGGGCAGACGATGTGGCGAACATCGCGGGCAAGACCTGGATGAGATTGGCACGGGACCGTCAACAGTGGCACATACGAAGAGAGGCCTATACCCAGCAGTGGGTGAAGTCAGGCTGTGGATGATGATGATGATGAAGTACTTATAAAGTCATTTATAATGGCGTCATTTTAAACGGGTTTAATAAAGTCTTTTTCGTTTACACCGAGAAAAGTCTTATTTTAAGTCTTCGTTCGCATAAATACAATTTTCTCTTAAAAAAGTGAGGTGAGTAAAAGAATAATTATTTTAATAATTCGTAATTTGGTCTGTCATCCAACAAGCCGGCATTGCGAAGCGAAACCGAACACCAAATTTGATGATTTAACTGTCTAACCCCTATTACTCGTATACCTCGATGATTTAATTGTCACAGCCATAGTCAAATGGAGCAAACAGTTGTGTTTAAGTTTATACTAATGAAAATCTCATTATTGCCCCGGTTATCGAGTCCTCACGTTGTCGGGGCCAATTACGAGCTGTCCGTGGGAGGGAAAAATAGCCTTTTCCGCCCCTTGGAGTTGGTAACCACCGTTCGTAATGTTCGAGGAAAAGTCCCGGCTGATAAGGTGAAAGATAAAATTTTAAACACAGATTCGTAAACAAAGGGTCGAAAAATAAAAATATGTCTGCGATGCTGACGAACAGATGGTATAGAGTCAAATAACTTGGGTCGATTAAAATATGGTACAGTCAGCTACACAAATCATAACACTTTATGATGTACTATTATGAAAGTTTGACTAGAAGTTGATAATTTTTTTTGTTTTCTTTGTCAAAGTACGAATTTATTTCAGTTAGCTAATTCGATATAGAATGAACTCAATCGTATCAATTGTATAAAAACAGCTCCGGCGGGCGGCTATCAACACAATGTTTTTGTCAATGATTATTCATAATATATCCTGACCTGGTTTATACTAAGAAATTTTCTTCTTCTTAGGGTGACTCTCCAATTAGTGAAAGTTGGCAGGCAGTTCTGTATAATTTGATCTTGTTTCTGTATTGTTGGTTTACAAACAAAATACCTATCTAATAGATATCTATCTATCTAATAGATAATCAGCTTGTTAGTCTATTGCTGGACATAGGCCTCTCCTAATGCATGCCACTGAGCCCAATCTTCGGCTATTCACGTCCAACTGCCGCAAAGTAATGCTATGTCTGATTATCATCCATAATAATATGTATTATTTTTGTATGTTATATTATTGTAAGCAAGTCAATACATGTTTCTTATCATATCTTTGTCTATGACCAAATCTTCACAATTACAATCTTAACAATATCAGAGATCTTGTCTATCAATAACTGATCCTTGTTATTTGTACAATGTGAAGTTGTTCATGGCCACCCCAGTCCCAGTATATTGTTTGAGCGAGGTCGACCCGATGCGGTCTCAATTGTTTACAGCTGAATGCGCCACAATCATGATCTTTGTTTTTCGAGGGCTCAGAGCAAACATGTTGGGTTGGTGGGGGTATTTGAAAAAACTTCGCCAAAATGTTTTAATAAGCACCCGAGGCCCTATATTGAAATATTTGTGGGAAGTTTCCTTGTTATGACGGAAAGTGTTTTTTTATGGCCGCAGCGGAGCTGGTCGGCTGTTATACCGGTTTGTTATTACAACTCTCCTACGCTAGGAGGCTGTGTATATGCTATGAAAATAAGTTTATAATAAAATATTTATTACATACGTAACATTGCGGCTACATAGATGATTATCAAAACAGAGAATTACTAGAAATCTAGGCCTTGACTCTTCACCGCTCGAGCGGTGAAGAGTCTAGATTTGAGAAAAAAAAATGCAATAAGTAGCCCCTTATTGCATTTTTTTTGTACTCGAGCGCACACATGTTATTGCTCCTTATCGCGGCGCGCGAGTTTCTTTACGTTAAACATAATTCTCTCTGTCACTTTTTATTTTTGACATAAACAGGACAAGGGATTTGTTCCGTACGGCTTACTAAAATTCTGGCTTTACACAATGTCTTTAAACTACTTTAACACAGTAATATTGAAACTGCTTTTTTTTTGTTACTGGTTCCATATGGGACCACGATCGCTTGACGGGTGTGGTTCAATTTGGGACCCAGATCGTTTGAGCGGGATTACGGTCTAGTGACGTGCTGCATCTGTAATTTTTACCATAGTCTTTATAAGGAAGATACCATCATCTGCCTATAAACGTCCCACTGTTGGGCACAGGCCTCCCCACATGGACAACAGCACTTGGGGAGTTTGGGTTGTAACCCACCACTTTAGCCTAATGCGAGTTAGTGGGTTTTAACGACTGCCATTTTACGACATCTAGCGGGACCAACAACGGCTTTGCATGCCTCTAATTGGACTACAAAAATCGTATATTCATAAAAAATCGTAAAGTAATAAGACACTTATCGCCATTTCAAATTACCTTATTTTTTGACTTCTTCCAAGGTACTGTGAAATGTAAAAGCAATCACCTGAAGCATAAACTTCATCAACCAATATCGCTGGAGCGTCTTCAAAGAATTTTCGATATCTACTTTCGGAGTCCTATTACGGCATATTTCTGTAAGAGAAAGTACGAAAACACCAACTCTCGATTTTCATATTACTAAAGTTAATCGCTAATTATAACTACTTAGAACATCATTGGCATCCAGTCATCGCATCATCGTCGTAGAACCTCCACTGCTGTACCAACGTCTCCAGTTCTCCACCAAAGATGTCCACAACGACCCGGTCCTATGTTGGTTGCATTTAGCTTGCCACACCGACCTTCACCAGCTACCCTATCGGCTAAAAAATATGAATATGGACATAGGCTTCATTTGACATTTGAAGCCCATAATATGCCCAAATAAGGACAAAATCTGGACTTTAAATGTCAAATGAAGCCCATGTCCATATCCATATTTTTTAGCCGATAGACCAGCTGATCGACGTTTCACTCCTTTGGAGTCATCTTTATTATTATGGAGTGATTGTTGGAAATTGGATCTTAGGCATGCTTGCGTAGCTACTACTATATTATCAAAATATGTCGCCATAACATCAGTTACTAGCATACAGTTAGAGATACTGTTCTGGCCAAACTCCACCTCATTCGCCAACATCACCAAGTCTCATAGCGGGCCTATAGACTACTCCCTGGGAGTGAAACAAGCTGGAGGTTGCTCTGAACATGGGGCGATGCACCCCGTTATGTGTATTAAATTAATTGTGGGTCTGACCTGCGCTGCTGTACTATCCTGAACTAGTTGATCCCACGCTGAGTAGAAGGGGGCGCGCCCCCCAACTCCTTTTGCAGACGCCGTCCCACGGCCAACTTCAGGCCTCACGTGGCGGTCAGAATCTACCCCCCAAATCATTATGCTGTCTCCCACGGACCAAGCTCAACGGATCAAGCATCCAGGTCAACTGTACGTGGGGCTCACAAAACTAGCACACCTACACTAGATTATGAAGATCTGGTGCTGTTCCACCGATGGAATCAACCAGCGTACCAACACTCAGACCGCATAATTTTGCCAACTCGAATTAATTAATGATCACGACAGACAACGAATGTCACCTGACAGTTTTCCAGCTTTGCAGTTCATTGCTGGTTCTCAACAGATACGATAGCCAGTTACACAGTATTTGACGAATCCGGGTGAAGTGCGCTTCCACATAATGAATGTTAATCCAGTAAGTATTAAAAGAAAATGAAAAGCAAAATTATCACAAACGAACCGCGCTCGATCGTCCGACTCGTAACTCTGTTATCGTCGATGCGACTGCCGCCGTATATCGTATTTTCGCGTTACGTAATAGGCTTCCAGGTGTATACTGCATTATCGCGTCCCGCAGCGCCATGCCATTTTTCACTGTCTTCGCTTATTTTTACGCTACATTGGAGGCTGGGAACTGTAGCGGGGAACATCTCCACTGGTGTGAGGTGTCACGTGAACAAACGATGCTTCATAGTGGCCTGTTGAGGAATTGTTTTAAGGAAAACAGTTTTCTTAAAGAAAACTTTTCAATCTTTGTATATTAGTGTCCGATCACTATCAGCGCGGTATGTTCGTTTGCCATCGCTAGTATTTAAAACAACTATTTTATCATTTACATTTAGGGAACAGTTAGTAAGAGTACGAAAAGTCGGCCGAGCGGTCGAGTGGTCAGCGACCCTGACTACTGAATCTACGGTCCCGGGTTCGAATTCTGGTAGGGGCAATTGCTGTGCACGAGCATTTGTGACCGAGTTATGGATGTTTAATAGTATATATGTTTGTTTATGCGTTATTCAGTCAACATAGTTCAGGGTATGCTTAGTTTGGGGCTAAATGATTGGTGTGACAGTTTTGAAACTTATTAAGTAAGTATTATAATAATTATTTGTATTTATTAAGCTGTTTTCTGCCTTTATAGAAATACCGTTTATATAAAGTGTCTGTAACATTACAAATACAGTTATAAAAACGTGTCTGTACCATTCTAAAAATCGGTTTAAAGGTCTCATCAAAAGATTCTAATAATATGAACAAAATTATTTTAATATTTGAGACTGTAATATATCTGAAGCTCTTAAAGTTTTCAGCAAAAGTCGTAGTTCTAAGAAGCAAGTATAACCTATGCAAGAAACTAAACAAATAACTTTTCCGATGTGTGTTTTTACTAAAATTACTGTCGCCCCTTATCTTCCCTTGGGTGTCGTAAGAGGCGACTAACGGACTAAAGACTGCACATGGGCTCACCACCTATCACGTTGAGCACATGTGCAGTTCTAATAATAAAAGTCTCTGACAATGGTGAATCTGAGTAATATGTCATGTAACTTTTCTTATTTCCTTTTTTTTTATCCTCCCCTACGATATAAGTTTTATAACACAGCTTTAACACTCACACTTGTCGCTAACACGAAACATTTTTTCCTTAAAGCCAAATATAACATACAACATGACATCCATATTACACGCTCCACGGCCCGCGTAACACAAAATGTTCAACTATATCTTACATCTTCCTTACTTCTCAAGGAAATTGAATTATCTCCGTTTTCTCCCCATTTTATCCTTCTCTATTCGCAGGTACATCTCGCGAATTAGCTTAATCTGACTGAGTAATCAAAAAGAGCTGGCTAAAGGTTCTATCGGATGAAAATAGGACACCATTTTGTCTGTAACGCGAAAATACAGGGCACATAGTACCTAATTCGGCAGCCGACGTGTCTTAGGAAAGACGAATGGGACAGGAAGTCGCTATAAACATAATGTTTGTGTAGGGTCGGCGTGCGTGGGCGATATATTTAGTTGCAAACGTCCATAGGTAACTGATTAACATTATGCCGTATGCCTTATCATTACCGTTATTTTAGTGGTACAGTCACCAGCATTAAGATGTGATGTGCAAAAATATCTGATCATTGCTGGAAGGCATATATAAGGTGACTGCTAGAAACCGCAAGAAACTTCAAGGGCTGGTCAGGTCAAGTGGTTTAGACATGACATAAAAGACAAAAAAAAATTTCGTGATTCTTTTATTTTACATTAAATAATTAATTTTATGAATTTTCATTTGATAGCCTTTGAGTATCTAATTTATTATAAAGCAATAACATATGAAAAATAAAATGAAAGAATTAACTATTAAATAACGATTATTTACAACGCGCGAGCAGAGGCCGGCCGTTGACCCACCCGTCTGTTGACCCGTCCGCGTCAGCTGAGCGATAAGTACCTACGTTAGTCTGCAATCATTTTTGTCATTTTTGTTATGTTTAAAACACTTGCCCTGACCAGACCTTGAAGTTTCTTGCGATTTCTAGCAGTCAGTGTATAATATAGGCATACACCGTGACAGGTTAGACGACGGACGCGTTTAAGGAGGTAAACTAGTAACTTATCTACATCCCTTTTAGTTAAAAAAGGTTATAGCAAATTTTAAAACACGCGAGTTATTACGCATTTTTAAAAAAGTGAATTTTCTGCATTTCACATGTACTACACGGGATCTTCAAGAAACGAGCCTATTCCTTCCTTAAAGGCCGGCAACGCGCCTGCGATTCCTCTGGTTTTGCGGGTGTCCATGGGCGGCGGTGATTACTTTCCATCAGGTGACCCGCTTGCTCGTTTGCCTCCTTCTGCTATAAAAAAAAAAAAAACACGCACGAGTAAGGGAGGTGTTGTTCGCGCGGCGGCGTTAGCTGTGCGTGTGTAGTGTAGGTAATTTCGCGCGCGTAGTCAATTGTAAATAAGCAGAAAAACCATTTCATTTAGGAAAATAGTAAAAAGTTAAGGTGGTGTTTTTTCATTTTTAATGGAACAGGTATCGGTTTCTTATACACCTCCTTTAACGCGTCCGTCGTCTAGCCAGTCACGGTGTATACTACTATTATCCCCAAAGGGTTAGTCAAAGACTAGATGGGGACTTCAGAAGCATTCCACTGCCATAAGTCCACCACGTATCACCAAATTACAACTGGACATGTGCTCATCGAGATAGGTGGTGTGCACAACGCCGCTCTATGATGTTGGACGTATGTGCAGGTTTAGTCTGTTAGTCGCCTTTTATGACACCCAAGGAAGGGGTTGGTAGTATTCTTTTAGGCTCTACACACACTGCTTAGGGTGGATTCGACCAAACTGGAATAAGGTCTTATACCTAGATTAAACGCCGAATTTGTATAGACTAATCTCGGAGTAAGTCTTATTCAGTTTGGTCGAATCCACCCTTAGTGATCCGCTACACACGAGGCACATACCTTAGCGGTAATTATAAAAATCATATTTTCAAAAGTATTCGCAAACATTATGGCCCTTTAAACACTGCTACTTTTTGTTGTACAGACAGTGTCACTTGTTTAACACCAACCAGGGTCACGTGTAGGGTCTTAAGGGTCAACCTACGGACGCGAGTGATTGTAACTCCCAAAACAGCGTTCTAAAGCCACACGCTGCCGCCACGTTTCCGCGAAAGGAGAATCGACAAAGTGGCCATTAACCTCATTATGGGCGCCTCTCACATGTGGATTTTATTCCTTTCCGAACAACTTCTGGCCGATTGCGCGGGCATTAACGGGAACGAACATTTTTTGCACGGCACCATTGAATCTCAGGAAGTCCCGATTTCAGAAAACTGTTCCATTAGAGTGAGCTTTCTTTAAGCCAACCCGGCCGCGACGCGTACGAAGGAGGTTTCTTTCTAGTGCGGACTGTAAGATGCAATGTTTTTTACAAAAAAACCTACTGACTGATTGAATCAGCCAGAAGGCAGGAGCGTTGGCGCAGCGGTTCGGTTTGTGATCTTACCCGTTGAGTAACTTTCGAAATGACGGGTCTATATTGTTGATAAAAAAAAACATTTTGAGCTCCTTTATGCTTTCGAAATCTCAAAAAGTTGTTTGTTTCTCGTAAAATACATTCACCTAGAAGAGATAGACAAGAACGTTCATACAAACCATTTGTTCAAATTCTGGAATAAGAGACCTAAAGTTCGCTGCAGCCGCTGCGCCGTATAATCAACAGACAGACATCGCAGCGCCGGATCGCCGATCGGTCAAAGACAACGTAGTGTGATTATGGCGTTTATGATTGTAGAAGCCGTAGCACAGAAATGAAAAACTATCTTTTCTATTCTATTATCACGACATAAGTACCTAATAATGACTTGAATAACAATTAATTTCACTTACTTGACAATTGAATTGTAGTAGACGTAAAGGTGTACACTTTGATAAGAAATAAAGAATTATTTTCGCCGCTCCACACGCGCCTACGCCGTGTGAATGTCAAAGCCACACTAAACTAAAGCAAGGTACCGAGTCGACTCCGCAGATGAGTCCAACATAGTGCGTGTTCGGAACGCCCTATCTAGTGTAAGGTATACATCGCTGGTAAAATATGCCAGACGTTAATACCCACCAGCCTGTATTAGGCATTCCTTCTTATGCTGTTGTCAGTATGATGAACAACACTATGAATCATAGAAATCGAGCGTTCTGCATAGCCTTCAAACCCCTTGCAAAAATAGATCACTTTTTCGAAATACCAAAATAACGGTATTTTATACTCAAATACCGGTATCAAAATACCGAAAAAATATATCGGTATACCGGTATACCGGTATCCATGCTCTAGTTGTCAGTGCGGGAGGGCACAGGCCTTGCAGTGGGACGTTTATAGACTGATCAAGATAATGTTCCTCAGTGGTACAGGGTTCCGGGTGAAACACTTTTTCACCTTCGGCATTATAGTCACGATCAGATGAGTGAGACTGATGAAGGCCAAGTGTTTACCGGTAGTAGTAAATAACAAAAAGTACACAAACATATTATATCTATGTTCATTGATGGTTATTGCTTCGTGGGCGCAACCACTTTCATGGTTGTGAAATAAATGGTATATGAATAATGCATACGAGAAAAACAAACTTTCCTCATATACATCCTTACATATTTTGGTAAAAAATATAACCACAATAGTACCTTGTAACAATGCCAATTGAAGAAGAACTAAATAATCGCTACAAACGGTTCCGAACAAGACGCCACCCGCAATTCGTTGCGAATCGACGAACCGGAAAATTAATAATAAGTTGATTATAGAACTACTTTGGAAGCGCAAGACAATCAGGGGCGGAAGTTTATTGAGAACAACAGAATAATATTGAATTTGAAAATGTCAGTGACTGTTATGAAGTTCTTAACCCTCTAGTGATAGAGAAAGCGGTGTTTCCAGCTTTCAATTCTTGGAATTCATCAAGAATTTGTGTATAATTTGCAAAAAGCAAATTCTTGAAGAGCTTGAAGACCGCTGCGGCTCAGGCGTTGGTTTGTAATCTCATTATGTTATCAACATCTAGAGCTTCTCTGTGCTTCGGATGGCACGTAAAGCTTTTGTTCCTGGTTGTTTTCGTAAGAGGGTAGTCGTGGGCCACCGTGGTGGGTTATGGCTTAACCACTCAGTCTTGGAATTTAAATGTCAAAAATAATGACAGCATAATTTTTGAGAATTTGCGGATGACGTCACAATTCCCGCCTTTTGCAAAAAAAAAAAAAAACTCTAAAATCAAACCATATTTTGTCGTTCTGTACACAACAATATACTAACTTATATATTTCCTATCAATCAGGTATCAAAATAAAGTGATGATTGCAACAGTTTATTTGTCTTATAGTATTTCTCTAAAATCACTCGGAAATCGGTAACATACCTACGGACTTTACACGCTTTATCTAGTAGTAATAACGATGTATTTCTTACAACTTATTATCTAAATACAATCATTCATCATTTTCTAATAAGAAACAGTACTTACATTAGATAATTCCAATAAAAATAGCACACAAAACTCAGCGACTTATGCACATCGACGCAAAAATTGGCGTAACTGTCAACGTCGAATTTGATATTTTGCGATCACGATGCATAAAATGTACCACAGAACCGAAATAATTGACCTTGTTCATACTAAAGTAGTCTGTAAGTCTATGAAAACACGGTACAAAGTCAAGTGGGAGAGAGCGGTCTCATGCGACCGCTTGGGGTTTGACGGAATGGCGCGAACTGTCAGTGCGGTCTCATGCGACCGCTTGGGGGCTGACAGGTTAATCTTCTCATGTACACACGGCGTCAGATGAACCTACCCTAAACTGTCAAATTTCTCCAATTAATATTGATTCTTAGAACCAAACAATAAAGTTCAAAATTGATTGTAGATATATGACAGTTTTGGGTAGGTTGATCTGACGCCGTGTGTACTGTTGTCCAGCTGTGGGATATTTATAGTATTTTGTCAGCAAAGACGATGATTATGCTTTTGATGCTTATGTGGCCGAATGGTAGCTCGGATTGATATTCGAAGGTCTTGAGCTCAAATCGCAGGTCAGGAAAAGTATGTTTCGGGTTTTGTGATGCCCGGTGTTTGTCGTCACCGTCTCGGATTTGGCAAGCGTGTTGATTTAACCAATACCCATCCATTGTAGTAATGTCTAGATTTTCGGGATGGAACTCCCATGTGCTGTTAGAAGTCCATGCGGGAAGGTCTGTGCCCAGTGGGTCGTTTATAGGGTAACTAATGAACCTGTGAACTTTAACCCGTAATTTGCACAGAAACCCGTTTTCAGATTTTGTATAATCCGGAATGGATGATATTTGATCCGGTAAGTTGCTACACAATGCTGGCTCCAGTTTCCCGGATTGCAAATTCGTAATGGCAGATATTGTCGAGACAATACCCGTCAGTGTCAGATGCCTGTCGCCATTCTGAAATGCTATTTTTGTACACCGCTGTTAAAACAGAAACATTTTCTATTTTAAATCATTCAGCTTCTTGGTGGCATAATAAATCTTGACATTTTTTATTATTAAACGAGGTCTAACATTCATTATTTAGTAAAAATACCTTTTAAATCAGTTAAGACGTTATACCTAAATAAATACTGTTTTTAATAATAAAATCATGGTTTCCAAGGGATTGGTAACGTTAATTATTGAGTCTCTGAGTACGGCATGTCTGACAGTTCAAATTTTCATCGGATTTCAACCTCATTGACAAAGGAAAAAACTGGAAAAATATGCTGTGTCATACATTAACCCACAGAAGGTTAAAATAGCAGGATTGAATTCCTGATCCTCTTCCGTTTGGTAGTTTTGGAGTAGATTCTTAAAAATTTGATGGCTAAAGGCAGAGGTAACCATCGGGCTTATAAATAATAGAAGAGCTTTTTGGGCAGTAGCTGATATTAGCACCGACCCCTCGCTTAGAACAATAACAAACAAATCCAATTAAAAACATTATCCTAATTACCACATGCCCGTTGCGTACATTTTCTGGGAACTCTCGCTGTTCTCGTTAATTAAAATTCAGGCTGCCGCCTGGTCGTCTTGAGCCGAGTCGAGACCAACAGCAACCGCAATTTGTTTGGACAGACAGACGGGCCAACAAATTTGTGATCTCAAACGGAATAATGACTGTTCTCACCAAACTTGGCGTACGCCAAATTGCACATTTCCTAATTACCTACATTAAAATTATTATTATGGTGTGTACACATTTACAGAGCCTCATAAAAAGTTAAATAGCAAAATTGAGTTAATGATCACACCCTTGAGTAGATTTGGAGTACATTCTTTGTGATGAGAAAACAACACGTGGGGATATTGGGCCATCCATAACCTAACAAGTTAGTCCCATGCGAGTTGTGGGTTTAAAGATCAAGTTTTATGCATGTAAGTAGGTACCTACTTTATCAAACAGATCCCGCGTCGCCGTCCGTTACGTGTCCGGGCCGTCCGGGAGTACAAGTCATCCCTCATGTCACACTGACCATCGCACGTGTCCGGCCAGTAAGCCGGTGCCAGAGTCCGGACTGTCCGGTGACCGGGATTACCCTGCCTGCATTATGTTACGCCTCTTGTCTTGTTGTCTCTTGCGATTGCTCCTTGTTTACGCCAATTCAGGATGATCTGTGCCCTGTGTGGGACATCTCTGGATTTATAGAGGTGTTAATTGGTGCATGTCGATAAATTGAAACTGTAAATAAACCAGAATAAATGCTCAGCGTACCTAAAGTGAGTTTTTGTCATGTAAAATGTCTTAATATGGTAGAAAAGGATTTTTTCATAATATTGACTGTTTTTTAAAGTAGTCGGTTCTACAATGTGATAAGGATGGTACTTCTAACCCGTTAAGGCTAAGTACTACATCTAAATTCATCAACAAAAAAAAAAATATGGGGGGCCCTACCCCCTCCCTCTATAATTAATGACCATTTTTACTTTATGCGATATCAAAGGTTTCATACGTCGGAGAAACATGAAAAAATGGCAAACGGTAGCTAATGACACTGGCTAACTAATAAAATACTTTGTTTTGTATGTTTGAGATTATTTTGTTGAGAAACAAAATCATTACTTAATTATTTTGTGATTTAAAATCACTTTTTTTTTAAAGTCCATGTTGTTTTTTTTTGTCGATGAATTTAGATGTAGTATTTAGCCTTAACAGGTTAGAACTACCACCCCTATCACATTGTATATTGTTATGTCTTCGTAAAATAAAAGCAAAAGATGTGTGTGTCAGGTGACGATCGTTAGAAAATGGAAAGCTTAATCTTTGCCTGCCCCTTCGTTAAACTGGTGTGATCACAGAACAGAAGATCTCATTCTTACATTCTGTTGGCGTGATATAAAAGAGCTCCTTCAACTACCTATCAATCTGATAGCGCACCAGCTTGAGTGTCCGTACTGAGGTATATTTTAAATATCAATAATATATAATTTCTTTTTTTTAACCTCTCTTCCCTTGGGTGTCGTAAAACTGCGTAGAGCGGCGATGGGCTCACCACCTGTCACGCTGAGCTCATGTGCAGTCGCTATTTGGTGAAAAATTGACTATGGCAGAGGACTCCTGACTTGATGAAATTGAGCAAAATTATTCCTTTGTATAAATCAGGTAGTACATTAGACCCCACAAACTTCAGACCAATATCGATACTACCTACATTAAGTAAAACTTTTGAAAAAATAATTCTCACTCAGTTACTTAAATACTTTAACGAAAATAATCTACTGCACACTAAACAATTCGGATTCACTCGCGGACGCTCAACATGTGATGCTGGGGTAAAATTACTAGAATGTATATTTGAGGCTTGGGAGGAGTCACGGGACGCCTATGGGGTGTTCTGTAACTTATCTAAAGCTTTTGATTTTGTGCAGCATGAAACTCTAGTCAGAAAATTACACCACTATGGTATAAGAGGCACCGCTTTGGAACTTCTTACTTCTTATCTGGGTGATAGGGTTCAGAGAGTAGATGTTAATGGAAAGCGATCTCATGGATTAGCTGTGGCGATGGGGGTGCCTCAAGGCTCTATTTTGGGCCCTTTCCTGTTTCTCTTGTACATTAATGATCTACCTCATCTTGTAAAAAATAATCATGAAATAGTATTGTTTGCAGATGACACTTCTTTAGTTTTTAAGGTAAATAGACAACAATCAGTAATTGACGATGTAAACAATGCTCTTTCAAAAATAGTAAACTGGTTTAGTGCTAATAACCTGCTTTTAAATAGTAGTAAAACCAAATATGTTAGATTTTTTACAAAAAATATCAAACAATTAAAAACCAGTGTGGTGATGGACAATGAGAGATTGGAATTGGTCAATAGAGTTGTCTTCCTTGGTTTAACATTAGACTCTAATTTACAATGGGGCCCACATATAGAAACGTTATCAGGTAGACTCAGCTCAGCAGCTTACGCTGTGAGGAAAATACGTCAACTGACTGATGTTGACACTGCGCGGTTAGTTTATTTTAGCTATTTTCACAGCATTATGTCATATGGTTTATTGCTTTGGGGTAGTGCCGCGGATATAGATTCAATTTTTGTGCTCCAGAAACGAGCTATTCGTGCTATCTATATGATGAGTCCCAGGGAGACATTGAAAAATAAATTCAAGGTGATAAATATTATGACTTACAATCTCAATATATTTATGAAAATCTTATTTACGTTCATAAAAATCAAACTAAATTTAAGAAAAACAGTGATCTCCATCAATTAAATTTAAGAAATCAAAACAAACTCGCTGTGCCCACTAGTAGGCTCCATAAAATCTCTAACTCGTTCCCAGGTCAATGTATACGCTTCTACAATAAACTTCCAAACGACGCGTAAAATTATCCACGGGTAAATTTAAAAAATATATTAGAACTAGACTATGTCAAAGGGCTTATTATCTTATCTCAGATTACATAAATGATAAAAGTATTTGGAATTGAATTGCTTTTCTTATGTTATGTTGATGATTGTATTTAGATTAATGGTAACAATATTAACTAATTGGCAATTAAAAAGAGTCGGCCTTGAGTTTCTTGCCAGTTCTTCTCAAGAAGCCCTGTCGCCGGAACTGGCACTTAAATTCACTTTCACATTCAAGATATTGTGATGAAAGTGAATCTAAGCTCCGCAGATTTAGCATTTAATAATTTTCATTTGAGTATGTACTTATATTTTATTTATATGACTATTCTAAGTGCTTTATAAGGTCTAAGGAATAAAGATATTTTGATTTGATTTGATTTGATTTGGACTGCTTTTGCGGTCCTCATTGCCTAGTCTCTGACTTACCCTTCGGGGATAATAGTCGTGATTATATGTATGTATATTTTTTTTAATGTGAAAATGAGGCAAACTTTCCATCATTCATCAATGGTGATTACTTTCCATTAGGTGAGGCACCTGATGGAAAGTAATCACCGCCGCCCATGGACACCCGCCAAATCGGGGTATTCCTCGAAGCGCACCCATTTTGGTGCGCTTCAGAATAGGTATTTAAAATATTATATTTTTATTCTTCGAAGCGCACCAACGGTGAAAATTGAGAGGAGCTTAAAAGATTCGTAATATTGAGGTATTCCTCGAAGCGCACCCATTTTGAAGCGCACCAGACCAAGCGCACCTAAACTATTCCTTCAAGCGCAGCCGTTGGGTCCTCTTCAGAATAGGTAATTAAAATATTATATTTTTATTCCTCGAAGCGCACCAACGGTAAAAAATTGAGAGGAGCTTAAAAGATTCGTAATAATGATGTCGATAGAAACTAGGACTAGGTGCTCAAGAAACTTACTACGACAATAATAAATTGAATCATGACAGTCATATTGATCTGAAAGTACGGTAGTACAGTCACCAGCATTAACATGTGATATGCAAAAATATCTGATCATTGGTAGAAGGCATATACTCGTATATGCCTATATAATTGCCTTTCACCAATGATCAGATATTTTTGCAGGCCGTCGATAGTCAAATCCTAATGCTGGTGACTGTACTATTACTTAATCTGTGCTAAAAATACTAGGGTGACATAAATGAAAAGAGGTAGATGCTCTAAAAATAACTGACAAACATACAACTGACATTATCATAAGTACCAACCTATTACTACTAAATGTACCCACTTGAGAAGTACGCATCTTTTCCCTATTAAAATTTAAGGGCATGAATACGTATTATTCTAAATATCCACCACAACAAGATATATACAACTGACATTATCATAAGTACCTACCTATTACTACTAAATGTACCCACTTGAGAAGTACGCATCTTTTCCCTATTAAAATTTAAGGGCATGAATACGTATTATTTTAAATATCCACCACAACAAGATCAAAAAATTGACAGGAAGCGAAATAATCAAAAGGGTGCGACTTTGTATTCAACAGAAAGGGACTCATTTTGAGAATTTGATAAATTGATTAATTTTGTTGCAAAAATGTTAAAATTCATGGTCTTCCTTTTATTTGTAACACTATGTAATTTAGCAAAAAATAATCCTTAGGATAAAGATAATAGAATTTCGATCGGTATGATAAAGCTACACATGTTGATTATTTTTCTCATGTAACGGGTTCGATTCCCGGTTCAACCATGTAATTATTTAAATATCTATGAATGCAATTTAAATTGTTTTTTAAATTCAAATAATGTCTTCCTTCAGTAAAATGTTCCATCTACAATATTCAAGGCACTTTCCCTCCATGTGGAATATCCGTGGGACGCCCTGTATACTAATATACGGAGGTACGGAGGGGGATTTGTGCATTCCCCTAGGTTTGTGAAAAGCTGTCGTATCGCTAAGAGTCGTAGGTTTGAGTCCTGCCTAAGTCAGTCGTCTTTAATCTATTACTCTTAAAATGTTTGCAAATAATATGCTCTTGACGTGCTTCTAAGAGTATGTACCTACAGTGCGCAATAGAAGTAGATAGGTACACATATTTAATTTTGACAGTTCGTGGTTCGTGATCAATCGTGTCTGTCAAATACTTTTGTTGGTGACTATACCTACACAGCTATTTATGCCTCCACACGTTAAATCTATTTTTGCTCTTGTTTCATTCGTCTGGTCATCATTCGAAAGCCATTTTCCCGACACCCTCCACATTCTGTCACTTCAAATTGCTAATCCGTTGAGCTATGTGAGTGGGTCACGATTTTAGCCGAATTCTTTCAGCCGGGATTCGAGTGCATATTTTGAACTATTTACATCTTGGCAATTTAACTGACTTTATTTGTTTTATTTTTTTGTTGCAAAAAATGTATAAAACATATATAGTACTAATTTATAGTACACTAAAACCTCAACTAAATAAGTAACTAATTTGAGTTTGATATCTCCAAGTTTAATTTACTTATTTCAACTAAAACAAAATAATAACTTTTTATACTTAACGCCCCGGTTGCCGAGTAGCAACCGCTCGGATCATTATCAGGTCCTGGTTTCAATTCAGATTAAGCAAAATTGTGTAGGATGTGGCAGTATGTGATCATCATTCATCAAATTGTAGCAATGATGACCTTTGCCGCCCAGCATTTGGACAGTAAATAGGCTTATTACTTACTTACTTCATACCTACATACAAGTTTGCGCATTTACCACGAAAAAACATCCTTTCGTCGTACCTCTGAACTTTGAGGGAGCTTCCCTTGATACCAATCTGACTATTGGAATCCTTGGTGTAGATATTTCGAGTGACGTTCAGTTTCGAGGTCATTTGGAAGAAAAGCTAAATTTAAAAAAAAAGGGTGTGCTTAATAGAGCGGGTCAGTATTTTACGCCGGCCCACCGCTTACAACTGTATAAAGCACAGGTCAGGCCGCATATGGAATACTGCTTCTCTTTGGGCTGGAGCACCCCAATACCAACTCCTTCCTTTTGACCGCATTCAACGCAGAGCTGCTCGAATTGTCGACGACGTGGTCATTTCAGGTCGGCTCGATCCACTGGCTCTTCGGAGAGACGTTGCGTCTCTCTGTGTATTGTACCGCATATATCATGGGGAGTGTTCTGAGGAATTGTTCGGCTTGATCCTTGCCGCTGATTTCCTACACCGCACTACTGCTACTGCTGTGCGATTTCCACGAAATTTCTTGCATCGAACTACAGTGTTGTGGAACCAGCTCTCGGCGGCGGTATCTCCGGACCGTTACGACTTAGGGATCTTCAAGAAACGAGCCTGTTCCTTCCTTAAAGGCCGGCAACGCGTCTGCGATTCCTCTGGTTTTGGGTGTCCATGGGCGGCGGTGATTACTTTCCATCAGGTGACCCGCTTGCTCGTTTGCCTCCTTCTGCTATAAAAAAAATACCTTTAACGTAATTATTATATATTATATTAATATTATATATTTTAAGTATATTTTACAAGATGATGTTTGAATAACCCAACGTATACATACTATTAATACAGGGTGTTTTGTAAAAAGTATAATAGAATCTTGCATGTGGGCCATTCTATGAAGTGCAAATAACTACTTTTTGGATGCAACTCTGAAATTACGAAAAAAATATCAACTTTTCCATATATTATGTTTACGTCGAATATTATTTGTAGGGAACAGCTGATTTTTTCCTCGTGATTTAGTGATGCTCTCTTACAAATTAGTGTTCCTTGTAATTTATAGAATTGCACTTAAATAGGGTGGTTTGACGTTATTCACTGTTGCTGTTTTAGTTAATTAGCATAATGTTATTATTAACTACAATTTATTTTATTTTAACTATCGTTAGGTGACTGCGAGTTGTGCCCTTCGTGCAACGAGAAGTGAGCGAGCTTCGGCTACCTGTCTGGACAGTAGGCAGTGAACTACACGTGTTCACGGGGAAACTCTCCCGAGACACTTGTCTTATGAGTACCTAATGAAGAGCGCGCTTCGGCTGGCACTGATTTGGCGTCAAGAGCTAACGCATATGGTCTCCTGTGCGAGTAGTTTACTGGCGCAGGGACGTCTGGCACTTCTTGCATAACCTAACGGTTGGTCTCGAGGTGCCAGTACAAATAAAACTTAGTAAAGTAAAGGGAGGGGATGCCCTCATTGCCTAGTCTCTGACTAACCCTTCGGGTATAATAGTCGTGATTTTATGTATGTATGTATAATGGTAATGATTACCCGTACACCCTGTATTTCACAAGATAATGTTAAATGTGTGAAACCCAAAATTTACCTTTAACATAATCGCTACAACAGATTCCACGGCTTTCAGGATAATTATGTGGCTTCCTTGTTATCATCCAGAAAATTGGAAAGCTATTGGATATTAGTTACAATGTCGGGCCGCTTCAATGACCCGGGAGTTTAGGGTCACAACCGTTCATTAATCCGGGTTGAAATGCATTAGCTAACTAAGCAAGACGGGTAAAATTAAAATGATTTTACATAGTATACAGCGTACAGCTGCTGTGTGGTGGCGATTCATTGAAAGAATACAACCAATCTTTGATGTAGTAAATTGCGACTAAAGGACTAAAGACTGCACGATGGACAATAGGTGGTGACCTATCACGCTGAGCACATGTGCAGTTTTTTTATTTTTATTTATTATTGCTCAATAACATAATTACACATTAAAATAAGTACAGCATTTTAAAACCACTGAGGTTTGTGTTAATGTCGTTTTATCTACATCGATAATAAATTAATTGACATACGTACATTAATTACATTAAATTAAATAAATATACCTATATACACTTTTAAAGTTTCGCGTTCCGTTTTAAATAAACACCCAGACTGGAGTCAACGCCAATCACCCATTAAAGGCATCCTATATTATATTAATATCTAATTTGCGCCATCCCCCGCCCAAATGGCCACTCACAATGTACTTTTTTTATTTATTGAGGACAATGTACTTAGGTGGGACAACGTACTTAGGTAGGACAATGTACTTAATAATAATAAATAATAAAAGTATTTATTTGTTCAAAATTACAAGTTTTACAACTAACTTAAAAACTAATAATATGGAACAAAAAGGTAATGTGGCTAAGCATCAAACAGCTGAATCGACAGCTGTAGCTGGTATTCTGCCACAACCTAGCGTGTTTTTTTATACTTTTCTAAGAAAATGTCACAACAGTTAAGTTTTATGAAAATAATTTTAAGTAAAAATAATGAAATCTTCCCTACTACATTTTATTACAATTTGAACTTAGCATGTACTTAGGTATCTTTATTATTGAAATTTTGCATTCACAATGCTATATAGATAACTGATAAAATGTTTACTAGAAAAAATCAACCAGTCTCAGGAAGCTCGAGTGGGATTCGAACCCACGACCTTTGGATTGCCGGTCCACTGCAAATGCACTGTAAACATTTTATCATGTACTTAGGTAGGTACTATAAGTTAAGTTAACTGGTAATTCATCTCTAAGCTTCAACAACATTCACGTTGCTTATGAAATGATTTTTAAGTTTCGATTTGAACGAGTTGTTACTTTGTAAGTAACGTGGACTAATGGCAGAGGACTGATGTTGCGTTACTCATTGCTTAGTCTCTGACTTGGGCGATAATAGTCATGAGCGCTTTTCATTAGGGTTCCGTAGCCAAATGGCAAAAAACGGAACCCTTATGGATTCGTCATGTCTGTCTGTCCGTCCGTATGTCACAGCCACTTTTTACCGAAACTATAAGAACTATACTGTTAAAACTTAGTAAGTAGATGTATTCTGTGAACCGCATTAAGATTTTCACACAAAAATAGAAAAAAAACAATAAATTTTGTGGGTTCCCCATACTTAGAAAAATTTTTTTTTACGTGTGTATATGGTATCTATGGATAGGTCTTTAAAAATGATAATGAGGTTTCAAACATCATTTTTTTCTAAACTGAATAGTTGACGCGAGAGACACTTCCAAAGTGGTAAAGTGTGTGTCCCCCCCTGTATCTTCCAAAATAAGAGAATGATAAAACTAAAAAAAATATATGATGTACATTACCATGCAAACTTCCACCGTAAATTGGTTTGAACAAAATCTAGTTAGTAGTTTTTTTTAATACGTCATAAATTAATTAATTTAAAAAAATACACTATTTGTCAGTGCTTGATGCTTATGTTTTTAGTCAACATTGCTTCATCAAATCTTAGAAGTTTTCACCTCTGAGATCCGAGAGAAATATTTTTACAAATATTTAAACATTCGGTTAAAATGAAGCTGCGTTTATAGATTAATGTTTTATATTTTAGCGTTTTATTAACGCTTAAATATACTTAAGTAAAATTTTTTTTGGAAGGTGCGTGGTTCGATTCCCGCCTGAGGTTGTCGTCTTTTTTCAGTGTTTAAAATTTTACTCAAGTATATTTAAGCGTTAATAAAACGCTAAAATATAAAACATTAAAATACACTATTATAAAAACATCAATCAAAGAGACAACGAACTACAAGAACTTTTATATGACGTTACTTGTTTATTGTAGTAGTAGTGAAGGTATATAATCTTGCATCTGACCTAATTTATGGAACAGCAAATTTTTATTTTGTTATTTTATTGTCGCGCTTATACAAACGTTTGTTCTTTTCACTTAGTAGGATGGGCTAGTGGCGGGATTACGGGGGTTTAAATGTTAAAAAGTTATATACAACCTGTAGATAACATTTAATCAAGTTTTTTTATTCCCGTACAGGGAAGCGTGTGTATTACAAAAAGTACGAATTATTGTATACATATAATAATAGATTGAGGAGCTCGATGGCGCAGCGGCTAGCGCGTTCGGCTTGCGATCTTGCCCGCTAAGCAACTTTCGCAATGCCGGGTCGCCTGATGGGTGACCATTAAAAACATCTCGAGCTCCTCCGTGCTTTGGAAGGCACGTTAAGCCATTGGTCCCGGTTGCTGTCGTAAGATCCCAGTCGTTAAAACCCACCAACCCGTATTGGGCTAGCGTGGTGAGTTATGGCCTAATATCCCCAAGTGCTATTGTTCACGTGGGAGGCCTGTGCCCAGCAGTGGGACGTTTATAGGCTGATGATGATAATAAGAAATTTGTCAACTGATCTCCAAACTTTATTTTGAAGATGGCACCCAATGATGATTAGAATCTATTTACCAAATATTTAATATAATAAGAAGATAAAAAATATAGCATTGTATCATCCAATTAATGGTTTCAGGGGATGGCGCACATCGGAATTGATGGAAAATCAATTGAGGGTGCGAAGCAATCAAACGCGTATCTCGTTAATTAAATTGTAATGGACGAAACAACTGATGATTTCTAAATGTCCAAACATAAATACGGAATAAACAAATTTGAGTATTTCTGTCCTACGGTTGGGATAGGACATTTTAGATTTGATTTGAACAGAGTTGTTCAATTTTACTATTTCGCAATTTCAAAGTTGCTTCTATACAAATAGCTTTATTCTCTGCACTTTATAAGATGGCCCAGTAAAAGGATTATATACTTATTGTTAAACACTTATAAATGTCATAGAGGTATCGGTTCTTAAGTCTATATAGGGCAGGAGACCTTTCACTGAGAAGAACCGTCAAGAAACTCAGCAAGGGCATTTCTTTTCTCTTATTCAGCATCAAATAAAAATTGGAAAAAGAGACTGAACAATCATTAAAATTTAACGCGTGTTAATTAAATAACTCGAAACCTGAAAATAGTTTGTTAAGAATGAGAATAGATTCGATGCCACTAATAAAACTCTTTCGTCTTCTTAGCAACACTCTCTCTAGCAGCCCCTATAATTTGAATGCTATCGCGGCGGCAATATCGCATGCACTCGCATTCTTAGATCACACATAATTACTATTGAGTTTTAAATTTGCAAGAAATGCAAGATAACAAAAAAACAAATCGTCTCGTATCGTAAACAAAAAAAGTATCTTAGTATCTTCAGAACTGGGGTTTCTGGGGTTTTAATCTATTTAATTAATACGTTGTAGAGAGTGTTAATTTTCCTTTATCACCCAAATGCGAAATTACGCAAAATCATGTCCGTGCGACGTAATTACGGACGCAATTATCCGCCGGTGAGCTGATTTCGTTGATTGATTTAATATTTAAGCGTTTAATCAGTTCTCCGACTAGGGTTTGGATGCCGGAATCGTACGAGTTTTGTAAGCCGGGCCTACATTTATATATCGTCGCGTGTAGCAGCTCACTAAAAGAATAGTACGAACCCCTCTATTCCCTTGGGTGTCGTAAAACGCGACTAACGGACTAAATACTGCATATGCATCCAACAGTATAGATCGGTGGGCGAGATGGGCTCACCACCTGTCACGCTATACCCATAAAGTGTTATTTCAATGTCTCTACTCCGAAACGGAGGAAAAAGTATGTCTCAACCTAATCTCAACGGGAGACCGGAAGGCTGACAATTTTTTTCGCTTAGCGGATAAGTCTAGCCATGCAAAGATGCAATGCCGCCAGTCTCTTGGGTACCTTGCCTCGAACAGGCGAGTTAGTTTTTTTTATTTATAAATGACATTTTTTCTTTTTTTTATGTTACATATTTTGTTTTATTAATTATAATGTGACCTTTTGTTTTGTTTCCCGTAATTAGGTTAATTAAGTTATGTTGTTTTATTTATTACAATGTAATCTTTTGTTTTGTTTCCAATAAAGAAATCTTCATTTATTTATTATTAAATGAATTTGTACGATAATTTATTTATTTTGTTGCAGATCAATTATCGGGCTCATTGAAAGAAATCACGTTAAAGTGGTAAGTTGCCTACATCGAAACCAAAATAACGACATTAATTGAAAAACAAATTAACTTTTTTATCCCTGTTCCGAATTTTTAAGTTGATACAGTATTTCCAAAGTAAAAAAAGAACTACAGATCCGCTGTTTTCAAAATCGCTAACCTATTTGCGTTACGGACAGTGCTGAAGTTCGTAAATGGAACGCATTTTTTTTCTCAACTTCAGCGAAAAAACACGAGCGAAACAAAAAAAACCGCTCGCTGAAAATCAGGACTTGGCGTATGAATAGTTCTTCACTGCCGAAGTGTCTCTGGTAAGTGGACCCGCTGATGCGTACCCTATTTTGAACCTTATATCAGTATCAAAAGGACCAGAATGCTTTGGTGCAGTGTTCTAATTAACCGACGCGTCACGAAAGAAGGAAGAGGCAAGAAGCCTGTGAAATCATGCGCGACGATAGCCTATAATTATGAGAGACGATTAGTGTCGGGCTTCTAGTGGTGACCACTTGTCGATAGATTTATTAAAAAGTAAATAAGTGTTGCATTTTTGTAATCTCGTATGGTGATCAATCAAAATTTATAGTGATAGTATTATTCTGTCTGGAATCCGACTGGGCTCGCGACCACCCTAATATCTAATCTGCCGCCAAGCAGCATTCATTTATACTGCTGCGTTCCAATTTAAAGGGTATTATAGTCAGGACATAGAAGCATAAATACCGAAGCCTCATGCTGCATCCAAACTCTCGCGAGGTGCCTCCGAGAGGCTCTCGGCACGAGTCTTGGCGAGTGGAGGCTACAGGCGTGCTAGCCATCCACACTCTCGATTTATTTAGTTGGCCGCTACGTCTGCTACAAGATGGAGGTAATTGAATTGACTGCGTTAGCTACTTTATGTGCCTTTTTTTCTCAGGTGCCCTCTAAACGTTGCCATTAATGATATTTTTTAGTTTTTAACTCCTGCATATGTAGGTATATTTAATTATTTGCTTATCCGATCCCACGGGTCGTTCACTTTACTTTTATCCTTGTGATATGGATGTTTGGGTATCCAAATGATTGGTTCCATTTGATATAACTCCATAAATGTGGTAAACAAATCGTTACTCCACTCCGTCATGATAAAAAAAACGCGCGAGACCTTACTGATTACTCTGCAGCAGTTAACAACAAAGTGAGCGAGCGCGAGAGTGTGGTTGATTCCCTCGCCGCGCCCCCTCGCGTCCTTTGACTCGCATCTGAAAAACCGACACAAAGCGGACCGACAGCGAGGCGAGGCGAGTCAAGACAAGGGGAAACGAGCGCACCGTCCTCACTCTCGTACTCGCGTTCCCTCTTTGTAGCCTCGTGGAGAGTTTCGATGGGGCATCAGGGTCGGCAACATGCAGCGGCCGCTCTTCATCAGTCGGGATTCAGCTGTCAGCGTCAACAGTCCTTTGACGGCTCAAATTTTTTTTATATATTTAACATTTTTATCTACTTTTTTAGTGCACTTAGAGCTAATTCTACCAAGGCCTTATTATATCCCGATGATAAATGACACTGTAAATTACCTCTTTTTTATTTTACTTACTCATACTTACATACATACATTAAATCACGACTATTGTCCCCGAAGGGTTAGTCAGAGAGTAGGCTATGAGGACCGCAAAAGCAGTCCTCTGCCATAATCCACTTTTCACCAAATAGCGATTGCACATGTGCTTAGCGTGACAGGTGGTGAGCCTATTGCCGCTCTATGCTGGTGAATGTATGTGTGTCTTTAGTCTGTTAGTCGCCTTTTACGACACCCAAAGGAAGAGAGGGGGTAGTAGTATTCTTTTACCGCTACGCGGCACGGTAACTTGTTACATGGTTAGCTAACTCTTTATTACCCAAGAGTAAATCTGTTAGTTGAAAGTTGTTATTCCGAGGATAATTTTGAAATAGCAGGCGGCGCGTTGGCTGATGGGGCATCAGACAGCCATTCTCACTTCATATTATTTTCCGTCTAAATTTAGTTGGTGTGTCATTAGTGTTACTCTTGGAAAACGAAGCTATTTTCATTTACACTTTTGTTCTCAACGCGTTCAATTACCACGGAGTAGTAATACAAAGTTTATAAGTTTGGTTTACTTTGGTACAATGCAAATGAATTTAACCCAGAGATTTCTAATAAAGAAAATTTTATTTCGGGAATAATTACGCTGGTGTAACATGAGTCGTCTTGATAAAAGATGACAGCACCAGATGGTACCTACTTATAACCAAGACCCTTTGCAGTCCAGGCGACAGCTTTTCCAAGTACAGTAGGTACTTGGTTAGTAGTTACCAAGACCAAGTCAATCTCATGTGGATCTCATCTATTTTATTTTATATCTAAACTGTTAAGATTTATAGATATAGAAATAATAGAAATAAATAATATAAATATAGAAATAATAATATGTGCCTACTCATTATGTGGTAGTCGTATGTTCATAGATAATTCTGTTAAATGTTTAATTCAGAAGATGTTGTATTTTTAGTCATTTAACCTGAGATTTGCTTCGAATATTTTTTGGTGATTCTTTCATGATTTTATCTATAAAACCTAGTATTGCACGTTATCCTAAAAATGTGTACGTGTACATTATTTACGTCGTCAAACCCAAATATAGTCAAACCAAGAATAACAAATTTCACTCAACAGTTCGACGTTTGGTTCCTGAAATCACAGTTATTTGTGACAAACTTGTCGTAACTACAACAAGATCCAAGCGACAGCATCATAATAAAGTTTCAAACATATCGACAATTCGCGCATCGACATACGACAGTCAGAGCGCACCTAAAGTCGTGTGAAACCACACATTGCACCGGAGACTTGTTAACTGAGCACAGAGTAACAAGCGTGAACTATGAGTGTGTCCACGCCCTTAGCTCGAGAACTGTTTGCTGTTGGAAAACTCTTTTGAATCTCCATACTTTGTGTTGTAGTCGAAATGAGCGCGGCAAATCCGGCTCGAAGGACCGAATGGAGCGTATAAGCCGCGTTGATTTAATTAATGTTCCTTTTGCTTTTGCGGGGAGTTTGGCGCAGTTAGATGAGAGTTGCGATCTTAGGAGTTAGGGTACTTCAGCAATGCTGGGTCAACTGATGGGAGACACAACTGAAACATCTCTTTCTTATAACATGCCTTGTAGTCGTAAGATGGCAAAACTATATTTGTAAATTAACTCTTAATGTTATAGGTAAACTTGACGCTTCCTTTTGTTTGTAAAAAGCTGTGCAAAAAATATTAATTTTTTACTCAGGAAATACATCCAGTACATTCTTTGACAAAGTCTTCACACGTTTATGTGAATTAAAATAAATAGTTATCACCGTGTAACAACCCATTACGTACGGTGAGGGAGGTGAATCGATGACAATCGTTCTTGTTATGTGACCAAGGCGTTATCGTTGTATGACGATGACGATAACGCAACGTCTCAAGCCCATAACGGGCAGCTGTGTGAGGGCATTGTGCGACATAATCCAGTTCGCAAGCAACCTGATCCCTGATACTGCAAGACCACAATCGCGCGAGATGGGTGAGACATCGTGCGTCAATCTTGAGCAACACACATGGATAGAGATCGTCTAATCTAAAACAGAACGCCCCTGCAATTATGTTTACGGGGTCCATATTGGCTCAAATAAAACTGTTATTCCTATTTTTTGTTTTACTTCCGATTTGTGTTCATAATAATCACTCTTCCTAATTTTTATCCTCATACTTTTTTTGTTCATAATTTTTTATTACTATCATCGATCGGACCGCATAACAGACAGCTATCATATTTTTTTTATTAATATTGTCATTACTAAGAACAAGTTTAAACTCATAATCTTTTTTATCATAATTGTTTCCTTCATAAGGGACAATTATCATAATTTTCTTTTTAATTTTATTAATTAAGAAAAAGGGGTGGTCGGGGGGCCTGTGGCCTCCCTCCGTTATTTCTCAAAAGTCTAACCTAACGTTACCGACAGAACTATAGTTTTGTTTACTTAAGTTTTTTTTATAGTGGGGGGCCTCAGGCTCCCCGACCCCTCCTGAGCAGGGGGGCCAGCCCCTCTGCACCCCCCCGGCATGCAAGCAAGCATGGTGCTTGCAGCATGCAAAAAAGCACACAGCATGCTTGCTTGCTTGCTGTAAGCAAGGAAGCATGCAGCAGGCATGCAGCGTGCAAGCAAGCATGCAGCATGCATGCATACAAACATGCAGTATTAAAAAAAAACATGAATTAAACATTCATGCAAGCCCACAGCATTTATTAAAATTACAAAGTTATTTGTCACAAGTCTAACCTAACCTAACCAACGAAACTATTGTTTTGCATACTTATCATTTTCTTTAAAGCGGGTGGCTCATGTAAACATTTATGATCAAGAAATATAAGATAACAAATATTATTATGAAACCAATTTATAAATATTAGCGTTATGCATTAGAATGATTAGGAGTTTCGATCATTAGTATAATAAAATATTCGAAAAAATATTAGCATAAACAATGTGTATGATTAGTGATATTATTATGAATTCTGACGATTATGAGTTTCGATCGTTAGTATTAAATATTTTTATGAAGAGTGATCATTATGATGTAAAATGGTATGAGAAATATTTTCGGAGTTTCGATATAGTAGGACTTAAAAAGCTGTGTGAAAAAATGCGCACCCATGTTTACGCTCTCATGCAAAGTAGGTGTATACAGGGTATAAAAAGACCCGTAACGAAGACGAAAGCCATGCATTCAGTCCATGATTACATAATAATAATGTATAAATACGTTAGGCAAATACTTCCTATCATATTCCTAATCCTTAACTATGTATAGGTAACCTCTGGATATTAGGCTGTGATTTTACTACAAATCGGCTACCGGAAGTGTGATAGTGGTAGGGTTTATTAATTTAAATAAAAATCTATTTTTCAAGATTAATGTTTTATATTTTAGCGTTTATTAACGCTTAAATATA
The DNA here is from genome assembly GCA_963921215.1 of Scoparia ambigualis. Classification (NCBI taxonomy): domain Eukaryota; kingdom Metazoa; phylum Arthropoda; class Insecta; order Lepidoptera; family Crambidae; genus Scoparia; species Scoparia ambigualis. The sequence goes on along the minus strand of OY992516.1, from coordinate 5,831,285 downwards.
CTTAAGTAAAATTTTAAACACTGAAAAAAGACGACAACCTCAGGCGGGAATCGAACCACGCCCCTTGGTGGTTCGATTCCCGCCTGAGGTTGTCGTCTTTTTACAGTGTCTAAAATTTTATCTATTTTTCAAATTATAAATATTAACGAGAAACGATGAAACTGTGCTGTAGTTTGACATAATTGTAATAAAACATTTTCGGTGACCCATCTTGTGGCTGGCAATGGCAAATGACGCTTAGCATTCACAACTGTTCAACGAGCGTACGTCTTTGTACTTATCATGAACAATCTCATTTACACAATAACTACTTGGAAGTGTAAGAGATTGCGTTGTCTGACTGTGTTTCGTATCAGACTGCAATATTAAGCGATTTGAAATTCTACACTAGCGCGGTAGTATGCTAATTCTGCGCATGTGTTTACCTAATAATTTGTTTCCGCATGAATTGAACACGCTGTCGGTACAGAATACGTCATGAGTGATGGATGATTTTAAAGAAAACTTATCAAGAAATTACTATAAAATAATTACGGAAATTTTTTGTACCTCCTGTGTACGGGAAGACCGTGTTAGAGCCAGAGGTCTCGGGTTTAAATTAAATTCCCAGCGAGGGAGACATGTTTTTTACTCGGTTTGGTTGGTGGTAAGACTTGATAAGTCCGCCTGGATAACTACCCCCATCTTATCTAAATATGTCGCCATGATATCAATTTTTTGTACCTCCTGTGTACGGGAAGACCGTGTTAGAGCCAGAGGTCTCGGGTTTAAATTAAATTCCCAGCGAGGGAGACATGTTTTTTACTCGGTTTGGTTGGTGGTAAGACTTGATAAGTCCGCCTGGATAACTACCCCCATCTTATCTAAATATGTCGCCATGATATCAATGTTTGCAACTGTTTGCAAGAGATAAGATTCCCAGATTCTCAGCAGTTCTTATTAGTAGTTTATTCATCAATTTTATGTACGCCGCGCCGTGTGTTTTTTCTGTAAAATATAGGTACATTAGTTTTGTATCAACAATTCTATATATTCACCTTCCGATCCCATTTCCATAGAGAACGTCTATTGAAAGCCGCACTTGTCGTCATTGTTATTAAAGCTTTACAATTCAAGAGAGCACGAGGCACGAGTTTAGAATCAAATAGGGGTTGATCGGTCACAAGCCGTAATGACAGAGTTTCTCTCTGCCCATAAAACCCGATAAGACCGCGAAGGCCATTGACAAACACAGCAACTTCTTTTCTTAGAAAGAAATATCGTAAATGCATCGCAACTGTTTAATAACAACTAACTTCATACTAGGACAAAATGTTTACTAGAAAAAAAATACAACCAGTCTCAGGAAGCTCGAATGGGATTCGAACCCACGACCTTTGGATTGCCGGTCCGCTGCTCTAACCGTTGAGCTACTGAGACCCTAGAAGACTCGCTGAATTTTTCTTAGTAGTTTGATTTACACTGCAAGCCAGCGGTATATAGCATTGTGAATGCAAAGTTTCAATAATAAAGATAACTTCATACTATTCGCTTCGTTTTAAAATACTTATTTTTATTTCTCTATCCTGTCAACTGTGCTATAATTTTATTTATCTATCTCAGTCGATATTTGGTGAAAAGTCGACTATGGCAGAGGATTGTTTTTGCGGTCCTCATTGCCTAGTCTCTGACTAACCCTTCGGGGATAATAGGCGTGATTATATTGTGCGTATGTATGCATCGCATATCACCATATTCTTATGTTTCGTCCGTTCATCTTGTCAGTTTCGTTCGTAATTATCATTAGTCTGTAATAGTCTCATCGCATTGATTTTGAACGTTCATTTGAAAAGATTAGATTATTTGTAAAAATGCGTGGAGATGTTAAATTTTTATTTTTTTAATTATACTTTGTTTTTCAAAATGAGCTTCACACGAACTATTTATCTACGTCAATACCTAAGACGACTTCGTTAACCCTAGCGGTGCAGACTTTGTACCGAGAAAAAGCCACAAGAAGTTCACCAATAAGCTATTACTTTCTCCAGTTTCGTGTAACAAATAATAGAATAGAATAGAAAAATAGCTCATTATTGCTGTAAATAGTAGTAGTGCTGTTATTAATTCAGGACGTCTTATAGCTGTTAAGTTTTCATGTACTTACGTAGCATCGAATCACTTAATTAATACGTCACATTCGTATTAACAAGATGACAAATATTAGCGTTATCACTGCTCAGACAGGTTGTATCTCACAAGTTGCGGAGGTGAAGTTTGGTTTGACTTCGCCGGCTAATATCTAAGTTTAAACATAAATCAATATACTCCAACGTAACTTGGATTTGATTCGCCATTCGATGCTGAAACTGATATCTTGATTGAAGGGCTTTTATAACACTAGCACCAATTAAGTGATAACTATTTACATTTGTGTCATAGACAACTGTTACTATTGTCAAGACATAATCAATGTGATGGAATTTGTTTGAGAAGTTTATAGCTCTGAAAATTAGGCATTAGACATTTTTTTTATACAAGAAGCATGCAAACGATTTTTTGTTTTCCATAATTTTCTTTTGACCGAAAATACAATTGACAAAGTTTTGAAATGCCGATTATAAATTGTTTTTTTTTTATTTTTTATAAAAGAGGGAGGCAAACGAGCAGGCGGGTCACCTGATGGAGAGTAATCACCGCCGCCCATGGACACCCGTAAAACCAGAGGAATCGCAGATGCGTTGCCGGCCTTTAAGGAAGGATTAGGTTTAAAGAAGGAATAGGAATTGTGAGGGGAAGGGGGGAAAGGGCCTCCGGAACCCTCACTGGCTGGACGAAACACAACAGCACCAAGTGCCCTTATTTCACGCCGAATATTCGTGAGAGGGTTGTATTACGCCGGGCGAGCCGGCCCAATACGTGCAGCATGGCTCTACCACTCAGTTAGTGTTACTCATTTAGCACCACCCAGGGGTCACGTGTAGGGTGTTAAGGGTAAACCCACGGACGCGAGTAACTTTAACCCCCAAAATGGAACATTGGAATGAAATTACTCTTCCCATCTCTGGTGATCACGCTCGTGTAACCATTATGTATGAACGCACGCAGTATTTAGTCGCCGTGTCTTGTAGCGACTCATAAAATAATACTACTACTCCCTCTCTTCTCTTTGGTGTCGTAAAAGGCGACAAACGGACTAAAGACTGCACATACATGCAACAGCATGGAGCGGCGAACCATCTGTCACGCTAAGCACATGTGCAGGCGCTATTTGGTGAAAAGTGGACTATGGTAGATGACTGCTTTTGCTGTCCTCATTGCCTAGTCTCTGACTGGCCCTTCGGGGATAATAGTCCTGGTAATATGTATGTATGCAGTATTTAGTATAACATAGTACCTACTAAAGTGTTAATCTATTTCTGAGGCCGACTGTGCATACAAACAGCATGTAGGTACACATGTATTATTTCTTTCTCTTGTTTGCAATGACTAGTTTTTCTGACCCGACCGAGGTTTTATCTACTCTTTAGCATGCATCAAAATAGCCTTTGCGTTAGCTCGCGAGCTAATTAAAAACTAGGCTATTTATTTAAAAACGTGCTCGGTTTTAAAAAGTTCTTTTGCAATTGTGCTCCACGTCAGACTGATTTGCCGGGTAACTGCAGCTAAATGAAACATGTAGGGTAATCTCAAAGCTACCGAAACGTTAAAAAAATGTCTACCTCAGGCGGGAATCGAACCTGTATCCTCCGCAATCCGGGCGGCTCTCCGCCACTGAGGTATTGGTTAGACCGACGAAATTTTTCAACGCTTTTGACTTTATGTTTTTATAGCAACAGTGTCTTATCAAACCTCTTAGAATAAAATTTACAGTTGGATTGCGGAGGACACGGGTTCGATTCCAGCCTGAGGTAGACATTTTTATGGTTCCGTAGCCAAATGGCAAAAAACGGAACCCTTATGGATTCGTCATGTCTGTCTGTCCGTCCGTATGTCACAGCCACTTTTTTCCGAAACTATAAGAACTATACTGTTGAAACTTGGTAAGTAGATGTATTCTGTGAACCGCATTAAGATTTTCACACAAAAAAAAATTTTGGGGGTTTCCCATACTTAGAACTGAAACTCAATTTTCCCATTCGTGTGGGGTATCTATGGATAGCGGTCTTCAAAATGATTTTGTGGTTTCTAATATAATTTTTTTCTAAACTGAATAGTTTGCGCGAGAGACACTTCGACCCCCCCCCCCCCCCTTTGTAACTTCTAAAATAAGAGAATGATGAAATTAAAAAAATATGATGTACATTACCATGCAAACTTCCACCGAAAATTGGTTTGAACAAGATCTAGTAAGTAGTTTTTTTTAATACGTCATAAATTTATTAATTATAAGAAAAATAGACTATTATTAAAACATGGATCAAAGTTACAACGACCTACTATGATGTTACTTGCTGCTACGGAACTTTTAATGGGCGAGTCCGACTCGCACTTGGCCGGTTTTTTTTCTCAACGTTTCGTTGTCTTTAAGTTTATTTGAGCGTTTTTTACCGCAAATAATCAAATATTACGAATTTAGGGTAATGCCACCGGAAATCATGCACTGCCAAAGAGTACGTCTTCATCATCATCATCATCAGCCTATGAACATCTCAATGCTAGGTACAATCCGTCCCACATGGACACCAGCACTTGGGGAGATTGGCCCATAACCCAAAACACTGGCCCAATAGTGTTACCGACTGCCATTTTACGACAAATAAAATAAAACCTTAACCTTTACTTTGGTACAATTTTCAATTTCAATTCCAATTTAATTTATTTTCTCATCACAAGGTATACGTTGTACAGAGAGAATGGCACATTATCAATAATATTGAACCCTTAAGTACCCTTTGTGAGAGACTGGTCCTTGTGATAGGTTTGAAAAAACCCGTATATCACAAGTCACCAGTGCCTTATTCACACTATGCTCGTATTCTAAAATCAAACTCAAAATCAAATCAATGCTTGAATACAGTTAGAAAGGGATAACCATATATGCGATGAATAGCACCATCCCTTTCTAATACTCAAGCAGAGATTTGAGACTGAGTTTGGTTATAGACGAGCCTAAATGAAATTGGGAAATGTAATAGTATTTTGGCTTTACCCTTATCGGAGGAAGTCAAAGCACTAACTAAAATAGTTAAAATAGGTATAACTGTAGAATTGTTTATGATTATTTATCGGTTTCTTCGAGGGTGACATAGTATCTGTGACTAAACTCTCCTTGATAAATAAAGGTAAAAAAAAACTCTTACGACAACAAAAGGGCACAACGGCTTTACGTGAATTTCGATGAACGGAGCAGCTCGATATGTTTTTTTTAAAATTTGGTTACCCATCCAGTTAACCGGCATTTCGAAAGTTGCTTAACAGGCAAGATCGCAAACAGCACGCCCTGGCCCATACGCAATCGAGCTCCTCAATGGTAAAGAATAAGTATTTCTACGTCTCATTAACAGAATAACCGTGTCGCGTCGCGGTGAAAGAATACTACCACCCCCTCTCTTCCCTTGGGTGTCGTAAAAGGCGACTAACGGACTAAACACTGCACATACATCCAACAGCATAGAGCGGCGATGGGCTCACCAGTCTCACCACCTGTCACGCGGAGCACATGTGGGAAAAAGGTTAACCTTTGACTTTACTTCAGACTTTAGGCAACGAGAACGGCAGAAGCAGTCCACTGCCATAGTCCAAGTTTCACCAGTTCAAAAACTGCACATGTGCTCAGCCTGAAAGGTGGTGAGCCCATCGCCGCTCTATGCTGTTTGCGCCTATCGGACTAAAGACAAAACAGTATTTAGAATGATAGGCGACAAAAGATTAAACAGTCTTTTGTCGCCTTTTAAGACACCCGTGGGACAGTCTTTTGTCGCCATTTAAGACACCCGTTGTGTAGTATTCGACTATACAAACATACATATATATACTCGTATAATCACGACTATTATCCCCGAAGTGTTAGTCAGAGACTAGGCAATGATGACAGCAAAAGCAGTGCTCTACCATAGTCTACTTTTCACCAAATAGAGATCCCATCGCTGCTTTATGCTGTTGGATGTGTGTGAAATATTTAGTCCGTTAGTCGCCTTTTACGACAACCATGGGAAGAGAGGGGGTGGTAGTATTCTTTCACCGCTACGCGACGTGGTTATGTATATGATGTACTAGCGGCCGCTCGCGGTTTCACCCGCGTGGTTCCCGTTCCCGTGGGAATATCGAGATAAAAAGTATTCTATGTGTTAATTCAAGTTATAAACTATCTGTATGCCAAATTTCATCCAAATCCATTCAGTAGTTTTTACGTGAAAGAGTAACAAACATCCATCCATACTTACTAACTTTCGCGTTCATAATATTAGTAGGATGGTACATATGATAAAATGCTGAATAGTCTGTAGATATTGTGCTTTAGCCACCGTCGAAATGGCCATTTAACCCTTCCCCCGTACTATGTCATCGCGCGGGCGGTGAGTGCATATTTTTAACGTTAGTCGTTAACTCCCGTGCATGTGACTGGTACCGGCCATAACTTACGGTTATCTGTATGTACGTTGGCGCAACTCAAAAGTCTCGTCGACCGAATTGTGGCAGGTGTACCTAGTGTACGTTATTGTGAAAAGGACCATGGGGGATTTTGTATGAACCCCGTCCCCACGCTCAACAGTCATGGGATACGTGTCAATTTGATCATTGGCACCCAAAGAAGCCTAAAGTACCTGTGTTAGTTGCAAAGAGTATTGGATTTATTTATAATAACAAATTTTTTTTTATTGTTTTCTTGCTTTAGTTAGAGTTGCTCGAGTGTGTCATGCTCTCTCAAAGTGTCTCTGCGGTGGTGGCATGAGCGTCGGGTCGTTACGTTCCCTAAAACATGGTAGAGCGAAGCGATGGCTAATTCACATGTCATACTCGTGAACGGGTGTCGCCTGTGGAGGCTGGTCTGCCCTAACAATCTTATTTTGTTGGAAAATAAAATAAAATATTCAAAAATAATATATTGTTTATAACCTAAATATCACGTATTTGAAGAATGTCGCCATAGTCAAAAAATATCTATCCTACTAGACCCTTCAAATTATACTATTTTCAAATCTGTTGGATGGTGATGGTGATGGAAGAAACGTCCCCCTTTCTTCCCATGGTCCTTTGATGTCTAAGCCAAAAAATCTTACCTATACTCCAGCCTAATTCGATGACGAATATTTGTAAACAGATTACTGTCATTTGTTTGTGCAAATATCTAGTTTCACTCGGATTTTTACTTTTTCTTGAGAGAGATTCACAAGAAAAGAGCTAACTGTTGTGTCTTTCTTCCAAAAAATAGTAATTATCCGAGTGAAACCAGATATTTGCACAAAGAAATGAGAGTAATCTGTTTACAAACATTCGTCATCGAATTTGGCTGGAGTATACCTTCAATCGTTTTGTAAATTTTTTTTGCTGCATTATTTGCAAAGAAAAATTGTTAGTCGGGACCCATTCTAGAAATGGAGGCTTAGTGAATTGAGAGCACATACCTGAAGGTATTACATTGCAGATTACTCCAATCTACTGACTGGACGGCTGACTTTCTAGAACGGGCTACGACTGCTTCAATTTGTCATTGCAACTTTTGCAATTCTTATGTTAATTGCAATCGGGTATGAAGACTTTCCTGTTTTAGGGTTTTTTCATTTCCAAATTACACAGAAACGCAGTCGGGTTTTTTATTTTATTTATTTTTAGTTTTATTGTTGAATGAGTTTGTATAGTAACCTAACATAACACAATTCTTTGAAGCTAAAATCCATCGAGCCGTTTAGGCTGCAGAGAGTGCAAAACATTTGAATTTGGCCAAAAAATCAGCCATTTTGTTTGTGTCACTCTCACAGTAAATACGAATCTAACGACACCTCTCAAGCTAAAATCTATCGAGCCATTCAGGTCGCAGAGCGTGCCAAACAATTATACAAACTTACAAACATACTCTCGAAAAACATTACCCTCCTTCTGGCGCAGTCGGGTAAAACTAAGAAATCAGATACAAATCGTGGTTCCGTATTCCGTTAGAAACATCACCGAAACGCCTACTAACTAATAGGGGTCGTTCGTAACGGGACCATTGAATAATTACTTAATTAATTTCGCCCGATAACCTGAGATGGGCCATTTGTATGGTATAAGGACAAACTAGATACTTATGGGAATTCCGCTGGACGAGAACGATTCATAAACTTATCATTATAATAGGACACAATCCATAGGCACAATAGACACATCCAGACTCATAAAAGTCAGGGCTTAGAACCAGAAAAAAACTTACTAATTACTTTCTACGGGCACCATAAAATACTATTTTTTTTTCTTTTGAAAGTGATATAGTTTTGTTGTGTGTTTGTGAAGAAGTCGAGACAGAAAGAGGGAGAGTCATCGCGTTCTATAATAAGAAAAGGGACACGAGATAGGCCGCTCACAAAATACACACAGCAATATGAAATTCTCGTTTGAAATTGTATTCAGAAAAGTTTACTCTTAGCAAAGAAAGACTGCTTCCGCTCAAAGGTTCGGAAGAGGTCATATGAAATAGTTTTTTTATATGTAAATATATCTTGCCTATTCAACCTTAACAATGTCCTACTTCTAAGGTCCGAAACGATATGGTATAAATCGTATTATGGGAACGAAGGAACAGTTTAGCTAGGAGTGGGGTTTTTGTATAATTAAAAGTGGTAAGTGACTATTTAAGGTAGATATACTAGGGACCCTTGTATACCCTAGTCTAGAGTATAAGAGAGAGAGAGAGAGAGAGAAACATTTATTGACACACAAAACAATACGATTACAACATATTAATCCTACTAAAATTATAAACAAAAAAGTTTGTAAGTATGGATGGATGTTCGTTTCTCTTTCACGTAAAAACAACTGAATGGATTTTGATGAAATTTGGCATACAGATAATTTATAACCTGGATTAACACATAGGATACTTTTTATTTTAATGTTCCCACGAGAACGGGAACCACGCGGGTGAAACCGCGAGCGGCCGCTATTGTATAATAAAAAACAATGGTCAATCAGGACCCCGCTTCAGCTTGTAAGTATAAGAGTATTACTTAGCTCGTCATCAGCCTATAAACGTCCCACTGCTGGGCACAGGCCTCCCACATGCAAAACAGCAGGTGGGGAGTTTGGGCCATAACCTACCAAGCTGGCCCAATGCGGGTTGGTGGGTTATATAATTTAGGTAAGTCTCAAACTACCTTTTTAACCGCAACTGTGGTATAGTAGGTAGACAACCGACATCAGACCCAGAGGTCCCAGGTTCGGTTCCAGCGGTACATGTTGGTACCTACGTGTAGATAGAGATAGGGTAGCTCGTTTTTTAGTACTGGAGCATTCTAGCAGCCAATGCAGGTTGGTTGCTTTCCCGAACCTGGGCGAAGCTCTAAGCACTTTATTTTAACTTTGGCCCCCAGGAACAGATAGTAAAACGATGGTGTACAAAGCTATTCTGAAACCGATATGGACGTACGGAATCCAACATTTGAGCAACAACAGTAACATAAAAATTCTAGAAAGATTCCAGAGCAAAACACGAAGAGCAATCTTCAACATCCCCCCGTGTAAGTCAAAGTCAAAATATATTTATTCAATAAACTCAATTAATAAGTAAGTGCTTTGAATCGTCCAAATCTTTTTAACCTACCACCCATTCAGGACGTCATTTTTTAACTGTGGTAAAGAACGGGCGCAAGAAACCACAGCGCAAAGAAGCAACGACATTTACAAATAAAAAAGAATATGTCGTTACCAGGTCATAAAAACAAAATATGAAATAAAAAAAATAATAATTAAGCAATACAAAACTACAATACAATGTAAGTATCAATTAATTATAGACAATTAGAAATAGCTGTTGGAGTAATTGGAGCATTTCAGATCCAAGCTGTTTTGTCTTCTGTGTAATCTGACACTTTTTTATAAAGCTTTTCTTTGATTTTGATTTAAAATTTATTAAGATCTAATTTCTGAATATCATTTGGTACTTTGTCGTAAAATCTTACACACAGACCCTTAAAAGAATTATTTATTTTATGGAGTCTATTATTTATTTAAAGGAGTATAAGGTACTGCTTATTTGTTCTTACTTCTAGTTTTTACATTGTGAATATCACTGTTTTTTGAAAACATTTCAATATTTTTATGAACATAAATAAAATTTTCATAAATGTATTGTGATGCAACTGTTATTATATTTATTTTCTTAAATATCTCTCTGTGAGAGTCACCAGCCTTTAGGTTAATTTTAGCCAAATTGCTCGAATAGCCCTCTTCTGCAGCACAAAGATAGTTTGAATGTCGGCAGCATTTCCCCACAGTAAAATGCCGTACGACATTACACTATGAAAGTAACTGAAATAAACTAATCTAAATGTTGTTAGTATTATGTGGAATGAAACGCAACCATTTCGTTACCTTTATAGGCCGTGTGTGGCGCTACTGTCGCCTCCTAATGTCACGTTTTTTTGCCGCGTCATTAGTCCTTGTACGAGTGAACTTGTCGATAGAATATAACGTTTGAATAATTAAACTGCCTAATTATTTTACCACAACCACGTATTTTTCCTTTATGGCAGCAGAGCGTGGTTCCGTTGTGGTACAGTTGGAAAACAGTGAGAAGCAAAGCCGTACTCAGTCAGTGAAATTGTCGTTGCGATTTTGGATCTGAGGTTAGTGGACGACGCTTACTCTTTTCGTCAAGATATTCGAAGACATCAAGGAAAATGGGTTCAAATATGTTCAATTTAGAAAAGTTGACGGGCAGAGAAAACTTTTCTACGTGGAAATTTAGTATGAAAACGTACTTAGAACATGAAGATTTGTGGTGTTGTATAGAGTACCCTGAGGGCAAACCAGTGGATCTTAGTAAGGATGTCAAGGCGAAGTCAAAGCTTATTTTGCTATTGGACCCGCAAAATTACGTCCACGTTCAGGAATGTAAGACAGCAAAAGAAGTGTGGGACAGTTTACAGAAAGCCTTTGATGACAATGGTTTGACAAGAAGAGTGGGATTGCTCAAAGATTTAATCAACACAACATTGGAATCGAGTAACAGCATTGAAGACTACGTCAGTAAGATAATGAACACTGCCCACAAACTCCGGAATATAGGTTTTAAAGTCGATGATGAGTGGCTTGGAACTTTGATGCTCGCAGGCTTGCCAGATGAATACAAACCTATGATAATGGCGCTGGAGAGTTCTGGCATGCAAATCAATGCTGATTCCATTAAATCTAAGCTTATACAAGAAGTCAGTACATCAAAGTCCAGTGCTTTTTATACAAACTATAAAAAACATAATACTAATATTCAGCCGGTGAAACCAAAAGGTCCAAGGTGTTACAAATGCAATAAAAAGGGCCATTTTGCAAAATACTGTAAGCAGCCGAAGAAACAATCAGAAAACAAAGGTGAAAGTTCTAGTTTTGTAGCAGCCTTTTCGGCAATTGTAAAAGAGAACAAAAATGATCGATGGTTTGTAGACTCCGGTGCATCCATGCACATGACAAGCAGAGATGATTGGCTGTATAATGTCACAGAGCCAACGGTGAAGAGTATTACAGTGGCTAATAGAGAACCATTACCTGTGAAAGGAGTCGGTTGTGTGGATATTCAAGTAAATGAAGCAAAAATACAGGTCAGAAATGTTTTATTAGTGCCCGGATTAGCTGCAAATCTACTTTCAGTTAGCACTATTGTGAGAAATGGCCACAAAGTCACATTTGATGAGAAAGGGTGTCAGGTCCGAAATGGAAGTGGTGAGGTTATGTGTACTGCAACACTGAACAACAATTTATACATTATGGACTCTAGTAAGGAAGTTGCTCACTATACTTCAAGTTCTATGAGTAGTAACAGCAGCCCCTACCTGTGGCATTTGCGGATGGGCCATTTGAACATTTCAGATGTAAAAAAGTTGCCAGTTTGTACTGACGGTGTGACGCTGACTCAGGATACAAGAAATGTCACCTGCACTTACTGTATGGAAGGAAGGCAAGTCAGGCTACCATTTAACAATATTGGTTCAAGAGCTACTAGACCACTTGAATTAATACATTCAGACTTGTGCGGTCCCATGGAAAACTCATCATTTGGAGGTATGCGATACTTCATTACCTTCATAGACGACTTCACTAGAATGGTTTATGTATATTTTCTTAAAGACAAGTTGAATGTTTTAAATGTTTTTAAAGATTTCAAACTAAAAGTAGAGAATGAATTAAATCGGAAAATTTTAAAATTTCGAACAGATAATGGCAAAGAATACTGCAACTATAATTTTGCAAAGTTTTTATCCAACCATGGTATAATTCATCAGACCTCTACTCCGTACACTCCTCAGCATAACGGCCTAGCCGAGAGGGTGAATAGAACTTTAGTTGAACGTGCACGATGCATGATATTTTATGCTAATCTGGAAAAAAAAATATTGGGCTGAAGCATTAGCTACTGCTGCATATGTTGTGAACAGATCCCCGACAAAGTCATTAGAAGGTAAAACTCCATATGAGCTGTGGAAAGGTAAAAAGCCAAATCTGTCACATATGAGAATATTTGGCACTGAAGCTATGGTCCATATACCTAAAGAGAGACGGCAAAAATGGGATAAAAAATCAGTAAAAATGTTATTTGTTGGTTATTGTGAAACATCAAAGGGATATCGTTTGATGGACCCTAAAACACATAAAGTGATCAAAAGTAGAGATGTCGCTTTTATGGAAGCAAAATATGAGAATGGCACAGTATCTTTACCATATGATGTCCATGTTTCAGTTAAAGACAACCAGTTATCTACTGCAAGTTCTGACCCAAAAAGAATGGAAATGTCCAAGAGTACAGTATGTGTCATACAGAAACCAGATATATGCACTCAGGAGCCGTCCACTTCAGTACCTTTTCAAATAATGTCAAATAAAGACTCTGATGCACAAAGAGGTAATAGTGAAGACTCAAGTGAGTATGACACTGACACTGGAGAAATGGATGACAGTTATCATCCACCTTACCCCATAAGACAGGACTACAGCAGTAATGTAACATTGAGGTCTCGCAGTAAACAAAATGATACACAGAATGATAGCAAGGTTTATTGTGTCTATTCACAGATTCAACTGATCCACAGACTGTAGACGAAGCACTGACCTCACCGCAAGCTACAGAGTGGAAAAAAGCCATGGATGAGGAGTACAATGCCCTGATGAAAAATAACACTTGGTCATTGACTGAACTTCCCCCAGGTAAAAGAGCATTACCATGCAAATGGGTATTCAAAACAAAAACTGATCAAAATGGAAACATTCTCCGGTACAAAGCAAGGCTTGTTATAAAAGGATATGCACAAAGAAGAGGCATAGACTACGAAGAAATATATTCACCAGTTGTCAGGTATACAACTATACGATACCTATTTGCTTTGGCAGCTAAGTATGGATTGCAAATAGACCAGATGGATGCTGTATCAGCTTTTCTCCAAGGAGAAATCGATAAAAATATTTACATGCAGCAGCCTGAAGAGTATAAACAAGGATCACAAGTATGTATGTTACATAAATCTATATATGGTCTCAAACAGGCTAGTAGGCTGTGGAATTTGAAATTAAATTGTGTTTTACATGAGCTGGGAATGCAACAGTCAAAAACAGATCCTTGTGTATATTATAATATGGAAAGAAATACATTTATAGCTATCTGGGTAGATGATATAATTTTAATTACTGCAAAAAACTGTACCAAAACTTTATTGAAAGAAAAATTAAAAGAAAAGTTAGAAATGAAAGATATGGGGCCAGCAAGCCAATGTGTGGGTTTACATATTACGAGAGAAGGTGACGATGTGATGATTGATCAACAAAAATATATAGAAGAAATTTTGTCAAAATTCAGAATGTCAGAATGTAAGCCTGTGAAGACACCAATTGAAGTTGGTGTAAAATTCAGTGAAAAGTCAGAGGAGAACTCATTATCTTGTCCGTATCAACAAGCCATTGGGTCATTGCTCTATGTGGCCCAGGGTACACGTCCAGATATAGCCTTCGCAGTAAATATACTAAGTAGATACAACAACAATCCAACTACTTTACATTGGACTGCAGTTAAAAGAATATTTAGATATTTACAGGGCACAAAGGATTTGAAATTAACATACACCAAAGATGGCATTGAGAAGATCACAGGATATTGTGATGCTGATTGGGCGAGCGATGTGCGCGATCGCAAATCGTGCACTGGTTACATCTTTATGTTACAGGGTGGTGCTATATCCTGGCGGTCACAGAAGCAGCAGACTGTCGCGCTATCAACAGCCGAGGCCGAGTACATGTCGATGTCGTCAGCAGCGCAAGAGGCTTTGTGGCTCCAACAACTGCATGCTGAACTTGGTCAACAGCAGACGGACCCACTCATCATCTACAGTGACAACCAGAGTGCCATAAGATTGTCTAACAATGATTGTTATTTGCCTAGATCAAAACATATTGATATACGCTATCATTTTCTTAAAGATCATGTCCGTAATTTAAAGATAAAATTTTGTTATGTTAAAGGTGAAGAAATGATAGCTGATAATTTGACTAAGGGTACTACTGCAGATAAGCACCTATATTGTACAAATAAAATGGGGTTACGTTTCAGGGGAGGATGTTAGTATTATGTGGAATGAAACGCAACCATTTCGTTACCTTTATAGGCCGTGTGTGGCGCTACTGTCGCCTCCTAATGTCACGTTTTTTTGCCGCGTCATTAGTCCTTGTACGAGTGAACTTGTCGATAGAATATAACGTTTGAATAATTAAACTGCCTAATTATTTTACCACAACCACGTATTTTTCCTTTAAATGTATCAACGTCAGTTAACTGACGGATCTTCATTTCTGCATGCCGCAGAACTAAGTCTATTCGATAATTTAGCTATAATATGTGGGCCCCACTGAAGCTTTGCATCTAACGTGACACCTAGAAACACAGTGGTATCCACAGGATTCACATTCTTATCTTTAATTTGTACACTAGTTGTTACTTGCTTAATATTAGGCAATACAAATCTTAACATTTGGTTTTTCCCTCGTTGTATCTCGTATGCTCGTTGTATAAGCAACGAGTAAATACCAAGACTTAAGATTAAAACAGTAAAGCAGGAAGTCATCTTATACAGCAAAAGCTATCAGAAAAGACTATCTTGACACACCAACGTACTTGAATCCTCACTGAGCGGAAATGGCAGCCAGCGGCATATAAGATTAAAGAGACATGACATGCTCAGTCTCACGATCAGATTCTCCAACATCGAATGAGAGCAATCAGTTACATAAATACCGGGTCCTATCTAAGCATTAGTCACTCCTGATATTTAATTATCAGTCAGATGAGCAGCTTATTGTTCCTGGAACCAATTGCTGTAGCGCAGTTAAAAAAAAATAAAAAAAACTTGGGCCCCCATCCGGTGACGTGGCATCGCAAAAGTTACTTAACAATCAATATCGCAGCTCTAATTTGCAACCGATACGCCGCCAAGCTCATTCAAGCTATAATGAAAAGTCTGTGAAACAGTTAACAGCTGAAATGGCCGGAGGCTAAGCTATCTATTATAGTTGCAGCTTTTAAGTTTCCCACCGGCATGGCACTTTAGCATGGCATTTAATTAACTAAGCTATGTTGAAAATAGAACTAAACCCCTGATAATACGAAGTCCTTTACCATAGTCTACTTTTCACCAAGTCGCGACGACACATGTGCTCAGCGTGACAGGCGGTGAGCACATCGCTGCTCTATGCTGTAGGATGTATGAGCAGTCTTTAGTCCGTTAGTCGCCTTTTACGACACCCAAGGAAAGAAAGTCGCCTTTCACCGCTACGCGACACGGTTTTATACGAGTTTAAATTGTATATGAAACTCAGACTTGCACTCAATTATTACAAATCGCAGAATAAAACGAAACTTGGTTGGGAACTTTCGTCTCGCTTTATTTAATAAAGGTAGAAGACTGCGTTTCTTTTAAACAGATTAAAAGTTTAGTCTGACATTTGTCTGAGGTACCAATGCTTTGCTAGATACCAATTGCTGTTTTACAAATGATTTTGGTTACATAAATAATTATTAACTACGTGTTAAGTAGTTACATTTGATAAGCTAGACATTTGTTATCTAAAACGATACTAATGCAACACGAACAACATTTTAAATACGTTCTTGTTATGCGGTGCGGTAGGTTCTGTCAGTGAAATATGCAAAAACTAAAATTATTCATGTTATTGGAATAATCAAGCATCCTACGGAATGTTCTACCTTCTTATGATTAGTTCTCTCGACTTGCCGAACTATGTCGGCGTACCAGAACTATTTCAGTGGCACCACCGTGCCTTAAAACTTCCATGACTTTGTTCACCCATCCATAATGTTAATATGTCATAATGTCAAAAACATACTTACTTGGTATTACATGGATCTCACTACTTTTTACGGTAGAAGAACTGAGTTGCGAGACTTGGCTTTTTTACAAGTATGTTTTTGATGGCATCTCATTTTTTTTTGGAGATAGTCCTACTTTTTTTTCTTTCCGGTACCTTCTACTTCTTGAATACCAACAGCGGATATTCTCTTATATTACAATATACATTACAGGTACACGATTCATTCACTGCAAATGTAATACTTTATATTTATCTGAGATTACAAAGTTATTTATGCAGTTGGTGTATCTAGAAAACTGGACCGATATTGCATTTTTTTTTAGTTTTTCCTTGATTTATACACTAAACACTAATTGTATTCTAAATTTGAAGCTTCTGTCTGCTAGAAGTGCCTTAGAGTTTTGATGATCGGTCAGTCAGTGAGTGATATAATTAAGAAATTTGGACTAGTTACATTGGCGAACAGTATTCCAGACACAATAAAAGTTTTATTGTTATAACTGCTATAGCAGCCTAGTGTCCGCCAAAGTGTTAAACTACTGGTTTAAATTGAATAAAATTTTAAATATACCGTGTTTATACAATGCCGTGTTTATACAATACTGAAAATCCAGGCTTCTAGTTTTATCCACAACGAAGTTATAGGGTCGAAAATGGCCTGAACTGCTTCGAGAAAACGGTACGATGGTACGGCCGTGCCGTTTTTTTTGCTCGACTTGGCGGTGGCACTGCCGTGCCCCCAGATGCTTATATATATATATATATATATATATAATCACGACTATTATTCCCGAAAGATTTGACAGAGACTAAGCAAAATGGACAGCAAAAGCAGTCCTAACCATATTATGATGATGAGAGTGTCGGATGTCGTGAAAGGCGAATGACGCACTAAAGACTGCACATACATCCAACAAAATAGAGCGGCGGCGGTAGGCTCACCACCTATCACGCTGAGCACATGTGCAGGCTGTTATTTGGTGAAACATGAACTGTGGCAGTGGACTTCTTTTGCGGTCTTCATAGGGAATGTAGTCTGTGCCTAACCCTTTTGCGATGATCCACGTGAACGTATGTATTTACTATAGCGGACTCCGTCGCTTTACCAGTCTAAAGGTCAAAATCCCTTGCACAATGCGTCGTCTATTTGGTACCGGCACGTACCCGGGCGGGCGATGCGCTTCATACGAAAATTTCTGCAAACTGGTAAAGCGACGGTGACCCCGATAGTACGTAGGTATACATTCACGGTAGTGTCTAACGAAGCCAAGCATTAAAAAAAATGTATCTACAAATAATAATTTTATTGTATAGTGTACGTCATAGCCGAGGCTTTGAAAGGTTGAATCGATACCGGGGGAACAAATCGCGAACGGGCTACGGCTCACGGGGTGAGCCAGTCCAACTTTTCAAATTTGCCTCGGGTGCCACGGCTCGCGAGCAGGAAGTCCGAGCGTGGCAGCTCGCGAGACGTGCTCGGCCGATCTGGACGCGGCTATTTACGTACAATATTTTCTAAGGCTGTTGTTAAATCATCTACTGTGGCGTAATTTGATTTAAAATATTTCATTTCTCTCAACCCCATGGGAAATAGTCGAGTGGCGTGATATAAGGCGATCTCGCGGGCTATTTGATGGGGCCCGCGACCATTTTGAACATTTACTTAAAAATTATTAATTACATATCTAATTTTGGGTTTTCTTTTAATTATTTAAAGAAAATTCCATTACAAATGTGTTCCTTGCGACTTATTATTCACACCATCAACAGTAACAACGAATACACTTACAGAATTTTATAACATTATTTTCAGAGATATTGGCCGAATGTATATATGTATGAAAGTAACAAAAAAAAATGTATGCCATTTTCATTCAATCTAAAATCGACGCCATTGTTCCTAAGAACAGATTTCCGTATCTCTTATAGTTTTTGATTTCTCCATACTGACCCATTTGAATTGATCACCCTGTAGAAAACACTACTAATAAAGGGGTTTCTGTATAACAGAGTCTACCAGAAACCTTGTAGATACCTGTCTTTACAACAGCAAAATAAAATGTTACAACTAAAGTGGCTGCCTTGTTGGCGTTAGAAAGCAACAAAGTCACTTTGTATCATCTAACATCGTGCGAAATCCAATTTGAGTGTAAAAATGAACTAGTAAAATAATAAAGGCGTCGGTACGAGGTGGCGGACTCATATTATGTATTATTCACATAGGTAGGTAGGCTTCGCGGGTGTACTCACGTTCGTGTCACAGTTTTAGGAAATAATATTTGTTTTTTTTTATATACTTTGTTGAAGATACAGTTAATGTTTTTAATTGTATTGGAGTTCACACATTAATATACATCATTATATTTAATAGCCAATTAGGCCGCAAAACGCTTCCACTGGCACATTCAACGATTAACCAAATTACAACTTTGTGTTTAGCGTGACAGGTGGTGATCCCGTCATCGCTCTATGCCGTTGAATGTACGGTGCAGTCTTTAGTCCGTTGTTCGCCTTTAACAACAACCAGTGGAAGTGATGGGTTGAAAATAATATTTTATTCAGCCGCAACACTCACACAGCTTCTTTATAAACATTATCTTAGGTACGGATCGGTGATGTTCTCGATAAAGGTCAGGTCAAGAGTACTCTAAACCGAACAACATGTATAAGTAAACGTGTCGCGCAGCGGTGAAAGAATACTACCACCCCGTCTCTTCCATTGGCTATTGTTAAAGGCGACTAACGGTACCACTAACGGACTAAAGACTGCTCATATATTTATCCCTATCTACTCACCCCTATAGAAAGGGTATCGAAGCTGGAACTACGGGTTCGGCTGTGTTGCTGGGGTAATACGGGGTTCCGGTTCCATGCCACCCGCTAGTTGTGCCTTTACCGGCGCCTCCGGCGGGATTCCGGACGTGGGTTGGACTCGTAGTGGCTTGTGGTGAGCTGTAGAGCTTGGGAATGTTCGTTTGTACTGGCATTGTGTGCCAGGGCTTCCAAACTCGGGCACAGCGAGCGGGGCTTAGTAGCGGTCTCTGTGGGGCCAGAAGCGAAAAGTTCTGCGAAAAACGTGAGTTTCCCTTTAAGTCGGCAGCTTTGTTCGGTGGTTTTCATTGGACATTGCTGTCGGCATCTCCGGTATTAGTCTGGAGAACTAGTAGAGGCGGCCCCCTAGATACCGCAGCAACCGGTCCAGCCAGCCGCGTAGGACGTAGGAACTGGCTAGGCTTCCGGATGGGTTCCGAGAAGTGAGTGTGTTTACTGCTCCGTGACCAAGGTAGACACTTGGGAGTTGACTTTAGAGTTGACGACCCGAGCAGAGGCAACTGCGAGTTGTGCCTTTCGTGCAACGAGAAGTGAGCGAGCTTGACAGCTACGGTTACCTATCTGGACAAAGGCAGTGAATTACACGTGTTCACGGGGAGACTCTTCCGAGACGCTAGTCTTATGAGTACCGAATGAAGAGCGCGCTTCGGCGGGCACTGATTCGGCGCAAGACCTAACGAAGATGGTCTCCTGCGCGAGTTGGTTTAATGGCGCAGGGACGTTTGGCACTTCTTGCATAACCTAACGGTTGGTCTCGAGGTGCCAGTACAAATAAAATTAGCGATGTACGGAGAGGGGATGCTCATACATCCAACAGCATAGAGCGGCGATGGGCCTACCACCTGTCACGATCAGCACATGTATAGTCGCTATTTTGTGAAAAATGGACTATGATAGAGGATTGCTTTTGCTGTCCTCATTGCCTAGCCTCTGACTAACCTTTTGGGGATAGTGGTCGTGATTATATGTTATGTATAAATGAATAACGATAAGAGAGTAAGTGAAGCAAAGGATGTGTGTCAGAATCGTAGCAAATGGAAGGGTTTCGTCTCTGCCGCCCCCTCCGGGAACGGGCACAATATACAGGGTTGATTTTGGATCACCCGCCGATTTTTTTCGCGTGATCCTATAACAGCAGTACAACCAAATAATCAAATAAAAAACATATATAAGGCGACTGCTAGAAACCGCAAGAAACTCCAACTGCTGGTTAGGTCAAGTGTTTTAAACATGACAAGAATGACAAGAGTCATTGCAGACTAACGCAGGTACTTATCGCCCAGCTGACGCGGACGGGTCAATAGACGGGTGGGTCAATGGCCGGCCGCTGCCCGCGCCCGCTAAATAATCGTTTTTTAAATTGTTTTTCATTTTATTTTTCTTATGTTATTGGCGGGGGGTCCAAAGTTAACCTTTTAAGTATGTATACATAATAGCTGGTGCGGTGACACGGACGCGGTAAAATGCGGTCGGGTTCACTGCATTGCGCTAGGCGCTACGTCGCGTTTCACTCCAGACGGGCCGAGTTAAACTGCACTAATCTATGAGACCGGCGAATGAGGCGAGGACGTACAACTTACAAATTAAACGAGGTACTGTACAAAAGTAGCCTATATAATGTCCCACTGCTAGGCAAAGGCCTCAAACATACATACATATAATCACGACTATTATCCCCAAAGGGTTAGTCAGAGACCACAAAAGCAGTCATCTGCCATAGTCCACTTTTCACCAAATAGCGACTGCGCATGTGCTCAGCATGTCAGATGGTGAGCCCATCGCCGCCTATGCATTTGGATGTTTGTGCAGTCTTTAGTCCGTTAGTCGCCTTTTACGATACCCAAGGGCAGAGAGGGGGTGTTAGTATTCTTTCACCGCCACACGACACGGTTAAAACATTGAAATGTGTTTACCCATCCATCCAAATAAATTTAGACGATTCAAAATGCTTATTTTAAGTTTATTGAATAAAGAAATTTCAAGTTTAAGTTTGAAATAAAGTCTTTGCTACAATTTATAGATAGTTATTGGCTTTGTCACCACTTATGCCAAATGCGTGTTGGTAATGGTAGAGACGGCACCGCGAAGCAATTTGCTGCGCACTGATTTGCACCCGCAATGCATTGAGGTAAATAAACAAGAGAAGACGTCCCATACAATAAATGTGCACAGCTAGATGTCAGCGGGCATCTAGTGCGTGGTGCGTTGCGGCTTAGTTGTCATCTTCTGCACAAAACTACCGAAACATGGCCGCCGCTTCATGTCTCGGCGATTTGATAAAATAATTAGTGAAATGCATGTTATATCGATATTTTAGTACGTATTTCCAGGTGAAAAGTGATTTCTTTGGTTTTATTTGTATTTCCTGATTTGTTTAAACAGTACCTTAGCACACATAAAGGCATATTTTAATAAAATAGAACACAGAATGCACACGTATTGTTCCGTCTAGCGCCTGCCACAGACTAATATAATCGGAGCGAGCTGGCTCTAACGCGTGTTACAAACAATATGGTTGAGACGTCTTCTCTAGTACGTAGTACATTATAACTTAATGCCGCAATGTCTATAATCGTTTGGATCACGCGCAAACACTGAGGCGTTTGCAGCCCATGGGCTGCAGCTCAGTGCGCAAAAACTTGCTTCGCGGTGTCGCCTCTTAGTCTATAATACCTCAATGTCATAAGCCCTCTAACAATCCAAATCACATTTTTCCTAAAACTTTACAACGCCTTTTCTGCGGAGGGGTACCTAGACACTTTCCATTTTCTATTATTCTGACATAATGACATACGCGGCATTATGACATATATTATGACATATGTACACACAGTATATATACAAGCTAAGGCAGTAAAGAAGCTACGTACAAACGTTCGAAACGACGCACGCCCACAGACGCACGTATATAGCAACGCCCCTGCGGACATCGCAGTGCTGTCAGCCGCGAGTACCGCGTCGAGACGTACTAGTTGTATTGTACCACCGGATGATTTTGTTCATATTGTCGAGAAAATGGACGAAAGTTTTCGCTGTTGTTTTCAAAGAGAACACATTAATTGTAAATTAGCTGTATTCATTTACAAAGAAGTAGACAAATTTAATTTTCTATTCTCTCTAAAAGCTATTCATTAGAATGAGAACTTTTACACTATATTTAAAAAAAAGTTTTTCAAACATGTCGTAGCAGCAAAAAAAAGAGGACAACCCTAACGCTCAATTGACAAGTAGGTATGTAACTCAAAAAAAAGCCTTACTTTCGGTACTGCTTTTGTTTATATACTTACTGTGTCATTGTTGTTGAGTAGGTATATGCTGTAAGATGATGACTCAATCATTACTTAATAAAAGAATACTACTAACCCATCTGATTAGGTGTCGTAAAAGGCGACTAACGGACTAAATACTGCATATATATAACAGCATAAAGCGTGCATTCCATGCACATTTTCTAAAGCCCATCACTAACTAAAACAATGCAAAGTCAAAGTCAAATTATTTATTCAATATAAACCTTTATAGGCACTTAATGACGTCAAAACGAATAAATAAACAGTTAACAAGTTCTAATTAAGACTTAACAACTAATCTAACTAATTAATCTACTCTACCTACCTAACTAATCTACCACCAGTTCAGTTTTTGGGAGAACCTTCGACTAACAAGAAGCAGGCAAGATACCCAGGAGGCCTTTCTTTTTTCTCCCTCTAATTGACAAAAGTTACTTAGAGTGTAATAGATCTACGATAATTAAGTATAATTTGCAATGCAAATAGTATGTGCTCTTGTTGCAATTCTTGTACGAGACACCCAGAGATGCTGTGATAAATAAGTAAAAGATTAGATTGATTTAAACTATTTGTTATAACATGAATAATTGATAAACGTACAATGATACTACTATGCTAAGTGATTGATATATGAGCGCGCGTCCGCCGCGATGTGTGTTGTGAGTAGTTGTGACGTGAACTAAGTATAGTCTGTTCAATATAGCTTGATTCCTGTGACAGGTGTCAAATGGTCATGCCTAGGGTTGAAACATTACAGACATGTTATCAATTGAATATCATTATCTGTCGTTAATCATTTTTTGCTTCAAATTATCATTTTGGATGCTATTTAGATCACTTAATTTTTAGAAATACATAATTAATACGTAAATAAAAATACGTAAATAGATTTTGAATGTTTTAATAATGAACAAATTCTTAACATGCATCATGTAGTAATGTTAGCATTGTATTTGCTGTAAAAGGCGGCTAGATGTTATATCGAGCCGCTTGACTTGAACAATATACATGTATTACATCATTCATTACCTGCAACTGTTGGTCAACTCTACACAAAGAAAATTCTTTGAAGTTATAAATAATAATAATAAATTCCACAACTGTCACACCAATCATTCAGCACCAAACTAGCATAGCCCGAACTATGGTGAATGAATGATGGATAAACTTAAATAAATACTAATAAACATCCATGATTCGGTCACAAATGCTCGTGCTCACCACACAAACATTTACCCCTACCGGGATTTAAACCCAGGACCGTTGGTTGCGCAGTCAGGGCCGCTGACCACTCGACCACTCGGCCGTCCAAGCGTTGAGTTGTAAAGAAAATGGAAGAAATTTTGTACGAGTACAAACCTTTGACTTGAGCCCAAATCAGTTTTTGCACGACTAAGGCACTTGTATCAAAACAAGATGGCTCCCACCCACCCCCACCCAACCCGTCACAGATGCAGTAGAGCGAAGTTCATTTCCAATTAAATAAAACAAAGTGAACATCGAAATGTGACCGAATTTATCGATTTAAATTGATCCTAATTATGTATTTGTTCCTATCTAATGTGCCAATTCAATAACTGTCTATTTTAAAGCAAACCGAGACACGATCTCCAATACAAACTTCACATTTTTACTACCAAGAGCTGCTCAGTACAAAATTTTGTAATGCGTTATCTAGAATATTTTATTCCGTAATAAAACATTGTAGGAGTATTTCACTAATAACTTTGGCTTGTTTATAGTGGCCGGGGCACAATCGATTTTACATTTTATTCTGCAGGCGGTACAGTCTGTTTCTCTAGCAGCACACAGCAAATCCGTGAGACGGAACGTCCAAAGCCAAGAAGATAAACAGAGCCGTGCCGACAAATCTTGTTGTTTCATAAATTTTCAATTTCATACCGCACCTACTTGCTTTCGGAAATCGGTGTGGCGCAAGCGACGAGATGCGTAATTGGAATATTACGTAAACACTATTTAAGCATTACAAAACAATGTTTAACTAAATACTTAAATTGTGTTTTTAAGCAAGGCTCTATGTGTTTTAACTTATAACTACTACTTGTGGTAGCTAATCAATGGCTTTCAGACAAATTATATTTGATGTTAGTTGTATGTTTATAAGAGTTCATCCCGATCAAAATGAGTCGACGTGCTACTAACCAATTAGACTTTTTTCATTAATTTAATTATAAGAAGAACTACTTAGAAACCATAATTTACTTGTTAACCCCTTTTGCATACATTCAAGACAAATAATTTTAGTAATGTAATAATAATAATAATAGTCGTTTCGGCACACGGTCTTATAGCTAAGAGCCTCGATCAACACCTAGAGAGGCTCTCGTTGAAAGGTTGGGTCAAGGGTCAGATGAAAAAGGCAGTACTCCTTGACGGCACGTATTGTCAGGAGGTTCCTCACTCTGCAGCCCTAACCACCGATAGCTTGGGTCTATATATTGGGTCTCATATTTTATATTGTAAATATGTTTTTATATAAAATATTGTAAAAAAAAATTTCTTAAGATATATGTTAAATAAAGAGTATAATAATAATAATATATTTATTGCATTAAAATAGGTACAGTACAGGTTTGGAAATACATAATTTAAAAATGTGCATAGGTAGATTGAGTCAATGGGCTTATCAGAGGCCCCAAAGCTAGGCAGTGCCTGGATTTTGGGAAGCCAATTTACAATTTGTTTGGTCTTGCGGGTTACCTATCATAAATTCGAAATTTTCTTGTACGAATTTTATTTGGCCGAAAACGTTTATCAATTTTTTGTTTTCCATAATTTTCTTTTGACCGAAAATACAATTGACAAAGTTTTGAAATGCCGATTATAAATTGTTTTTTTTTTATTTTTTATAAAAGAGGGAGGCAAACGAGCAGGCGGGTCACCTGATGGAAAGTAATCACCGCCGCCCATGGACACCCGCAAAACCAGAGGAATCGCAGATGCGTTGCCGGCCTTTAAGGGAGGAATAGGTTTAAGGAAGGAATAGGAGTTGGGAGGGGGGGAGGGTGGGAAGGGGCCTCCGGAACCCTCACTGGTCGGACGAAACACAACAGCACCAAGTGCCGTTATTTCACGCCGAATATTCGTGAGAGGGTGGTATTACGCCGGGCGAGCCGGCCCAATGCGTGCTGCAACTGCAGCGTGGCTCTACCACTCAGTCAGTGTTACTCATTTAGCACCACCCAGGGATCACGTGTAGGGTCTCAAGGGTAAACCTACGGACGCGAGCAACTTTAACCCCCAAAATTTATTATTTGTTATTTTTTTCAAAATCTAAAAGTTATAAAATCCCACTCAACCTTTCGCCGAAGCTATTAATGCTAGATGATTCATTTTCCAGAAACACGTTTCCAATATTATAAAAATACAACATTTCAAATAATTGAAATCCATAATATCATCGAACAACTTGTAATCGTAGTAACGTTTAAGCATGCAAACAAGCATGTGGCATGCAAGCAAACATGCAGCATACAAGCAAGCATGCAGCATGCAAGCAAGTACGCAGCATGTAAGCAAGCAAGCATAGAGCATGCAAGCAAGCTACAGCATGCAAGCAAGCATGCAGCGTGCAAGCAAGCATGCACCGAGCAACCAAGCATGCAGCATGCAAGCAAGCATGCAGCATGCATGGTTTCTGTCACGGCTCCGGCGCTGCGAGGCTCCGGCGGTCCCACGCGAGCTTAACGTCGCAGATGGGTTTCGCTCACCACCGCAGCTTCGGTTTGCTGGTCCCATCTGCTCCTTAGCTCGCGGGCCGCCTCGCCCCTCCGCGCCTACGCGGGCTTAAATTATACTCTAGCGTAGGGCAGACAAGACTACGTGGAGACGGTTTTGCCGCTATTCGTTTCTGTCACTGACTTTTGTTGCACAACCATACCCAAAACACAAAGTACTTACTAACTTTTTAAAACATTTTAGTTTATTTACCTAACAATAAAATATATAAAAACAAAAAAACGATAATCTTGGTATGATATTGTTAATTAGAAAAAGTAACTTTGAATTTTAATACTTCTAGATATGAAAGTTATTGTAAGCAAAACATCTTCCAAATAAAAAAAAGTAGTTTTGATAATCGGCTAATAGTTTTTCTGGAAAATGAAACGTATGTATGATAAGTTTATAGATTAACAAAATTATGTAATAGCAACAATCTGGTATTTAAAACTTCGTCATACCGTTTTCGAACAATTGAAATTCGTACAGGAAAGTTTCGAATTTATGATAGGTTACCGGTCTTGCGACCTGAATTATCTACACCTACTGAGAGAAACATCGTACATGGTATATCGAAGACTAAAAAAAGCTAAACTAAAGAAAAACAAAGCAAGATTTGAATTTTAAAATGTCGACATTAATGTCTCGTGGAGCACGGAGGAGCTCAAGATATTATAGATATTATAATTTGATAACCCGTCCGGTGATCTGTTATGCCAGCTAAACCAACTATAAAATAATTATTTTTAATAATCATTTTCAACCATCATTCCATGACATTTTTTACAAAAAAATATTTTATCGCTGGTGTAAAGACCCACCCAATCTTGAATTTAATTCAAGATTGCTGTCATCCAATAAACCATCTGGAATCGCTACGCTCATGACTTGCACCAGTCACCTTTAACCTCCAGATATAAAATACACACGGCCACGGGTTGTAACGGAACCTGGAGTTTCCCAAACGCCACCAGACCTGATATTAAGGCATAAATTCCAAAAGGAGATATATTACAAATCGGCTTTTGTGACTTGTGTCAAGTTTATTGAGTGGGAGGTCATAAGCTGCTTAAGGAAAATAACGAAGTTACAACGCCTCCTGGTATATTACAATCTGCTTAAGTGTTGTTGTTACACACCTTTTGTTGGCGCGACGTTCTTTCGTGTTTTGTTTATACGGTTCGGTTACTCGCCTGTGTTTTGTTTTCGCAATTCCTAAAATAATTTTTAAGTATGCCCATACTTACATAATGCTTACAATACACCTGTATTATTTTTGTAAAGATAGACGGTTATTGAATTTATTACTGTATCAGGTCAAAATGTGTTCAGTTTAAGCCATAAATATTAACTAAGCTCTTTTGAATGTTACTAAGCCAATGATTAAAAGTCCATCAAGGCAGGATTACTCCGACCAGATTGGAGACGTTCTTCTCTTAGAGCAATATTACTTTAATCTTACTATGCAAAATTGAAGATGAACATGAAGAAATTTTTGAGAGTAAATGAAGCAAAAGAAGTGTGTAAGGACCATATGGAAAATGGAAAGCTTAGATCTCTGCATAGATCTCCGAGAAACTGATGTATGTATGTTATGTTGAAATTATGATATTCCTTATGATTCAGTATCTGTGAAAAATGTTTTAATACTGCACAATAATTTCTCCGCAACTCCGCAGCATTTTTAAGAACCGATGGCCGTTGGGGCAGAACGGTTCTTGAGTGGCGACCGCGCACCGGAAGACGCAGTGTGGGCAGGCTTCCACCAAGGTGGTCCGACGATCTGGTGAAGGTCGCGGGTAGCCGCTGGATGCAAGCAGCACAAGACCGGTCGTGGTGGAGATCCTTGGGGGAGGCCTTTGTCCAGCAGTGGACGTCTTCTGGCTGATGATGATGACTGCACAATAAAGTCTCAGTGACTGACTAGCAAAGCTCACGGCTGGCGTTTCGGAATCTTGACTTCAGTTCCCAGTTTTGGCAAAGAGTGTTACGAAAATGCCTTGTCTTCTCTTTGTCGTCCTTTTGCTACGTAAAATCTTTAGTTCAAATTTTTTTATGAAAGACGTGGATTCGATTCACATGTTAGATAGTTGTTTTTATTACTTTTAAAATATTTGAGCGTTACTAACGCAAAAAAAAATCAAAAGCACCGAAGTATATTTGTCTTAGAACACATCTCCAAAACCCATAGGTTTATTGGCCCAATACTCGACCCGCAACAGATCACCGCTCCCCGTAACGATCTCATTCGAGTCACGCAGCGCAAGTCCGATCTTCCATTATCGAGAACTCCTGGGAAATCGGTGGCATACGTATAAACAACTCAATTGAGTATTGTTTAGGTCAGGTCCGCACGTGAGAATGTACAGCATTTCTTGGGGTTGTAATTTTCGATATACGTTGGTATTACGTATCGGAATCGTGTGTTTCCCTCCGCTACCTTCGAATTTCGGGGATATAATGATGTTGTGTTTTGTCTTGTGGTTATTGTGTTTCTGTTACCAATGATTTGTTCGGGAATTGGGGCTTTCTTGTTAAGTGTGATTGCAGACAATTTTTATTTAACTTTCAGCATAATAAATCTTAAAAAGTAAGTCATGCAAAACATCAGCTGTTACTGATCTGTTGTATTTTTAAATCGAATAGTATTTTCAGTTCCGTATAGAACAGCAGTTTTTTTTTAGTCGAGTGGGGAGATAATTACTAGGTACTCAAATGCGCGAGCCACTACGAAATTTCAAAAAATGTTATGTGTAGGTACTAAAAATATTTTTAAAACATATGTAGGTGTTATATATGCTATAACCTACAATAAATATAATGAAGCTCTTGTGAAAGTTACTACGCCAGCGAGTCATTAGTCTACAACAGAAAATCTTATTCTGAGAAAAACCGACTAGAAACTCAGAAAGATTTATTTTTTCCAAAATGCTGCTTTGAATTGGCTAATAAAGATGTTTTCTAGAGATAAGCTCGCCTGGGTGTTCTATATGTACATAATAGGATTAGCATTATTTTCTTCCATTTTTTGCAGCATCAGATGAATTAGAAATTGGTATGTGGACACAAGTAGAGACATTTAAAATCAAAATATTTTTAATTAAGGAGACTAATACGTTAAGTCACCTTGATTAAAAATATTTTGATTTTGAATGGGTCATAATTTTAATTTTAAGTACTACCAAAGAACGTCTTTTTGGCTATGAAGAAGAAAGGACGACAGAATCTCCGCAGCATTTTTAAGAAGGTAACGGCAATTTACAAAAACAAAAATAAAACTTATTAAAACCAAATCAAAAATTGACACGCGAACACTATGCCAATGTTGCCGTCAAAAAATCACTAACCCACCAGCGGCGGCGGCATCAAAAAAAAACCTGTTACAGATTAAACAATGGTGTTGCCAGAGTTCTGGTGTAGGCTTAACGAGATTATACCAGCTGAAAACCGGCAAAAGAACGAGTATTCCCCTGTCGGCGTCGCTCTAATTAAATGGCAAAAATCGGCTCCCGGCTTGACCCAGTTGTGGGAACAATCGACTCTAGCCAGACGAGTTTAATTGGGTCCAAGTTGTGAGAAGTAGCGACTATCAACGATAGTAAAAAAAACTGAGCTGTGTGTTAGCGGCTCATTTATAGAATACTACCAACCCATCTCTTTCCTTGGGGGTCGTAAAAGGCGACTAACGGACTAAGGAATGCACATGAGCCACCTATCACGCTGAATACATGTGCGAATAAATGGATGGATTTATGTATGAACTTAGTAACAACAGTCAACCCGCGGTCCCGGCTGGTGCAACTCGGTCGAAAACAAACATGGAAGATTGGGCCTAATGCGGGTTGATGGGTTTTAACGGCTGCCATCTTGCGACAGCAATCGGGACCAATAGCTTTACGTACGATATTCGTGGCCTTCCTAAGCACGGATACATTAATTGATGGGTATTACCATAATCGCCACGCTTGCCAATTGAGGGTTCACAAACACAAACAACGGTAATGCATCGAAAAATCAGAAAAAAATTAATTACTTTGATTAGGATACAATTATCCATTTCAAATTGCATCACAACTTATGCATTAGACCATCAAAGATTTTATCAAAAAAAAATTGCGTTGGTAGGCAATTTAAAACTCTTATGTAATTAAGTGAACTGTCATATTTCTATAAATCTGTATGTAATATTCATCGAGGAGCTCTATGGCCCAGCGGCTAGCGCGTTCGGCTTGCGATTTTGCTCGCTAAGCCACTTTCGCAATGTCGAGTCGCTGGATGGGTGACCAAATTAAAAACATCTCTAGCTCCTTCGTGCTTCGGAAGGCACGTTAAGCCATTGGTCCCGGTTGTTGTCGTAAGATGACAGTCGTTAACCCACCAACCCGCATTGAGCCAGCGTGGTGGGTTATGGCCCAATATCCCCACGTGATATTGTACACGTGGGAGGCCTGTGCCCAGTGGTGGGACGTTAATAGGCTGATGATGATGTATGTGATATCGTTTTCCAATAATTTACATTAAAATATACTTTGGAAATATAAGGGGACCTACCTTGATCTTTTATACAGGTACAAAGGTTTTTGATGAAATACTCAGATGAGAATCAGACGGCGACACGTGTCTGAGGTCCCAAGTTCATTACTTACCGGGTTTATTAATAACTCTTATGGGTTAGTTTAGAAATAACTGCTTTTCTAAATTGTCTAAGTGTTTTCTATGTATAATAATTAAGTAGGTATGTTTATTCGTTATCTGAAACCGTTAAGCATTTCTTAATGTAAACTAAATAATTTGTTAGTTCTCCTGTATGATAAGTGGGGACTTAAGTCAATGACTTTCGAAATTGCGTGCGATTGATTTGATTTTCGCCTCAGATAAGGCAAGTCGTTTTTCAAAGGCTATTTTTAGTTACAATGTTGATATAGCACTGTGAATGCGAATTAACAATTTAAAAATGTTGCGGTAGATTTCAATTTCGATTACATTTTCAAATTTTAGATAAAAGACTTCTTAGAATTGGATTGAATGGAATTCATTTATTTTTCACTGATGCAGCAAGCAACACAATTATTATAACAACGGAAAACGATAAACGAAAACTAAAATTTATACAATATGAAATACAAAATAAAAAGCTTTGACATAAAAATGTTTTGTGAACTCAAAGAGTACAATTACTTTTAATATGGTATTACCTTTTTTGTGGAATACGACTTTAATACATTATCCAGCTGTCTACTACATGAACATACATGATCGCATAATATATAATATAATCACCACAATTATCCCCAAAGGTTTAGTCAGAGACTAGGCAAATAGCGACTGCACATGTGTTCAGCGTAACAGGTGGTGAGCCCATCGCCGCTCTATGCTTATGGAACTATGTGCAGTCTTTAGTCCGTTTGTCGCCATTTACGACACCCTGGGCAAGAGATTGGGTGGTAGTATTCTTTCACCGCTACGCGGCACGATTATCAGAATACATGAGAATAATTCATAAAAATTATATTAAACAAAAGTTAAATACATCTACATCATGTAGAGAGGGTGAATGAAAAAAAACTTACGACAAAAAAGTGCTTAAGGCGTGAGTATATGGGACAGTTAGACGGGAAAGACCGAAAACCCGTCAAGATCGGAGATGTTCACGAGAACAATTAATGTTTAATATAATTTTTATGAATTATTCTCATGTATTCTGATAACCGTGTCGCATAGCGGTGAAAGAATACGACCACTTACTTTTATTTGAGTAATTTTGGGTACTCTTGTAGAGTACCCAAAACAAGTGTGTTACGATAGCAAGTAAAAAGTTGTGTTTTCTTCGGAACCACTCCGGAAAACAGGCGTGACGTATGTATGTATGCCATCTCTTTGGTTGTCGTAAAAGGAGACTAACGGACTAAAGACTACACATACATCCAACAGCAAAGAGCGGCGATGGGCTAACCACCTGTCACGCTGAGCACATGACTGTGCAGTTGATATTTGGTGAAACGTGAACTATGGCAGAGGACTGATTTTGCGGTCCTCCTTCACTCTTAGCTCAGAGGATCATAGTTGTCAGTGTATGTACGTTTAATATTATTCTGGCGTTCTCCTGCGGCTTTGTTCGTGTTAAATTCGGCGTATCACAGAAGTCTTTATCGCATGCCCTGGGGATGGAAGTAGCCGTGCCGTAAGATACTTTCCTCACTGCGGCCTTCCAACTATCTCTGCGAAAAAATCATGATTCGCTGTGTTGCTCCGTTTTGATGTGAAGGAAAGGCACACAAACATAAAATATTTATCGTTTAGTTGGAAAAAAAATAGATTTTTAAGACAAACAAATACTTATCGTTTTTATAGACAAAAAATTTAATTTTTCAATTCAGGTACACCAACTTTTCTGTTGTGGTCTGTCTGGTGCAGGTTCAATCCTGCTCGTGTCTTGAAGCTTTTTAACTCTTTCCGAATAATTTTTGTTTGCAACAAAATTTGCATCTGGCAACTATCCTGGCCAGCATATTAGCCAATTTGTTATCCAAAGAGGAGGTGCCCACAGTTCAAGGACATCTGTTATTTATAATTTTATTAAGCTTTTACAGTTATTTTCCAAAAGCTTAGTCATGGTTGAGCCATAACCTAGCATATGAAGGATTGGTGGTTTTAACAACTACAATCTCATTTCATGGAGAGGCAGAGGCAGAGGCTTAGAATATTTTAATTCAGTCACCTATCGGTTGCCCAGACGATGTACGAAAGTTGCTTAATAAACTCAATTCTACCCAATGCCTAGTCGTATCAAAGTAGCTAGTTAAGACATTAAAACAGAAACAAGAACATTCTCCTCAGAACAAGTTATCACTATGTTTTAATTGCGAACTCGAGCTGCACTTAAATCCCCAGGCATTTAGGGAAAGCATGAACTCTTAATTACATTAATCTATATAACTTAATTCCTCTGCTGCTTCTAGCTGAGACGAGAAAAAAACACCGTCTAAAAAATTCAACCTAAGTAAGAGAAGGAGGGATGTAAATAAAATTTCAGTTCGAACAAAGTTTGAAGTTTTGAGGCGACTTTTGAAGTTCTCTTTTAAGATAAGTCGGCCGTTAATAATTTTCCGGGCAAGTAACGTTTAAGCGGTTTATAAGTTTATGAGGTAATTGGGCAGGAAACCGCGTGCTGGTTCTTAAAAGGCGTTTGAGTTATGTCGGATGGCAAAGTAGAATTTGGATTAACATAGTACCTAAATCCTTGTGTTTTAAAGTTTAACCCCGTGAGGATCGTAAAACCAGACACAATTGAAATTCTATTGCTTCGCGACCGCCGGCGGTCGAATGATCCTTGACCTATTAACTCGCGTATTATTTGACTACATTACATAGTATTTTTGAGTTTCCTGACGTTTCATTCCTAGGATGATACGCGAGGCTATTG
This sequence comes from Scoparia ambigualis, assembly GCA_963921215.1. Classification (NCBI taxonomy): domain Eukaryota; kingdom Metazoa; phylum Arthropoda; class Insecta; order Lepidoptera; family Crambidae; genus Scoparia; species Scoparia ambigualis. The sequence goes on along the minus strand of OY992516.1, from coordinate 5,797,523 downwards.
AAATTAAATAACATCGAAATTTTAATAGAGAGGATGGTTGGTATTTACCACCTGCCAGGGACCCCACCATACAGGTCATCAAATCCCAGCCCCAACAGCAACACATTGCCAAACCTAAAAATATTGTTAGCTTGTATTGTGTAAACCTTAACACACCCGGTTAAATATAAAAATGATCGACGGTAGGCAAATAATTTGTAACTATGAGACGACCAACACCTCAGTCTCCCTGTGACCACGGACCCTGTAAAGGTTCCGAACTGTAAGGAAACTAAAAAACTATGTAATGTTGTCAAATTAAACGTGAGGTAATCCGTAAAAAATGTTTCATTTCAATAGTAAACCCTATTCATATTCGTGATCATCAGCTCATAAACGTCCTTAGCTGAGCACAGACTTTCCCACATGAGGAGATTTTTGACCATAACTCATCACTCAGGCCCAATACAGGTTTAAAGACTGTCATATTATAACAATAACCACCTTACCATTAAATCTTAGAGCAATCCTTAATCTTACTATGCAAATTTCCATACTACTTTTGCAAAGTAAGATTAAAGTAATATTGCTCTAAGAGATAATATTAGGGCCCCAGGTCATTTACGAGCTCAAGATCTTAATTTTTTTAATCTTCATTTTTGACTACTTATGGTTATATGTCTTGTGCTTTCACTGTGTCTAGTAGAAAGTTTAAAGTTGAATACAGCAATGTGAAATACTGCTGAAATTTGTGGTATTCTGATCTCAAGGGTTATGGGCAAAATTCTACCACCAGGTACAAAACGTACGAAATGTCTTTTAAATATATGCTAAGTAAGTACAGCTAGTAAGTAGGCTGTAATAATGTTATTTTTTGTATAAAGGAACGTTGCTGCTAAAACTTTGCATTTCCATAGTGAAAACACTATATTTACTAAAACTACTTACTACAAGTTTTAAACAGCGCTAGTGGCGTTGTAATGGCAATTTGAATCCAACAGCAAATAAAATTAAACTCGAATGCGTCAACGGAAAGCAAAGCAAAGTAAATTATCCTTTCGAAACACGGAAGAGCATGACATAATAAAATTTGGTCACTAGAACCGCTGCTTAACATTTACAATCGTAATTTAATCTCGACTGGGTCAGCGAAAAATTGATTCTTTCAAAGCACCCTGTTATAGTTAAATTCGGTCTCCAATCCGACGTCCAGCAAGACAATAGGTTGCTTAACATTTGCTATCGCAACACGCCACCACCGAGCTCCTTGTCGCGTCAATTAAAAACTATTGTGTGCCTCCAAAACTTCAGAATCTGTTTAACAGGTATTTTCAATACAACTCCGTGAGGCATTGTTCTACCCTCCATTCTTTCGCTGAATAATTATAACAAATGATTCCAGTTCGCCATTAACGCTTTCGACGTTGAAAATAAAAAGCAACTTGTGCCGTAATTCATTTCTTATTGTTGGCAACACTGGACGTTTTAAGCGTACACTGAAAAAGTGTTGCAAGAATAACACTTTTTTTTAGTTCTTTTTGTTTTTATGGCTTGGTGCGATTTGCACATTTGGCCAATGTCAATGTTAGGGAAATGTTGTAAATTATCTGTTTTGTATATACTTAATAATTAGTGATGATTGAAATGTAAAAATAAGAAATTATTTTTCCCCAAATCCCCAAGTTTCATGGACTCTACTCAGATCTCACGTGACCTTCTCGGAGTAAATTTAAAAAGTGACGTTGCACTGTCTTGTTTCAATATCTAACAAATGGCTCATTAAAAAAAATAACATCAAACATTATTTTTGTTTGTTGAGTTTGTGAGGATGTGTAGGTAAAGGAGTAGGTAGATACTATTGTAGAATTTTGGATTCCAAGTAAAATGTTTTTGTTAAAGTGACAAACATAGTGATGGTCGTTGCTAGACACGCAGACTGGAAGCTTGCTCTTCTAGTTTGTGTGGCTAGCATGCAAACGGAACGCAACAAAGTAACCCGGGTGGGAATGAAACCAGTGTCACTAAACAAGAAAAGCAGTTATATAATGTTATGTTATAGCTAAGTGTAATCGCTTCTGCATTTTTTTCCTGGTTTTTGCAACTCTGAAAGTTGTTTCGTTTTACTCGTAAATCCCCTTTTTATGAATTTATTATTTTGAACTGTTAATTTGACTCCCAATTTTTGGAACTACATATCGAAGTATATTCAGAGATTAGAAAAATTAGCAATAACAATAAACTTCAGGTAGTAGTATAGAAATAGCTAATGTATCTACTGTCTTATAGCTGAGGAAAGGCCTCTATCACTGAAATCAAGGTACAGTCGCTACAATTGATGGATTAAACATGAACACCGCTTGTCAAATGTTAACACATTTAAGACGACCATTGAATCCTGGAATTTCGGGCCACTTGGTCACCGAGGCGTCCATAGTAATGAGGCTTTTTTATTATTATTCTAAACCGGTAAATTAGAGTTAACACCACAGAACAGAAGGGTCTTCTGTTACGTGGTAAGCATCCTAGCCATTCCTAGCCCGCCTGATGGCAAGCGACCACCGCAGTCCATGAACGACCATGATCAACGTCCTGGTGTCTTGCCGTACCATACATTTCGGCTTCAATGCCTCTAAATTTCAAAATTTCACAATAAACTAATAAACAAAAGTATACGAGGCTTTCTTGCTGACTCCACTTAGGGGGGATATTAAGTGGCCCTAATTGGTCAAGTCTATGTAAGTATACGAGACAGAGACAATTGTAGCGTAGTTTGTGAAGTTGGTACGGAACGCTAGACTGTTAGAAATAGAAAACCAATAACGGGCTGGATGAGTGTGCGGCCACGAAGGCAGCGTGATAACAAGAGGCTTTAAATATTATTTTCTTAATAAAAAGTTACAATAATATCGTTTTATTTTGCCGCGTTTCTTCGTCCGCGTGAAGACACAGTACCGCGTGATGAATTTTTGTAAACTTTATTCATACAGACCTTGTCCTGACAATTAGAAACACAAAAAAAAAGAAATAACCAAATAAATGCAGCCGTTTTGAAGTGATGCGCGAAAGGATTTTTATTTTTATAGATTTATGACATTGTTTTTGACAGTGTATCGTATTGTTTGATGCATAGCCTGCTAATCAGGTAACTAATTCGCATTTGGGCATAACCTGGCACCCTCAGGATGTTACTCGGCCATGTACCCCTCAGTCTTGGAATTGAAATGTCAAAAATAATGACAGCAGGTGTGCTATATTTTTTTTTTAAATTGCGGATGACGTCACAATTCCCGCGTTTTGCAAAAAAAAATATTACTCTAAAATCAAACCATATTTTGTCGTTCTGTAAACAACAATATACTAACTAATATATATATTCGCTATCTATCAAGTATCAAAATAAAGTGATGATTGCAACAGTTTATTTGTCTTATAGCATTTCTCTAAAAATCACTCGGAAATCGCTAACATGCTAACGGACTTTACACGATTTATCTAGTAGTAATAACAATGTATTTCTTACAACTTATTATCTAAATACGATCATTATAGTCTCAATAATCATTTTCTAATAAGAAACAGTACTTACATTAGATAAATCCAATCAAAACAGCACACAAAATACAGTGACTAATTCAATCCGACATAGAAATTGGCGCAACTGTCAACGTCGAAAATGACAGAATCGAGCACAGACTATGCGATATCTTGCGATCACGATGCATAAAATGTACCACAGAACCGAAATAATCGACCTTGTTCATACTAAAGTAGTCTGAAAATCTATGAAAACACGGTACAAAGTCAAGTGGGAGAGAGCGGTCTCATGCGACCGCTTGGGGTTTGACGGAAAGGCGCGCAATGTCAGTGCGGTCTCATGCGACCGCTTGGGGTTCTAGAGGTTAAAGGTAAACATAGAGAAACATTTATTGACTATAAGTACAAATTAGGTGCTGGCAGCCGAGTAAAGGCATCAGGTATTGCCGTCGCCGTTGATGTAGGAAGGTCTGAGCTCAACAGTAAAACGGCTAATGATTATGTTATTCGATTATTTGAATTAGAAGGATAAAATAATGGTGAACTGTTTTATTATTTCATGGCCCGATATTCTATTAAAGGGGTAAATATAATATGATATGTTAGCTGATACAACGTTCACAGAGCGCTTTGCCAGGTCATTATTATTGGAAATGATTTTACTACCTCATTGGTACTCGATAGTTTTGTATTTTTTTGTGTTATAAATATGTCGTTGTAAATATTTGATCTGATGTTTAGCGGAAGCGAGGTCCAGGTATTAAAAAAGTTAGTGAAGCAGAATTGTGCTGTACTAGCTGTCTTTACTTCGATGATATCCAAGTAGTCTCTTCACACTTCGTTCTTTTTTGGACTGCAGGAAAAAAACAGGACATACCTAATTATCATACTCATAAAAAAATTCTAAATTAAAAAAAATCAGAATCTAGGCCCTGGTGATGAACGACAAGGTGTTACGTCAGCCGAAAAGCCTTGAAAGGACGACCGTACGACCGACGACGTTTACAAACGATATTAATAACTACATAAGTTCCAAAGACCGCGCCCCATAAGAATGTAAACCGAGAATACGAATAATATTGGTTAACATTTGTATACAAAACACACCCCTGCAATGGTTCATGGTCGTTCATGTTGTTAAAATAGTAACCTTTGTCTAGCACAGGGACGATTACTGTTAAATAATAAAAAATGGTGTCAAAATAATTTCTGACAATTAATGCTCTTACATTCGGCACAAGAGTCCACGCTTGTATCAATTCAGAATAGTTAACTCCAGTCATTGCTTGCGTTGTCCTAAAGCATCCTAGCGGCACGTAGATAACTCCCCCCGTAAGTTCTACCTAACCTTTTCCGGGCGCAGTGGTATGCTTAGTAGTAAGACACAATGCGTGAGCTCCACCAAAGCCATAGGAAATTTACGATCGAAATTGTTAGGAGCTTGATTAGTTAAGTAATAGCCAATTTGTAGACTCATTTGTAACCAGCAAGAGCCAGCCGGGGGCCGTAGTCTCTCTGCACGGAACAGTTATGTTATCGGCCCATTTCGTTGTCGCCCAGTAACTTACAACAACCTTTAGCAAGTGAGATGGCTGGCTGTTGGTAGTGAGCTAAGGCTACAATTCGGACAACTCTGTCCCTTTACTCTTCAGTCGTTGTTGAATATAAGAGTGGAAGCTGTTATTTATGTCTTTTTTATGAAGGAATAATATATCCATATATTTTTTGACTCATAAAAGGGAGGTACAATTAGTTATCATATGTCTATGTTGACTGTGACTCTCATATGCATAAGGCAAGCCTTATATCTGTGCGTACAAATGAAATGTCAACAACATGGTAGCGACGGCATACGTCCCGCACTGTGATTATTTTGTGTCAACCTCGGTATTACTACGGTTGTCAAACGTTTTGAGCAATCATGTATTGTGTTATCGTCTGCTTAGATATTCATGAGCGAATTCCTCTTGAGCACACAGACATGTATTTCTTCCTATTTTGTAATTGAAAAACAAAAGCCGTTTGATTTACAAGATGTTGGCTGCTAACTCAAATTTGCTGGGTTCGGAACAGAATTGTGCTAGAAAATAATGTTGTATTTCTTTTAACTGAGGATTTAAACACATATTAAAAACAAAATGTTAGTCTCTTTCCGCCTGAGTTAAATAATTTTGTTTTATTCGGCTCTGTTGATGGAAGGGCCTCTGCTAGATAATGATGAAATGGGTTTTTGTGTTCCGAATTTTTTAATGTAAAAAGCCAGTCCTTCATTAGGTGATGATTCCGGTTAAAGTACGCTTACACCTTCGGCCTTGTCATCACTTTCCATCAGGCCACATCCTTCCTATCTATTGTGGAATAAGAAGAAATAAAAATTCCGCACAATATTCAATTCCAATTCCTATGTAAAATAGACCTGAATATTTCACAACAGTGCCTTAAATATCGTCAATAAGGGCTTTATTCAAATCACCGGGTTATTCACGTATTTTTTATATCCAACCGTTCCCCCATCGTGTGCGTATTGTGATCCCGGATCTTCATGTCATTGACAGCCTTCAGCGGCGACGGGTAATTGAAAATGAACCATACGAACTGTGCCGTGATACAGTTCAGTAGATCTGCGCTGATATATTTTTGTTTGTTTTGTTCCGTGCACTTATAACTTTTCGACGAGCTAAGTAATTTTTTGTAAAAGTCTTTCGGAGTTAAATGTGTATTGTATGAAATTCAACGTCGAGACGTAGAATTGATCAAAGTTTCAGACCCAGTTCCGTGTTTAATTTTCTTCTCTGCAGTTTTTAGCAGATAGTAACCATGTCGCGTAGCGGTGAAAGAATACTACCACCCCCTCTCTTCCCTTGGCTGTCGTAAAAGGCGACTAACGGACTAAAGACTGCACATACATCCAACAGCATAGAGCGTCGATGGGCTCACTACCTGTCACGCGGAGCACATGTGCAGACGCTATTTGGTGAAAGGTGGACTATAGTAGAGTACCGCTTTTGCTGTCCTCATTGCCTAATCTCTGACTAACCCTTCGGGGATAATAGTCGTGATTCTGTGTGTAGAAATTTTCATCTGGATGGCTGACCGCCGACCAGATGGGTCAGAGACATAAAGCTGATCGCTGGAAAAATCTAGATCCGTTCGGCGCAAAACCGAAGGAAATGTTTGGGGCTCAGTTGAGGCCTATGCCCCGAAGTAGCTGGACACGGGCTGAAGCTGATGATGATGATGATGAATGCATCATGTATCAGATTACACTTACTAGTTTACACAACGCTACACTTCGTGATGAAACGCTTTATATGGAACTAGGTACTAACATTTATTTTTCATATTACGACGGTTCCGAAGAATAACGTTAAATCTACAGTACAGTTGTATCGCAGATAGGACGTTATTCTTCGGGACTGTCGCTTAATGCACACTGCAAAGTTTTCACAATTTTTTGGAAATAATAAAATTTAAAATAAACGCGACTAGCTACGAATGAATTGTTTCATTAATAAAAAAAAATATTCTAAACACCTTTTAATAAGAATGATTCTGCTAACCAAGAGAATTCGGGTCATCGTGACACAACAGCGACTCATAATAACGCCATCACGCCAGATGGCGCAGCCCACAGATCTCATTTCGTTTTCCGGTTAAATATTTATTATCTACTGTCACGTCGGTCTCCCGTGACGCCTGCTCTGTGATCCGGGGATATGTCTGTCATTGTCATTTGAGGCACGGTTATTGAATATAATCTGTAGTGGAGCTTTGTGAATACCTACAGATCTGTGTATAAAAAAGAGGGGAAGGCAAAATATTGCACAGTGTTATTTGTCGGTATTTAGGTAGACCACATGGTTGTTGACATAAATAAAATACTGGAAGAACCCGAGACTTCAACCGGGTCAAAAATTAATAGTCGAAACCACAAGTTTTTTTTAAATATTTAAATTTTTAATAACATCGCGCTCCACCACTCCACTAGAAATGAATTGATATTCTTAAGAGGGTTTACGCATTTCGATTTTCCATACAAAATTCCAAGTCGTTATTTTTAAAACCCTATAAGCCAATTTTGATGAAACTCTGCACGCTAAAGTAAAACAAAAGGACCTAAATAGTTTGTTGAAAACATTTTTAAAAAACGATTTTTTAGCTGAGTTATTGCGATTTAAAGTCAGTTAAAAAAACAGTTTTTAAAAATGTTTTCAACAAACTATTTAGATCTCTGTGTTTTACTTTAGCATGCCAAGTTTCATTAAAATTCAACGGCTTTAAAAAATTTCAACTTGGAAGTTTGTATGGAAACCGAAATGCGTAAACCCTTAAGCAAACATCTATTTTGTTTTAAAATACATAGTAAAAGTTTAGTTATGTGGGTATAGCCAATATACCGTCCCACAGCTGGGCAAAGGAGTCCATCATTGAAATCACTCAACCTTCTATTACATCCCTTTAAAATGTTTAATTTTAATTTGGAAATTAAATTAAAGGAAGCAATCTGGCCAGTGACCCAGTTACAAAATGCTTTTGTTCGTTACAGAAACATTGAATTTCGCTGTCAAAATCAGTGGATTAAGGGATTGGGATGTCGCCAAATTAAATATTTTCTTATATTTTAAAATTTTCCATTTTATTTCAGAGTCAACCCACTGCGCAATAGACGTTGCGCACTCTTTTATGTATATATCATTTTAATTCAATCTAAAATACAATACTAATTTTACTATTATGAATACTGGGTAGGTACATACAATTGACTTAAATGCGTATACCGAGAAGTCATTAATTGAGATAAATAATTTGTAACTTACCTACTTGGTATTGACTCTTCAATCTAGCAATAAAACAGTCCCTAATAGTAAAGATGAATACTTTTTAATCAAAAGGTGAATTTATATTTGTCTTGTCACCAGTACTCTAAGGAAAGCAAAGTCTTCTTACCATGGGTTAAAGTCTCACTTGCGACGAAAGTGAATAACTTTTTAGTCATTAATAAGGCTCGCCAGCTCGTTTACAGTTGTCATTTGGTGAAACGTGGACAGTGTGTTGTTTTGAATTTGATTAGTTATTTTTTTATTAGTTATTTTTCATTGATTTTTCATTCTCTGACTTTGAGTAACCCTCTGGGGAATTATAGTTGTGACTGTGAGTGTATCAATGTAGTAATCCTACATAGCCCTTGGGCTATGTCAAATTGATTTGAACGGAAATATAAGCCTTGCTCTTTAATAGTTGCTATTGAGCACTGTTTATTTTGGCGTGCATACACAGCGATGACGCTTGCGAGTATTGCCAGGTGAGAACTCATGGTAGGGCTCCCGTCTCACAATGTTGATAATTTAACCGTGAATAATGCTAAACAGCTAACTGCACAGCCAAGAGTGTGACTAACTTACTAATGGTCTCGGAGACATCTGGAACCACGCTTGTTAATTAAAGCTAACTAACAGTTAGCAGACGCCAGTTATTTTAAATAAATAAGCGCGGCTTTGTCTGTTCTATTTTAAAGCGTGGTATTTCAGTGGTCTTATTCTAACATATTACTCATAGAGAGAGAAATAAGAAGACCTCCGTGGTCGAGTAGTTAGCACGCCGATTCTTGCGTCGCGCATCTCTGAACCCAGGACAGGTTTAATTCCCGGTCTGGTCAATTTAAAAACCCTGATTTTCAAAATTGATTTTGGGTATGGGTGATTTTTTATGTTTATGTATGTTTCACCGTTGTCTAGTTAACCACTTAAACAAGTTTCAAACGAAGCTTAACTTGGGCTAAATAATTGGTGTGAGCATAGAAAAATATATTTATTTATTTGCAGTCGAAAAGTCAAAATGTATTGTTGACATCTACCATATTTCTGCAAGCGTTATGCGTCACTTGTCTTGGTGCATCCGCCTCAGTGGTTTAGTGGTAACACTATGGGTTTCTGTCATAGGGTCCCGGGTTTGATGCCCGTAGGTGTAGGTAGGTGAGATGTACGTATGCGTATACTACGACCTACGTTGATGTCATTACATCATCGTGATACAATGAGACGGTGGTAACTAGCCTTTAAACCTAGTGGACTTCAAAACCCACTAATAAATACTTTAGATTAATAAATAAATTTGTCAATTCAAAATTCTAATTACAAAATAATTTGATATAAAAATGAAATCATATAAACCCAACTAAATAGTTTGTTTATTTATTTTCAGGTCGTGAGAATCGCATCATCTGGTAAGTAAGAACGCATATTAATTTATTTACTTATTAAGGACATCGAAATAGTCGTTACATTATGTTAGTTAAATAACATACAGATTTTTATAATGTTATTGTTTAATATAGATAGTCTACATCAACTCTGCTACCAGAGAAGGCACGGTTCAGGGGTTCTGTTCCGGTGAACATGTAGACCGCACCCTCTCGACTTAAAGATGTACTAACTAAACTTAAATTATTTTTTATTTTATTTTATTATCTTAGGAAAACCAAGGTTTACACATTTTCACTAAGGTTACAGAATAAAATACATAGAAACCACTTATAGGTTCTCACCAATAGAAATTTCTTAAAAATTAAAAGCACTAAGCAACGCATTATCAACCTCGCTTAAATTATGAATGGTTAAGTAATAACGCAACAGAGTAACTACGAACAAAAATTAGGCTCAAAAAATCGCTCAGTCAACATCCGCCTCGCTGATGGTACGCTGGTACAGAAAAGGTCCAGTTCAATCTGCTTGCCCAGTTGGTTAAACAGATTACACGCACGCCATAAGTAACTATTCTGCCTGTAATTGGTGCTTGCTTTTGGTAGACAGAAAGTAGGGTTACTTTAAAATTTCTTTGAGGTACCTTTAAAGAGAGCTTATCTAAAAGTTGGGGACAGTCTATCTTAGCCGTAGCAATTTTAAGCAGATACGTGATATCAGCTATTTCGCGTCTCAGTTCAAGAGGTAAAAGGTGGTGCTTCTTACAGACATTTAAATAGTTCCGCGAGCTAAAAGAGTCCTTTAGGCGATAACATAGGAACTTCAAAAATTTCTTTTGTACGTTTTCGAGACGGGTAATGTATACCTGGTAATTTGGGTTCCAAACTTGTGACGCATACTCCAGGTGACTTCTAACAAAAGTACAGAATAGTATTTTTAAAGTTTTAGCTCTGGTAAATCCTACTGAACTACGCATCACAAATCCCAGGGCCCTATAGGCTTTGGTTGCAATAGTGTCAATATGACTATCAAATAGTAGTTTAGTGTCATGCAGGACACCGAGATCTTTGACATGAGTTTTCCTATCGAGGGCTTGACCTTTTAGAGTATAATGATGTGAAGACTGTACAATATCCCTCTTACGGCTAAAAGTAACAGAAAAACATTTAGACGGGTTAAGTTCCAGTTGGTTAAGACAACAATAGTGGTCGAGACGAGACAGATCCGCCTGAAGGGCGTCAACGTCTTCCCGCGAAGAGATAGCAGAAAAAACTTTCATGTCATCTGCGAAGCAGAGAAGATTAGAAGATTGAAAACATGAATTTATGTCGTTCACAAAGATAACAAAAAGTAAGGGTCCAAGCAATGACCCCTGGGGGACACCGCTAGGGATTGAAACCCAGCTAGATATATAATTACTAACTACCACAGCTTGCGAACGATTACTTATGTATGATGAGAACCATCGGAGCAAATCGCCTCTTATACCTATATTTTGTAGTTTGATTAAAAGAAGTTTATAATTAATTCTATCAAAAGCCTTACTATAATCAGTATATATAACGTCGACTTGTCTCCCTTTGTCCATAATAGCAGTTAGATTATCATGTAACAGTTCTAAGTTGGATACTGTCGAACGCCCCTTCAAAAAACCATGCTGAAAATCACTAAAAGAATTTTTAAGTGTAGCGTAAATTTGATTATAGACAATTTTCTCAAATATTTTTGAAATTAAGCAGAGTTTAGAAATCGGCCTGTAATTCGAAATATCTGTTTTTTCTCCTTTTTTGTGAACTGGGGTCACAAAAGCTGATTTCCAGATATTAGGGACAGCACAGACTGATAAAGATTTTTTAAAAAGAAGGGTGATCGGTAGTGATATGGTTTTAGCACAGTTAATAAGGTAGATCGCCGGAATATGATCAGGGTCTGCGGATTTAGAAGGGTCCAACTTAAGCAGCAATTCGCGCACCACAGTACGGTCAATATCTATGGAAGAGATATCAGCGGTGGGTTCAGGTAAATTATCAGAAGAGGGCAGCAATGTTGATTCACTGCTTGCGGAAGGTGAGTCAGGACTTAGGAATGTGGATTGGAAGTAATCTGAAAAGGCGTTACATATACCTTTACCCGAGTTAATGACGTCAGATCCATAATTCATTATATTTGGTATGCCATTTAAATTGCGCGTTGATTTAATATGAGACCAGAATGTTTTTGGATTTAGTTGAATGGAGTCCTCTACGGTCGAAATGTATTTTTGGTGACAAAGTGATTCTAATTTTTTTATTCTTTTGCGTAATAAGTTATATGATTCTAAGTCACACCTATTTTTATAAGTTTTATATTTTCGCTCGAACTTTCGTTTCTCTTTAATGGCTTTAATTAATGACTGGGAATACCAATTAGGATATAATCTGTGAATTTTCGTTTTCGATGGGATATGTTTGTCGCGGAGTTTATTAAAAGTTAAGTAAAAAAATGACGTAGCATCGTCTAGAGACATGCTTGAAAATTTTGTGATCCAATCAATGTCCTGTATTTCAGTATTGATCGAGTCGTAGTCTCCTTTGCCGTAACGATATACAATGGATGGAGCTGCTTTCAATAAATCAAAGTTTAAAAGGGGTAATATAATAGTCAAGGCGCTATGATGGGGATCAATAGGCACCAGTGGATCGTCACACTCGCTAACTGATATGTTCTGTTCACTAGATAAGACCAGGTCTAAAATCCTACCAAATTTATTTAGCACACCATTATACTGTCGGAAGTTGTGAATACTAAGTTCGTCAATTAACAATAAATCGTCTAATGTATGGTGATTAGTTGGTGAAAAGGAATTTTCGTTATTGGGTAGCCATAATATGCTACTGAGGTTAAAATCGCCTATAATTAAATATTTATCGAGAGGATTATTATTTAAAATATTTTCGTCTAATTTATTGAAAAAATTCGATAACTGTTGAGAGAAAGAATAACCCTGGTTTTGACTGCATAAGTACAATGAACATCAGTGGAGTTTGATGGGTGTTTTTACATTCTTGCATTTAAGCGTGATTGTTATCCACAAGTCCTCGGCAGAGGAGTGAAATTGCGATTGGGGAGTGACAGATAAATACTTTCGCGTTGCCACCAACACGCCTCCTCCGCGGCCCTGTCCCGTTTGAGCATAGTTGCGATCCCGCCTGCAGACCACGTATCGGTCATCGAACAATTCAGCATCGGCTATACTGTCAATCAACCATGTCTCAGTAAGCACAATTACGTCGTATGAATGCAAGTATAAGTTACGTAAAAATGTAGTAGTTTTAGAGCGTAACCCGCGAACATTTTGGTAATAAATAGACAATTTACGGCCAGTAACACAATTATCCATTAAAATTACCAACAAAAATTAACAATTTTATGGTAATATCATAGAAACATAGCTCCACTAAAATAATATGCTTCTTAAAAGCGCGTAAAAGAACATAAATTAATTGTAAAACATTGGGCGGTAAAAAGCAATAAACACGTAAGCGAACACCAAAAGCGACAAGTAGCTAGCTAAGAATAGATTAAAATTGAATGCGGGGATGCGGCAGAATGAACAATAACAACAGGATCTGTCACTTGCGAGCGCAAGAGAGACAGATATTGGTTTGGCAGTGGCTAGTTTAGGCGTCATCGGGCAAGTAGTTGAATGGGCGTAAGCGCAAGGCAGATAACAAAAGCGAGGCGTTCGACCTTGGCCACCCATGTGGCCGTTTAGCAAAGCAGAGGTTGTGAACCTTTTAATAACATGAAGAAGTTTAATTATGCGTGCATACGGAAAAAAATCTACAATAAACAAAATTAATAAATCAAACGAAGACAATAAGAAACACCTTAAAGAAGCTTGTTTAAATCGTTTTCGCTGTTAATAACTTTCACGTGTGATGTATCATCTTTCCTGACGTGGATTTTCCCGTATTTGACCCAAATGTAATGGTAGTCTTTGGCTTTGAGAAGTGACTTCGTGCGTGTCAATAACTTCTTGTAGTCGGAAGTTAGATGGTCATTAATGAACACGCGCTGTGTGGTACCTTTAAAGCCCAAATTGTCTGCTGTTATGGATTTCATTGCGCGTGCCGCCGCCACAAACTCTTCCTTGACGTACCGGTTGATGAAGCAGAGAATAATGGATTTGTCCTTGGAATTGTGAACTGGGATTCTTGAGATGTAGTTAATTTGGGACTTCGGGACATCATAATTAACTACTTTGCCAATTGATCCGACTATGGAGAAAAGGTTTTCTCCATGTTTCAGTGGAACCCCTTTGATTTCGACGTTGTTAAGACGGGCCCATTGCTCCTTCGCCGAGAAATCCTTCCTCACTTGAGCCAGCACTTCCTGGGTGTTAGTAACAGTTTCCTGAACACGCAAGACTTCTGGTAGGTTAGACTCAACATCAGCCAGCCGCAATGTGAAGTCATCCAATTTTTCACTGTTAAAATCGCAGGAAGCTTTGAGATGGGAGATTTCGCTTTTAATATCCTTGACGTCTTGCAAGAGGGTTGGAAGAGAAGAAAGTTGAAGTTTAAGGCTACGAATTTCTTTGAGAATGACGTCCAGTGATGTAGCTTCTGGGGCCGCACTAGGCGTAACAGGTGAAGAGTTTCTGCAAGTGGGACACCTCCAGGTTGCTCTTCTGTCAGTACCCAGCCTCCGGTATCCTGATTCTGATATATTGGCGCAAGGAAAGTCGAGATATTTTTTGCAGGACGTGCACTGTACTCCATCATTAAAATCCGAGTTACACATCGCGCACTTCTTCATTGTTAAAAGTTATGTAGAAAATTTTAAAAATATGAAAAAAGGTTGACGATAACTGAAATGACTAAATAAACAAGTAAGCGGGTTGCTTTAGCGAGTGCTCGAGCCGGACTGAATTATTATAATTAAACTAAACGACTTACGTACTAGAAGACGGTGTGCCACACCCTTGAGATACGCCGCTCAGCCCGGTGCAGTCCGCCGCGCCCAGGCCGCTGCCGTCGGTGATGCTGGATCGCGCTCCCGCGCGTCTTCGGGGCTGGTGCTATGGTGGTGGAAAGGCCCTAAGCGTCCCGGCTACCCTCAGTACCGATAATCCCAGAATCATACGTACCACTTGCACAATACCATCTAACACCACTTAGCACGCCAAGACACGTGTACATGTCAACCAACAAATCACTGAATTTAACCAGCCCGCCCTGGTACTAATTTATGAACACTGTTTCACACTTCCTACGGGCCCCCCCGAATCAAAACAATGTGCCCCACATACTATCAAATTACATCAAAATCTTTACACGACCGCGCGAATAAAAAACTTAACCTAACCAAAGTTCCAACGTGAGTGTGTGTCACACTGACACTGACATTGACAGTCGTCTGTCAAATACAAATTAAAACTACAAAAAAGGTTGCCAGCCGTAAGTGTCTATTTTGTTCCGAACAGTTATTATCAATTAAACTTTAAACTGAACGTACATTGTTCTATAATAATTATAAATGAAGTAATACTTAATTAAAGGCCGAGTGTTTGTCATTCAATTAGTAAGCTACTGTATAATTCACAAATTCTCCATAAAAAGGGAAGTACTACTTAATATTAGGGTAGCTTACTTACGAGTATGCCGTTAATAAAAACATTCAACGCCCCTGGCTCTATATTAGGACCCTGAGGTACTTCTAACGTCGTACAATAATGTAGCTCGGAATAAAATCCTAGAAAAATGAAACTTTTAAGTCTAAAAAAATAGGACTTACTTTTGAAGATATAGTGGAAACACTTCACAGGATAGGCTTAACGGCTCACTGATAAGTTTTACAGCCTTCTAAAGTTTTGACGAGCCATAAAGGTTTTGAGGTTTACGTCAAGGTTGACGCACTTTTGTTGACGCCTCGCTCGGTATGTACACCCATGTTAAATGCCCCTTTTCAATGACAAAGGCCATGCCATTTCTATACTACTAACGTGTACATTACGTAAGAAAATCATGAGGAATACGCAAAGGCGTTTGATTAGATTTGAAATTATTGGTAAATTGATAAGAAAGTGTAAGAAGAATGATTGTTAACCCGAAAGACAAAAGTTATAAGTAAGTAGGTAAATGTCAAAGATGCTGAATTGCAGATACAGTTTTTACAAATAAATATTATGCACTAAGGGTTCTAAAAAATTGGATTATAGCACTTATAGTAACAACAATTATAACAACATCATCAGGCATTGAGAAAGTTGATTTACGATACGATCGCAAACCTATCGCTTTAACCGC
This sequence comes from Scoparia ambigualis, assembly GCA_963921215.1. NCBI lineage: Eukaryota > Metazoa > Arthropoda > Insecta > Lepidoptera > Crambidae > Scoparia > Scoparia ambigualis. Next base: position 5,781,520 of record OY992516.1, on the reverse strand, counting down.
TGTGCTATGGATATGAGCTCCTCTATAACAAAAATAAAAGACCGTAAAACAATACTAGTACAAAGTTGTCCTTGTCAAGATTGTGCCCCTCGCCACTGGCGTTGCTTTGTGGTTGGGAATTTATCACTACCTCCAAACTTCATGCTTTATCTCCAACTTTTAACTTGGCTACGTTCACACCTTTTTACTTTGCGTTGATAAAAATGTTACTGCTGGCTACATTGTGAGGGATGTGCTAACAAATTAAGGTCTGAGTATAAAAAAGCAAAACATGAATGCAGCTGAATTTAAGCGATTTAAAGTCTACTGTAGAAAATTGCAAAGCACATAAACTCAGTTGTTAAGCGTTTCTTTTTATGTTTGCATGTCAAGTTTCAATAAATTTGGCTTATTGGTTTTATAAACTTTGAACTAAGTAGTTGTGTGAGATACGAAAACGTGGAGACCCTCTTAATAATTCTACGTGAGGTTTCCTTAGAAACTACGCGTCGATAATGTTAGCGAGCATAATACGAGTATAATAATGTAATACTTAATATGATTATATTACACCAACAGACGTATTGGGTTAATGTCACGTATAGATTACGGAAACCTTGCGGTCGACCTTCCTAGCAGAATCCAATTACTGCGACGGAGATGGTGCTATGTTGACGTATGTTTTTATAAAGCTACATATTCAATGGGAACTTTATTTTTGAAATAAGAACAGTGCATATTAATCGTCAGTCTATACTTCTCCCACTAATGAACACAGGTCTACAGACAACATAACATAGGGAGATTGGGCTATAGTAACACATCACGCCTGGCCCTGGCGCGTTTGCAAACAACAGACGTTTATAAATTTTACATCGTCTCACTGGACTACTATAAGGGTGTCCCCAAGGCCGTATAAATAAATATACGGCCCGGATACTGACAGTATGATCTTAATTAATAAGCTAAATAAGCTAGAGGAGCTCGATGACGCAGCGGCTGGCGCGTTCGGCTTGCGATCTTGCCCGCTAAGCAACTTCCGCAATGCCGGGGTGCTGGATGAGTGACCAAAATAAAGAAAAAAAACATCTCGAGCTCCTCCGTGCTTCGGAAGGCACGTTAAGCCGTTGGTCCCGGTTGTTGTCGTAAGATGACAGTCGTTAAAACCCACCAACCCGCTTTGGGCCAACGTGGTGGGTTATGGCCCAATATCCCCACGTGCTATTGTCCACGTCGGAGGTCTGTGCCCAGCAGTGGGACGTTTATAGGCTGATGATGATGATGATGATGAAATAAGCTAACAGCGGTCTACTCTTTAGTCAGAGACAACGCATCAGTGATTCCTCTGGTGTTAATAGGTAGTGGTAATTCCACCTCAACCTTGGTAATGAACACCTCAAAAAGAAACACAAATCCATTATTGATGGAGGTGATTGCTTGTTATCAGGTAACCCGTCCGCTTGTGCTATTTCAAATAAATATACAACCGAATTGAGAACCTCCTACTTTTTTGAAGTCGGTTAAAAAGAAACACAACTTACTTTCTAACAGCGCCTTAATCAAACTGTTTGCAGTCAAATTCAAAGCAAATTCAGCTGCCAGATCCACCAGTCAAGTTCAATTTGTGCTGCAAGCTGCAACCGTCCCAGGTGTCGAAGTTGTGGCGAACTGCCGCAGTTTTGAGAGCGCTGCGGTCGATTAACGTATTGTACGAATTCGGCTTAGCCCGCTAAATAACGTTTGATTTAATGTTTCACTTTGCAGTTTCGGTTGTGCAACTGGCATTTTGTACGTTGAATAATATCGTGTCGTGTTTCTTGGTTTCCATACCTTGGGGAATTTATCAATGTATTAGAAGAAGAATACCTGGCTGAACAACAGCTTGATAGGTGAACTATGTACAGTATGACCTTTTTAGGGTTCCGTAGCCAAATGGCAAAAAACAGAACCCTTATGGATTCGTCATGTCTGTCTGTCCGTCCGTATAAAAATATATGATGTACATTAACCATGCAACCTTCCACCGAAAATTGGTTTGAACGAGTTCTAGTACGTAGTTTTTTTAATACGTCATAAATTAATTAATTAAAAAAAATATCTACACTATTATTAAAACATCGATCAAAGTTACAACGAACAACAAGAACTTATAAGTGATGTTACTAGCTGCTACGGAACCCTTCATGGGCGAGTCGGACTCGCACTAGACCGGTTTTTTATATTACTGAACATGCAAACGAGCATACGGGTCGCCTGTTGGAGTGGCCATTGCAGCCCATGGACGTGCCTGACACTGAGGGCATCACACGCGGGCTGCCGACCCTGAAGCTTTAGTTCTTACGCCTTTCAATGGATCTTGTACCTTTCAAACTAGTAGAAATAAGTACCTATTGGGAGGTCGCCATCCAGTCGGATTCTGGTCAGAATCTTATCAGCGTGCGAACGTGTTTGAAAAAGCCTTTGTCATCAGCCTATAACGTCCCACTAATGAGCACAGGCCGTTTTACGTGGACATGAAGAGATTGGTGCCATAACCTACCACGCTGGCTCAATGCGGGTTGGCAAACAAAGCCTTAATGCATCTCACTCCTACCTCTCTTTCTTAATTAAATTTAAATTTTTAATAACCCTGACAGGTTTTAATAAACGCGAGAGCAACGTGCATTTGACTTTCCAAATATGACTCTCGAATCCAAAAGATCCTACACGCCTGCATTAAAATCTTGCAATATGCGACATTAAAAGCCCTCGGCTGTACGAGTATTTACTCTTACATGCGACTGTGACGCCAGAAATATCTTTTGTGCAAACATCATTTCAGGGTGTGGTGTGAGCATACAGTGCTGCGAAAATGTGGCGTTAAACTTTCCGCCATTACGGGGCATACTCGGGGCTGTAAAAGACGCTTGGTGCCACACGATGCAAACGTGTTTCCCTAATGTTCCTTCTTTATTTATGGACTTCTTACAAGATAAACAAAGCATGCAAGCAAGCTTGAATTACATTGCAGTGGTAATTGTGATAGGGTTTCCATTCATCATTCATCAGAGCGGCGATTGGCTCACCACCTGTCACGCTGAGCACATGTGCAGTCGCTAATTGGTGAAAAGTAGATTACTATAGAGGACTGATTTTGCGGTCCTCATTGCCAAGCCGATATAAATGAAGGAAGCGATTGTAATAAGAGCGGTACCGGCTCGAACCCCCATAGGATCTGGGGGGGATCGGAGACTCGCTTGCGGCGCGATGCCATCCCCCACCGGAAACCACTGGACACCCGCAACACCAAAGGAATCGCAGATGCGTTGCCGGCTTTTAAGGAAGGAATAGGTTTTAGGAAGGAATAGGAAATGTTAGGGGGGGGGATGGGCCTCCGGAACCCTCACTGGCCGGACGAAACACAACAGCACTTGGTGTGCTATTATTTCACGCTGGATATTAGTGAGAGGGTGGTATTACGCCGGGCGAGCCGGCCCAATGCGTGCTGCAACGCAGCGTGGCTCTACCACTCAGACAGTGTCACTCATATAGCACCACCCAGGGGTCACGTGTAGGGTCTCAAGGGTAAACCTACGGACGCGAGTAACTTTAATTTTTAAGTCACTTTTACTATGCGCTGAATTAGTTAAATACATTAAAAGAACTTTTGTAACTTAGTCTGATCATTGCACAAGGTCATGGCCTTGTTGAAATTCGAAACAAATTCTTTAAACAATAACAAACAATACATAAATGTAATGACTAAGAAACACATACTTTTTCGACAACTTTCTTAATTTTACGCATGTATCAAAAATTCTTACATGAAAATATTTGTATTGATATTCAGCAGGGCACCCCTTTTTTAAAAAATATTTTTTTATGTTTAACACAAGCGCGTGATGGTTTTGCACATTTCGCGGAATAAAAATATTTCTCTAATTAAATTACTAGGTCTAGAACTTCAAAACAGAATTGTTCTAATTATAAATATCATTATGAACGATTTTGTATTGAAGTTCATTAATGAACTTATATCAGTTTTTGCGATCGCGCGGCACCCCCTTAACCTAACAGCGTATCTAATAGTGTGCAGCTTCTATAAATACATGCAGCTAGCGGTTTAGCTAAAATCTGTCATTTTTTTACTCATACCTATTTAACGGACCATTCCACCGTCGGTCTAAGGCTGACCTTAATACAAATTTGCGGTCAACATCTTTCGAATTTACGTTCCTCAAAATAGAGCTTTTAACCTGGTGAAAATAGGCTATGAATTAATAAGGCACGCTTTAGCGTCAAGCTTACCGTACATAGGAAAACGGAGATATTTTGGAGCTATTCTGCTACGCTATGTATTATGCCAATTTTTTTTAAATTTAATTTGTTTGTTATTAAAACTTATTATCAATCGTGACCTCTATCTTGCATTGTTGGTCTTGTAACAATAATTTTGTTGATAAAGAATAGTTTATGCTCTCTCCTCCTAATTAATATAAATAGGACTAATACTCTTTCACAATACCTACCCTTGTGTGATAGAATACGTTTACGGTGTACGAATGTATGTTACCAACAAAAATAACAATGTGTGTATATTTATTTATTTATTGATAGGAAAACCAACAGCTATGTTACAATGTAGAAACTTATAGGTAAAGTCAAAAAGCCAATTACAGGTTCTCTCTTTTAAAAATAGAGTACCTTCAACTGTGATACAGTCTTACAAGAAACTCAGTCAAATAGTACAGAAGTTATTCACTAATCACTTGTGATATAGTGAATTACACTATCAGCACGTACTCAATAGTACGTGATAATTAAGGTCTTCCTGATTGACAAGGCGTCCTTCCTCTAGTCACGTATAGATGTGATGTTAATTAGTATTTAAGATGATACACTAGAGGATAAAGAGGATTGATTCAACGCAAGACATTGTTTCATTTCGGGTCTCCGTCCCAACGCCATTACATGGCGACCGTGACATGGTGTCACAAGTCCGCGCCGCGAAATCGCTAGTTGAAGTCTACAAAATATCAGGAAAATAGTGCTACACGGGCCTACAAGAAGGACGAAGGAAATAAGAAGAAAAACTGTAAGCCAAAATTGTTTAACTATGGGAAACCCACAATCTAAAGACAATATTATTGTCAGTCAATCACCAACTCAATCGGCGGCAGCATCAACTCCCTTGGCCGTTGGGATGCAACTTTCAGAGATCTTTTTACTGACCATCGTCGTTGTACTAGCGGGCTATATAGTACTTAGGCTGCTACGTTACTTCAACGCACGACTATTAGAAGAGGTAGAAAGCAGAGCGGTTCGACGGGCAATTGGACCAGCACAGAACGTGTAAGCCAGCACGAATTAATATAACTATGCTACCAAGAATCTATGTGTGTGTGTGAGTGATTTTTTTTTTCTAAAGTGTGTTCATGGCAAACCTGTCAGAACTCTTGAGTGAGCTTAAGGCTATTAGAGACTCTATTATTAAATTAAGTAAGGACAAACGTTATTCCGCTCAGGGGCAGAATAAGTTTTTAAGAGCAAAGGAAATTAAAAATATTTTTGAACAAATATCTGCAGACTTATGTAAAAAAGGGATAGATGCTGTAGAATTACAAATAACAAAAGCAATATCGTCAAAGTTTTTATGTAATTTTGAGGAAATCGAGTCACTCGTTAACCCGCATCATTCAGAAACGATCACAACCATGGCCACGTTCGATCTAAAAGTCGCGCTCACGCTCCTCCCAGTAGTAGATTGCGACGAAACGCAAATTAACCAACTAATAGACGGAATAGAGTATTATAGTAGTACCCTTAGAAACGAGGACCAGCCTCTGTTAATCAATTTTGTTTTAAAAACTCGTCTTTCTAGCAGTGCTAAAACAAAAATTAATAAGTCTTATGTGTCTGTGGCAGACCTAATAAAAGATATAAAAAATGTTTTAATTCCGATTAAATCATACACAGCCATTTTAGACCGAATGCTACGATGTAGGCAAGGAAACAAGACCATAGAAGTGTTTGGTAGTGAAATCGAAAAAATGTCCAACGATTTAAGTACAGCACAGGCTAATGGAGACGAGTCGGCATATAATTTATTAAAGCCGATTAATGAAAAAATGGCTATCAAGCGTTTCGCTGACGGCCTAAACAATGCTCGTACAAGCATTATAGTTACGTCTAGGTCCGTAAGCACAGTTAGGCAGGCAATAACTATAGCCTTAGAACAAGAAGACTCGGTAGTGAAACCACCAATAAACAATTATGTTAACTATGTTTCGAACCAGCGATTTGAAAAGATAAATAAAAACTATCATCAACAATATAATAAGTCACGTAACAACAACGCGACGAGTCAGCAAGGTCGGGGTCGTGCCTACTATAACTCGAATAGGTTTCAGGGTCAGCGCAACACCAGGTTTACGTCACCTCATAATAAACGTAGGAATGTACATTTCTTAGTTGACTCAGCAGAACAGTCTAATGACGAGAACGAAAGTGAACGTCAGAGTATACGTCAGAACGAACATCATAGCGATGATTTTTTTCGTTCTGAATAGCGCTGAGGTAGATATTTGTAGTTATGGTAGTGGTAATTACGTTTGTTTTACTTGTAGTCAAACTCAAATTTCTCTATTAGTAGACACAGGAGCAAGCATTTCAATTTTAAAGTTAGATTGGTTAAATAAACTCCGTAGCGTGTCCCGCGACGCAAAGCTAGTAAGGGATGAAATTAAGATTAAAGGAGTATGTGGGGATTTAGTATCAATAGGTTATGTTTATCTAGACTTATGTGTTAACAATTATAATTTTAGGCATAAGTTTTATGTGTTTAGCAACTTCCACTGTAAAAATGATGGAATTTTAGGAGAAGATTTTTTATTAAAATATAGTTGTAAAATTAACTATGAAAATAAGCTGGTTACATTACAGGATAAGATAAGTCTAGAATTAGGCTTAGGTAAAAACATAATAACGACTATTCCAGGGAGATGTGAGGTCGTAAAATATGTTTCGTCAGAGATAAAGGGCGAATGTGTCATTTTAGCGGAGGAAGTTATTGCAGGCGTATTTGTAGCAGGCGCCGTGGTAGTAGGAGACGGGAAAAAGATTCCGGTGCGATTTTTAAACACACGGGAAGAAGATGTAAAATTAAATAACTTTAGCCCGAAAATTAGAAAATACTCGGATTATTTCGCATGCTCTTTTGATACGGAAAACGGAAAATCTGTCGAGAAGGTTAAACAACTATTCGATTTTCTTAAATTAAAAACATATCTTGGTGATGAAGAGAGACGGTCTATTGAGAAAATATGTGCAAAATATGCAGATATCTTTCATATGCCGGGTGATAAGCTATCCGTTACAAACTTATACGAGTACAACATTAAACTGCAAAATGACGCGTCTCCTGTTTATGTCAAACCGTATAGAATACCGCACGCTCAGAAGGCTGAGTTAATAAAACAGGTAGGTAAATTGTTAGAAGAAGATATTATCGAAGAGTGTACCAGCGAATGGTCTTCTCCATTATTATTACTTCCGAAAAAAGCTGACAGTAGCGGTGAAAAAAAGTGGAGAATCGTAATAGATTATAGACTTTTAAATAAAAAAATAGTAGACGAAAAGTTCCCGTTACCAAATATACAAGAAATTATTGACTCACTTTCGGGATGCTTATACTATTCTCATTTAGACCTCAGTTCTAGTTATTACCAGCTAGGGTTATCACCAGAATGTAGGAAATTCACTTCTTTTACAGCTGATAAGCAATATCAACTGAAAAGATTACCTATGGGTCTCAAAACGAGTCCTAGCGTATTTTCTAAACTTATGTCTATGGCTCTATCGGGTTTAAATTACGAGATATGTTTTCTATATCTCGATGACGTAATAGTTTTCGGGAAAAGCCTATCGCAGCATAATACAAATTTAATGAGTGTATTTGAGAGGTTTAGGTCAGTTATTTTAAAACTAAACCCTTGTAAGTGCGAATTTTTGAGGAAAGAAATTAATTATTTAGGGCATGTTATTACGCCAAACGGGGTGTTGCCAGACAACAGTAAAATCGAGGTCTTGGAAAAGTTCCCAGTACCTAAAAATGTAAATGAGATTCGTCGTTTTGTGGCTTTTGCGAACTTTTATAGGAAATTCATAAAAAACTTTGCCACAATAGTGTACCCACTAAACCGTCTTTGTAAGAAACATGTCGAGTTTCAGTGGACGGAAGAATGTGACGTGGCATTTCAGACCTTAAAAAAGTCACTTAGTTCATTTCCTGTCTTAGATTATCCAGATTTTGGAAAAGATAATGTTTTCCGGTTGCAAACCGATGCGTCAGGGGTAGCCTTGGGGGCTGTATTATCAAATGGAAATAATAAGCCCGTAGCTTATGCAAGCAGACAATTAAACAGTTCAGAAATAAACTACCCAACCATTCATAAAGAGTTATTAGGGGTAGTGTGGGCTATAAAACATTTTCGACCATATTTATACGGACGAAAATTTAAAATATTAACAGATCATAGACCATTGGTTCATTTATTTAGCATAAAAGATCCTAGTAGCCGTTTAACTAAGTTTAGACTTTGTTTAGAAGAATATGATTTCGATATTGAATACATAAAAGGTTCCGAAAATGTAACGGCAGATGCCTTATCGAGAGTCATTATAACATCAGACGAGTTAAAAAATCTAAATTCAAAATTTTTGGGGGTATTAACCCGTTCAATGAAAAGAACCATGGAGCAAAATAATGAACCCGCTACCTCTGGAAGTAGCAGGGTTGAGCCCCCTGTTGATCATAGGCAACCAAGAGTGGTAGATATTATGCAGAAATCACAAAATGATGTAAGGTTAGATATTTGTTCGTATGAAAACTTCGTGAAGTTGAGGAAAAAGAAAAGATACGTCTCACAGACGGGTGATATGTTATTTAGTGACTCTACTATTTACATAAATCAGGAATCTCTACTAACGGAGGCGCGCCGAGACGCAACGATAGGAGAACTGAGTGCATTATGTAAAAAATATAATATTGTAGAAGTCGTTGTGATTAAAAATGGGTTTAATAAAAAGTTTATTAAAATTTTGACCCAAACTTTCATGAAACATAAAGAATTACCGCGGTTATGTATTATTAATAACCAAGTTGAACATGTTACAAATAAAGACTTGATACGTGTTATACTAAATGATTATCATTTATTGCCGACAAGTGGTCATGTAGGCATAAATAAAATGACTAAGAATATTCGAAAAAAATATTTTTGGAGTAATATGCAAAAAGACATAACTGAATATGTGACTCGCTGTAAAGATTGCCAAAAGCAGAAATTTTGTAATAAAAATAATAAGGAGAAAATGGTAATAACCACTACAGCATCTACTTCTTTTGAAAAATTATATTTAGATATTGTGGGGCCGTTGGAGGTCGATAATTTGGGTAATAAATACATATTAACAATACAATGCGAATTGACAAAGTTTGTAGAAGCTTACCCAATACTTGATAAGTCAGCTGAAACTGTTGCTAGGGTTTTTACTGAAAATTTTATTTTACGATATGGTACTCCCAGGGTTATTGCGACTGACTGTGGAACGGAATTTATTAATTCCACGTTAGAAACAGTATGTAAATTGCTAAATATTGATAAGTTAAATTCAACACCCTATCATCATGAGAGTATAGGTTCGCTAGAAAACTGGCACAAACATCTCGGATGTTACTTGAGAATACAAACACAGAATCAGTCGGCAAATTGGAGTACCTGGATACCATATGGGTGCTTTGCTTATAATAATTCTGTAAATGCTAGTACCAAATACTCCCCTTATGAACTAGTTTTTGGGAAAACATGTAACGTACCTAGTAATTTAGTTAGTAAAGTTGATCCCTTATATGTATACGACAATTATCCATCGGAGTTAAAATTTAGATTGCAAAAAGCTCATAATGATGCCAGGAACAACTTATTAATATCAAAACAAAGTAGAAAAACTAATTATGATTTAGATTGTAAGGAAGTACACTACAAAAAAGGTGATCTACTCTTGTATAAGAATGAAAATTATAATAAATTGAATGACTTGTATTTAGGTCCATTTGAAGTTTTAGAAGAGCTAGGTACTAATGTAAAAATATTAAAGAATAATAAAGAATATATAGTTCATAAGAATAGGACTAAGATATTTAGAAAATAAGAGTTTACTTTTCAGGGAAGGGATGCCTAGCCTTTTCAGGGGAGGTGTGATATAGTGAATTACACTATCAGCACGTACTCAATAGTACGTGATAATTAAGGTCTTCCTGATTGACAAGGCGTCCTTCCTCTAGTCACGTATAGATGTGATGTTAATTAGTATTTAAGATGATTGATTCAACGCAAGACATTGTTTCATTTCGGGTCTCCGTCCCAACGCCATTACACACTATCTACTGCTCATTAATGTAACCTCCAAAGTATAACGATTTAGAAAACTTCCGTCAGATTCCACTTTCGTCAGATCACTTCTTTAACTGGCTCATCAGACGCCTTATCATTGCCAAGACATGCTATGCTACTTCCTATAGATTATATAAGTAAGTGTCTATAAACTTTTATATTGAGGAAAATGCCTTCAAAAATACAGAGGGCATCAACCGTATAAAATTTAACACCTATCTTAAAGTTCGGAATTGCAAACATGCATAAATATATCACGATCTTAGTTGTATTTTTCTTATGACAGTAAAAATTATGTTCTGTCATTTCTTGAGCTGGAATACAAACTTAAATCTGGAGACTTAATTTTTCCACAAATGTATAATGCAGGAGGCATTTGACGAATCCATTATTTTGCATAACAAAAGCTTAAAAGGTACGACATAGCTTGGGGACTATATACTCGGACGTTTACTTATATTTTGTGGTCTACCCTGAGGGCCTATTGCTGGCTAATCGATGGCCATTTTACGACTATAAAACGGAACTAACGACTAATTTAGCGTGCCTAGTGAAGCGTGGGAGCTCAACATTATTTAGTATTGGAGGTTTGTCTCAGCTAAACATTTTCGTGTGCTAAAAAACTATGGACGCATTTTAAACGTTATAAGTCCTAGGACATAAAGCAAGTTATTTTTTGTATTTAAAGCTGCGGTTTTGTAAATATTATTGATAAACTTGGTACAATGCCCAATCTAATTACGGTTTGTTGATAGTTTTTATTTTATTTTTTATTTTTTTTAAACACTTTATGATCGTAAAGTACAGAGGCGGACTTAATGCCTTAGGCATGCTATCCCAGTCAACCATAGGGTGGTGCAGAGACAAAACATACTCATTTACTAACAAGTTTTTGTAAACGGACGGAAATTAGACCCCTTTATAAAGGTTCTTCTTTGCAAAAGATTAACAACATCATTGCCTTTAATTATTATTTTTTTTATTTTTATTTTTAGCACATAGCATATGGAGATCGGGCTTTTATCTTACACCAAACTAAACCGTCGGTCAACGTGCCTTCGAAAATATCTTAGTAGGACCTGTCGCGATTTCCCTGCAGTAACAATAAAATTCAAATCAATCAGTCGGGATATCTTGTGCATCCCTATGTTATCACTACTTTTTTTTAATGAAAATGATTGCTATAAGTCTGGCAATATATTTAAGGGCGAATAACCTTAAAATATAGTCTTCTAGATTAGATGAACCCAAGAGATTAATTCTATTTCTGAAAAGAGAGTCACTCACTCAATTGGTGCTGCATGAACTCCTTTTTATCCACATGCCGAAACATAAAATCGAATTTAAAGATAACGAAGGTAGCAATTTCTAACCCTCCAAACGTTCTATTAATGATTGAAAGTTACAACTTCAATTATTGTCTTCATAGTCTTTATTAAACGTAGCAAATTGTTTTGAAAACACTCGCGACTGGGTGCCGTAAATTAATAAATGGAAGTTTGGACAGAGATTGAGAATCTGTACCTAAACGAGCGGCAACTTGGAGCATTCGTTACGTATCAGCGTTCCTCAGTTAATTGAGATGGCTGGGGGCGAGATGGTAGGCACCTCTTTATGTGATTTAAGGGTAATTAGCTGTGATTTATGTTAAAAAAAAATTAAAAGAAGTGTTAATGATGTAGTATATAGTTTCAGATAACCGTGGCGCGTAGCGGTGAAAGAATACAACCACACCCTCTCTTCCCTTGGGTGTCGTAAAAGGCGACGAACGGACTAAAAACTGCACATGCATCCAACAGCATAGAGCGTCGATGGGCTCACTACCTGTCACGCGGAGCACATGTGCCGTCGCTATTTGGTGAAAAGTGGACTATGGTAGAGGACTGCTTTTGTTGTCCTCATTTTCTGTCTCTGACTAACCCTTCATGGATAATAGTCGTGATTATACAGGGTCTAACAAAATCAAGAAGCGAACGTTTAAGAGCGGTATCTATACATAATTCTGAACACAATGACAAAGAATGGGCTCCAGTTTTATTGCGATTTTTGAAAATTATGTTTTCTAACAAACTAAATCAATTACAATAATGCACATCATGAAACATGCTGTATCTTTACTAACACGCACGCAAGCGTCAATTAGTCGCATAGCCGGAAAAAAATTACTTTCGATAATTCTAAAACTTTTCGTTTTTGCTGAGTGTAGGTATAGATTATGTGGATTGTGAGCTACTTTTAAAAAGTTAGAAGTTTTATGCCCGTGCTTTAGGTATGGTTTAGGTATTTCATAATATTTCGTGTAACGTAATGTATATAATATTAAAGTTTGAAATGTTGAGTGTTTCATAATAAGAACTATCTTATCTTTGTGTTGTAAAAAGATTAGAAACATAATATATGTGGAACTATGAAAATCACAAAATCACTCTTTTTGTCTTTGAATAAAATTTTAAAATTTATGAAATAATATTTAAGACTTTCAGTGGTTAGTGGTATACATGTTGAACAAAGTTTAGAAAGTTACGTGGTGTGCTTCTTTGATAATTTCATTTTTCTTTCAAAACACATAATAAATTAAAATTGACAGAATCGCTCATAGATGGCCTTTGTAATGCTATTTGATACCACACAAAAAATTAGAAACATACATACAGTGCATTTTGTTTAAATCACGAATAAAATATTTCGCTAACATACGTTTGTTTATGCGGGACGCGGGCGGCTGCGGGCGCGGCGCGGCGGGCAGGCGCGCGCGGGGCGAACGCGGAGCATACCTACTTACACTTTATATGACAGATATTCCACTCGACACGTCAGACGAGTGTGTGCGTGATGGGCGAACATAATACAAGAAGACGTAATGCAGAAAAGTAAAATATGTACCTTAACCTACTTACTTTACATCTTAGCTGACATCAATACAAACAAAACATTATTAAATGGCAAGTTTTGAGTAGTTAAGTACAGATCGCGCAATTCTTCTTTCAGATGAAAAGATTATTCTACAATCATCCGAATTGGATGAATGGGATGAAAACGTAAATACGCAATAATACATTAAAATTGACAGAATCGCTTATACATGGCCTTTGTAATGCTATTTTATACCACACAAAAAATAGAAACATACATACAGTGCATTTTGTTTAAATCACGAATAAAATATTTCACTAAATACGCGATTGGGCATGCTGCAGGACGTGGGCGGGTGGATTTGGGCATCAACTCCTCACACCAAAATTTTGTTCTAACTGGTCACACCGCCAAAAGCAGTATTATTTGTTTCAACCCGTCACAAGCTTTATTTCTGTTAGGACACATTGTAATTTGTGTAGCTATTGCTGCTACTTACTACTTACTTACTTACTGCTCTTTAATGATTTCTTGCAGTAAGCCGACGATATTATCTTATTTGCCCCTGCCCCTTATCTGTGCATAATACCTTAGAATACTTACATAATAGTACAAGTACAGAAGATTCACTCCGCAAAGTCATTTAAATAAATAGCGACTCATGCTAAGACACAATAAAATGCAAATAAGGTCGCACACCGCTCCCTTGTCTACAGTTAAATTCACCTAGAAGTTGCCTCTCTTTCTATCGCGTACTCTTATCTCTTCTAATGACTTTTGGGTTGTCTTCTTTTAAATAATAATAAATCTGAATACTTACTTAATTTATTACAGGTTATGGTGTTTATAATGTGTACTTAAATGTGAACAAATTACTATTTCATATAATCCTAGGCTAGGTATGTCAGTACAGTCAACGCCACATCAGACTACCTACACGGTAATATAATATTTATATTACTGTACTACCTATACATGTTTACTTTGAGCACCACCGGTGACACTCCGCGTACGTAAGAGCTCGAGCGCTGGTGACCTTGAGCGCAACGTATAAACACTAGGGTTACCGAAATGGAATTTAGACTTGTGCCAAAGAAGACGTATGTGTATGTTACATAGTATGTTATGTAATGTAAATCTGTGCAAGGACAATTAAGTAGGAAAGTGAAAGGAAGGTCGTACGGATGATAGGTAAGAAGTAGGGACAGACGGATACGGTACCTACTACCTACCTATACTTCTTACGATTTTATATTAATTTCTAGTAGGTAGGTAGTATTAGCAGTTACTCCATTAAGTAAGTAACTAGGGCTTGCAGTCCCGGTACTGTGGAGAAAACAGAATTCCCGGTACTGCGCTAACTATGGTACCGGGAAAACCGAGAAATTTCGGTACTTTTCGCTACTGAATTTTTTTTAACCCAGATGTAACTAACTTTTGATATATGGATCAATGAGCAAAACAAAATATTACACAAAATATTTATAATAAAAATTGTTTTGCTAATTGCTATACTAGCTGTGGCATCACTTTGTCAAATGGAATTGGTTACAAGTCATCCGAGTTGAATGTTTTTAATTTAAAAGAGTCTATATACAATCGTTTTTTATCATGGGTGTTTTAAGGTGAGTAAACAATGTAAATTCGTCCAAACCGAGACAGTTCAAACGGCGACAGACCTTTCTCCAACGGATCCCCTCGGCCGAGATTGTGGTATTGTGGCAATGTCCACCACGTCGAATGGCTTGGTTCACTTACAACTGACCACGCGCGTAGAGCCGTTCATGACTTCGCTTTGGCCTACAGTCTGTCCCAATTGGTAACAGAGCCTACGTGGGTTCCAGATGTGGAGGGCCATGCACCTTTCTTATTGGACCTTCTGCTGACCTCTCACCCAGACGGCTATTAAGTTTCTATTAATGCACCATTAGGCTCATCAGACCACTGTCTGATTCGTAGCACTGTGCCTTTCACAGAAATTTCAAAAACGTCGAGTCTGGCATTATAGGTCAGCGGACTGGGATGCGATGGGAGTTTCTGGTGTTTCTTTGCGTCCTACTACGAGTTTGCTTCTCGCTGGATAATCTTGATGTCGCCGCCAAATTTGTCGTTGATGTGATACTGCAGGGAATGGAACTTTTCAATCCAAACTCTGGGGTTCCCATTGGCGACAGGTCCCAACCATGGTTTGGTCGCTGCTGCAAAATGGCGTCTCGCCAAAAGCAACAGCATTACCAAGCCTGGGCTAATGCAGTGTCATCTAAGGATCCAAACACCAGCGTACTTAGAAAGAGGTACAATATTGCCGCCAGGTCCTTTAAGAGGGACATTGCCAAGGCGAAGTCATCATTCATAAGTGGAATTGATTGGCGAGAGGCTAGTGCGTCTTCCTTCGGGTACGCGTGCGTTCCGGTCTCTCGCCAAAGCTATCTTAGGGAATTTTTGGCAGCTGTCTCTACCACCATTGCACAAGACCGATGACTGTCTGACCCATACTGCAAAGGAGAAAGCCGATCTCTTGGGCACTGTTTTTGCATCAAACTCGACCATGGATGATGGGAAAAACTCTCCACCAACCATACCGCATTGCGCTTGTTCAATGCCAAACGTCCGGTTCCTACAAAGGTCAGTTTGTAAGGCTCTTTTTCCCTTGATATATAAGTCGAGTGGGCCTGGTGCAGTTCCTCCCATGAGTTGGCGCTGGTTCTAACGCGCGTTTTCCGGCTCTCTTACACTACTGACGTTGTCCCAAGCTCTTGGAAGACAGCCCTTTTCTACCTGATTCTCAAAAAAAATCGATCGCTCAGATCCGTTCAACTACAGGCCAATAGCCATCACCTCTTTGCTCTCCAAAGTAATGGAGTCCATTACAAACCGCCAGATCTTATGGTACCTAAAATAAAACTAACTTATAAGCGATCGCTAGTATGGTTTTCGTCGCGGTCGTTCGGCTGGTGATCTTTTAGTGTACCTTACTCACTAATGAGCGGAGGCTGTCGAGAGTAAAGGGGAGGCACTGGCAGTTAGCTTGGACGTAGCGAAAGCCTTTGACATTGTATAGCATAGGGCTCTTCTCTCTAAACTTCCATCATACTGGCTTCCTGAGTAATTGCGTTCGTTGGTGGCCAGCTTTCTTTCTGGGCGTAGCATCAGAGTCGTAGTCGATGGTTCGTGCTCTGACATGAACCCCCTTAAATGCTGGAGTCCCACAGGGGTGTGTGTTAGCCCATACTCTGTTTCTTCTTTATATCAATGACGGGTGTCTATTAGAATACAGATTTATTTGATATCGAATTTCATTTTACCGAAAACTATTCCACGATTTTTAACATATTTTTTTTTCAATTCATCAGATAGTTACTCATCGCTGTAAATCTTTTAAAGTTCATTTCATCACCAGAAAAACGGTATATCGAACTTACATTTCATAAAAGTATTAAGTTATCGATGAAACTATTCGTAAAAACATATTACAATATGTATCGGAACCCTGAATACTTTTTCACTTAACAACTTTTTATCGCAGTAACGTTTCATCGAACGATGCATTCGCCTGTTGACGATAAATTGTGTTGCGGTCTGTTCTATATTAATATTTCATAACGCATAACTTGAATGGCCAAAATTGAAAAGGCATAACCATAGAAAGGCATAATTTTGATAAGCGTAAGTAACAAAAGGCATATTTTTTATTTGCCATAATGTTCAGAAGACATAATATTAAAAAAGCATACAAGCAATAAGATAAAACTTATCGATAATATGATCAAACCAGTGTGCAGCATGTAGGCAAACATGCAACATGCAAGCAAGCATGCAGCATGCAGGCAAGCATGCAGCATGCAGGCAAGCATGCAGCATGCAGGCAAGCATGTAGTATGCAGGCAAGCTTGCAGCAGGCATGTTTTCTGTCACGGCTCCGGCGCTGCGAGGCTCCGGCGGTCCCACGCGAGCTTATCGTCGCAGATGGGTTTCACTCACCACCGCGGCTTCGGCTTAAACTCACCTGCTCCTCAGCTCGCGGGCCGCCTCGCCCCTCCGCGCCTACGCGGGATTGAATTACACTCTAGCGTAGGGCAGACAAGACTACGTGGAGTCGGTTTTGCCACGATTCGTTTCTGTCACTGACTTTTTAAGCACACACTTACTGCTTAACGTACGTAAGTATACATCATAGTAATAATAGAAAATAAATTTATGGACATTTACAATTATACTTTATAAAACTATGACTTTTATGAAATAAAAAGACATTACGCACAGAACTAATTAATTTCATGAAATCGTATTTTTGATGAGCTTATCGTCGCAGATGGGTTTCACTCACCACCGCGGCTTCGGCTTAAACTCACCTGCTCCTCAGCTCGCGGGCCGCCTCGCCCCTCCGCGCCTACGCGGGATTGAATTACACTCTAGCGTAGGGCAGACAAGACTACGTGGAGTCGGTTTTGCCACGATTCGTTTCTGTCACTGACTTTTTAAGCACACACTTACTGCTTAACGTACGTAAGTATACATCATAGTAATAATAGAAAATAAATTTATGGACATTTACAATTATACTTTATAAAACTATGACTTTTATGAAATAAAAAGACATTACGCACAGAACTAATTAATTTCATGAAATCGTATTTTTGATGTACTTACATTGATTTATTGAAGTAAAAATTGATGTTTCAATTATTTTGCAAACTGAAACTTATAATGAAACAAAAATATGGGTAACAAAACTTCGATGTAACATTATTTCAAGAAAATTTAAAAAACATGAAAAGAAATAACGATGAACTGTGTTTGTAGATAATTAATATTTGAGGAAATGAAATTGCGATGTAACCTAATTCTAGAATTTGTTAAATATTCTACAAAAAGTTCTGCGAATCGTTTTTTGGGTAATGAAAATCGTTGAAAGGAATTGCGATAAAATGATGGATTCCCATCAATGACATGTTGTATAACAACAGCACTCATTGCTACGCGGACGTCAGTACGGGAGTAACGTTCTACACCGGACTAGCTAATATTTCTCGGGAAAGCGTCATCGAGAGCCGGAATAAACTTGTGACTGACACCAAGAACATGTTAAGTCATGTCTTGAATTGGGGCCGACATAACTTAGTCTACTGTAACCCCTCCAAAATACAAGTTTGCGCATTTACCGCGAAAATACATCCCTTAGTCGTACCTCTGAACTTTTGAGGGAGCTCTCCTTGATACCAATCCGACTATTGGAATCCTTGTCGTCGATGTTTCGAGTGACGTTCAATTTCGAGGTCATTTGGAAGGTAAAGCTAAATTAGCAAACAAAAAAGAAATTATTTAAATGGAATTAACAAACCATTGGAGTGCGATGACGATGAAACCGTACGGTGTAGGGTACGGGTACATTAGTTACAATTTTTTCCCCAGTAAATAGTACCGGTGACGTACAAAAAGTACCGAAAGTACCGAATTTCCCGGGAAACAAATTCTCAGTACCGGTACTGCGTAAAAAGTCAATTTCCAGGAAAAATGGGTACCGGGAATTCCCAGGAGCAAGCCCTAGTAACTACCAACCTAGTTAGGTACTTGTAAATTGTAATAGTATCGGTAGGTACTTAATAATTGTAGGTGACTAGTAGAATTGATATTATAATACATAATTAAGTAAATAGGTACCTACGTACTTACGTAGACATACAGACGCGGGGGGACTTTGTTTTATAATAAGTAGGTAGGTAGTGATGACTGATTTAATGATAATAAGAGTTAGTACCTACTTACCGTACTATAATTTAGGTAATACTTTTGCATACTTACCTGAAGCAATTGATTGAAAGTAGTTGATTAATTGTCAAAAAAACACGTAAGAGCTGTGGAAAAAACTTTAATCGTATGATGTGGCCCTAGCTAGATATGCAATTCTATAGTCTATTGTACATTTTAAAAATTAATTTCCTATTATTGTGATTTGTGAACATGACAGGATGATAGATTGATTAACCAAAATGCAAAATAAACAGTTAAGTACTTAATCATTTGCAGTTTTTATTTTTAATTATAAATATACGTTACATACTCATCAGTTTACGTTACGTACGTATTAATCCCATTCATCTGATTCGGATGATTGTAGAATAATCTTATCTGAAAGAAGAATTGTGCGATCTGTACTTAACTACTCAAAACTTGCAATTTAATAATGTATTGTTTGTATTGATGTCAGCTAAGATGTAAAGTAATTGTAGATTAAAGTACTTAGTTTACTTTTCTGCATTACGTCTTCTTGTATTATGTTCGCCCATCACATACACACTCTTCTGACGTGACGAGTGAAATATCTGTCATATAGAGTGTAAGTAGGTATGCTCCGCGTTCGCCCCGCGCCTGCCCGCCGCGCCGTGCCCGCAGCCGCCCGCGTCCCACATAAACAAACTGTTACCTACGTAGATATGTTAGCGAAATATTTTATTCGTGATTTAAACAAAATGCACTGTATGTATGTTTCTAATTTTTTGTGTGGTATAAAATAGCATTACAAAGGCCATGTATGAGCGATTCTGTCAATTTTAATTTATTATTGCGTGTGTTACGAAACAAAAATTAAATTATCAAAGAAGCACACCAATTAACTTTCTAAACTTTGTTCAACATGTATTCGACTAACCACTGAAAGTCATAAATATTATTTCATAAATTTTAAAATTTTATTCAAAGACAAAAAGAGTGATTTTGTGATTTTCATAGTTCCACATATATTATGTTTCTAAACTTTTTACAACACAAAGATAAAATAGTTCTTATTAAGAAACACTCAACATTTCAAACTTTGATATTATATACATTACGTTACACGAAATATTATGAAATACCTAAAGTACAGTCATAAAACTTCTAACTTTTTAGAAGTAGCTCACAATCCACATCTATACACTCAGCAAAAACGAAAAGTTTTAGAATTATCAAAACTTCTTTATGGTATTTAATGTCCCACGACCGGACTAAATAAAAAGATAGCTCAGTGTGCTCCGAGTTTAGTGTGCATGTTCGGCTATCTATGTGTGCGTGTAGTACAGCTGTACGGGTTTGGAAAGGCTGTATTTTTTGGTGAATTATGATAATGTTTTGTTGATCATCTCGGTAACGACCCTGTAATTTTAGACCAAATTTGGTGAGCATGTTCAGTGTGATGTATAGATGCTCCCCTTAAACGTTCGATTAATATTGTTAGACCATAAATGTATGTACCTATGTATATAGATAGTTTCACCACCACCACAATATCTCGGTGGCCGAATGGCTGAGCGTTCGGTAAGATCGGTCCGGGCTTCCATTCCCAGGTCGGGCAGTGTTTCGATTTTTCGATGTTTGACCCGAGTTTGTTATTACCAACCCGCATTGAGCCAGAGCGTGGTGCATGGTCCCAACCTCCCCATGTGAAGCAATCTTCCCTTTGTGTCGTAAAAGGAGACTTAAGGACTAAAGACTACACATATGTCAAACAGCATAAAGTGGCGATGAGCTCACCACATGTCACGTTGAGCACATGTGCTGTTGTAATTTAATAAAACGTTTACTGTGGCAGTGGTATGCTCTTTGTGGTCCTCATTGCCTAGTCTCTGACTATTTCGAGATAAAAAGTTGTAACTCTACAGACAAATACATACAACCATACACACATAGGTACATATAGGTAGTACATACGTGTGAATGTACATACTAACGTACAAGAACGTTACCCTTTATAATTTTATTTACTAAAATTAATTTAGGGCGCTACCCCTATAGCTAATTGATTTAAAATGTCTGCGGGCCTTACAAAACGTTTTGACATCATATCGCGAACCCCTAATGGGTCGAAGGTTGACCCATTAGGGCTAACTGTGGATGTAATTAATTGCGAAAGTGTGATAAGAAATAGATTTTAGCTGGACCTCGAGCTTTTCGTTTGATTTGAGTTAAGCTGTGCATGGTTTTAGTAAAGCTGTTAGTTTAAGTTAAAAATTTATAAATACTAGCGGCCGTTCGCGGTTTCACCCGTGTGGTTCTCGTTCTCGTGGGAATATCGGGATAAAAAGTATTCTATGTGTTAATCCAGGTTATAAACTATATGTATGCCGAATTTCATCCAAATCCATTCAGTAGTCTTTACGTGAAAGAGTAACAAACATCCATCCATACTTACAAACTTTCGCGTTTATAATATTAGAAGGATAATTATTCCCGCAGACATTCTTTCCGCACCATAGCTAGAGTTGGCTGAGGAGATCTCTTCTAGAGATAAGCTCACCTTTGTCTTTTGTAAAGTGTTTTTATGTGTGTGTCTATGTCCAATAAAGGATGTTAGTAAAATCCAAATGTTCTATTCGTATTACATATCCATAAAAACAGGTTTCAAGACATAATTATTATGTTACATAATTATTATGTTACATAATAAATAACCGTGTCGCGGAGCAGTGATTTGTTAAGAGGCCTATTACATCTCGACTGTGATTTTTGCTGGATTGGATCTCAGAAACAAAAATACATCATTAATTATGACTTATTGAATAGTGTAGAATAGCTATTAGAATAGTGCGTAGCGGCCTCGCTTTTTGTAAATTTTGGTTAACTTTTTAATTAAACCCAAAATTGCAGAGAAAGATTTTCATAAAGTGCGCGAAGGCACTTTTTTGAGCTCATCGATTGAACTACTGTTCTAAACAAGTGAAATAAGAAATTTATAATGTTATCTCTTATATAGTCAAATAGTGCGTAGCGGCCTCAGAGTTTTTAGATATCATTGATTTTTTATAGGATTTTTTTTTATTGTAAACCAACTAACTTCGAAAATCGCTATAAGTTAACTGTGAATATCGCCTATTTACGATATTATTATTGAGCAAAATTTATACCAGAGTAATTGTTACTTCATGAGAAAACAAGATTTTATAATGAATTTATTATCTTATTTCGATAAAAACGATAAATACAACTG
Organism: Scoparia ambigualis; assembly: GCA_963921215.1. Lineage (NCBI taxonomy): Eukaryota > Metazoa > Arthropoda > Insecta > Lepidoptera > Crambidae > Scoparia > Scoparia ambigualis. Next base: position 5,759,293 of record OY992516.1, on the reverse strand, counting down.
CAAAATTACTACAAAATGCGATGCGCCGGCCGTCTGAATTCAACTTATGCTCAAAGAATGGAGATTTGTAATATTATGCACAAATTTATTATTCTATTTCGATAAAAACTATAAATACATCTGCAAAATTACTACAAAATGCGAAAATGGGCATTTTACGCAAAAATCGCATTCGAGACTCTTAAAGAGTGGACTATGGCAGAGGACTGCTTTTGCGGTCTTTCGGTTCCAAGTTCAGCTGAAGTTTTTATACTATATTGTAAAAGAAAACATTGCAATTTTAGTTATTTAAAGTTTTCTCCTGAGTTTCTTGCCAGTTCTTCTTGATAAAGGGGTCTCCAAAAAACTAAACTGGTGGTAGATTCAGTTTAGATTAAATAAGTTTTTCTTAATTAAAACTTTAATATACTTTGACGTCAATAAGTGTCTGTGAAGATCACAGAACAGACTTCTGTTCTATGGTGAAGACTTACATTTAATTAATAACTTGACACTAACTTTAAGCACACATGCAAACAAAGCAAAAGGCGGTGTTTAGACAAACCGCAAATCAAAATACGAAATCATAAACTATCTTGAAGACACTTCTTGATAGATGTAATATAATTTTAGCACCAATCGAAAAGCTTTACCCATTTTTTCTCGGGCTAAACTTGTCGCCTTAAGCCTCTGGGCGATTTATTACGGATAACCCGCGAACGGGGACAGACCTGGTCACTCGGATGGATTCACCTGAATCCATAGACCTCTGTGCCTGAATCCCTTTACCTGCGTTAGTGGTAACGAGGAAATATGTGGTGGAAATGGAAGTAGAAATAATATTATGAATAAGTCTTGTTCCCGGATTTTCAGAAATATTCTTAAGTAATGTTTTCTGAACTGAAGGCCGAAAGATACCTACTAATAAAATCAATGGGCCAATCTTTTAATGTACATGTGAAAAAGCAGTGCGACGTTTAGACTGATGATGAAACGCAATATTTCAAGGCACCATTCAACTTCGTCTTGATATGACGGAATGACAAATATTTTAGGTTAAAAAAAATATAACTATACAATAAAAAAACGGATGGACGACTGGCACTCGCAAGCCGAAAAAAATAATAAAAAATTAGAAATAATAACCAAAGAGAAAACTTTAAACTTATGCACACATATTTAGACGGGATTTAACGCAAAACTACTTAGTAAAGGCATTCTACGCATACCTTTTTATACCCGACGTTTCGACCGAGTTGCACCGGCCGTGGTCACGGGTGGACTGCTGTCGCGGTGTATCGCCTCCGTTTGGGTCGCTGAGCCTTCATCCACCGTCACATTATTTATCCACCTATCATCACACACAACACTAACGGTGTCCCTATTCCGTATACAAGCCTTATTCTGGTAGTTAGCCGATTACAGACTAAAACGAAGTGGCGTTTTTGCAAACACTGGATTCCACGCTGATGATAGTTTGTGACCATCATCCCGATTGAAATTGTTCGGATGTTTCTTAATTTCAATCGCTTCACGCACTACTCTTGAATAAAAGTGGCGATCTGTGGAGAGGACTTGCGTGCTTTGAAATTCGATCCAATGATTTGCGCCTCTTTCAAGTAAATGCTCCGCAATGGCTGATTTGTTAGACTGGCGGTTTTTCACAGCCGCAATATGTTCTTTGACCCTCTCATGGATAGTCCGTTTTGTCTGGCCTATGTAGGAACTACCGCAGCTGCAGTCTATCTTGTATACGCCTGGTGTTTGAAGTGGCAAAACATCCTTTGGGGAGCCCACAATGTTGTTGACCTTTATGCCTGGAGTGTATATTGTCGGTATCGAGTACTCGCGTAATATGTGGCCGATTTTGTCCGTGACTCCTTTAACATAAGGCATATAGGCTGGTTGTCTTCTAACTTCGGAATGTTTGACACTCTTAGTCGGCTGCTTCCGTAGTCGATTCACTCGATATCCGTTTTTATTGAGTACCTCCTGAACATGATCCAGCTCACGCTTTAAATGCTCAAGGTCACAGAGGTCAAATGCTCTGTTCTTTAGTGACGTTATCACGGATTGCAAGTGTCGAGGGTGGTGATGTGAGGTAGCGTGTAGGTATCTGTCCGTGTGCGTGGGTTTTCGGTAAACACAGTGTGTTACGGACCCATTTGGTCTCACGGTCATCTTGACATCTAAAAAGGCCAACGACCTATTCGCCTCCATCTTTATATGTAAACCTCATCTTCGGGTGAAAGGAGTTGAGATGTTGCATCCACTGATCCACTTCCTGCTTGCTTCCTTTAACGACGCTGAAGATGTCATCTACGTATCTTTTCCAAAGTCGGATGGTCTTCGGACCGAGGCTCAGTGCCTTCTCTTCAAAATGTTCCATCCAGATGTTAGCAAGTACCGGGGCGACTGGGCTTCCCATTGCGACACCATCAATCTGTAGGTAATATTGACCTTGGAAAAGAAAATAGTTGCCGTCTAAACAGTGTTCAAGCAGATCAATGTAATTTCGCGGCATTTCGTTGACCTTCAGTTTTTCCCGGACTACGTCCAAACACTCCTTGATTGGAACATTGGTGAACAGCGATTCCACATCGAAACTCACCATAATGTCGTCCGGTTCCAACATTAGGCTTTTTATAGTTTGGACAAAGTGGCGTGAGTCCTTGACGAAAGACGGTGTTTTACCCACAAGTGGCTGCAATACTGACGCAACGTGCTTTGCAAGGTCGTAAGTAGGAAAAGCAATTTGACTTACGATAGGCTGCAACGGCACGTTGGATTTATGTATTTTGGGCAGGCCGTATAATTTCGGTGGTTGATGTGATTTTGGTCTGTACAGTGACTCATACTCGTCTTCGGTAAATAGGTCTTGGTTGTTATTAATAAGAGATCGTATCTTACGCGTTACTCTGGCCGTGGGGTTGTAATTTACCGGTTTATATACCTTTTCGTCACATAGCAAGGCCTGTATCTTGTGTTGGTAATCGATAGTATTCATCACTACAGTGAATACTTTAAAAGTGTATACTTTAAACTTAGCTTTAAATACATTACATACATAATATATACCGAAGGGTAAGTCAGAGACTAGGCAAAAGGGACCGCTAGAGCACGCAGTCCTCTGCCATAGTCGCCTTCCACCAAATAGCGACTGCACATATGCTCAGCGTGACAGGTGGTAAGCCAATCGCCTCTCTATGCTGTTGGATGTTACGTTAGTCGACTTATACGACACCTATGGGAAGAGAGGGGTGGTAGTATTATTTTAATGAGATAATATTTTTTTATACTGTTCCAAAATACTGCTGTCAAAAAGGCATCAACGTGTAAGCCATCACATACCTTTAATCTCCCCAAAAAGCTATTACTCATACAACAGCACGAGTACAACACACTCAACAAGGAATTAACGCAAAATACTGCCTTCACAAAGTAATTTCCCCAAAAAGGCTTAAACAAAAAGCTAGTGGGACCAGTTAAAAATGCAACAATAGATATAGCGGTGCCTTTGTCCTGCAGTTGGAAAAAGCGACCATTGCGGATTACCAAGAGTTACGGCCGATGGAAGTGTCTTGCAGAGTGCACCATCAAGCCATAATCTGTCCTATGATCTCGTGATTTCCGTGACCTTTCTACGATAATAATTTAGGGGAATTTTTCCACCAGAGCTGTGCTCTATACAATAAAAAATCTTTAATTTATATTTTTGAGGCTACAAATTAAACTATTAAAAATTACCACAATATTGTCCAGTTCGTAAGTTTACAGAGGAAGTCTAAACCGCTGCGCTGCGCAAACGTAGATACTTTCTTAAGCCGACACGGGAGTTCGAATATCTTCATACCAAAACGCGATTTTCAGTGCGTACAGTTTTCGCTACCGGATACTACAACCTGACACAACTCATCTATTTGACAATCCTTGGTTCTAAAGTGAAAATAAGACTTCGTGCCTACCTCCCACTAAGTCATATTTTTTTAATAAAAATAATTATAAATTTTTACTTTACTACCAAGGATAGTAAAGTGAAATTTATCTATGTGGTGCATGCTAATCCACCAATAGAATAGCTTGCTTCGGTAAATCTACGTTATATTTTCATACTATTTTTTCTGGCAACCGCTGCTGTGATCTAGCTCTTGTGTGTCAAACATTTTTTTAATTTACCACATCTAGTAACACTATATCGTTGTAAAAAGTAACTGTGGCCTGTTTCATTTGAGTATCCCTAGTTATTTCGCGGCACGCGACCGCGTCTGGATTTAAACTTTCTCTTTGATGGACAACGTAATGGTTCTCTGTGAAATTCGCCGTTTATTACACACAGATGTTATGAAATGAGACGTTTCGTAACCCGTCCGTAATGGCACATCTGCGTTTTTTTTATTGTTCACCGGACTTTGTTTTATGAAATGGTAGCTGTATTTGTTACATTTGATGTAGAAGTGGAAGACTTTATTCGGGTTTTACATTTTATATTGTCCTGACTTTTAGAACGTTTTGCATGGAATGTGGTCACAGGAAAGATTTTAAACAACTTGCTTTGTCCTGATGTTTAGAATACTTGCACATAACACAATCACAGGGGAAGTGTTGGTTGTCTTATAATTAATCATCAATCTTACTGGAGCGTAGATTGATTTCAATGACTAAAGCCTCTGTCTAGCTGCTGAACAGTATGTAATTACTATTACTATTTCTGTAAATGACAATAATGGCACAACACGAGTTTAATAAGTAGTATTTTAAATACTAACAAAACATAATAAATCTCATGCTGACCTATGCTTACTGTGCCAGTTTTCAAAAGAATTTGCTCACCAAAGTTAAGTTCGTTTCCATAAATAGATAAACAAAATAATAGAAATTCCTTAAATCTCACCAACAAACTCGGTAAACATTATAACCGTTAAGAAGAATTAAAATTAAATAAACAAGCTGAAAGAATTATGACGAAACTACGGAACGCTCCGCAAAACGCGCGCGAGCCTTTGTGAATTAAAACAATGATTGTGGATAAGTGAAAAACTTTTGATAAACTATGTCGAGTTGGCGGGCAAGTTTCTTCTAATAAATAGCTTTATTTTAAAAGAATTGATTTATATGGCAGAATGTAAAGAAGAAAAGAAGTCATGAGAGTAAATAAAGCAAAGGTGTAGCGTAGCGGTGAAATAATACTACCACCCCCTCTCTTCCCTTGGGTGTCGTAAAAGGCGACTAACGGACTAAAGACTGCACATACATCCAACTGCACAGAGCGGCTTGGGCTCACCAACTGTCACGCTGAGCGCAATGTGCAGTCGCTATTTGGTGTAAAGTGGACTATGGCAGAGGACTGCTTTTGCGGTCCTCGTTGCCTAGTCTCTGACTAACCCCTCGGGGATAATAGTCATGATTATACGTATGTATACGAGTATGTGTACATGTGTCAGCATCGTAGTAAATGTAAAGATGTTGGAAACAGGCGTGATGAATGTATGTTTTTACTAGCGGCCGCTCACGGTTTCACCCGCGTAGTTCCTGTGTCCGTGGGAATATCTGGACAAAAAGTATCCTATATGTTAATCCAGGTTATAAACTATCTGTATGCTTAATTTCATCCAAATCCATTCAGTAGTTTTAACGTGAAAGAGTAACAAACATCCATCCATACTTACAAACTTTCGCGTTTATAATATTAGTAGGATATACTTACTCGTAAGTATATAGGTTATAGTGGATATAGATTTTGGATCTTGTATCTTTATCATCAATGATGTCAGGAAATATTTTAACATATTTGTATCTTGTTGCACATACAGTCAACATTTTTCATTCGCTTAAGTGGTCTAGTGGCTAAGTCACCGGTTTTAGACCCAGAGGTCCCGGGTTCGATTCCCAGCGGGGGGTATATCTTTGTGTGCTCGGTTTGGTTGGTAGTAGTGCTGTTAAGTCCGCCTGACTAGCTACCACCATCTTATCTAAGTCTGTCGCCATAACAACGATGTTTGTAGCGTTGTTGTGTTCCGACAGTTTGAGATGAGATAGCCAGTTCCTCAGTGGTTTATGATTCGGCGTGAACCTTCGGCCTTATCGTCACTTACTATCAGTTGAGATGAAGACGCTTACCCGTTGTAGAATAAAAATAATTAAAAAGTAATTTTAAAAAAGTAGATAGATACACATATTTGACAGTCTGTGGTTCTTATTCGTAAACGATGCCGCACCGCAGCCCATAAATACGCGCGGCACCGAGTACATCACGCAGCGCACCCTGAAGCATAGTCGAGTAAAAGAAGTATGTTATCTTCATACATACGCACCAAGCACGGCTTGTTTGTGAGCGCGGCCGAGCCATCCCGTACGTACGCGTCGGCGCACGCACACACTGATGAGTTTGATGCTAACGATACCAGTCGCGCGCGGCCGTACGTAATGCCACAGATTAAAGAAGAGTTAACAGATACTTCACTCAGTAAAAAATTACCAATACCTACTGCTATAATAGCCTACTATTATTTAAACTATAATAACCTACCGCGCGATCCCACTGCAATCGTAAGGCTGCCTCTTCGATAAAATTAAATTAACACAATTAATCGTGTCTATTTTATTGAGAACTGTGAATATATTCTGTCCATATATAGGTGGTAGTTTAAAATTGTATCGTTTATAAAATATATTTTTTTATAAATTTGTGCTGACATCATTATCAAAAGTAAATAGAGGTTAGTGTGTAGGTTAAAATAAAAGCTACTACTGCACAACAAACCTATCTAATGCACATAAGACACCAGACACTCGTACAAACGAATGGAACAATCAAAATTGAACAACGTGCATGCGCTTCGCTTGCGAAAACCGCACTGAATTTAGTCCGCAAACGGCCGAGACCGCTCGGCCGGGCAGTAGGTAATTATAGCGCGCAAGTATATAGAGTGACGGAGGCCTGACTATACCAGCAGCAGTGTGATTCTCTAAGTTGAAGCCTTAGTAGCAGCGGCTGCCGCAGCGCTGAGAATTGACTTTGTCTCTTTCATATTCATAGAATTGGAAAGAGACAGCAGATCACAGCCATGCGCGCAGCGTCTATGTGTCGCTTAGAGAATCGCATAGCAGTCGCGCGCGGCCGTACGTAATGCCGCGCGCGCCTACGTGTTTCGTTGCTGCGCCCGCCGCTGCCGCTCGTAAAGCGACAGCCCTAATATTTAGGCAATTATCGCTCGCTCGGGGGCCAAGTCAGCGTACTTGTTATATTCTACTATGCCTGAAGCTTCAGCTGATGGGATGGGGTGGGAAGTAATCACCGCAGCCTATGGGCAACCGTGAAACCAGACGAGTCGCAGATGCGTGGCCGGCTTTGATGAATGAGTAGGACCTTTGAAGGAGTAGGAATTGTGAAGGGGGGAGGGGAGAGATGAACATTTTAAACAAAATTCTACTCATTCAAGCGTACAGGTTACGACTCTCGGAATTAAAAAGCCTTTTTATATTAAAGGGGCCTTAGGCGGTAAAAACGGAGAAATTGGTTGTTTTCTATTACCTGTTATTCAAAATATATTAGATATTTCGCACTGAAAACCCGCGAGGTCCCGCGTGACATGGAAAAGCAACACTCGCAGCGATATGATTAAAACATTGTTACTTCATCAAAAACGTCGTCAAACAACCATTTCTCTTGTTTGCATACTTTTAATAATAAGTTTATATTAGACACATAATGTTGTATTCATTGTGTTTCGTTTTATTAATACATGAAAGGGATGATATTACATGGAGACAAGAAAATTGTGTCCTCATACATGAAGTGGAGTGTTTGTACAGGATTCCATACCTTTTACGTAGAGCTAAAACGAAAATATAAAATGCTATGAATGTTTGGCCTTGTATACCTTAAATATAACCTAATATACCTTCAATTCTCAGACAGTTTAATTAAAGATAAATAAATATTAATAGAAGGTAGAGATTCAGTAATCCATTTTAAGTAAGTATATATGTATATATAATATATACTGGTAAGTAAAATAAAACCACAAGTAAGCCCACATGATACCAAGTTTGCTTTAGAATATGCAATAGCATTTTAAGTGTATAAATGAAATTGTTGACAATTTTGACGGTTCGCCATTTTTTTTGCATAGGATTTTTTTTGTGCTAAAAATGTTGTTATTACTCTTCGTAATCATCGTTCTTCCTAATAATGTGCACATTATTGTTGTCGTAAGATGGCATTAGTTAAAACCCACCAACTCCAGCGTGGTGAGTTTAAGCTAATCTCCTCACGTGTGTGGGAGGCTTGTGTTTTGTTTTGTTAGGCTGATCATGATAAAACAAAAAAAATACTGTTCGATGGCAAACGCATCACTCGAGAACAAATCCAGACTAGGATAAAGTACCTACATAATTATAATCACGACTGTTATCCACGAATTGTTAACTATAGTCCACTTTACACCAAATAGCGACTGCACATTTGCTCAGCGTGACAGGTGGTGAGCCCATCCTCTATGCTCTTGGATGTATGTGCAGTCCTTAGTCCATTAGTCGCATTTTACGACACCCAAGGGTGTGTTAGTATTCTTAAACCGCTGCGCGATACGGTTATACATATAAAAACAAAAGTTTTCATTTGTTTTTTTATTGTAAATTTCGTATCATCGAACGGTCAGGCCAGGCGTTATTTACGGGATTAAAATGGGGGTAATCACCATTTATGGGGCCACAAAAACTACGTGCAAACATAATTGACGGGCGTTGTAGCGCAATGCGGGCAACGTTAACGACTGCAATCTTACGATAGCGGACGAGAACCAAAGGTTTAACGGTAATGATATATTAAAAATTGCAAAATTACATTCATACATATAGAAATGAAACACTTTTTTACGAATTAACTCGCGTTTAATTACTATTTACATAGTTTTTTATATTATCCTGACGTTTCGAACCCTTTACAGGGTCCGTGGTCACAGGGAGACTGAGGTGTTGGTCGTCTCATAGTTAGAAGTTATTTGCCTACCGTCAATCATTTATATATTTAACCGGGTGTGTTCAAGTTTACACAATACGACCTAACAATATTTTTAGGTCTGGCAATGTGTTGCTGTTGGGGCTGGGATTTGATGACCTGTATGATGGGGTGTATGATTTAATCCGTAAAAAAGTGTTTCATTTCAATGTGTAGTGCTCGCTTAAACCTCAGAAAACAATATATTCATACCTATAATCACGACATATTCCCCGAAGGGTTAGTCAGAGACTATAGACAATGAGGAACGCAAAAGCAGACCTCTGCCATAGTCCATTTTTCACCAAATTGCGACTGCACATGTGCTCAGCGTGACAAGTGGTGAGCCAATGGCCGCTCTATGCTGTTGGATTAGTCCGTTAGTTGCCTTTTACGACACCCAAGGGAAGAGAGGGGGTAGTAGTATTCTTAATAAGCCGCTACGCGACGCGACATCGAACTTTGCACAAAAAAATAAATACACCGAGATTTTTCATTGGTTATGGAGCCGAAAACGTTATTATGCAAGAAAGTGTTGTACCTATTCATGTTATAATAATCGCTTTACGAGCAAACAAAAATTTTTGAAAAAGTGACTTTTTGTCGAAAACACGTAGTTATCTACTCGTACACCGTGACCCCTATGAACTTTCCCGGCCGGTCACCTGCGCCGGCGGCGGGGCGGGGGTAAGCGGAGCGTTTGAAGCGCCTCGGTCATTGACTTTCTTAAGAGCTTCCGGTACTAAGCGTTCTTACATTTTTTATTGATATTTTTTTTTGATTTTTTTATGCTCATATTTTTAGTTTTACATGCTAAATAGCTTCTACTGATGATAAACATGAACAGGGTTTCGGCTCCAAAACAAATGAAAAATCTCGGTGTATAAACTGTTAGTTACAAGTCAAACCAATAGATGGCGCTGTGCGTCAGGTCCCTGAATCGCGGTATGGTTTCGTTTATTTGATACATACAAGTAGCAAAGATATTTTGATTAAAATCATACTTGCAAATTTATTAGTTTTAATGAAATTAAGGGTGACTTCCTCCATTAGAGATGGGTCGTCGACGTATTTTTCGTCAACGTAACTATACCGTCCATCGACTAGTCGACGCGATACGGACAACGACAGGAGGCAGGCCGGCTGCCCAAATTCAAAACCTAGTAACATAACAGGTGATTTTGACTTACTAGGCAGTATAAATATGTCGTGGACCTTAAAACACCCAGTTTAATACGTAATTTAAAAAATATAATTTAGCAACTCTTAGCAATTTGGCATGATTATGAAAATTTCCATGAAGTACAAATTCTAAACATATTATGTCAGAATACAAATTTAAAACCCTAGCAACTCAACCGACTTACTGAGTTATGAATTTGGAAAACCGACTTGCTTTGTTTTGAATTTGTCGCCGATTATAAAATCAATAAAATCTAATTTAGTAAGTTCAGTACGTGACACCGGCGCACGAGTGGTTCGCTCCATGATATGGGTAAATAAAATAATAAAATGAGTTATAAGCAATTTAATCGGTCCAGGCGTAAAATGCGTGCTTTGCAGAACGAAAACGATTACAGGTAAGAAATAACTTATTCATTAAAGTTATGAAAATGTAAAAGAAGCTTGACATAACTTCAAAATAAACTTGTCGTTGCATTAATTATCTTCTTAATAAAGCTAACAAAATGTGCAAAAGCCGATTTTGCTTATTTTAAGGGTATGTTTTGATAATTATCCACTGTAAATGCTAAGGTTTATAACCTATTTACTACCTGGCTATTGATTGTGTTGATCTTAAATATTTCATGTGTTGTAATGAAGGAATTGTATGTGTCTCACTTAGCAGATTTATATTTTTATCTAATGGGTATCCTCACACAAGATAGAAGTAACATGAACACACAAAGAACTCGTTCACACTAGGTGCTTCCCGTTCTAGACTATCTTGATCTCACGGAGGACCAGCTAAAATAACTTGAGCGCCTTCAAAATCTTTGTATACGATTCATATTTGGCTTGCGCAAGTATGACCATGTTTCTGAATATCGAGCTAAACTCAAGTGGCTTCCTATTCGTCTTCGCCGGAATACTCACTTCCTCGCCCTTCTTTACAACATACTTTTTAATCCCACCTGTCCTTGCTACCTTAAAGAACGTTTTAACTTCCTCCATGCATCCAATTCGCGCTCATTGCGATCATCGGAAAACCTGAGCCTTAAAACCCGTCTGCACGGCACTACCTTTATGACTGTTCATAACTGTTCAGGCCGTTCGTCTCTGGAACTCGCTTCCAGTTGCGATCAGACGTGCGCAGTCTGTGAATACTTTTAAAGAGCTCGTGAAAAACTTCTACCTCTCCTCCTAAACTTATCCCACTGCAAGGCTGCTATTTTCGCTACTCCCTACCTGAGACTATTATGTATAAGTATTGTATATGTATATATTACATTACACACTATGTATGTGTGTATGTTTGTTTAAATATTTTTTTTTGTGTTAATTAAAAAGTTATGAAAACCTTTGACATGTTTGCACCTCCGGTTTTAAAGTGTTTAAATTCTCTCCATCCAACTGGTTGTCTGGAAGAAATCGCTTTATAGCGATAAGACCACCAAATTGTAACTGTGTAATATACTTGTTTTTTATGTTTTGTGTTTAATGTACACTGTTACAATAAAAGTATTATCTATCTATCTATCTATACCTTGTGTAGGTACCTAAGTAGGTATGTATGTGTGCACGCATTCGTGTGTTTGTATAATTTTATCCTGTATGCAGACACGTATTATATAAAATATAAACCTGGAATGGTATCAAGTCACCCTACTTCCATCCCTAATTCTGAAAGTTCATACAATAGTGATGGTATAGTCTTTACTTTTACCATAGAAAATCAAATTGATAACCTAGTAAGCAGACTTACTAAGTTTTAATATTGTTTTTATAGTTATATTTGGGAAAACTTACAAATAAAAATAAAGTATTAGCGATTTAAGTGTAACCATAAACTATATAACGATTACGAGTATTACAAACTATTATCAACAATATAGCACACATTTTGGTCAAACACCCCAATCGCTATCATTTCTGGTTTCCTCGGGCCAATGAATCAAAGTGTCCGACCCGTTTTTTGGCTCTCCTGAACATTTTTGTTGGAACGAGTTACTATGTTTTGATTTTAAGCAGCCGAGGCGTTTTGAGGCGTTCAATTCAATCGACTAAGCGCGGTGGCTGGTCTACGGGCGCGACGCAACGACGGACGCGACGGTGTCTTTAGTTAGTCTAGTTTTACGCACTATTTGACAGTTGAATAAACAAAGTTACAAAATGTAAAATCAAGCCCTTCTTACTTTTCCAGGCTTAGGACTGGCTGAATACGTTTTGAAAAGATTTTAATACTTACTATCGTATTTAAGACGTATTTAGAAGATCAACTGATTTTATGTACATTTTTAATTGTAAATTTTTTTATTTACATATTTTTTTATATTATTAATATTATTATTTACCTAAGAATTTTATAACTTTTATTTGCTTTTTTAAAAACATCAAATATCAACTCCTACGCGATATACTTATGGTTCAAATCGCTTTATCCGACGTTTTTATTTCAACGAACGTATGGAACTTATATTACCCGGACACGTTTACGCGTCGTCGTCGTGTTGACAGTAGCTAAGAACCACAGACTACATAGGGATACTACTTTAACAGATAAGAACGCTGTGGACTCTCAGTTTAGCCGTCTATGAATTCAACTACACACATCAAAAGTGTCTAGGGATCAACATATATTTTTGCAATAACTTTTCTCCTGATTAATATTAATTAAAATTTTCTTTAAGGATTCATCAAATAAAGTGTTTTCGTTTGTCTACAGTAACGATAAACCAAGTCACCTTTGCATTAATAAAGAAATTTGCCATTTTCCTAATAAAGGGATTTTTGACATTTGAACCACTAACATTAAAGTTCGAAAAAAAGACTGAAATAACAGTTTTCTTTAAAATTTTATTGGGTAACTTAAACAATTAATAATCCGTGTTTCTACCGCGAACACTAACAACACAAGAACATCGGTTTGGCATACTCAAAATGAGTTCATCCAAATCACGCTGTGGGATGGCCGCCCATGTTCGTTGCAACAACAAAAAAAGGTGTTCTTGCGACTGGATACCCTCCATATTCGGCAGAGCTCTTCTCTGTAGCATATCCCATGCATGCTCAATCGGGTTCAAGTCTGGCGACTGAGCAGGCCAGGGCATGACATTGATGTTAGCTGCGGCGAGAGTCTGTCTTACAACTCTTGCGGTGTGCGGTCGTGCATTATCATGCATTAACTGAAATAAGGGACCGATTTGCACTTGTAGAGGAACGATGACGTCTGATACAATCGTCTCAGCATAAATTTGAGCGTTGAGGTTGCCTCTGATCCAAATCAACTCAGTTCTTCCGCCGATCCAAATACCCGCCCATACCATGATGGTTCCACCACTATAAGGATGGACTTCCTGGCAGGATTTTAATCGCTGTTGGCGTCCAGGGGTTCTCCAGTGTCGTATACATCTTGTATCCGGTCTCATACCAAAACGAGACTCATCAGAAAAGCACACGAAACGCCATTGTTCTTCTGCCCAATTTCTGTGTTCAAGAGCCCATTGATATCGAATCCTACGATTGTGCATTGCTATAGGTGGTACCCTTAGCGGTCTTCGGGAATGAAGGTTCACTTCATGCAAGCGGTTTCTGACTGTTTGGTCGCTAATTAAGTTCCCTGAAGAGTGATGAAGCCTCACGGCTAACATCATGGCGGTTATTGTTGGAGCTCTTCGAGTTGTGATTTGAATGTATCGGTCTTGTCTCCGTGTGGTGCAGCGATACCGATGTGGAGGACTCCATGGCGCTCAGCCACGGTACCAGTGCTTCGGTAACGTGTCCAAAGTCGACTGATAACACTCTGACTTGTATTCAGAGCTAAAGCCACAGTACGTTGCCGGGAACCAGCTTCTATCATTCCCACGGCTCTGAGCATTTCTTCCCTGCTTAAATGACGTCGCCGCTCCATAATAACGTTGGTTTTAATCAGTAGTAGGGAAACAGCACTAATAATGTCTTCAATGCGTTGTATGTTTTTATAGGGAAAATATTGACAGCTGATTTTCATCTTTTACTAGAAATTGATTGAAAGTTCCTGTTTCAAATTATGAAATGCACCAAAAAGGATCCATATAAATTTATAAAATCATAAATTTATTACAAAGCCACATCTCAATCTCATGAAATCCGCATAAAAATGCTTGATCTCCCTAGACACTTTTGATGTGTGTAGTTCACGAATGAACTGTAGACCGTCGAAGCGTCGATTGAACGTAGACCGTCTATTTAAACCGTTCGTTGATTCAACGCCCATCGCTAACTTCCACCATTATCATCTCTTAAAGTGAAAACTGTTTATTGTTTCCTATTTATCTGTTTTATTTTTTAACTTAAGTTTTTAGTTTTTAATTGAGAAAGTAGGTACATTGTAAAGTATTGGCATCCATATGTCAAAAAAAAAAATTTATATACAGCTTTGCATTGTACTTTGCGTTCCTCTTCCAACCTTTATTTAAATATTCCTCAACACTCTACCGACTTCTTCTCTTAGCCATTCACTGTCCATGCTGTCCGTTTGTGGAATTCATTCACTTCCTGAGAGTATCAGAAAAGCTCAAACTCCTAGGTCTTTTGGAGATCAAGTTAGAAGTTATTTTCTTTCTTCTGCTCCTAACTAACCGTATATATTTTCTTACCTTATCTTCTATTTTTCCGTACTCCGTATTTAGTATATAGATATCTATGTCTTATCTTTCAATCCTTTCTTTCTTTAGATGCACCCACTCCCCCTACTATTCTATAATATTCTCTCTCTTCACCCAAGGTTGCCTGGAAGAATTGCTTTTAAGCAATAAGGCCGCCTAATTGTACTCTTTTTATATAATTTGTCCAGTTCTTGTAATTGTTGTTTTTTCTTTTTGTGCAAATAAAGTGTTTATTATTATTATTGTTTATTATTGAAGGAGCCCATTGAAAACCAGCGTTAGGCTCCATTGGAGCTGACAAAATGCTGAATTGGCTATTTCTTTATTGGCCGTGAGACAATAATGTGTTAAGTATTGCTATTATTTTTAATAAGTGTTCTCATATTAATCTGTTTTTTTTTATCTATGTTTTGTTATACTGTGATTGTTGTAACTGTCTCGTGTGTTGTAGCTAAATAAACTAGTTTTCATTTCATTTCCTTTCATTTCACCCATGAAACTGAACAACTTTTCCCAAGAAACATAATATGACGTGCAAAAATGACAAAAAAATTTCGACCTTCCATACTATTGTCATCAGCTGATTGGACAGTTTGTATGGGAGGTCGAAATTTTTTTGTTATTTTTGCACAATCATGGTTTCTTGGGTAAAGTTGTTCAGTTTCATGGGTGGAACTCACCCTTAATTTCATTAAAAATAATAAAATTTTACGGCGTATAGTACTGTACTAAAAGTTTCCATCACTGAATCGACTATCCATCGATATACCGAAATATACCTAACCCAACCTAGGAATTGAAACCTGTTCTTCCGATAATTGGGCCGAGTGGTAGCTGGCCAGGCAGACTTAACAAACTCTACTACTAACCAAACTAAGTGCACAAAGATTTACCCCCGGGAATCGAAGCCGGGACCTCTGGATCTAAGACCGATGACTTGGCCACTGGACTACAGAGGCGGTTAAAAACACACGTTGTTTACGACATATCTCTCCTGTTAGCACAACTTCGTTTTGTTGAATAACGAGCCTAAAAGACCGTCAAATTTTCAAAAGAGTGCTGTAATTTCCAACAAAATATTTTACTTTAAGATAATAACGAGGTTGTTTAACAGAATTAGTCAAGTCGAACGGAAAAAAGAGAATTTAACTTGCACAAAGCCACAGGTATGAGATAAGAATCTGCGTGAAGCAGGTGACAACCCTAGCTTGAAATTTGCGTAATCTCTCAAAGGGTGAGTAGCCCTCTAAACTGTTCGTATAATTATGTTGGTACACATTCTTTTTGTTTTACCGATTCTGGACCTTAACGCGCCGACATAAAGTTGAATCACAACGCCCCAAACACTTAGCTTCTAATCGGGGATTTTATTTTTTTCTCTCCCTCTCTCTCTTTTTTTTCACAACAGAGTGAGCGACACTTTCCTTGATTACTTTTATTAAATCGTTTGTACAACCGTTATCAAAATATTTTCGTTGGTTTTTGTTTAATTTATTTGGCGGAATTACATGTTTTACAGTTTTATTTATATGTTTTCCTGTTGTGAATCCTCACTGGCCCAGTTTAAACGTCCAAAAAGGTCCAAATTTAAGCAGCAATTTTCATTTGGTTAAACTTGGACCTTTTTAATCCAGAACGCATTGGGTCAGCGTGGTGGGTAATGGTGGCCTTATTCTCATGCGCTGGTGTCCATATGGAAAAACCTGTGCTCAGCAGTGGGACGTATATATACGGTTGATGATCATGATGATTCCGACCTCTAAACACTTTGATTTTTGCAAGTTACTGATGAACGGAGTAATGAGCCTTTCACACCATACTATTTGGTCACCCATCTTCATAGAAACCGTTGCAAGATATAAAATACCTATTTGCCATCTTTTTCTACTCTTACCCCTGATAAAAGCGCTTTGTCCCACTTAAACCCTTTTTTTTTTTAATGTGACTCCACATATTGACCACATCCTGCCTGATGGTAAGTAGCCGATGAAGTCCAAAATAATGAGAGTGCTTCTCATCGGGGAACATGCACGGTATCAAGAGCACCCATTCATGACGGCCTGCATAAATGCCGTTTTTCGCCCCGCTATGGTTACGACGAGGCCGATCGAAGAGGAAAGCCGGTTGAAGCGCACTTCAACCGGATTTCTAAACTACTAAGGAACTGGTTATCTTATCTGTAACTGGCTGGAGACAACAATGCTACCTACATTGTTGTTTTGGCGACATACTTTGAGATTATGATACACAACCTATGTCACCAACTTAACCTAGAATAGTTTAAAGCCCTCGCTGGAAATCGATAATGAAACTGTGGTTCAAACACGATAAAAAACTTAGGACGTTGGAAGGTATACGACGATAGGTTTCACATTGTTTTATGGGGTCCCTTACCCCTATTTTCTGTTAATGTTTGTTTTACCTATACCTTTATTTTTTTTCACTACGGGTAAGCTTTCGCCTTGGTAATAGTGACGAAAAGGCCGAAGGCCAAATCCGGAAACCTCAACCACTGAGGGACTGGCTATCTTCTATAAAAGTCTATCTGTTGACATTTTATTCTCTTTCACTTTTCTGTAATTTGCTCTTATTCAACCACAATTTCTTCAAGAAGTTAATTGAACTTGCTAAACGACAATAAGAGTTTTATCTTTTCTATCCCGCTCGAAGGATCAACAACTTGAATGGATTGAGTTTTTTTTTATTGGAAATCAAACAGCATTTTACAATACACTTAAACTAAACAGTTGGGTAACACATTAGTCAAAAGAGTTTTCATTTTAAATCATTTAAAATGAACAGTTGCGAGCACTAATTTCTTTGACAATCCACATTTAATTAATTTATAATCTTATTATCTCGATTACAAATTCGAGTGAATACCTATAGATAAGTATATACATAATCTTTTGTACTGCAGCCACACACGACCGAACATCACAAACATAACATTTGTATTAGGTAAGTAAATAATATATATAAAGTTTGTAGTGACAATTTAAGAAAAGCAAAATAATTTTATTGCCTTAACAAAAATGAATTTTAAAAATTTATGCCTTGCTAATAACTTAATGTAACAAAATTAAACTTTAAAGGTAAACAGGGGAGAGAATTAGAGATTTAACAATTTACTTTTACTGATGTTTGAGACACCCACATTAAATCAAGCTTTACTGAGAATTTACCCATTTTTGGAAAGGCTCAAAGTTTACCGTGTACAAGCTGACCTTTTAAGTCTAGACGCCAGTTGTTTTGAAAGCTTTTAAGCTTTCACAAATTACATTAAATAGGTAAACAAAAAAAAAACTTGTGACCCATTAACAATTAGTAAAGTAATTGACCTTAACACTGCCCACTGAAAGGCCTCCATTATTGTAACCAAGTTATCGCTCCAAGTAATGTTTACTTCTACTAACTAAACAAAATATTTAGACGGGAATTAACTTCAATTACTTAGTAAAGGCACGCCTTTTTATACCCAAAAACTCTGCCATGCTAACGGAGGCATAAATTTGCAGCAGCAGCGGGCTGACTGACAAGGGCTAAGACTACTAAAATCTAATGCAAGCTCTTCATCATCAGCCTACAAATGTTCCACTGGGCACAGGCCTTCGCACATGGCCAACAGCACATGATGAAATTGGGCCATAACTTACCAAGCTGGCCCAATACGGGTTGGTGGTTTTAACAACTCTATCTTATGACAACAACCGGGACCAACACCTTTACGTGCCTACCGGTATACATAGAAGTTCGAAATATTTTTAATTTTGTCACCCATCCAGTGACCAGGCATTGCGAAAGTTGCTTTATTATCAAGATCGCAAACCGTACGCTTTAGCTGTTGCGCCATCGATCTCCTCATAAAAACCATACTCCGTAGTACAAATGTCAAATGTGGATGTTTTCAAATTGTAGAATCGAGACTCAGTAGCCTGTTGTCAATGTTTATTTTTTTACTGGATTATTAACATAAAATATACTTATATAAAATATTATATTAAATTTTTTTGTACTACCCCGTCTTTGAAAGAATTACACTCGTCATTGTTTCATACATCGATGTATTTGCATGTATAAGAAAGAATTTACTGACCTCGATATCTTCAGAATTTCGGTAAAATCTTTAAATAAATTGTATTCCAGAAAATAAGTAGTAGAACAATCAATCTCACAAAATTTTTTAAGTGGTAATTTGAGTTGTAAATGTTTATCATCACTATACATCTAAGCTATACGATGTTATTAATTAGGAACTTAATCCCTCCAAAGCTTTTATATTGTATTTTTTTTATAGCAGAAGGAGGCAAACGAGCAGGCGGGTCCACCTGATGGAGAGTAATCACCGCCGCCCATGGACACCCGCAAAACCAGAGGAATCGCAGGCGCGTTGGCGGCCTTTAAGGAAGGAATAGGTAATAATATAATTGTTTAAACCCTTTCGGCACTCCTTGTCTTTTACTGTGTTCAATTTACACTCTAACATATTTTTTGTATAATGAATGACTATATGTGCCTAAAAAAATACAAACAACAAAGATTCTTAGAGCACACTGTTTCTACAATTTAAAGGCCGGGTGGTAAAGTGGTCAGTGACCCTGACTGCGCAACCCACGGTCCCAGGTTCGAATCCCGGTAGGGGCAAATGTGTGTGTGACGAGCACGAGCATTTGTGACCGAGTCATGGATGCTGATTGGTATTTGTTATTATTTTTATTTTTTTTGCTTTTAATTGTGTAACTAAGTATATTTTCAATGTTTGCACCTCCAATCTTAGAGTATATTAGTTCTCTCCATCCGACTGGTTGTCTGTCAGAAATCGCTTTAAGCGATAAGACCGCCAAATTGTAACATTATTTTTCTTTTTCTTTTTCTTTTTCTGTAAATGCATTGTACATGTTTGTGTGATTATGTTACAATAAAAGTATTATCTATCTATCTATCTAACATTCAACCATTTCAGTAGTTAGAAAAAAAAGTACCTACTTAATATAAAATATTAAATTTATGGTTCAATCAATTTGAATATACTATTATTCAAAAGCAATTTAAGGCACGTCACTCTTTTCAAAATTGATTCAATAGTAAAATATAGTAGGCTTAATATGTAAGTTCCGCGGTACTGGCCTATTAGGAATGCTGGTCCATAAATAATTCACAAATCCTCCCCTTCGGTAAATTTATTACAGAATAATTAGTCCCACTAACATGCCTTATGGGCTATAAACGTCGGCGTAGATGTAAAGTTGATTTGGGTGTTTTATTATCATAGGCATATCAATGAGCAGTATGTATACTTCTTACGTTTCTGTGTTACTAAGGCCAACCGTGAAGAGTCGAAGGAGGGTAGGGAGGCCTTTGCCCAGCAGTGGGACAAGCCGTGCTGAATAAAAAAAAGATAAATATTGCATACAAACATTCATTCTGTCAAAAAAGTTTCAGAACCGGATGATTTGTTTATGATTTCAAATTCAATTTTTTGTTTTTTTTTTTGTTGTTAGATTGGCACAACTGTTATCCATTTTGGCGCGGAGTTTTTTTTGTTTTTTTTTGGTTGGCTTAACTTAGGGTTATTCTGGGCAATTTATCCTTGGGGTTTGTATGTGCATAGGTATTTCCTCGCGAAAAACGTAGGCTACTAGGGAAATAGGGGGGAATTTGGTCGAAAAAAATTAAATTTAAACGGACAGATGGATAGGAGTTTATTTAGAATGTTAGGTTATTTAGGGAATTTAGGGATGACGAATAAAATGAAGCTACTATATAAAATTTTCTTGCTTAGACTTAGGGTCTTTGCCTAATTTATTTAATTGCGGGTCACTATTTGAAGGTAAGAAGATAAATGAAGTGAAGAGGAAGTAGAGCACTGGCGAGAGTTTTTATTGTCTAAAAACTGCAGTGTTTCTATTTTTAAGGGTTTATTTCAAGTTTATTTTTATTTAGGTGCACTTTAGTTTTATCTTATAAATAATTTTAGATATTTATTTAAGCTTAGTTTGGGTTTAATTTTTTTAGATTTTATATAGGGTTTTAATTTAAAATTTTGTTAGATATTGTTATTTTAAATTTTATTTAGATACACCTATATGATTTTAATAGGTTTATGTTTTTTGTTATTTTGGATATTGTTTAAGTTATATTCTAGTTTGTTTTTAGGTTTTAATCGTTTTAAAATATTTATTTAATAAGTTATTTTAGATCTACATGCTATAGTTTTAGTTTATGGTTTAGATTTTAATTGTTTTAGGTATTATTTAGGTTATAGTTTAAAATTCAGTTTAGGGTTTGGATGTTATATAGTAAATTTGTACTTTTTTATTTAAGTTAGGTTATTTTGTTTAATGTTTAATGTTTAAATTTTTAAAAAGTTTGAATTTTAATTTTGACAAATTTTTATTTAGTTTCCGTAGTCAGTCTGGCTCTGCAGGCGCAGAACCATTGACTTAATACGGGGGCACTCGCGGGTATTCATGGCGCTGTGGCCGGTGTCGACCTTCGTGCCCATGCGCAGATTGTGAGCCGAGCAATTATAGCATTTTTCCCAGAGGTCTTATTGGGGCAATCTGGCAACTGATGGCCCGGGCTGGCACAATGGGCACAAGGTCTCCTTTCGGGCGTGCACTTTGCCTTAGTGTGGCCGTATTGCAGGCACTGATGGCACTGCACAAAGCGGGAGAAGTCCTCAACGTGGACCCTGTTATGGTCCACGTTGAGTCGCCCGAGAGCGAGGATGGTATTTCGCGTCTCGGGGGTTACCTCGATCACCGCATTGTACAGTGCTGGGTTTCGGTTTGAGGTCAGGAAGCAGATGCGGGTGGGTGCCACGTCATTCTGAGCAACAAGGACCTCCGCTAACTCCTCGCGGGCAACATCTTTCGATATGCCCTTTAGGATCATTAGCGGTGCGGTCGTTGTCTCGCCTGTTCGGCGGCGAAATCAGTGCTCGTGTTGTGACGGGCTATTGTTTCCTCACACTGCTTCCTGTCTTCAAACTCCACCCTCAGTTTCGCATTGGGTATTGGCAGGATCTTTACGGGTGCATATTTATGCCTCCGGAAGCTTATCTCCTTCTTCCACCGAGACATCACCTCCGGAGGCTTGAGCGTGCAGTCATATGATGACACAATGACTGCAGGGTAGGTTTTGGGCGTAGGGGGTAGTTTCGTGGCGGCGACACTGGCGTAGGAGGGAGCGTTCGGGAGCACGGCCTCTTGGGCGAATCGGACAGTGCGAGCGCCGGTCAGCGGACCCTGGGCGAGAGGGGCCTCCTTCAGTGCGGCTGTAACCATATTGGCTGTCAGCCGCACAAGATCTTTGAGACGCGCCTGCTGCGCCAACATCTCGTCGACCTTTTGAGCCACCTCTTGCCGGATCTCCGCCGCTGCCTCACACTGCATCGCGACTACGGCGCTCACACTATTGTCGAGTTTGTGGCCCAACTCCCGAACGCTGCCCTCGCTGATGTTCTCCTGGGTGGAGGAGAACTCCGGTTCGGGTTCAGGTTGCGGTTCCCACTTGTCTTTGAGCCGCTTCAAGCATCTCTCGATGTTGTTAGCGGCATCGAGGATCCCCTGCTTATTGGCTCTGGTAACTGACTTGCCCGCTACAACCGCCGCCTGTATTTCACCGCAGTAACGCCTTACCAGGGTCTTAAAGGTCGCCATGTCGTTCACTGTCATGTACGACCTCTCCGTAACACCAGGCGTATCCGGTTCACTCGCTACACCCGGTTGCGGGCTAGTGACTTGCGCCATAATAGGTTAGGTTAGGGTTAGGTTAGGTTTATATTTAATTTTTAAAGTTAATTTACGGGAAATTTTTATTGGAAAAATTTTGTCGAAAAGTTTGTTTTTGGGTATTTTTGATTCTAATTTATGATAATTTGGAGTTTTTAAAACATTTTAAATTTTGAATTTTTGGGCGAAAATTTTTTAAGTGTTTTGGTACTTTTTTGTTTTTTGAAGAATTTTAAAAATTTTTGAGGGAGTAGTTTCTATAATTTAAAAAAGTGGTTAATTATTAATTTGGTAATTTTAGGTTATTTCCTAAGAGGAAATTTAAGAGTTCTGGCGCGGAGTTTGAGTTACATCTGTTAATTAGATTAAATACAGTGCTGTTTTTAGTTAGTTTATAGCTAGTGTGTATTGCGAATTTCATAAAGGATAAAAACATGGAACAAAGATTTTGTCTTAAATTTTGCGTCGCCAATGGAATTTCGTTCGGCTTACGTTGAATCGACTTTATCAAAAACACGTGCTTATGAGTGGTACAAAGCGTTCAAAAGCGGTCGAGATGTGATGGAAGATTTGCTTCGCTCTGGTAAGCCATGAAGGTCTTCAACTGAAGTTATCATCGCAAAAGTAAAGGAAATGGTGACTGAAAGTCAAGAAAATCATTCAAGTTTGAGAGAGATAGCCGCTGAACTTTCTGTGTCTGACAAGCCGATCCGTACCATTTTAAAAAATCACGTGGGTATGAAACATATTGCCGCTCGACTAGTCCCAATAGACCTGAATTTTCTCCAAAAACTCAATCGCATAAGAGTCGCTGAGGACATGCTAGAACCAACATTCATGCAACGCATTGTTACTAGTGACGAGACGTGGGTTTACGAGTTTGACATGTAAACTAGTCAACAAGCTTCGGAGTGGCGCCTTCCGACATAACCGAAACCGAAAAAACCACGCCAAAGTTGATCAAAAATCAAAGTCATGTAGACTGTTTTCTTTGACTATCGCGGTGTTGTGCACTCGGAATTTTTGCCGGAAGGTCAAACGGTAAATAAAGAGTATTTTTTGAGCGTTATGCGGCGTTTATTTTGCACCACGATAATGCGCCTTCGCACAAGGTCATGATTGTAAACGAATTTTTGATCAAAAACTCAACAATTACCATCGAGCAACAACCTTATTCACCAGATATGGCTGCAGCCGACTTCTTTCTTTTTCCTAAACTCAAAATTAAATGACCACTTCGTGGCACCCATTTTCATTCGGTAGAAGACGTAAAGGAGAATTCGCGGCTAGAACTAAACTCAATTCCGTAAAAAACGTTTAAAAAATGTTTTGATGATTGGATTTTTCGTTGGTGTAAGTGTATCGTTTATGAAGGAGCATACTTTGAAGGCGATAAAATAAATTTGGATGAATAACTAACATTTTGTTTATTATTGATGTAGTATATAGGTACATAATATGTATTATATTATAATCATGACTATTATCCCCCAAGGGTTAGTCAGCAATGGGGACAGCAAAAGCAGTCCTCTACCATAGCCTACTTTTCACCAAATAGCGACTGAACATGTGCTCAGTGTAACAGGTGGTGAGCCCATTTCCGGTATATGCAGTATTTAATCCGTTAGTCGCCTTTTACGACACTCAAGGGAAGAGAGGGGGTGGTAGTATACTTTCACCGCTAACTAGAAGCCGGACTCACCAGTCTGAACTCCTTCCACCAACTCTCCATCGTCGCAGTACTTGCGTTTAAGTCGTAGTCCAGTTCATTGCCGGGGTCACCCGCGTGTGAAATTATATTAAAGTGAGCAAGCGGTTGCCTCCACGAGCCCACTCCCTCGCCCTCTACACCAAGCTACTGGTGGATTAGGTAACCAATATGACCAATAAGGAGCAGAGGGTGCAGGTATCAACGGAAGTACCGGGCCGGATTTATTAATGTAAGTTTTCCTTCTTCTAGACAGATTTATAACCAGACAAGGATAGAGATCTGTCACTCCTGGGGATGTAATAATGGGTAGGATATTTAGGAAGAGGATGGATTAGGGGTGCAGGATACTACTGTTAGCAGGAATGTGCTGGGAACTTACAGCAGCAGCTCAAGAAGGCCGGGGCTGTGTACCCGTATACTTTGCATTAAAGACAGGTACCTCTGACCTTAACTATTATAGTCATAGGAATAATAATAAAGTTAAGTTAAGTTCACTGTTCTACTGCAGGGCAAAAGCTGCTCCGTTTTTGAAATTAAGTCATCGATACAAATAATGGGTATTGCGGTGATCACAAACCCGGGCTATGCATCGAAAAATCCGAAAACACTCTTTGCCCGACCTGGGCATTGAACCCGGGACCTAGGGATATCGAGCCGAGCGCTTGACTACTTGGCCACCGAGGCTTTGATGAGGCGAGGAGTCATAATTATAATCATACTAGCGGCCGCTCGCGGTTTCACCCGCGTGGTTCCCGTTCCAGTATCGGGATAAAAAGTATTATATGTGTTAATCCAGGTTATAAACTATCTGTATGCCGAATTTTATCCAAATTCATTCAGTAGTTTTTACATGAAAGAGTAACAAACATCTATCCATACTTACAAACTTTCGCGTTTATAATATTAGTAGGAAGTAAGATTGGAAAAATGCCTCCCTACCATAAAAGGATACTTTTCATTACAAATAAACATACAATGTACAGACAGCGGCAAATATATATGTAACTAATTAATAATATATCTAACAATATAACTAGCATTGCTTCCAAACCAATGTAATTGATTAGATGTTTTATCGACTATGTGTTTTTTTTTTTTTTTTTAGATCTTATTCAGAATTTAATTATTTTCACAAACATATTACTACACAGTGACATACTTGAAACCACCACGTTTTAGTATGTCACTGTGTCCAAATTACTTATAAAATTGTAGTTATTACAACTACATGAAATAACCCTTTCTTATAAATAATTCACAGACCAAGATATTTAAAGTCCACGTTAAATAATGTCGAGTATGATGTTAATTGATGTAATTAAAAGTAACAAACGGAATGACAAATTCATAGAAATACTATGCCAGCTAGACATGTCGATACAATCGAAATCTGACAGCTGATAGCGGTGCGGTGTTCAAATTAATTTCTATTTGAAAACCAATAAAGCGAAATACTCGTTGACATTTTGAACAACAAACCATTATTGTTGTATTGTACTAGACATTGTTATTACCTCGGACCAAATATTTTGGTCCGAGGTAATAACAGTTTTTACACGTCAATAGGAAAGAAAAGGAAGATTGGCGCAAAAGCAAGCGCATTTTGGAAGCGATCGTGGAAGTGGCCTAGACCTTAGATGGGTGATCAATTTATAATATAATGAGCTATTCCACAGATAAGTATTAAAGTAGCATAGTTAACATGTAACAAACTCATATCTGAAAGAAATGCATACTGATATAATAAAGAGGAAAGATTTGTTTGTTTGTTTGAATTGAATAGGCTCCGAAAGTACTGCATCGTTTTAGAAACATTCTTCCCAAGTGACAGCTATATTTTATCCCGATATTACCACGCGGGTAAAACCGCGAGGATCCGCTAGTGTTAAATAAAAGTATTTCTTGTAAGTAAAATATTCTTACCGAACATAAAAAAACGACTAAATTATGTGTAAGGAACGCCGAACAGTAAAATGTAACTGTTGCGCCCCTCGCGGCATAAGAAGCACTTCTGGAAAAGTGCTTTTCTTGAAATACAGCTGATCACCCACTAGAAGCTATAAGCACGGTAAATTATAATTACTGTGCTATAAGCGTCGGTGGCGAGCGGATAGATCATCATTCGCAGCCTATAATCGACTCATAGCTGGGCACAGGCCTTCTAATCGATAAGAGCACGTGGCGGGTAGATGCTAGGGTTGAATGCAAGGAATCGTGGCCTCTTATACTACTGACGTGATCCCATCCCATTCCTACACAGGCTTTAGTTTTTCGAATGGGTTATTGTTATTAATGTTTTTATTCAGCTAAGTAAGTATGACAAAAATATGAGACTGATCCACAAGAATTAGGCTAGGAACAGAAGACCATTACTCTTTGAGCAGTTTTACTTTATTCTTACTTTGCAATTACGCATATTTTTTTTATTGCATAGTAAAATTAAAGTAATACTAGGTACTCTATGAGAAAATATTAGGCCTTGTTATATGGGCTAGAGTGAACTACCATTTTTAACGTAACTACACATACTTTTTTTAGTTATCAGTGGATCTTGCACTGGATGGACATACGGAATCTCGCATAATATTAGGTAGACGGATTGACGAGCATAAACCCAAACTGAATGATCATTTTCAAAGTAGGGACTTAATTTAACAAAAAAGTGACAGAGGTCGTTCAGTCGCAATAATCAATCTAAGTATTAGTCGTTTTGCCTTCTAGACTTAGTCATAGTTTGTATGGTTTAAGTAAAACTTCCAACTTTAGTGCGCAAAATAAAAAGAAGACATGTTATTGACACCCGGCCGTTAATTGACAAATAAATTAATCGGAGGATACAGGATACGAAGCTCTCCGCCCGTGCCATATATCCTCTTTTAGCTTGCAGTGGATGGCTGACTTACGGAATCTCGAACGGTAATAGATATATGAGATAGATCGACGAGCATTAAGCCGAACTGAACTATCGCATTTTATTAATGGCACTTACGATAGCTATCTGAGATATCCAAGAATATTTGAGAGGTTTCCATTTCAATTGAATGTCTAGTGGCGTGTTTCAAGGTTCTTG
The DNA here is from genome assembly GCA_963921215.1 of Scoparia ambigualis. Taxonomy (NCBI): domain Eukaryota; kingdom Metazoa; phylum Arthropoda; class Insecta; order Lepidoptera; family Crambidae; genus Scoparia; species Scoparia ambigualis. Next base: position 5,731,992 of record OY992516.1, on the reverse strand, counting down.
GAGTATCTTTCCGATAAATAGATTGGATTGATTGATTTAGTACCATTTTTAATTTATTAGTTTCATAATGAAACTTAAAAAAGAATTAACTCCAGTGGGAAATAACCCATGTCTTCCGCATGTAAAGCGGCTGCGATGACCATTCTACCTCCGAGTTATTCGTTGGATATGTATATAATATATTAACACCTTTTACTTATGTTTTTATAGCAACAGTGTCACGTTTTTTTCAACGTTTCATTATTATCAGTATATTTTTGCGTTATTAACACCAAATATACATAACATACATATAATCAAGACTATTATCCCCGCGGTGGATACGGTTAGCGCAGGATCGCAAGGAGTGGCGGAAAAAAGAATTGGCATTTACCTAGCAGTGGGTGTAACCAGCTGATTAGATAGATAGATAGATTATCCCCGAAGGGTTAGTCAGAGACTAGGCATTGAGGACAGAAAAAGCAGTCCTCTACCATAGTCCACTTTTTACCAAATAGTTTATGCTGTTGGACAATGTGACATAATTATGTTTATGCCGTTAGTCGCCTTTTACCCAAGGGAAGAGAGGGGGTGGTAGTATTCTTTCACCGCTACGCGAAACCAAACAAATAAAAAAAATTACGAATTCATAAGTATTTCATTCACAATGCTACATTTAAATCAAAAATAATTATAGTTAGGATAGTAAGCAAATAAATAGTTGTTTAGGTAAAAACAAATAGTAGTAACTTAGACATGACATTCATCAGATCGCGATGAAACTTGGTAAGTTTTGGAACCACAAAGGTTCCTGACTCTATAAAACCAACACTAGTTCACTCGTTAACGCGGACGAAGTCGCAGGCGTACTTTTAGTAAGTAAAGTATAAAATGCCCGGTTTTTAGAATTTCCATTTTGCAACTCGCATATCCTTTCAGCAGCCATTCCGCACGACCCATTTATCAATCCTAATGTTTACCATACCGCATTCGCCAGCTTTGCGGCTCAGATTTCGGCGTACGCTTAATCATTGACCTCACAACCGATACAGGCATTCACAGAAAGAGGTGACAGAAAAAAACAATACCATTTCGGTGTACGATTCTTTCCCTTTTTGCCGAGGGAGAGGTTTATAAATCACTGGGCTCCTAACCCGCGCCGTAAATTCTTCAAGTGACAATTACCTAGAGTAAGTAAGGTAAATATTTCTTCATTCAGCCACACGCACTTTGGGAGGTGTTTGGCAGTTTGCTAGGTGGCTTTCGTTGTGTGATGGGCAGAGCCAGTGTCGGCCATTTTTGTCACGTTTCTATCGTTAGTGCGAAGGTTTATTGTATTATGGAGTTTGTGCTGCGTTTTGTACTAGCCGGTGGGAGATTACCGGTTAAAGGTAAATATAAATGAAGTAAGTAGGCTAATTAATACTTAATATTTAGAATTTGAGGAGCTCGATGGCGCAGCGGCTATCGCGATCGGCTTGCGATCTTACTCGCTTAGCAACTTTCGCAATGCCGGGTCGCTGGATGGGTGACCAAATTAAAAAAAAACATCTCGAGTTCCTCCGTGCTTCGGAAGGCACGTTAAGCCGTTGGTCCCGGTTGTTGTCGTAAGATGACAGTCGTTAAAACCCACCAACCCTCATTGGGCAGCGTGGTGGGTTATGGCCCAATATCCCCACGTGCTATTGTTCACGTGGGAGGCCTGTGCCCAGCAGTGGGACGTTTATAGGCTGATGATGATGATTTGGGATTTTGGGTTTACAGGTTAGAGTGTGTTTAAACTTTTTGAGGTATATAGCTCAAGTTTGTGATCATCATAAGCCTATAAACGTACCACTGTTGATCCCCTCCCTACATGAACAACATTATAAGGGGAGATTGGGTCATAACTAGTAATGAAACGATTATCACTTAGCGATTACGGTCACGATTATTGTATGTAGTGTTCGACGATTACGACTAATATTATTTGCTTTTAATATTAATCAAATTATCGATAAATCAACATAAGATTTATTACCATAAGAAAAATCAAATAAAATTTATGAAAAATCAATAAGTAATTAAAATTAAAGTACTGTAATTTTTTGTTTAAAAAACAACATTTGTAGCTTTTCGGACATGACTCTGTTCCGTTTTTCGGTTTGAATTAAACTAGCAGCAGAGAATAACCTTTCCGACGCCATAGGCAATCGTTTGATTGAGAGATATTTTTGCTGTTTTAGAAAACAATAAGTATTGTGTAGTTTTTTTGAGGAAAACAAGGTCAGAAGTAATCGCTAAATAATCGATAGATTGGACGATTACGGTTAATCGTGAAATATCAATAATCGTCAATTACGATTAATAGAAATCTTATTCGTTACATCACACTCATAACTCATCAAGCTTACTCATTGCGGTTTTTAACGACTGCCGCCTTATGACAACAACCGTGACCAATGGCTTTACGTGCCTTCCGAAGCACGGTGGAGCCCAAGATGTTTTTAAATTAGTCACCCATAGTAATCTGCATTGGGGAAGTGGCCCGGAAGCCTAAGCCGTGCGCCATCAGGCTCTCAGTTCGTTTTAAATGTATTCGCATCCGCTTTAAATACATACAAACATATAATCACGACTATTATCCCCGAAGGGTTAGTCAGAGACTAGGCAATGAGGCTAGCAAGAGTCCTGTACCATAGTCCACTTTTCACGTGACAGTTAGTGAGCCCATCGCCGCTCTATGCTGTTGGATGTATGTACAGTCTTTAGTCCGTTAGTCGCCTTTTACGATACCCAAGGAAGAGAGGGAGTGGTAGCATTCATTCACCGCTACGCGACACAGTAAACGGCTTAAATTTATTTCCCGCCAAATTAATTTATAACCTATATCATTTCAAAATGTAACGTGGCGTCGTATCGCAATGACAGCTGGCGTTGGCATTACATTGCCACCATCGCCTTGCCACAAAAAGCCTTGGTTTTTTTTATACAAACCCCGGCAAATGACCCTACTCCACCTGATGTTAAGTGGAAATGAAGTCCAGGCGCGAGGACAACTGGTGCAGCGTAAGAGACGTAGCATCAGTCACCCTCACTCTGCCGGCCCACAAGATGGAAATGCAAAATGGATACATTCAATATGTATCTTTCAAGTTGACCTAAAATGTATAAGCAGTTTCCGTATTATATAAAAGCAAAAAAGCGAGATGCAAAAAAAAGTTTCCTATGTATTTAAGGGGGTGTGCACATTTAGGTTTCCCATACAAATTTCCAAGTTGAATTTTTTTAAAACCAGTAAGCCAATTTTGATGAAACTCGGCATGCTGAAGTAAAATATAGAGATCTAAATAGTTTCTTGAAAACATTTCTAAAAAACTATTATTTAACTGAGTTCTTGCGATTTTAAACTTTCTATAGTGGACTTTAAATCGCAATAACCCAGCCAAATAAACCTTTTTTTAAAATGTTTTCAACAAACTTTTTAGATCCCTGTATTTTACTTTAGCATTCAAAGTTTCATTAAAATTGGCTTAATGGTCTTTAAAAATTTCGACTTGGAAATTTGTATGGGAAACCGAATGCGTAAACTTTCTTATGGGGCCAAATTTTCTTTTCGTATAAAACTCATACATACATTCAAGTTCCTCGGATAAAACTAATACATACATACTTATATTTACGACTATTATCCCCGGGGTTTAGTAGGGTTAGTCAGAGACCAGTTTTGCCCACTACCGCTCTATGCTGTTGAATGCATCTGCAGTCTTTAGTCCGTTAGTCGCCTTTTACGACACCCAAGGGAAGAGATGGGTTAGTAGTATTCATTATTGAGTCGCCATCACAAAGCTCTTCAGTGTTGGATCGAAAGAAAAAAATAAAACAATTTATCTAACAACAATCTTCCATTCTTCGGAGTTTGCTTGGCCGTCTAAAGATCTATCTATCTATCTAATCAGCCGGTTACGCCCACTGCTGGGAAAAGGCCTCTTCTTTTTTCCACCACTCCATACTTCATGGGATCCTGCGCTAGCCGTGTCCAGCGCTCTCCCACGACCCTCACAATATACAATGTGATAGGAGTGGTACTTCTAACCCGTTAAGGCTAGGTACTACATAAAAAATATGGCAAACGGTAGCTAATGGCATTGGCTAACTAATAAATTACTTTGTTTCGTATGTTTGAGGATTATTTTGGTGAGAAAAAAAATCATTACTTGATTATTTTGTGATTTAAAATCACTTTTTTATAAGTCGTTATTTTTTTTTTGTCGATGAATTTAGATGTAGTACTTAGCCTTAACAGGTTAGAAGTACCACCTCTATCACATTGTGTTGTCCGACCTACAAGCAGGTGGTCTGCAACGAGGCCGTCGCATTCTCTTGGCCACCGTTCGGTGAATGCCATGGTCTTCCGTCAATAGATGGCAGTCATTAAATAAAACCCACTTATTAACTACGTGGTCTGAGTCAGAAGTGGATCTAAAAAGACGGCTAAAAATAATGTTGTCGTAGAAACAAAAAATGCATTTTCATAAACATTGTTTACCAAACTTACACGCAAGCTTAATCAGATCGGGTGCAACATAGTAAGGTGCTATTTTAGAGATTTTTAATACTAGATTAGGGTTAACTACGTCCCTGGATGGTTCCATTAGGGTTTACTAATAACTTTTCGACTAACTATTCGGCTTCACGTTCGTGTTGCTGTAACGTTGTATGCTACTTTGTTCGTGGAATCATCGAAATTATGCATTTTTTTATTGTGTTTCGTGTTTAGCATAAAATTAGTATATGGCTGGTGGAATTTTAACTCGATTACTAGCTATGGTGATGGTTACTAGCTTATATTTGTATATAAGTATCTGTAGTTCTTTACTTTAGGAATAGGTAAATAGAAAATTTTCTTTGTATTTGACAACGAGAAAGCGTTTGGGGTTCTTACAAGCTATGGTATCTTGATATGAATGTATGGTATATTAAAACCGCAGAAGCAGTCCTCTGCAATAGTACACGTTTCATCAAATTACAACTGCACATATGCTCAGCGTGATAGGTAAGTGGTGAGCTCATCGCCGCTCTATGCTGTTGGATGTATGTGCAGTATTCAGTCCGTCAGTCACTTTTTACTGCACCTATGGGAAGAAAAGAGGTGGTAGTATTCTTTTAGTGAGAGAGAGTTTTATATAAATATAAAATGTCGGATGCAAAAACGACAAACCATTTTAACATCAGGAATGCAACGTTGCAACACCGTTTATATGTCGGTTCAGTGTGCTGTTTCTAGGTGCTTGTAGACTAAATTCTTTTTAGGAGCCCCGTTGGCCGTCGGTTCCCGTCCGTTGGCAGATGCATTTTCCTGAAAATGTTCTAGAAAGCTTCCTCGAAACCCATTACCGGTTTCACTGGAGTCTCTGACGTTTTTACATCAGAACCAGTAGTAGAAGTAAAAAAATAATCGTTGTCTTTATATTGTACAATGTACACAATTATGTTTAGCAAATGTGGCATGTCCTCTGCAGGGTAGTTTGTTAGATAAAACTTAAACGACTGGGGTTATTTTTAGTAGGATAGTTTATGACGCCATGACCGAGTTGTTAAGCGCTCAGATCAATATCCGGGAGGTCCGGGGTTCAATTCTCAGATAGGGCAAAGTGAGTTTTCAGGTTTTTCGATTTATAGCCCTGGTTTGTGGTCACCAACTCGCATTTGACAAGCATGGTGATTAAACCAATAATCTTCAATTGTATCATCATCATCATCATCAGCCTATAAACGTACCACTGCTGGGCACAGGCCTCCCACGTGGACAATAGCACGTGGGGATATTGGGCCATTACCCACGCTGGCCCAATGCGGGTTGGTGGGTTGGCATCGACTGGCATCTTACGACAACAACCGGACCAACGGATTAACGTGCCTTCCGAAGCACGGATTTTTTGCATATATAAGGTGACTGCTAGAAACCGCAAGAAACTTTTAGGGCTGGTCAGATCAAGTGTTTTAAACTTGACAAAAATTACAAAAAAGAAATTCGTGTTTTTTACGCGTGAGCTGGGCGATAAATACCTACGTTGACGGGTCAACAGACGGCCGGCCGGCCAGCCGTTGCCTTTTTTGTATTTTTTGTCATGTTTAAAACACTTGTCGCCTTATATAAGGTGACTGCTAGAAACCGCAAGAAACTTCAAGGGCTGGTCAGGTCAAGTGTTAAAAGCATGACAAAAATGACAAAAAGGAATTCGTGTTTTTTCATTTTTAATTAAATAATTCACTTTGTGAATTTAAATTGGATAGTCTTTGAGTATCTAATTTTTTTTAAAGCAATAACATAATTTAAATAAAATGAAAAACAATTAAAAATAACGAATATTTACAACGCGCGGGCAATGGCCGGCCGGCCGACCGTCTGTTGACCCGCTCGCGTCAGCTGGGCGATAAGTACCTACGTTAGTCTGCAATGATACCATTTTTGTCATGTTTAAAGCACTTGACCTGACCAGCCCTTGAAGTTTCTTGTGGTTTCTAGCAGTCACCTTATATAGGAAAAAACAAGTGAAATAAAAAATATGTGCTTTTTGCATTCACTAGATAATGAAAAGTTTCTTCTATTGGTAAAAAAATTAAGTCATTTAATGTATTGTCTGACTTAGGTACAGCTCTTTTTAAATGTTGACAGAGTTATCTTTGAACTTTTTTTCTATCGAATGAAGTATTACCAATCATGTTTCTGTCCTTAAGAGTCATTAGTTATTATGTTCAACTATAATTTTAATGAATTTAGAACTGTATAGTTTATATTGGTGGCGGTACAATCAATCGAAATTGTTAAAAACGGGAAAAGAGCGCCTTAATGTCAACCTCATAATACGTGTACCTACGCCTGGCGTACTCACCATGGAATTCTGTTATTTCAAGAATGCCAAAAAACTGTACCCAAATAGTACCAAATAGTGCCCAAAGGAAATAAATAGTACCCTTATGGTTCAAAAGTTATAGACATAGTTTGGTGAGTACGCTAGGCGTAGGTTACGCCTAGCGTACTCACCTCAGTTTGGGAAATCTGAGCAAGCTACAACTTTAATTAGTATGTTAAAAAACTGTACCCAAATAGTACCAAATAGTGCCCAAAGGAAATAAATAGTACCTTTAGAGTTAAAAAGTTATAGACATAGTACTCACCTCGTTGCGCGAAAACAGAACCAGCAATGGCTCTCATTTCTATCTCAATAAATAGTACCGGAAATAGTACTCTCTAAGAATGTAATTTTTACTTGACTTTTACACTAGAAAGTCATTAAATTTGATAGCAAACTTCTACATTCATTGACATGAGGTACAGGCGAACTCATAATAATTTTAATATTATTAAATTTCACATTATGTACCAACTACATATTACTTTTAGTTTTGTTGAAATTAATAGGTGTATATACGTAACGAGGAAGTTTAATATCAGTTATATAATTGATTATAATTATTTTTCTTAATAAGATTCATGTTTTCCAAAATATTGACTATCGTATTTTTTGCCGGATTTCATAAAGTATAAGCACCTTCTATATAAAAAACTATTTGCCTTATGTCTGAAATTAAAAGCTTAATATTGTGCGAGAACAATCTGTTACTTTTGTTGATCATAGTGCAACTTATCGACGCGCAACAGCGTTGCATCTTAGTATGAACAAGTTACAATAGATGGCGCTTATCACACTTCTTACTTTGATTAATTACAAACTGACCTGTATTATGAAAGTGCTGAAGATCAATATTGCAATTCACAACAATTTGCTTGACGCCGCGGTGGGAACGCATAGTTTTCGGGAACCGATTTTTTTTAGTCGTTTACTTTGCCCTGCGCAACCGTAAAGGTTTGCGAATAGTTAATTTGTGAAACAATTAATGAAAAAACTTGTGAATATTGTTTTATTGTGATGTGAGTGATCTTTAAATGAGTAAGTACCTATGTATATTTCATCTGTAATAGCATTTTATGTTCATGTCGATTTGCAGTTGATCTTTCATTAGTTTTCATTAGCTATTAGGTAGGTACCTACTCAGTTTAAAACGGGAACGGGACAACTTACCTACAGAAATAATTTATTGTTTTTTATTAATCGTAGAATTACAAAATTGTCATTACGTCGGGACAAGGTTTGTATGAAAATGAACATTTTTGTAAATTCGTCACGGGGTAAGGGGTTGACGCGGACGAAGTCGCTCACGAATCACGTCGAATTCACGATCAACAAATCATATATAAGCAATGCTTGATACATAGATATAAGTTGGAGTGGGTCTCATTCACCCTTGACTACAAATTTTGTGATTTATAACAGTTATCACTAGATTTATAGTCGAAGTAATAATCACCGCTAAAAACCAGCCTTCATATAAAAAAATCAGCATCCAAATCTAGGATTTTTAGGAGCTACGGTGCAAAAGACAGACACATCAACCTCAGGGCCCCCCTTTTTGGCCACCCTTGGTTTACTGTTATTACATATGTACCTATTTTATTTTAGGTCGTCGTCTATTAGTGAACTCCATAGTTATTCCAATCTCAATTCCTTTGGTAATAAAAATAATACTTTACCATTTACTGTGCTCGACTGTACCACACGTAATTTTTGTATGTAGAGGTTTGCTATCAAATTTAATGACTTTCTAGTGTAAAAGTCAAATAAAAATTACACTCTTAGAGGGTACTATTTCCGGTACTATTTATTGAGATAGAAATGAGAGCCATTGCTGGTTCTGTTTTCGCGCAACGAGGTGAGTACGCTAGGCGTAGAACCTACGCCTAGCGTACTCACCAAACTATGTCTATAACTTTTTAACTATAAAGGTACTATTTATTTCCTTTGGGCACTATTTGGTACTATTTGGGTACAGTTTTTTTAAATACTAATTAAAGTTGTAGCTTGCTCAGATTTCCCGAACGGAGGAGGTGAGTACGCTAGGCGTAATAACCTACGCCTAGCGTACTCACCAAACTATGTCTATAACTTTTGAACCATAAGGGTACTATTTATTTCCTTTGGGCACTATTTGGTACTATTTGGGTACAGTTTTTTGGCATTCTTGAAATAACAGAATTCCATGGTGAGTACGCCAGGCGTAGGTACACCATAATACGGCGAGAATCGGGCGTAATCTATGTATGTATGGACATATGGCTGAGCGCCGGGGAATTTATATCAAAACCAACTGTAACGGACAGATTAATCGGTGATCAAATTAATGGTTAGGTACGTAGAGAACGAACAAGTTAATGTAACTATTAGGTTCGGAATCAATTAGGGATTGGAATTTGTATAATGATTGATTTGATAAACAATAGGGCGATACCGCATCGCATCCGCTTGCGTTTGATTGTATACGCATACAATGTGAATAAAATAAAATCTTAGAAAATTTTAGCCGCGGTACTTATGTAACGAATAAAAAATGTTACCATCGCCTTCTAGAAATTTGCACGTTTGCTACAGCGCCCTCTCATGATAAAAAACTGAAGCTGCTATTTTATTTACGTAATTATGAAGTTTTACTTATTGTTACGAAATTGATTGGTATTGATGTTTAAATTAACAAGTAGCTTCTGTAGAGGATAGATATTCATACCATGTAAGCATAGCCGTTTGCGTGTGATTGTATACGAATAAAAGAAAAACTTAGAAAATTTTAGCCGTCGTATTTACGTAGCGGTTAAAAAAGTTACCATCGCCATCTAGAAATTTGCATGTTTGCTACAGCTCCCTCTCTTGATGAGTAGATGAAGCTGCTATTTACGTAATTTGAAAGTTTTAATAATTGTCACGAATTTGATTGTTATCGATTGTTATTGATGGGCAGCTTAACAAGTAGCCTCTTTAAATGATAATTAGTCATACAATGTAAGCATAGTACGAACGGAATAACAATAGGAGATAAAACTAACATGGCGATCGTGGTAAACTTGTAAATGTTTTATGGTCGGACAACGTATTGTATTGTTCCTCCGAAACGGCTAAGCACACGTGAATGGCGTTTATCTAGAATTATGGTAGACATAACGCCCGACGTGGTGGTGAAGTCAAAATTAGCCGCGCGGAATTATTGTAATCTGCACGTAGCATTGTTCAGGAATAATTCTCGCAAAAACTAGACTAGCGAACTAAGATATGCAATTGCTTAGATGTGTTATAACGAATCGCATACGCAAATATATTTTAAGATAGGTATAGACTTATATTTTGTTGTATAACTTAGAATCAGAGCGTTTGGATATAAATGGAATTTTAGTCGATTTTAAAGTGTCAGTTCATAGTGGATCTGAATGTGCATTCAGAATATTTTTGTAATTAAAAAGGGGCGACTACCTCTACTTCTCTGCTCTCTAATTGGCTAGAATAATTCAAATCTTCTAGAAGCTTTTTTGTATAAAAGGGCCGAGCGGGATTTCGGTCTTCATGTTCACTTCAAGCAGTCTACCGAGCAGCAACTAGCTGGAACCTTTGGAAAATCAGAAAACTGAAGAAGTAATTGAGATATACCTAGAGCAGTTTAGAGCCAGTGTGAAAGTTGAGTATTTAGGGAAACTTTATAAATACTGTATAAATTGTGCTTTGTGTGTGTTCACTTCAAGCAGCAATCCGAGTAGCTTATAGTAGCTAATGAACCAGAAACATATGGAAAATCAGAAAACTGAAGAAGTATTAGATATACCTAGTAAAGTTTAGAGCCAGTGTGGGAAGTTGAGTATTTTGGGAAACTTTATAAACACTGTATAAATTGTGCTTTGTGTATTCTGACTGACGTGTAATTACTAACTTGGATTTGACCATTTATGTACCTGTGTGTGTGTGCGTGTATATAACCTTGTGCGTATAACTTTTGTGCCTGACTTTAATTTGCATGGACCTTACGTGTATTGTGTGTGCATGACCATATGTGTATTACCTACTGTGTGTGTGTGTGTGTATTACCTTATGTGCGTGTAACCTTGTTATATATTGTGTATTGACTATTGTGTACATAGATGTTTTGTGAGTCAAATAAATAAATCTCCGGTCGAGGGGGTATAAGTTGCATTCGTGTCTTGTTCATACTTATTGGCGGAGCACTGACGTCGTGGTTCTGCCAGGAGCCCTACCCTCGACATTGTGGTCCTTCGATCCGGATCCTGCACAGGAAGTGAACATCAAGTGAACATCAGATCGAAGACCTTGACTTTAGGATGCCGCAGACAAGGAGCGGTGTACGTCGAAAGGAGGATGCAGAGGCATTATTGGAGCAAGCTGGACGAGGTACGTACGAGTTACCACCCGCCTCACCCTCAGTGCCTGAACCGAGCATCGAGCATGAGGGGGGTCGACCCCTACCCCGGATCCATGAAGGGGAACGACCAGAACCTAGTGGGGGTGCACAGTCTAGGCTTACCGACGCTGCTGAAGAGCAACGCGCGCCCGCGGCATCACGGCCAGCTGCACGAGCAGCTTCAATACGATCGACGACAAGCATCACCTCCCGCCTTAGAAAGTCGGAATACGAGGCGGAAAGAATGCTGATGGAACTGAAGCAAAGGGAACTTCAGATGGAACTGAAGCAAAAGGAACTTCAGATGGAAGCGGAGCTTATAAAGAAGAAGCTGGCATGGGACACAGCCGTCATTGAAGAAGATGGGGTTGAGAGCGTGGCCGATAACACGAATTTGGAAGATCGTGTTGACACATGGCTCAACCAGCATTCATCGACGATGCTGCCAGAATCCAGAACAGCTCCAAATCCAGAATACTGCCGCGACCCAGGCCACATACGGGGGGAGTCAGAACGACAAGAGGACCTTCGTCGACGACCATCCCCGACGCCCGGCAGGAATAGAGGGATCGATCGACTGGCAGATCTCTTTCAGAACATGGTACAGACGAGGCCACGCCCAAGACAGGCCACCGAGTTGCCCATATTTACGGGTGCAGCTACGGAATGGCTTCCATTCAAGGCGGCTATGAGAGAGACCTCTGAGATGTACCAATTTACGCCAGTAGAGAACATTGCCCGGTTACGCAACTGTTTGCAAGGTGAAGCAAGAGAGTGCGTGTCGGCGTTATTGGCTACAACTACGGACCCAGCTGTAATCATGCGGACTTTGGAGCAGTGTTACGGGCGTCCGGAAGTTATTATAGATCGAGCCTTGGAGCAGCTAAGAAGATTGCCAAGGCCGGGTCCCGCCGCACCAGACTTGAATAGTTTTGCGATTAAACTACAGAACGTAGTATGTGTACTGATGCAGGTGGACCAAAGAGGCTACTTAAGTAACCCAATGCTGACCAGAGAAGTGGTCGCGAAACTAAGCCCGCATATCGTATCCCGATGGTGTGATTATGCCGAAGAATACGGATCGTATACGGAACCTGAGATAGTTACGCTATCGAAATTTTTAATGCGTGAAGCAGACCGTGCTTTACGCCACGCCTACTCACCGGCACCCAGCACCCTAATGAAAAGAGACGAACGCAGAGAGGAGCGTAAGCCGCGCCCAGCTGTTACGATGCGACATGCTGCTACGTATAACGTTAGTGAAGAGAGCGATAAAATGCGTTGTTGCTGCTGCCAAGGTGAGCACGTATTGACTAGATGCAAGAAGTTTGCCGCTTTAAGTCTGAATGAAAGATGGCAAGTAGTTAGAAAGGAACGGTTGTGTTTTAAATGCATAGTTAGCAATCATCGACGACCATCGTGTCAAGCGAGGCCCTGCGACGTGAACGATTGTTGCCGGCCTCATCATAGACTTCTACACTCAGATGTCGCTCCATCCGTTCCAGTCATCGCTGCTGATACAAGTAACAGCGAAGGAAGTGAAACAGTAGCTACGACGGTCGCCTCAAGTGGAGGTCGTCAAGTGCTGTTGAAAGTTTGCCCGGTTATAATAAAGGGACCGGCAGGCGAGATGGAGGCATACGCTTTATTGGATGAAGGATCAACGATTTCACTGATCGACAAGGATGCAGCCAGAAGTATTCAAGCCGATGGACCTGTCCAGAATATACACCTGCACGGGGTGAACAGCGTGACGAGGGAACCAGACAGCCGCAGAGTCAAGTTTCAAGAGAGGTATAAACACTGGTTACTTTGATTTGGAAGCAAGGACGATCGAGGGCATCAGCTTGCGTGGACAAACCGTTCCTAAGTCCGTACTTAGATATCCACATTTGAGCAAGCTTAACGCAAAGGAGGTATGCTACGAGATGGCACGACCGCAGCTGTTGATAGGTGCCGACCATTGGCATCTTATAGTGACCAGACAGCTGCTAGCCGGCAGAAGATTGCAACCCGTAGCATCTCGCACCAGCTTGGGGTGGGTACTGCTTGGACATATGCCTCGGACTACCTTTACTGGAGACCATGAAGCAGTGGTTCACATCCGACTGTCGGATTCATCACGATCCAGGAACACCGATGGCGTTGAAGAGGAACACCTAGACAATCTCATCAAGGAACACTACGAGATAGACGCCCTTGGAGTATCTTTGAAGAAGAAGCCAAGGGCTGAAGATGAACGTGCCCTCGAGATCATAAAGAGGACAGCCTGTTGCGTAGGCGGTAGGTACGAGGTAGGTTTACCATGGCGTAAGGATCAGACTACCATGCCACCGAGTTATGGCAATGTGTTAAGGCGCCTAAAGGGAATCGAGAAGAAGATGGATCGGGATCCAGTATTCGCTTCGGACTACAGTGCTCAGATAGAGAATCTGCTAGACAAGATATACGCAGCGCTATCTGACCGCACCGACAGGAGCAGTTCGAAAAGTTGGTACCTACCGCACTCTGCCGTAAGAAATCCGAACAAACCAGGGAAGATACGTATGGTGTTCGACGCAGCAGCTGTCACGAGCGACGTGAGCCTGAACCAGAAGCTATTGGAAGGACCGGACCTCTTGACGTCACTGCCAGGGATACTGTACAGGTTCAGGGAAAAGCCTGTTGCAGTAACCGCCGATATACAGGAAATGTTCCTGCAGGCCAAAATAAGAAAAGAGGATCAACCGGCGCAACTCTTCCTATGGCGAGGACGAGATCGCGTAAGTCTGCCGCCCATTTACAAACTGTGGGCTGAACTACTTCAGGCCCATGAGCGTAACTGTTGGACGACGGCACGAAAAGCGGTGGTGAGCGTTATTCACCTGCCTCACTACAAGGGCAGTGCATATCGTCACCAGCTTGAGCACCAACTCTGCGATTATGGCCCTGCGTCGCATGGCACGCGGGTGGCCTCATCGTGCTGAACGTCGCCGATGACTGTGCCTCCTCCGGACCAGAGGGGAGGGACCAAGAACCATCCGCGCCTACCCCAGATGCAGAGGGGAGGCTGTGCTGCGGTCCTGAGCATCTGTAGCCAGCATGCCAGGACCTGCCTACCTGCGCCTCCCCCGGACCAGAGGGGAGGGATACGCTGTGCTCCTGAGCGCCGCTACACAGCGAGCTAAGAGCCGCTACACCGCGCCTCCCCGGATGCAGAAGGGAGGCTGTGCTGCATCCTGAGCATCTGTAGCTAGCGTGCCAGGACCTGCCTACCGCGCCTCCCTGGATGCAGAGGGGAGGCTGTGCTGCATCCTGAGCATCTGTAGCCAGCGTGCCAGGACCTGCCTACCGCGCCTCTCTGGTTGCAGAGGGGAGGCTGTGCTGCATCCTGAGCATCTGTAGCTAGCGTGCCAGGACCTGCCTACCGCGCCTCCCCGAATGCAGAGGGGAGGCTGTGCTGCATCCTGAGCATCTGTAGCCAGCGTGCCAGGACCTGCCTACCGCGCCTCCCCGGATGCAGAGAGGAGGCTGTGCTACATCCTGAGCATCTGTAGCCAGCGTGCCAGGACTTGCCTACCTGCGCCTCCCCCCGACCCGAGGGGAGGGATACGCTGTGCTCCTGAGCGCCGCTACACCGCGAGCTAGGAGCCGCTACACGTCGAGCTAGGAGCCGCTACACCGCGAGCTAGGAGCCGCTACACGTCGAGCTAGGAGCCGCTACACCGCGAGCTAGGAGCCGCTACACGTCGAGCTAGGAGCCGCTACACCGCAAGCTAGGAGCCGCTACACGTCGAGCTAAGAGCCGCTACACCGCGAGCTAGGAGCCGCTACACGTCGAGCTAGGAGCCGCTACGCCGCGAGCCTGAGCACCATTAACCGTCATGCTGTCCTACCGGGAAGAATGGGCTTCGAGAAAATCTTCGCCGGGGGGAGAATTGTAACGGACAGATTAATCGGTGATCAAATTAATGGTTAGGTACGTAGAGAACGAACAAGTTAATGTAACTATTAGGTTCGGAATCAATTAGGGATTGGAATTTGTATAATGATTGATTTGATAAACAATAGGGCGATACCGCATCGCATCCGCTTGCGTTTGATTGTATACGCATACAATGTGAATAAAATAAAATCTTAGAAAATTTTAGCCGCGGTACTTATGTAACGAATAAAAAATGTTACCATCGCCTTCTAGAAATTTGCACGTTTGCTACAGCGCCCTCTCATGATAAAAAACTGAAGCTGCTATTTTATTTACGTAATTATGAAGTTTTACTTATTGTTACGAAATTGATTGGTATTGATGTTTAAATTAACAAGTAGCTTCTGTAGAGGATAGATATTCATACCATGTAAGCATAGCCGTTTGCGTGTGATTGTATACGAATAAAAGAAAAACTTAGAAAATTTTAGCCGTCGTATTTACGTAGCGGTTAAAAAAGTTACCATCGCCATCTAGAAATTTGCATGTTTGCTACAGCTCCCTCTCTTGATGAGTAGATGAAGCTGCTATTTACGTAATTTGAAAGTTTTAATAATTGTCACGAATTTGATTGTTATCGATTGTTATTGATGGGCAGCTTAACAAGTAGCCTCTTTAAATGATAATTAGTCATACAATGTAAGCATAGTACGAACGGAATAACAATAGGAGATAAAACTAACATGGCGATCGTGGTAAACTTGTAAATGTTTTATGGTCGGACAACGTATTGTATTGTTCCTCCGAAACGGCTAAGCACACGTGAATGGCGTTTATCTAGAATTATGGTAGACATAACGCCCGACGTGGTGGTGAAGTCAAAATTAGCCGCGCGGAATTATTGTAATCTGCACGTAGCATTGTTCAGGAATAATTCTCGCAAAAACTAGACTAGCGAACTAAGATATGCAATTGCTTAGATGTGTTATAACGAATCGCATACGCAAATATATTTTAAGATAGGTATAGACTTATATTTTGTTGTATAACTTAGAATCAGAGCGTTTGGATATAAATGGAATTTTAGTCGATTTTAAAGTGTCAGTTCATAGTGGATCTGAATGTGCATTCAGAATATTTTTGTAATTAAAAAGGGGCGACTACCTCTACTTCTCTGCTCTCTAATTGGCTAGAATAATTCAAATCTTCTAGAAGCTTTTTTGTATAAAAGGGCCGAGCGGGATTTCGGTCTTCATGTTCACTTCAAGCAGTCTACCGAGCAGCAACTAGCTGGAACCTTTGGAAAATCAGAAAACTGAAGAAGTAATTGAGATATACCTAGAGCAGTTTAGAGCCAGTGTGAAAGTTGAGTATTTAGGGAAACTTTATAAATACTGTATAAATTGTGCTTTGTGTGTGTTCACTTCAAGCAGCAATCCGAGTAGCTTATAGTAGCTAATGAACCAGAAACATATGGAAAATCAGAAAACTGAAGAAGTATTAGATATACCTAGTAAAGTTTAGAGCCAGTGTGGGAAGTTGAGTATTTTGGGAAACTTTATAAACACTGTATAAATTGTGCTTTGTGTATTCTGACTGACGTGTAATTACTAACTTGGATTTGACCATTTATGTACCTGTGTGTGTGTGCGTGTATATAACCTTGTGCGTATAACTTTTGTGCCTGACTTTAATTTGCATGGACCTTACGTGTATTGTGTGTGCATGACCATATGTGTATTACCTACTGTGTGTGTGTGTGTGTATTACCTTATGTGCGTGTAACCTTGTTATATATTGTGTATTGACTATTGTGTACATAGATGTTTTGTGAGTCAAATAAATAAATCTCCGGTCGAGGGGGTATAAGTTGCATTCGTGTCTTGTTCATACTTATTGGCGGAGCACTGACGTCGTGGTTCTGCCAGGAGCCCTACCCTCGACACCAACACTGTATATATGTATAACGTATAATAATTGGTGAAAGATCTAACAAGGCACGCGGAGACTATTATAGTAAGGCGTTTTCTGAGATCTTGTCTGCGTCAGTGTGACATCGCTCTATGCCGCTCGAGAGTAGAGACGGGCGCGTGCGATAGAGATGTGCTCGCCACAGGCAGATAACAAACTGTAACATTAAATTGTTTAATCAATTGGGTCAGTCTTGGGACGCTTGATTTTGAGGGCCACAGCATAATATAAATTATAATGTACAACACACTAAATTAAATTAGCACTTATAAATTTACTTAACTTGTGTAGTATTGAAGCATATCAATTGAATACAATATTTTACAGAATGAAATGCATAAACATTCATTAAAAACTTAAAAATGGGGTGATTTGACAAACTCTTTACGTGTCATTGTCACACGCGCGGCGCTCGGTGTGATATTGTGTATTATATTTTTTACATTAAATAAAAGACTGCGTTAATTAATACTTTGTTGAATACGATAAGAGTGCCTCTATCAAGTCATGTAATTATTGTGTTAATATAATCAAAACCTTTGTGTCTGTAGTCGTTCAATAAAATGTCAAGCGGTGGGCAATGTTGAATCGCGCGACGAAATTATGTTCACCTACTTCATTGAATTCGTGGTAAGAGTCTCGTGATTGGTCCAAACCATCGTAAGTTGTGCTGCAGCACTTCGTCAGGACGTGGCGCTAGCTTTCACACAAATTCTTTATTTTTCAGTTCTTTAAAATTTTATAAACTTTGGTTCGGTAGGTACGTAGGTAAAGCTTGTGTCTTGTTTTGCTAATAAATTAAGAATAGTTACACTTAACTGTCCCGAGAACATGGTGGCATTCATCCCTGAGTGGGTATTGAAATCAATATTAATACGATTTTATTTACAGTTAAATATAAATAGCTTCATTTTTAAATTGTCGTCAGATCCATGGCTGTGAAATCCGTGGATTTAAGCCATGAATCTGTTTTATCGGCCGTGGATCTGACCACACATTCTGACAATTAATTTCTGTGCATAATTACCGTGCCTTATTGATAGACTGACTCGTTTTTAAACCTTCTTTTGTCATGTAATTTTAGTTTTCACCAGTCACGAGAAAAAATAAAAGCCACGGCTCTGACGCCAAGAGCGCTTTACCCAGGATTGACCCAATTACTTCCTTTTGAATTTGTTAATCTCAGAACTGTAGACGTAGCTTTTACAGAAAATAACAACATAATTATGTATCATGTATGATAAGTGGAATATTGATAGATTTTAAAAACATTTTAACAACTCAGTAAAACATTTACATATAAGTACACTTAATTTCATAAACAAACAAATACATGTGAACATTTTAAACGTAACGATGTTATTTCCGAAGAGCGGGTAACACTTTTTGTTCCCGATGCGGGGGAATAATTTTATTTGTTGGACTTGTTACGATTGATTACTCCCCCGGGGTGGTTAAAGAGAGTCCATTATTGGAGGTGGTTTCGGCCCTACCATGTGTTTCGACTCGTTTTACGATATCACACTCAGTAGTGTTATTGTACTTAGCTGTATGGTGGCTGTTCGTTATTAAAATAATACTTTTTTTTATCGATCTCCAACTACAGTCGTCGGAGCCCTTATTTGCGCTAGTTCTCTTTCATTCCAGTTCTCGCCATAATTCTGCTCGTACTTTCATTCCGCATACCACACATTCATCCATCACCATTCATTCCTTTAGCGCTGGGTGTTCCGCTTAATTCTGCCCTATGCTGACTACAATCCTATCCTTTAATCTGTTTTATCTTATTTCTAGTACACGGGTAAATAAGTGTTGGACTCATGATTTACTTTCTAGGGCTAATTCTATTACAAATTTTTCTTATTCTACGTTCTTCTACATTATTGTTTTCAGCATTTTATTAGCTGTTACAATTGTATAAGACAATTATCAGCATATAAATGCTAGTACTTATTGTTCTAAAAATATTTTTATACTTACATTTCTTGACACATTTTAATCGTTGCAGTTTTGTTGGAAATTTGTGCATATACACTTATGTATTTGCATTATTCCCATTATAATATACTATTAAAATAATACTACCAACCTATATCTTCTCTTGGGTGTCGTTAAAGGCGACTAATGGACTGAAGACTGCAGCATAGCGGCGATGGGTTCAGCGCCTATCACACTGAGCATATGTGCAGTGTTATTTGATTAAACGTGGACTTTTGATGTTGACTGCTTTTGCTGTCCACATTGCCTAGTCTCTGACTAACCTTTCGGGGATAAATAGTCATGATTATAATGTGTGTATGTATGTTCGACTCGTTTTACGATATCACACTCGATTGTGACATATAGGTAGTTCTTAGCTGTGTTGCGTAGCGGTAAAAGAATACTACTCCCTCTCTTCCCTTGGATGTCGACTAAAGACTGCACATACATCCAACAGCATAGAGCGGCGATGGACTTACCACCTGTCACGCTGAGCACATGTGCAGTCGCTATTTGGTGAAAAGTGGACTATGGTAGAGGACTGCTTTTGCTGTCCTCTTCGCCTAGGGATAATAGTCGTGATTTTATGTATGTATGTAAGTATTTATATAGTAGATTATGCACTAAGGGGATAAAGTAGAGTGTCTTATGTAGCGGGCGCCTTATTGGATCCCGAGTAAAACGAAGGGTTCTAGCGTTAACTCCCGAACAGAGCGAGGGAGTTTAGAGTTAACCCTCGAGCAAAGCGATAGAGTTAAGACAAAAAACAAAGAATCCTGAGTGCAACGTGGGATTCAAGGTCGCCCAAGACGAAGGCACCTTTTTTACCGAGGAGAATACACTTCTTTTCACACCATCTACGAGACAATAAAAAGCTAACAAAGCAATTTTCAGTATTCGCGCCTCTTTTTAATTTGTGTTCTATTTTTCTTTTATTTATATTGTACTCGTGGTGACCAGCAGGTCATAATAAGTACAATATTAATGCCCTGCTAGACTTCAGGAACTGTGCCTCAGGTCTTAAATGATTTACTTTAGGTTAGGTTTGCATGCCATATAATTTGACATTGTCGAGCAGGTGTGAGAAATTAATTATTGACATAATGAGGACCAAAACCACAACATATCCACTTTTAACAGTAAGGCAGACATAAAAAAAAAACCAAATAAATTGTGAACATATATATTTTAGCAGTATTTTTAAGTATGCCATGATCACATGAGGTAAATTAGTCATTTAAAACCGTTTTTGCCATTTTGCGCCGCTGTCGATTAATCTGACGATATACCTATTTTGGATAAGTGCGGTTTAGTGAAGATAAATCAGGATATAAGCTACTTTGTACCAGATGTATAAATAGTAGGTTTTAGAAAGTGACAACCTGTCAATGCCAAATGTCAAAAAAAATTTGCCCGTGTACATGGCAAGAGTTTAAAGCAAAAGGCTGCAGAAAAACTTGTATTATTTTCAGATTCAAAAAAATACTGGATAAACTGTGTGGTGCAAAATGTGCAAAATGTTTCATAGTAACATATTTGTAGATAGGTGTGGTTTTGAATCAACTTCAAAAATATATTCAGGTTTTGAACAAAACTTTGATATTAAAACATCGTTTTACTATGGAAACCGTGCTGTTTTGAATTAACTGACTTTCCTAAGGGTACATTTAATAGTTTAGAGTATAAAAAAATATTAAAAGTGGAGATGTTGTGGTTTTGATCCTAGCCTCCTCAATTGTATATAGAAGTTCTATTATTGAGATGTATTTAATGTTTCTACTTAAATATTATGATTAATAGATTAAAGCATGACGAATAAAAATTTGCTTATCGATATTTTGATAAAACATGCAAGTGTATAAATGTTATGTTAAGAACCAAAAATCTACAACGTTTTCTGAAAATAAAAAAAAGATCTTTATCTTTTAAGGCATATAATTTAACTGTTTTAGGGACCTTAGTAGCGCCAAATAGTACCTACCTACATTTGTACGGTTTTGTAGGTGAAGTTGAAAAGTTTCGAGTTGTTTTAATAATGACGCTTTTGTTTTCATTGATAGCTTCAGTGGAATCGCAAATGTGAAGCTGTTCACGTAAATGTTGGTCATTAGGATGGTTAGGATGGATTTATATTTCATTATAAAGAAATTTTATAATTCCAAAAGTTTTGAAACAATACCACAAGTTTGAGTTACAACTTTCTGACATGCCTGCCAGGCCTACCAGTTATGCTGCTGTAGCTGTTAAGACTACATTTACGGTTTTTACGACATTTACGGGCTCATTTATGGCCTTACTTATTAACTGTAAGCCGCAGTGACCGTACTTTTGTGTATGTAATAAATGCTATTGCCGTATGTAAATCTTAACCTTCCATTTTGTTTTGTTACAGATGGCAGAATACTTGGCAGACAACTCAGAATTTCGCTGATCAAAACTCCCGCGGTAATTAAATTGCATTTTTTTGCTAGCCTATACTTACTGCCACTTGGGCAAAGACCTCCCTTAAGTCCTTCCATCTATCTCTATGATTAAGTAATCATTACTTAATTCTTTGGGCTTGTGATTACTTACACGTATTTTGCAAGCAATGTTGTGCTAAACTTGCAATGTGCATGCAAAAGCAGTTCTCTGCTATAGTCCACTTTTTACCAAATGGCGACTGCACATATGTTCAGCGTGACAGGTGGTGAGCCCATCGCCGCTCTAAGCTGTTGGATGTATGTGCAGTCTTTAGTCCGTTAGTCGCCTTTTACGACACCCAAGGGAAGAGAGGGGGTGGTAGTATTTTTTGAGCTTTACGCTGAGCACATGTGCAGTCGCAATATGGTGAAAAGTGGACTATGGTAGAGGAATGTTTTTGCTGTCTTCATTGTTCTGGGCGCAGGTAACTTCAGACTTATTGCCATGTTACTCATGTGGTCGGGAGGTCTTGTCTTCACATGTCCATACCACCTTAGTCTGCTTTCTTTTAGCTTGTCGGCGATATCACGTACCCCGAGACTACCGCGAATGTATTCGTTGCGTATTTTATCAAGTCTCGTTACTCCGCACATCCACCGAAGCATTTTCATCTCGGGGATAATAGTCGTGATTATATCTATGTACGTAGTTACTAAACAATAGATACAGATAGTTGCGTTTCAAACAATGTGGATTCACGTCATTCAACCCATTCATTTCATTGCATTGGCACCACTGGATATTAGTGAGCAGTCGTTAAATATAACGTTGATTGGCATCCCTGGTGGGCTGATTCAATCGGAAGGACTATGGCGGCTGATTGGACATCAATCATCGTTACTCAATATAAACTACTAAAGAAAAACGTGTCGCGTAGAAAGAATACTACCACTTTCCCTTTGAGTGTCGTAAAAGGCGACTAACGGACTAAAGACTGCATAGAGCGGCTATGGGCTCACCACCTGTCACGCTGAGCACATGTGCAGTCGCAAACGCGTTGAGTGGTATACAAAATTAAGCTACATAAATTACATACCTATATCATCCTACTAATATTATAAACGCGAAAGTTTGTAAGTATGGATGGATGCTTGTTACTCTTTCACGTAAAAACTACTGAATGGATTTAAATGAAATTCGGCATACAGATAGTTTATAACCTGGATTAACACATAGAATACTTTTATCCCGATATTCCCACGGGAACGTATGGATAGATGGTTACTCTTTCACGTAAAAACTACTAATTGGATTTGGATGAAATTCGGCAAACAGATAGTTTATAATCTGGATTAACACATTGGATACTTTTTATCCCGATATTCCCACGGGAACGGGAACCACGCGGGTGAAACCGCGAGCGGCCGCTAGTTTGATTATAATTGTAACCGTGACGCGTATTGGTGAAAGAATACTACCACCCCCTCTCTTCTCTTGGGTATCGTAAAAGACGACTAACGGACTAAAGACTGCACATACACTTAACAGATTAGAGCGGCGATGGACTCACCACCTGTCACGCTGAGCACATATACAGTCGCAATTTGTTGAAAAGTGGACTATGGTAGAGGACTGCTTATGCTGTCCTCATTGACTAATTCTGATTAACCCTTCGGGGATAATAGTCGTGATTATATGTATGTGTATAGTACGCTATAAAACAGTTCGGAACAACCCACTTATTGATATACTAATACGTTTGACAATGATCGATTGCCGTTCCGGTGTTGCCACGCGAGAATTTACGCCGCAGACTTTAGTAATTATAGTCATGCCCGGGTAAAAAACCTTACACAACTTGTTCTTATTAACCGATATCAAAATACTTACCAAGTTTCAACAGTATAGTTCTTATAGTTTCGGAAAATGGCTGTGACATACGGACGGACAGACAGACAGACATGACGAATCCATAAGGCTTCCGTTTTTTGCCATTTGGCAACGGAACCCTAAAAAAGAGGTGGTTCTTAAAGGAGTTTTTTTTTTCTATGTTACCTGATTACTCAAAAACGGTTAATTCGATTTAGATAAAAAAAAAAATTTAGTTTCAAATAATGTTTTTTCAAGTTGCATGGTCTTATTGTCAGGAAATGATGATGAGATCCTAGAGAAATTAAGAGAACTCTTCGGATATTATAGAGACCTATAGCAGTTTGAGTACCTTTAATATTTTAGTTGTTTGTTAAACAATTAATTATATTGTAACAAATTCTGATCTTTGCAGTAAACGGATGTGTTGACAACAATTTCTGATTCAGGATCCGTGTTAACAGAGCGACTAAGGTGTCAGTCGTCACAATATTAATATGTTACTTATTAGTCTAAAAAAATTATAACGGTCAGTTTTGTTATTGTTCCTGGTCAGCCTATAAACATTCGACATTCGGCCATAACTCACTAAGCTGGCTCAATGCAGGTTGTTATTGTAAATATTGTGTATTTTATAAGTGAAAATAAACTATTATCCCCACCATTACAACACATCATTGATTTCTCGTAGCTCCTTCTAAGGTATTGTTACATCTATGGTTACACCAAACAATATTTACAAAGAACGTTATATTAGGTGGAATGAGGCACGCCATTCTTCAAAGCTCACATGAAAAGAGTTCGTTTCCTAAACTAAACAATGTGTAACACGATAGAGGTGGAAGAAAGGCTCTCAGATAGGCTTTGTTATCGCCAT
Source organism: Scoparia ambigualis (assembly GCA_963921215.1). Classification (NCBI taxonomy): domain Eukaryota; kingdom Metazoa; phylum Arthropoda; class Insecta; order Lepidoptera; family Crambidae; genus Scoparia; species Scoparia ambigualis. The sequence goes on along the minus strand of OY992516.1, from coordinate 5,707,732 downwards.
TGAACGCTCCAAATATCGTATTTCGGGTAATATTTGGGATTAAAGTAGCTTACGGCTAAATTAGGCAGTTTACATTAGGATATACATTCATACATGACGCCCGTTATCCGGAGATGTAGGGCGAAAGTAGCTTTTCATTTGGTACGGTTCTGACGCACGTAATTATCAACATCAGCCTTTAAACGTCCCATTGCTGGGCTTTTACTCTTTAACCTCTTAGTCTTGGAAACGAAATATCTATAAATTTTGACAGCAAGTGCGATTTGGCGGGAATTTAAATTTGCGGAAATGGAAAAAAAAATATCGAACGCAGTTCATGTTAAATTTTGCGTTCACGATTCATAAAATGTGCCACAGAACCGAAATAATCGACCTTATTCATACTAAAGTAGTCTATAAGTGTATCAAAACACGGTACAAAGTCAAACGGAGAGCGCGGCCCTTGGGGTCTGACGGAATAGCGAGTTAGGTGCGAGTTAGGCGAGATTAGGTGCGGCCAAATATGGCCGCTTGGGCTTGAGCGGATCCGAAATTTCGTTAACCCAAAATTCTTAGTACAAAGCACGCGCGCTGCGGTTTTTTTTACAAGCGATTGGCACATTACACCTACCTATACAGCAGTGTAACGAACTAGGGGCCAACGAAGTTTCGGACGCGTTTAGAGAGTAGGCCTAACAGGTCTTTCCATATCGACAGCAAAACAGGGGAAGATTGGGACATACTTATCACGCTGGCCCCATGCGTGTAGTGAGCTTAGATCTTAATACATACATATAATCACGACTATTATCCCCGAAGGGTTAGTCAGAGACTAGGCAATGAGGACAGCAAAAGCAGTCCTCTACCATAGTCAACTTTTCACCAAATAGCGACTGCACATGTGCTTAGCGTAACAGGTGGTGAGCCCATCGCCGCTCCATGATGCCATCATCCAAATGTATGTTCAGTCTTTAGTCCGTTGTAAATTTTTAAAAACAATTAATCCAATTTTGATGAAACTTTGCATGCTAAAGTAAAACACAGGGATTTAAATAGTTTGTTCAATACATTTTTAAAAAACGTTTTTTTAGCTGAGTTATTGCGATTTAAAGTCTACCATAGAAAGTTAAAAATCGCAAGAACTCAGTTAAATAAACATTTTTTTTTTAATGTTTTCATTAAACTATTTAGATCCCGGTGTTTTACTTTAGCATGCAAAGTTTCATCAAAATTGGGTAATTGGTTTTTAAAAATTTCGACTTGGAAGTTTGTATGGGAAACCGAAGTAACAAATAAACAAACAAACTTATTTTCGCATTAATAATATTAGTTATGATTGGGAGAAGTTTACTATTAACATGCGATCATTTTGGAGTTGACAGTAGGTACTACCTATCTGGGACCTATTAGAGCAGTGTTACTTTAAAGTAAATTATCATGCTATGAAATTCTCATACGTATTTCGCATAGTAAGATTAAAGTAATACTGTTTTAATATGTGACAGTAGAGTACCTGTAAGTTTGTGAATAAACATAACGTGTTTCTGCATTTATATTCACAATGAAAATACTACATCCGTCACTTTGATATTACGAAAGTTCCATTAAAAAATCCGCACAATGTTACTACTTGCAATGGTGGAAATAATAAAGATTCGTTAGTATTTTATATTGTGTTATGTGGGGGGAGTGGCGTCACGCCAACCAGAAACGGCGGGAAAACACGGCATGTAGAACAAAACCTTTGGCTTATCGCAGAGGGGACAGCCCTTTCACTTTCCTTAACACACATACATACATATAATTACGACTATTATCCCCGAAGGGTTAGTCAGAGACTAAGCAATGAGGACAGTAAAACAGGTCTCTACCATAATCCACTTTTCAACAAATTGCAACTGTACATGTTCTCAGCGTGACAGGTGGTGAGTCCATCGCCGCTCTAATCTGGTAAATGTATGTGCAGTCTTTAGTCAGTTTGTCGCCTTTTACGATACCCATGAGAAGAGATTCGGTAGAGAGAGAGAGAGAGGCTGTATTCTATTAATGAGCCGCTACCAGTACTGCACCTTCCTTTCCTTCAAGTTTTATAGAATTCTAGCTGGACCCAGCATGCGTTGCAACACCATTTTTCGGATTGTGACCCAGAAAGGTGTACGCACAATATAACAAGCAAGAAACATACAAAACAAAGCTATACATGGAGCACTATAAAAATCAAAATTTACAATTAAAATTAAGAAAAGTGGTTAAAAGTGGAACAAAACAATTATATAATTAGCAAACAGAACAAAAAATAAAAACACTAATAACAAATTTAGCAAGTAAAATCATACAACCATCAAAGGCGATACGTTCAAGCTGTTGGATTTATCAGCAGTCTCCAGTTCGTTTGTCATCTACTATGACACCCAGGAGAAGAGATGATTTACTGAAACTGAAACTCAAAGTATATTTATCCAATAAAAAATATATTAATTCAATAAACTCAATCGTGTAACCGTGTCGTGTCGCTCTCTTCCCTTGGGTGCCGTAAAAGGCGACTAACGGATTAAAGACTGCACATACATCCAACAGCATAGAGCAGCGTAGGGCTCACCACCTGTCACGCTGAGCACACGTGCAGTTGCTAATTGGTGAAAAGTGGACTATGGTAGAGGACTGCTTTTGCTGTCCTCATTGCCTAGTCTCTGGGTTACCCCTCGGGGATAATAGTCGTCATTATATGTATGTAATAATCATTTTGAATCGTCCAAGTTCCAGTATCCAGTTCAAGCGTCCAGAGTCCAGGGGCCAGTTGGTAGTATTCTTGTGTTAATGAGCTTCCACCACAGCTCATACAAAATTTAAATACAATTTTTATTTACTCTACCAACTTGGAGCTTTTACAAAGCCTTTATGAGTTTGATAGGATTGTATTCCACCCTCAGTTGGGAATTCAATTGGAACGCTATACATCGAAATCATTAGGTATGCGTGAAACGGAACGCACTCGATTAGAAATAGTGGAAATATTCGGCGGTAGCTGTTACAAATTAATTGTAACTAATATGCACATATTGAGTAAATCTATGTGGAATGTTTCATTTCAATAATTTGGTATTAGTTACACGAATGAACCTATTTAGTTCCCGAGTATAGCCTAGAGCGGAAGTCAATCAAAAACCATTAATAACTACACTAATAAATTACTATACAGTACTTTGGAGCTTAAAAAGTATTTTGCAGTATTAATTCGCACGGCAGTGGACTGGGTAGCCACTATCTTAATTTCTTTTTACTTTATTTATTGATAGAAAACAAACGGTCGTTCATTTCACAAATGAATCCATAAGAAGCCTATGACATCTCGACTGTGATTTTTGCGTAAAATGGCCTATTTTGGCGTTATGGATCTCAGAAACAAAAATACATTAACAATTATGACTTATTGAATAGTGTAGAATAGCTATTGGAATAGTGCATAGCGTCACCGCTTTTTGTAAATTTTGCTTAACTTTTTAATTAAACCCAAAATTGCAGAGAAAGATTTTCATAAAGTGCGCGAAGGCACTTTTTTGAGCTCATTGATTGAGCTACTGTTCCAGACAAGTGAAATAAAAAAATTATAATGTTATCTCTTATATAGTCGAATAGTGCGTAGCGGCCTCGGAATTTTTAGATATCATTGATTTTTTATAGGAAAAAAATCTTATTTTAAACCAAAAAACTACGAAAATCGCTATAAGTTAACTGTGAATATCTCCTATCTACGATAATATTAATGAGCATAATTTATACCAGAGTAATTGTTATTCATGAGGAATAAAGATTTTATAAAGAATTTATTACCCTATTTCGATAAAAACCATAAACACAACTGCAAAATTACTACAAAATTAGATGCGCTGGCCGTCCGAATTCAACTTATAGACAACTCACAGAATGGAGATTTGTAATATTATGCACAAATTTATTGTCCTATTTCGATAAAAACGATAAATACAACTGCAAAATTACTATAAAATGCGAAAATGAGCATTTTACGCAAAAATCACATTCGAGATGTAATAGGCCTCTTAATTAATTAACTATATTGTTATAGCTTACTTTAATATAATATTATTTATGTGTTTAAGTTAGACATTAGACAATAAACAGATGCATGCAGTTCAACCCACAATAAAATAATAAAAATAGGTACTAAACTTTTAATTATTTATGCCCCACACAGCATTGTTTTACATTGCTTCGTTCTGTTTTTAAGGGTATTAGATCTAGTAAAATTACAGGTCATAGAGGCATGAGAACTGAAGCTTCTGTGTGCGTAGCGCGGGTAATGCCGTCGATGCCTCCATGGTCCATGGGCAAGGTGGCCGCGTACCATCACAAGGATCGTATGCTCGTTTGCCTGTTATTCCAGAAGGGTTAGTCAAAGACTAGGCAATGAGGACCACAAAAGCAGTCCTCCGCCATAGTCCACTTTTCACCAAATAGCAACTGTACATGTGCTCAGCGTGACAGGTGGTGAGCCCATCGCCAATCTATGCTTTTGAGATGTATATGCAGGCTTTAGTCCGTTAGTCGCCTTTTACGACACCCAAAGGAAGAGAGGGGGTGGTAGTATTCTTTACCGCTACGCGACACGGAATGGCGGATCAGTATATCATAAAAAAATGTATACGCTAAATACAGTTAGTGCTATTAGAAATTCTCTCCCGTTCACTTCAATGACGTGTCACATCTGTAACTTTATCTTCGTCAAAACGCAGTTGACTTATAAAAAATATTATATAAAAAAAAATTTTTGCTTGCAACGTTGAGAATTGTTCTGATATCACTAGAGAAATGTAAGACTTAACAAGTCGGGAATAGAGTCTTTATTTACATAGCAATAGAAATACTTCAGGTATTTTTTTCTACTGCCCTGTCATTTCAAAACAGTACTTACATAAACAGGAGAAAATGGCTTAGCCTTTTTTAAAGGTAAAATGCTGTCTTATCTGTATGCACAGGGAGCCAGAGGCGATGTCGAATTAGAATAAGCGCTTGGACTTCATCTCACCTGATGACAAGTAATGATAAGGCCGAAAATGAAAGCACGCTTCACCCGGAATCTTCAACCATCGAGGACCATGTCATCCCAATTACTGCGTTGGTACTTAATGGTTACATGAGCACAATCGGTCCGAGCAAGTTGGTAGAGATAGATAGACAATACTTTTATTGTAACTTAACACCACAAACATTTACATAACACATAACAATGAGCACAAATACAAAGTTACAATTTGGCGGTCTTATCGCTTTAAAGCGATCTCTGCCAGACAACCATTCGGATGGAGAGAACTTATACACTCAAAGATCGGAGGTGCATACCACAGTAAAACAATTAAAAACAAAAGCAAATTAATAAGAACCAAAACATAATACATAATATTATAAAATAAATAAATAATAGGGTGTAACAATTATATATACATACATATAAATACTTAAATATAATAGTCTCAGGTAGGATGTAGCGGACAATGACAGCTATGCAGCAGGATAGGGTTAAAGGGAAAGGTAGAAATTCTTCACGTGCACCTTAAATGCGTGAATTGTTTTAGCACGCCTGATCGCAACTGGAAGCGAGTTCCAGAGACGAACAACTTGCTTGAACAGCTTGGTTTGACATGGTACCCAATAAAGTGTTAACCTCTCGTCCTTCTCCTATAGGTAGCTAACAATTGATATTCTATTGTGTCTGGTATTACGACTGCTGAGTTCTTAAACTACTTTTGAGGCCGACACATGCAACAAACTGCATCAATACAATACATCTTCAATACTTTTCTGCCCGCATTCAAAGTTAAAAACTTCGCTCTTCGTACAGAAGTTGTTTAAAAATGACTATGAATTTGCAGTACGTGTTCCGGTCGCATTGTTGGACAGTCCAGACACCCCACGGGACGCGAAGCGCTAAACCGTGTAACTTTGTTAGGTGCCCTTGTGTGGGACCTAGGGCTGCTAGCTGTGACAATGTGGACAATCGACTTGGGAAACCGAAATAGAATATTGATACATACATACATATTAATCACAACTATTATCCCCGAAAGGTTAGTCAAAGACTAGGCAATAAGGAAAGAAAAAGCAGTCTTCTACATTAGTCTACTTTTTACCGACTAGCGACTGCACATGTGCTCAGCGTGACAGGTGGTGAGCCCATCGCCGCTCTATGCTGTTGGATGTGTTCCGTCGGGGGATGTATGCTAGGTTAATGTATGGGGGGGTCCATGGCGATGGTAAATAACGACTGCGTCTCTTTATGTGATGTTGTATATTTACAGTGACTACATTGTGACTAACTTATTATCTAAACCTTACAAGACTATTTATACAATAACAACTACGTAGATGTTGGAGGGATGATGCCGTGTCATATCTTTATCGGATCTGCACGCGTTTAGGAATGTGCTTACAAACTCTTTAACCAATACGTGAGGATAATAAATTATGTGGCGATGCAAGCCGCCACAGATGTATACGCAGTATTTAGTCCGTTAGTCGCTTTTTTCGACACCGAAGGGAAGAGAGGGGCTGGTAGTATTATTTCACCGCTACGCAACACGGTTAATATAATATTGATAAAGCAACGATACGACGGACCAGGAAAGTGACAAGGCGTAGTGACATAACAACTAAAACTTCAAGGTCGGTACAGAGTCTGCACCCGTAGACTTACGAACCGATGACTTTATGACAATTATGAGCTCTATTTGTAGTCTGAGGCGAGAGTGATTGGGGTAGTGGAAGGGGAAGACCTCGGCGAACGTACTTAAATCAGATCGGTGACGTTCTCGTTAAAAGTCAGGTCAGGGGTACCCTGACCTGATTTCCCTGCCGCTGATTTCCTTCATCGTACTACACGCAATCGACTGTCATTCCATCCACATCACCTTGATGGATGGCGGTCTACTACTGTGCGTTTTTCAAGTAATGTCTTGCCTCGAACTACAGTGTTGTGGAACCAGCTCTCGGCGGCGTTATTTCCGGAACGTTACGACTTAGGGATCTTCAAGAAACGAGCCTGTTCCTTTCTTAAAGGCCGTCTACGTGTCTGAAATTCCTCTGGTTTTTTATGGGCGGCGGTGATTACTTTCCATCAGGTGACCCGCTTGGTCGTTTGCCTCCTTCTGCTATTAAAAAAAAACCCTAACCGACGAGCATGCATGAAGAACGTTATGAGAAAAAGTGAAGCAAAGGATGTGTCACGATCGTATCAAACGCAGCAAACGCAGACGTCATCTGCGGATGCGTCGGCCGACGTCTAGAGGGTGTGATTTGCGCGTCGGTCGTAGGTATTCAACGTCTGCAGATGCATCTGCCTCGCATCCGACTGTTGTCGGTTTTTGTGGCACGCATCAAAGGGATTCGGCGCCAACGCCCGGCGTCTGTCCACACGTCTGCCGACGCATCAGTTTAATCGGAGTTGCGATTGAGAGTACCGAGGAAACTTTTAGGTTTATTGAGCTATATCAAGCTGAAAACTGTCTGTGCAATCCTATGCTATGCTATGTAAATTGACGACCTCCGTGGTCGAGTGGTTAGCGCGCCGGTTCTGGTGTCGCGCTATCTCTGAGGTCCCGGGTTCAATCACTGGTCGGGTCAATTTAGAAAAAACTGCTTCTCTAAATTGATGTCGGGTCTTGGTGTTGTAAGTTTATGTATATTTATCCGTTATCTAGTTGTATTTGAAAGTATTTCGTTATAATTAGACCCGCAGACATTCTTTCCACACCACAGCTAGGGTTGGCTGAAAGAGATTTTGTATATGTCTTGTGTAACGTCTTTTTCAATGTATTTCTATGTACAATAAAGGATTAATGAACCATTTTCCAGTTACAATAGAAACTTATCTTGGGCTAAATAATTGGTGTGAGCATAGAAATCATTTATTTATATTGATGAGATACGATGTTCACCATCTCTTTAGTCTGTTCCCGATAGGCTATTGTTGGTCTTCCTCTATCTCCTTTTCCATCTATATTCCATTCCATGATGTTATTTATGAATCTGTCGTGTCTTATCAAGTGGCATTTTACTCATTCTTGTAGCCTAAACTTGATTGACTAAATTAAAAAATTTTAACTTCTAATTATTCACATAAATGAATTAAAGGGTCATTGGATAACAATTCACATATAAAAAGTAAATGCACACTCAACGCTCTCAAAGCGTCCTATTTAGCGCGATGTTTAGTACCAATTTCGTTTAGTCTAAGTACTTAGCGTTAACAAAACGAAGTGCTTCAAAATCGCGATTTTGATAAAAGACATTAATAAACGTCAAAATTAAATGTAATGTGTTAAAGCTGTCACTATTTTGCTACGATTTAGTATAACGATTATGTTTTTTTTGTGACTTTATATGTGATTTATTTTTATTGAAAGCGTATAAAACAATGAATATTAATATTATTAATATTAATTGTTTTAAACGCTCCTGTTAATCTAAATGACTGTGTCGGAGTGGGATCACGTCAGTAGTCTAATAGTTTAAGATCCAAATATAGAACGACCTTCACCGGGAAGATTAATGGATGAAAAGTATTTTATATCAAATTTAATATGTTAAATAATATATCGCGTATGGGTTAGCTGAAAAATTTCAGTCCAGTGCCATTAATGATTAATTTAATATTAAAAAAAATCTTTTTTCTACATTGCACTGGTTTGGTGTGTGTGTGTGTTTGTAATGAGCTTATCTTTATATAAACATAAATTTTATTTATTTAACCAGACGTTGCAAATTACTAATATTGACTTGCCTGTTTACACCTGCCTACCCAATGTTATGACAGGAAAAAAATAGTCAACCTAACGTTTGCATATTCTATAGGCTTCATACTTTCGATTGGTACTTATGTAATTTATCTATTATCAAACAAGTGCAATATTTAAAAAAAAAAAAAATTAATTATTCATATACTGGACTGAAGTTTTTCAGCCAACCCACTCGCAATATATTTTTTAACACATTAAATTTGATATAAAATACTTTTCATCCATTAACCGCTCGGTGAAGGTCGTTGTATACTCGGATCCTCTACTATAACAGAGCTATGGGGGTTGAACCACGATATCTCGCGTTCAACCCGACGATTGAAGGGTCATTGTACCAAATTCTTCCTGTCCCCGACCCCACTTTAGTTTGTTAGTTTGTTACTGTATAATTGGCTCGATACCGTTGTGTATTTGTTATTTGTTGACAACCCTTAGTGGAAGCGTTAGTAAATAGCGACTTAATTGACTCTGATGATCAAAGGGCACTCACTCTTCTGAGAAGGTATTATGCTGGGCCGTATTATTTTTCGTTGCCAACTAAACGGTTTTGTTTTTTTTTCTCTATAAAACATTGTTGTCAATTTGCTGTTGGCATATTCAATTACTGCTTTTTACCTTCCAAATAGCTAAAACAATAATAATAATGATACTATGTGATGTAGAGTCGTTAACCGTGTGAGTGACGCGTAGCTGTGAAGGAATACTACCACCCCCTCTCTCCCCCTGGGTATTGTAAAAGGCGACTAACGGACTAAAGACTGCAACCGACGAAAAATAATTAGCATAATATTTGTAAATATAATTAGTTTTACATTCATAGGTACATGTATATAATCACGACTCTATTATCCCCGAAAGGTTAGTCAGAGACTAGGCAATGAGGACCGCAAAAGCAATCCACTACCATAGTCCTCTTTTCACCAAATATCGACTGCACATGCTCAGCGTGACAGGTTGTGAGCCCATCGCCGCTCTTATGCTGTTGGATGTATGTGCAGTATTAAGTCCGTTAGTCGCCTTTTACTACACCCAAGAGAGGGGAAGAGGGGGGTGGTAGTCTTCTTTCACCGCTACGCGACAAGGTTAAGACACACGGTTAGTAAATTTTGCTTTCAAACGAAATTTTTTTCTACATGAAGTTGACGTTTACCGTCGGCAGCGCATTGTATTTTTAATAAAGTAAAAAGAAATGCCTCAAGATATTGGATTACGTGAAACTTTATAATTAGCTTACTTTCCGCCCCCTTGATTTTGCCAACAGAAATTAAACTTTTATCATATTTAAAAGGGCACGAAACTTAAATAGCATTTATAAACGTTATCCCAAAATAGTAATAGAAAATTGTGTTATAATTTAACGAAGTTACATGACCCATGTCCAAAGAGTTCCCTAATTGTGTTACTGTAGTTATCCAACCAATTATTCTGTGAGAGCAAATGCAGCAAACTAAGGTTGGATTCGACCAAACTGGAAAAAGGTCTTACACCTAGATTAAACGCCGAATTGGTACAGACTAATCTCGGAGTAAGTCTTATTCCACTTTGGTCGAATCCACCCTAAGTGTGTCAGAGTCGTAGTATAAAACTGTGGTCGTTATATACCCCTCCGAAAAATAAACGTAATTCAAAGCAAAAAAAAAGTGAATGGCGATGGTTTCCGTTCTAGGATACCGACGTTGCGACCGCAGCTCAGATTTCACGATTGCGACCCTAAACAGTTCTTGCAAACTACGTACGTTTTGAATATGAACAATGAACGTGACCAACTTTAATTGCGAAGCCAATGATATCATAGTTAAACTGTTATCTTGCAATGTTGTATGTAATAAATGTAATTTCTTGTAACATCGTATTGTAAGGTTTAACTAGTTTCATAGTTAACAAAGTAAGATAAGGAATTCGTGCCGAACCCTTGTCACGGTAAAGAAATAAGCTAAGATATGTTCGAGAGATAGCTTGCAATTTATTACATGGAACTAGCTTTAACCCGCTGCTTCTTCCGCGTTAAAGACGGTTTACTTACTGACTTTGTGTTGGCCTTATTCACTTACCATCAGGTGAGATAAAGTGCATACTATTACATGACTCAAAACCTACATATGAAAAACACGTAGATTATGTCGCCAAAAAAGCTAGCAGGAAACTTGGTTTTGTCATCCAATCATGTTCTCAGTTCTCAGGTGTTAAGGTTATTAAAATTTCGTATTGCTCGAGTATTGTTCGCCGATTTGGAATACTCAGTATGGTATTGTCTCTTCAAGAAAGACGCAAAATAGCAGACATAGTCCTCTTATTAAAAATAGCCCATGCAGTCATTAATAGACTCCCCTCATCTTCTTTCTATGGTAAAACTACGAGTTATTAACAGAAAGCAGAGACGACCGATCACTTTTTCTGTACCCTCAAATTCTTTTAAATAATCTAGCAGAAGCTTCTGATTTATAACACTTCTTTAGCAAACCTAATAGTGCTAAACAAATTCTTTCCAAACATTGGTTCAATGTGATTCCATGACTGTCGACTGTCGATGTCGATGTCGAATTGTATTGTGGACCTCAATAGTAATTGTAGTAGTGTCAAATATTTAAATTTAATATTTCTAGTTTTCTATTTTTTATTTTAGTTTACATATAATTTTCAAATGAGCTAAGTAAGTTTCTATATGTGAAAACATTGTAATTGTGTACTCTGTTATGTTTTTTTATGTATATCTGTATTTTTCGTTACTGTATTGTTTTCCAAATAAAATAAAATATAGTACCTGTAGAGGATTTGAAAAAATTATCTGGGTAATCATTAGGTACTCGTAGTTGATCTAAACTCTTGTAACTAGTAAACATATAATATTTTTGAACAATGAAAAACAAACATTCGTTAGAAGCGCTTCACGTTGCTTGCTTCTACCTACAAGTATTAACCAAAACGCTTTACAATAAAAGCTTTTATTCGGTACGACGCGTATATTATAAATTTAGAAGCATTATTATAAGCAGCGTGTACTAATTAACCGATAGAGACAAACAACTAAATTAACCCGATACTGTAATGCCTTCATTCCCGCTGTATTAAATCAAATTCCTTTCTTCCTCTTAGAAACTCACAATTTACTTAGTTTAATACTCAAAGATAAGGGAATAACACCGTTGTTCCACTGGCGGATTCTAATAATAATTGTCTGCACGAACAAAAATCCAAGGCTCGATTCGATAAAATCTTCAATTTTCATCAAAATATGAGAAGCGTCTGCATTGGAATCTATATTGAGACAAACACAGCAGAGGTATCAATCATAATTACTATAATAAGTACTTAAGTAATTACTATAAATACTTAAGAGGGTGCATTTCGGTTTTAATACATAGTTAAGCTATTGCGATTTTTTATTTTCTAAAGTGGACTTCAAATCTCAATATACATACATACATATAATCCCGAAGAGTTAGTCAGAGACTAGGCAATGAAGACAGCAAAAGTAGTCCTCTACCATAGTCCACTTTTCACCAAATAGCGACTTCGCATGTGCTCAGCGTGACAGGTGGTGAGTCCATCGCCGATCTATGCTGTTGGATTTATGTGGAGTCTTTAATCCGTCAGTCGCCTTTTAGACACTCAAGGGAAGAGAGGGGGTGGTAGTATTCTTCCACCGCTACGCGAAATGGTCTCAGAATACATTGCCGCATTAGCTTTTAAAATGACATGTTTAATACCTTGTATGTTTCATTGTTACTATTGTTAAATATGAAAAACACACAGTATTAAACAAGTACTTACTATATAAAGATTGTATTTTTCAGATGAACCTCTTTGTTTTCTTTTTACAATTACACTCGTTTCGTAAAATAACAAAATGTACCTTTCGCAATTTTCAACGCATTCCATGGAATCAGCTTTGTCGACTGAACTTCCGAGCCGTCTGAAGTTCAACTTCGTTTGAGAACTAAGAAAGGCAAAGGTTGGAAACAAAATTAATTTCGAAGACGTTTCATCGGCGGCATACTTTCGGTCAAGATCTTATGTCCATTTTTCGATTTATTCTAATAGCACATGGAGAGATCGACCACATTGTCATATTAATAGGTTAACTAAAAGTAAAGTATACAATGATACTTAAACTAAGACTATTATCCCCTAAGAAGGGTCACACATTAGGCAATAATGACCACAAAATCAGTTCTCTGTCAAAGGTCACGTTTCACCTAAAATACAACTGCACATGTGCTCAGTGTGATAGGTGGTGATTCCATCGCTGCTTTATGCTGGATGTAAGTGCAGTCTTTAGTCCGTTAGTCGCCTTCGAATAATAGATTTTTTTTATGTGCCGCCATACACCCTACACGTGTCCCCTGGGTGATGCTAAATGAGTAACACTGACTGAGTGGTAGAGCCACGCTGCGTTGCAGCACGCATTAGGCCGGCTCGCCCGGCGTAATACCACCCTTTCACGAATATCTGGCGTGAAATAATGGTACTTGGTGCTGTTGTGTTTCGTCTGGCCAGTTAGGGTTCCGGAGCCCCCCCCCTCCCACAATTCCTTTTCCTTCCTTAGACACTGAATAATATTCTTAACCCTATTCCTTCCTTAGATGACGGCAACGCGCCTGCGATTCCTCTGGTTTTGCGGGTGTCTATGGGCGGGGTGATTACTCTCCATCAGGTGACCCGCCTGCTCGTTTGCCTCCTTATTATATAAAAAAAAAAAATTGGTTGCCTGTAAAGTCGGTATACGGGCGAAAGTTTTACGTGACAACGACTTTGAGTGGTAAAATAATTTTAATGTGAATATTCATTCGTATAGTAGGAAGAAGGATGAAATAATATGGAAGGGACGCGTGCCTTTCACTTTTTATGTCTGTCTCTCTCGCTCTTAGGCGGGCTAACCATGCCCGAGTGGAAGGGACGCGTGCCTCTCACTCGCTCTCATTGTGAGCGCATAACGTGAGCGGAGCGTAACGCAGTTTCTTGAAGTGTCACCCGGCAAACCAATTTATAAGACGTTGTCACGTCAATACACACTGTTCAAAAGTAAAGTATATCCTATATACTGTATCACTGTTATGCAAAGGCCTCCATTATTGGCATTAAGTTTACGTTAACCGTGTTACCGTGACGCGTAGCGGTGAAAGAATACTACCACCCCTCTCTTCCCTTGGGTGTCGTAAAAGGCGACTAACGGACTAAAGACTGCAACATCCAACAGCATAGAGCGACGATGGGCCCACTACCTGTCACGCTGAGCATATGTGCAGTCTCTATTTGGGGCCGTCCAATAACGTCCACGTGAGGCTCGAAAGGGGGGGAGGGGTTCGGCAAAAATCACGAAATATCACAAAGGGGTAGGGGGTGTAGAAAGATATCACGTGTATTTATTTTTTCGTCAAACGCACGATTTCCAAACCAAATGCGACGTGTAATGTGACCTTGAATCGCCGTTGAAAAAAAAACAAACTGCATTCTACCACATAAAAAAACAATTTTCTAGAATTAACCTGTATTTAAAGATAATACTCTAAAAAAATTAAGATTCTTTGTAGGCACTAAAAATACACGTGATTTTGGGTAGAGGGGGGGAGGGTTAGTCTTAAACTCACCACGTATCTACAAGGGGAAGGTGGGGTTAAAAATGATAAAAAAACGTCACGTGATTAATGGACGGCCCCTTTGGTGAAAAGTGGACTATGGCAGAGGACTGCTTCTGCGGTCCTCATTGCCTAGTCTCTGACTACTAACCCTTCGGGGATAATAGTCGTGATTATGGTACCTATATAAGGTGACTGCTAGATACCGCAAGAAACTTTAAAGGCTGGTCGGGTCAAGTGTTTTAAACATGACAAAAATAACAAAAAAGGAATTCGTGTTTTTTTTTCATTTTTAATGAAATAATTTATTTTGTGCATTTTAATTGGACAGTCTTTGAGTATCTAATTAATTTTAAAGCATAACATGGCCGTCTGTTGACCCGTCCGCGCCAGCTGGGCAATAAGTACCTAAGTTGACGGGTCAACAGACGCCCGGCCGGCCGTTGCCCCCGTCAGCTGGGCGATAAGTACCTACAAAAAACACGAATTCAAAAAATGGCAAAAATTGCCATGTACAAAATACTTGACCTGACCAGCCCTTGAAGTTTCTTGCGGTTTCTAGCAGTCATCTTATATATGAACCCTGGGCCTCCGGTTTTCAGGCAACGCGCTTTGCCACGAATTGAATACTGAGGTGTTCAAAATGGGTTACCTATCCATTACATAGAGAAAACATTACTATACTGCCCTCATAAATGCAAACACAGTAACTCCGAAAAACTCGTTTTGAGAAAAACGCGATTAAAGTTTAAATCGTTTTGTTAGGAACAATATTTATTTTAGGTTGAAAATTTCATTTTTAAAAGTTAAAATAGGCTTACCTAGAGCTTCAACTAAGTATATAAATTACTAATATATAATTATCTAATAATACAGAAGTGTCGACTCTTTAGTATAATAAAATTATTCGCTTGCAAAGCTATGAGATGTTATTTGGATATCCTCATAATGGATTTGAGTTGCGCCAAAATCCAAATCCTAGTATTTCCTACTTACAATATATATATCTTTGTCTTGATATCTTATAAAGCATAAGAAAAATTACATCTCTAATAATTCCTAATAACGGACATTGTCTCTTAGAGAAATGAGATACAAGTAATGGCAGTCAATTTATTAGAAAAATCCCCTAATATATAACAGTTGATGCCAAGCCTAACGTTGATACGTAATTCTTACTTATTACGTCTGAGTCCGGTTTTATCTGGTTGGCATTGTGTGTGGCTAAAATATAGTAATCTGTACATATAATTAAATGTAGCGGCTCATTATTAGAATTATACCGCCCCATCACTTCCCTTGGAGGTGTCGTAAAAGGCGACTAACGGACTAAAGATTGCACATACATCCTAACAGCATATTAGGTCTCACCACCTGTCACGCTGAGCACACCATGCAGTCGCTATTTGGTGAAAAGTGGACTATGGTTGAGGACTGCTTTTGCTGTCCTCATTGCCTAGTCTCTGACTAACCCTTCGGGGATAATAGTCGGGATTTTATGTATGTATGTATGTATGTTTCACATGTAGAGAGTAAGCCATAACCACTCTATCCCAATGCAAGCCGGTAATTGAACAGTTACATTATATTATTCAGGTTCAAAATAGTTACAAAACAGTTTGTATGCAACCATTTTGCCTGAACTATGAACTAATAAATTATATTGTTGAGTCCGTATGCGTACGTTTAAAACTCATTGCGAAACTGTGTTATGTTCTGAATTAGATAGATAGATAGATAGATAGATAGATAGATAGATAGATAGACAGATAGATAGATAGATAGACAATACTTTTATTGTAACTTAACACCACAAACATTTACATAACACAAAACAATGAGCACAAATACAAAGTTACAATTTGGCGGTCTTATCGCTTTAAAGCGATCTCTGCCAGACAACCATTCGGATGGAGAGAACTTATACACTCAAAGATCGGAGGTGCATACCACAGTAAAACAATTAAAAACAAAAGCAAATTAATAAGAACCAAAACATAATACATAATATTATAAAATAAATAAATAATAGGGTGTAACAATTATATATACATACATATAAATACTTAAATATAATAGTCTCAGGTAGGATGTAGCGGACAATGACAGCTATGCAGCAGGATAGGGTTAAAGGGAAAGGTAGAAATTCTTCACGTGCACCTTAAATGCGTGAATTGTTTTAGCACGCCTGATCGCAACTGGAAGCGAGTTCCAGAGACGAACAGCTTCAACGGTGAATGAACAATCGTAAAATGTAGTGTTGTGAAGAGGGGTTTTAAGGGATAGATTTTCTGATGACCGTAAGGAGCGCGAGGATGAACAATAAAGGAAACTGAAGCGTTCCTTTAGATAGGAAGGATAGGTGGGATTAAACAATATGTTATATAGAAGGGAGAGGATGTGAGTATTCCGGCGAAGACGAATAGGAAGCCACTTGAGTTTAGCGCGGTATT
Source organism: Scoparia ambigualis (assembly GCA_963921215.1). Classification (NCBI taxonomy): domain Eukaryota; kingdom Metazoa; phylum Arthropoda; class Insecta; order Lepidoptera; family Crambidae; genus Scoparia; species Scoparia ambigualis. The sequence goes on along the minus strand of OY992516.1, from coordinate 5,690,914 downwards.
CAGAAACATGATCATACTTGCGTAAGCCAAATATGAATCGTATACAAAGATTTTGAAGGCGCTCAAGTTTATTTAGCTGGTCCTCCGAGAGATCAAGATAGCAGGCGTCGGCATAGTCTAAAACGGGAAGAAGCAGCGAATGTGCTAGCGCAATTTTAGTGGCAGTGGGTAAAAAGTTGCGCAGTCTTCTTAAAGAAGCCGAAGATGCGTAGAGCTTGCGACTGACAGCTTGTAGTTGCGGCCCCCAACTCAAGCAGCTATCAATAATAACGCCCAAGTCAGCAACTGATTTACTAAAAGGGATGTCCACTCCATCAAATGTAACCTTAGGGAGGGTTTCCCAGTTTACCTTGGAAAGCAACCTGGAGCTGCCGACCACAATAGCCTGCGTTTTGCTTGGATTGACTTTAAGTCCGTAGGCTCGGCTCCAATCTACAATATGTTTCAAATTTACGTTGGTAGTTAATATAGCCTCGGCGAGATTACCAAGTGGTGCCTGGCAATAAATTTGTAAATCGTCTGCATATAGGTGGTAGGAGGAAGAAAGGTTTTCGGAAATAGAAGTGATAAAAATAGCAAAGAGGAGAGGAGATAAAACGCCACCCTGCGGGACACCAGCCGTCGAGTCACACCACGCAGAGAATTTCTCTTCAAGGCGAACCCTTTGCCTGCGTCCGTACAGGTAGCTGTGAAACCACTCAATTACCGTTGGAGATATGTTAAGTGAGCGCATCAAAGATAAAAGGATGTCAAAGTCAACTGTGTTAAAGGCATTGCTGAAGTCCAGCAACGTAAGCACAGTTAGGTGACCGTTTTCCATGCCAAGGCGAATGTCGTCGGTGATCTTGACTAAAGTAGTCACAGTGCTGTGGCCTGGACGGAAGCCGGATTGGAGTGGGTTTAGGAGATTATGATGGGAAAGGAACTTACTTATTTGATTGTGGACCAGACGCTCGAGGACTTTGGATAGGAAAGGGAGAATGGAAATAGGTCGGTATTCAGCAAACGATTTAGGATTACATTTTTTAGGCAAAGGAACTATCTGAGCGTCTTTCCATGAGGATGGGAATACAGCATTGGAGATGGAGCTGTTAAAAATAAAAGTGAGGACTGGAAGGACGATATCAAGGATTGGCACTAACATATTGCGACTAATACCGTCACCGCCTACCGCATTGGAAGTAATTGACAGCAAGCTCTTTTTAACATCACAATCCGATAATTGGTCAAATGCAAAGGGAGCAAGATCAGGAACTGGTACAGTAGACAGTTTGTCTAATGTAGTCGCTTTTTCAGCATCATTGATACATGATGAGGAAGAGAAATGGAGATTTAGTGAGTCAATATTAATATTGGGTGAAATAGAATTTTGTTTTAATTTTCCAATTCCTAGCGACTTAAGGAACTTCCAAACTTTGGATAAATCTACGTTTTCAACTGAATTGTGAATGTGGCGGCGAAGCGCATCCCTACACGCCCTATTGCAGCGATTACGAACCTTGACATACCTTTCCCTGTTGTGGTCAGTAGGTCGAAGTTTAAATCGTCTTTTCGCTGCTGATTTTTTATTCCTTAACATTTTTAAGTCGTCAGTTAGCCATGGCGCCGGGTGATGCTTTATTTTAACAGCTCTAAATGGTGCATGCTTGTCGTATAATGTGGTTAAAAGGGAATTAAAAACATTAACTTGTTCATCGACAGACAGAGCTAGAAAAACAGGAGACCAGTCGATCTTACCTGCGTCATCAAGGAACGCGCGTTGATCCATACCACTAAAATTGCGCTGAAGAATGACTTTGGGTTTAGCTTTAGGAGGACGAACTTTATAGGACAAAAATATGAGATCATGATACGAAAAGCCATCGGCCGAGCATTGACCGTGCTTCGCAACATGCTGGGGAGATGACACTATTAACAAGTCAAGAAGAGATGGAGTAGAATTTGGAAAATGATGGGTGGCAGTAAGTGGGAGAATATATAAGTTACTAGAATTGATGACGGATTGAAGTGAAACGGTGCGAGAATCATTCTTTAGGAGGCAAGTATTAAAGTCACCCATGATAATTGAATGGCTGTAGGAAGGAATTATATCATCTAGAAGTTTCTCAAATGATGCGAAATAATTTACATTTAAAGAAGGGCTGTAATAAACTCCGAGAAGGATTTTGTTATGCGAAAGGAGAACTTCAACTAACAAATGCTCGCCAGCGTTAGCAGGAGGTGGTTGCGCCGAGGTGCTAATTACAGAGAAAGGAATATGAGGACGTAGGTATATAGCAACCCCGCCACCCCTGGAGCCAGTGCGGTCATTTCGTATAAGATGGAAGCCAGGCAGAGCATATGAGGTAGAGGGTAAACATGGCTTAAGCCAAGACTCGGAGATTAAAACAGCGTGGATATTTTTGTGATTAAGTGACGCCAGCATGTCTGAATAATGAGCCGGAATACTTTGCGCGTTGATGTGGATGACGTTGAAGTTTTTTGGTACATCAGAAAAATGACACTCCAGTGTGTCGGAGAGGGACGGGATGCTAACAAAACTGTCTTCATCGCTGCTATTCGAAGATAAAGAAAAATAATTTAAGTCATCACCTGAGATTGACATGCAAATAAATATAAGATAATTAAATAAATATTAAAAAATATACTAAATACCTAATATTACAAAAATAACCAATTACTTTTCAAAAAGGTAAGCTAACTCCACCCGCCGGTTTGTGCTTGATTTAAATAGAATAATCTACAATAACAAGAAAATTAAAAGACAATATTAAAAAAAAAAAAAATAGCTGTGAACCACAGACGTAATTAATTATACTAACAAAGTATAAAAAAATTAAAAACATTTGAGAGTGAAACGGAACGTACCATTAAAAAAAAATAAAAAGAAAACGTCAGCGTTAGGCGTCTGTCATGCGCGTTTCACTCACTGTCACTACTGTCACTGTCGTAGAAAAAATAAAAAGTTGATTTACAAAAGTGCGCAAAACAGAAAAAAAACAAACAATAAAATATTATCGACTAGAACTAGAGGGTAAATCAATGGTAAATATTAATGATGTACCTTGTAACGAACGACGCAACAGGGTCCACATAAAATGTTCGCTGAACAATAACAACACAACTCACAAAGAAGTTCGAATGACAACAAAAAGTTACTTCTTACTCGTGCCTCCGGCTCGCCTTGTTTTCGGCACTGCAGGTTCCGGAATTTTGGCAACAACCGGCGGCTTAGGTACATCCACTGCCGCGATCTTATCAAGCTCAGCAAGCGAGCTAATGCGGCTGCGCTTCCCGTCCGAACTGACCACGAAGACGTATCCCTGGCGCGTGAAGCATCTGGTGATACCAAATTTCTGACGCGCCGCCATAAAAGTATCGTGCCGTGGTTTCGTCAGAAACTCTATAATTATATTGTTACGAAGTTGAATTTCAACGTTATTTCTAAATCATGAAACTGTAACAAAGACAAAATAGGTATGTTGAGTTAACTTATGTTAATAATCCTCTAATTGGGCTATTCTATTGAGTACTAAAACGACTATTTGTATAGGAGCTACTCTAAAATTGCGAAAAAAATCAGCTCTTCCATACAAAACTGCAAATATTTGTAACTAGCGGCCGCTCGCGGTTTCACCCGCTTGGTTCCCGGTCCCGTGGGAATATCGGGATAAAAAGCATCCTATGTGTTAATCCAGGTTATAAAACTATCTGTATGCTAAATTTCATTCAAATCCATTTAGTAGTTTTTACGTGAAAGAGTAACAAACATCCATCCATACTTACAAACTTTCACGTTTATAATATTAGTAGGATTTATGACTATAACGTACCACTGCCACATGGCACGGCCTTCCCACATGAAAGAGGGGAACTTGAAGATATTGAACTAAAACCCACTACGTTGGCAATGTGGGTTATATATTACGAATACTTTTCAACCTAATTATTAATATTTACCTAACAGCCTGTATTTAAATTTTTTAACAAAATTGTTTTTTATTCGTAATTATTTACAAAACGATACCCATCAATTATGGCGATGTCTTGATTTTAATATTAAAGGCCTTAACAGCACAGTATTCACTGGCTAATTACTTATTTAAGTTTGCATAGCAATAATGGTGGCCATACCGTTAGCGACCAGTTTCAGCCAAAGGAAGTAAAAAGAAAAGTAAGAATGGAATCGTCACAAGAAACCAATTGAGGGGTTACCCGACCACATGTCAGATTTCATAACCAAGAACCCAACCCCTGGAACTAACAGAATGAGACGTTATGACCCGTGCAAGTGGCAGAAGGGTTTTTTCAGGCTTTGAGGTGTTATAACTAGAGACGCACCGCAAAGTAATTATATACGCACTGATTTGCGGCCGTAAGGTCCACAATTGCTTGGATCACTCACAATCACTACTGCGTTTGCAGCACATGGGCCGCAAGTATTGCTTCGTGGTTACGTCTCTAGTTATAATAGCTCAATGTTTTTAGGACGACACATGCGTTTGAACGATCAGGGGGTGTGTATGATTGATGATCAACGGAGGACTATTTTTAGCTGCGACCAAATTGGCCGAGCAATCAATCTGGCCACATTTGAATTTCGTATAATGTCAGAAGTGAAAGTTAAAAAATATAATACCTATTTAATAAGCTCAATCTCATTACTATTTTTAAATATTATTATTTTGGCACCAGTTCGGGTAGCTGTCATCTATCGAGAAGAGGCTAGCAAGTGAATCGATACACTTAAAACAAAATATTGTCCTCTGTTGCACCTTACATCTGATGAACCTTTTTTTAAATAACTTACATTATTATTATTTTCCATGCTGATAAAGAGTATAAAAGTAGCGGGCTATGTCCCAATAACATTGCTCTCATATTATTTCTGAAACCTATGTTATAGATAGTTTGAAAAGAGAGATAGAGAGGAAAGGCGACAAAGTTCAAACACAATTATAATAATAAATCTTATTTTCGGGATAAATGAGATCCATACAACACAAATAAAATTGAAAACAAATATTAAATTAATTAATTACAAATAAAAAATAAAATTTAAAATAACAAATTTAAAATTTAAATTCAAAAATTAATTCAAATAATTTATGCTAAATTTTAATATCAAAAATTAAAAATACAAAATTTGAAATACGAAGTGAATAATAAATAAAATGAAGATACAAATCTAATCTGCTTTCACAATAACAGTTCATATTTTTCCGGAAATAGCTTTCTTCGTTTTGACCCTAACTTATTATCTCATTCAAATAATTGAGGCACGTTTTTGAACAGATGCCCAAATAAATAGTTTCCCCTTATTCTGTTATCATTTGGCCACCCTCCTTAACATAAAGTGTACGTGAGATGCGACCATGATGACTGATCACAGAATGTGTTTTAGCAGAAGGACACTTTTGATGTTATCCCTAAAGATAACGTAATGTTGAAAAGAAAAAAGACTACCTCACGTGAGAGTCAACCGGTTTCCGCAATCCGGGCGGCTGCGTTGACCACTGTGCCACCGCGGCATTGGTTAGATCTGTCGAAATTTTTCAACGCTTTTGACTCATTGAGTTATAATGTACTACGTACTAGAGAAGACGTCTCAACTAGATTGTTTGTAACACGCGTTAGAGCCAGCTCGCTCCAACTGTAGTAGTCTGTGGCAGGCGCTAGACGCAACAATACGTATGTATTCTGTGTTCTATTTTATTAAAATATGCCTTTATGTGTGCTAAGGTACTGTTTAAACAACTCAGGAAATACAAATAAAACCAAAAGAATCACTTTTCACCTGGAAATACGTACTAAATTGTCGATGTAACATGCATTTAAATTATTATTTTATCAAATCGCCGAGACATGAAGCGCCGGCCATGTTTCAGTAAAATGCATAGAGTAACAATATTTTCTGTTTTGTTACAACTAGGTAGCCCCGCACCACACTACAAGTATCATTGTAGCTGTGCACATTTATTGTATGGGACGACTTCTCTAGTTTATTTACCTCAATATTTTGACTTTACTTTTTTACTGTGTTTCATCAAACTTCTTAGAATTAACTATTTACAATATTTTGGACATTCAGTTATGATAATACTGCTTTATCGATACGTATTTTTAACCCCGACGCAAAAACAGGGGTCTTATAAGTTTGACGTGTCTGTGTGTGTATCTGTCCGTAGCACCGTAGCTCTTTGTTGGAATATACGAAAATCTATTCTCCATTAAATTATATCTGTTGATACCATATGATTACTTTGTGTAATATCCACTATTTTTGTATTAGTCACCTAATTGACTTTTCATATAAAACCGTTGTACCAACGGACCGACACTCACTTTAATAAAAGCTTTCGTTCAGACGACTACGAAGTTTTACTTTGCCGTCATTGCGTCCCTGCCAACACTCTTAAACGGAAGAACCGATTTGAGTGCGGTTTTTTGTTATTTACAACTTTGTTAGACGATTGTGTTCAAAGATTTACTTTAGCACTCATTATAAACTGTTGTCGACTGTTAAATAATGTAATTTGGTGTTGTCCATTTTCCCGTGCCCACTATATTACCGTGAAATTGTATGCCGTCTGTGAGTAGCCTAAAGTTTTGCGGCAACATGTAGCTGAGGTTACTTTAGCTTTGTTTCGGTTTGAACAATATGAGGCTCATTACCTACAAGAACAGAGTCGTAACAATGGCTTTAGAGTCGGCAACAACACGTTGTATAAATTATGTAAGAGCCTATATACTTCCACTGCTGGTCAAAATCCTTCATTTTCGCAATCAAATATCCCTACAATTGATGGGTAAGTATTGGTTTAAAATCAAATGCAGTTCGGTCACTACAAACACAAGTTATGCATTAAAAAATCCGAAACATCCTATTAACCATATCGCGTAGCGGTAAAAGAATACTACCACCCCCTCTCTTCCCTTGGGTGTCGTAAAAGGCGACTAACGGACTAAAGACTGCACATACATCCAACAGCATAGAGCGGCGATAGGCTCTCCTGTCACGCTGAGCACATGTGCAGTCGCTATTTGGTAAAACGTGGACAATAGTAGAGGACTGCTTTTGCGGTCCTCATTGCCTAGTCTCTGACTAACCCTTCGGGGATAATAGTCGTGATTATTATGTATGTATGTATTACCTGTTTCTGCCACCAAGCAACATTGTTTGACATTGCTGCGTTCCGGTTCGAGAGGTATTAGATCGAGCTAAATTATAGGGCACAGGCAGAAGAGCTGTACTTATAGGTCGCGTCCATGGGCGGTGGCTGCGAACTATTATGCGGCGTATGCTCGTTTGTCGGCTCAGTATAGCGTTGCTATCCATCTTGTTTCCCCGGATTTGTAATAGTGGCCTGGAAGCTTCTGGGCGGGGTCTTACTGTAGTCCGTGGTTTAAAATATTTCAAGTCACCGGTCTAGATAAAACTATTAATTCTAGCAAACTAAGTGTAGTAGGTACTGAGTGCAGTATCGGATAGAAGGAGGGAAATCTGAGTGTGTAAGTCTACCTCTCCCCCGCCCCACATGATGCTCTAAACCAAAATTCTGGCTAACACACACGTCCTGGGGGGTTACTCTCGAACGCAAACTCAATCTTAATACAATTTCAATGCGATTAATATGTATCGATATTGGGATAAGTAAAGATAATTCCGGAACGCTATCTCGATAGTAATTTGTTCAATCAATTTCCACGCAATTTAATTCCAATGTGGCGCTATTGTCGATAACAAAAGTGACATTTCACATTTTTTAGATTTGTGATTGGAAATTGATTAATGTAATTCTGTTTCAAGAGTAGCCTACCTGGTTTAAGCTCTAGAATCTGAAGCTTACTCGCTTTTTGTCTTCGAGATTTTGAAACGGAAACCCAGCACAATAACATAAAAAACCGGAGGAAATCAAAAGTGAACCTTTTGCTCTTGTGCTGTCGTATGACGTGTTATGTCATTTTCATCACGACCCTCGCTTGATTTGTCACGGGCGACAGCAGTGGCATCGTTATTGTAGGCCTCGGCAAAGATTCCCTATTTATTATATACGTTTGCGAGAAAAAAAGGGGCAACATCTTACTCGTAATTTGTTTGCGTGACTGTGGTTACGCGGCAATGGAGTTCTTAATTTTGTGTTGTATTGTCAAAATATTAATTGTACAGGCCTATCCACGTTGTCAACAACACATGGGGAGTTTGGACCTTATTATTATTTTATACAAATTATAATAATATACCTTATTGGACCTATGCGGGTTGGTCGGTTTTAACGACTATACGAAAACATCCGTGACTAAGGGATTTACGTGCGTTTCGGAGCACGGAAGAGCTTGAGATGATTTTTTTTTAAATTTGGTCACCCATTTATTGACCCGGATTTATGAAAGTTTCTTAACTGGCAAGATTTCAAACTGTAGCTGCTGCGCCATCGAGCTTCTTAAAACAGAACTTACTTAAAGTAAACCTAAAAGAAGTTTTGAAGACGTTACAGACTTTATTCTTTTCACCTCTCCCGGTTGTATAAAATGTATGAATGGAAAGTGATGAATAAGCGCTCGATTTAACAGCAATAAAAAGCTAAAGTTAGTTAGGGTTGTCAAAAATTTCAGACTTGATTTTTTTTGTTGAAATAATAAATAAAATCAAAGCAAATATATTGTATGTGATGAATATTTGTATGGTCTGTTATCCTGATTGTTGTTGCAAGGTGACACTTTTTTTTGAGTCTTCTCCCTTTTTGGGTCGGATAAATTAATTTTAAAATTACTTTTGTAATTTTAGTTGTTGTTAGTGGGTTCGGGTTTAAATATGTATCTACTATAGTAAGAACCTTCATCGTCCAATTCTATTTTTCTTAAATAAATTGACTTAAGTAATATCAGATTTAATGCTTCAGTAATTTTAAAATTATTTATCGCAGCTTAGCTTGATACAATTTTGATATACCTACTACAAATGAAGACTAAGAGTTATGATTACTGAAATGAAGAAATCACACAGGATTTGTAGTATATTGCTTTCTGTATAAAATGGCCGTGTGGTTAAGCGCTCGGCTCGATATCTGGAGGTCCCAGGTATAATTTCCAGGTCGGGCGTGGTATGTTTTCGGATTTTTCGATGCTTAGCCCGCGCACATGAGTAAAAAAACGAAACAGAGACAAAGCTTCATACAACACGCCGTCCCGAGTCTCTCCGTTTGTCCACTGGCCGAGCGAACGTAAATACTGTGGTAAACCGGTTTTATCCAGTGGCGGCGCATACGTGACGCAGCGGCTAGTGGACACGCACACATGCGCCGTATGCTTGTATATTATTATTATTATTACTCATGTGGCCCGGGTTTGTGATCACCAACCTGCATTTGGGAAGCGTGGTGATTAAGCCAAAAGCCCTATCAATTATAGCAATTACTTAAGAGGGTTTACGCATTTCGGTTTCCCATACAAACTTCCAAGTCGAAAGTTTTAAAAACCATTAAGACCAGGTGTAAGTAAAAAATTAAAATAACACGTTCTTAGAATGAATTTTTGAAGTAGTAAACAGTAAAATTAAAATCTGCGAAAATTATGAAATATTGTTGAGGTTTTATTCTGTAGAATATACACGATGGAAACACAATTTCATAAAGTTGGCTTGATAGAATAAATTCACAGAATTACAAATTTTCGTGTCATTTTATCTTCTTTTTTAGGATTTATTCTTAAAATAAGTGATTTAATATTATGAGTTATTTACTAAAATGTAAGATAAGATAAGATAAAGTTTACAGATAATTTGAAGTAATATAACCAAACGTATTTTTTTATTATATCTATCAATTTTATAAAATAAAAAACGCGACTTTTACCCGTCCCTTACCGTCGCGACGGTCGTACCGTCGAGAGAGCGAGAAAGAAGCGCTCGAAATACCTCCCCTTAAGCCAATTTCAATGAAACTTTGCATGCCAAAATAACATACAGAGATCTAAATGGTTTGCTTGAAAACATTTTTAAAAAACGTTTAAATAACTGAGTTAATGCGATTTTAAACTTTCTATAGTGGATTTTCAGTCGCAATAACTCAGCTGAATAAACCTTTTTTTTAAATGTTTTCAACAAACTATTTAGATCCCTGTATTTTGCTTCAGCATTCAAAGTTTCATTAAAATTGGCTTATTTATTGGTTTTCGATTTGGAAGTTTGTATGGGAAACCGAAATGCGTAACCCCTCTAATTTTCAATGACGACAGTTCTCAATTCTTTGTGCTACCCCTAATTTTGGAGAACAACTTTGCAAATCAACCTCACTGTTGACGCAAATCTGATCCTAACAAGTCAGATACAGGAGCATCTTGTTATAACTTTTCCCTTCGACTTAGGGGCCACTTTTCGCATCCCGAGGGATCAGTACAAGTTCTGCTTATGAACACTTTATAAAAAACTCTGTGCCTCCATAAAATTATCTGACGAGATGCGTTTTGGGGCCTCTTACATTAGACAGATGTGTTGCTCATTAATTTGTATGAAAACTTTTGTGTTATTAAAAATAAATGCCCTCGCAGAGTTTGTTGTTGGTTCATCGCGCTGCAGTCTTTCACGATTCGATGGCGTAGTATTACGATTTTTTGAATTTTTATACTTAAGTAACAATTTAGATTTTATGTCAATCAAAATTTAAAATGTTCAGTTGTAGTTCTCACTATTTAGTTACAGATAATTTGAATAGGTTTTCGTAGACTCGGTCCACTTCTAAGCAAACATATTATTATTTTGCTTTGTGCAATTGAACATAATGATGGCTGTCCTTAGCCTCGTCGCCTTATCAACTCAAAATCACTAGTTCCATTTTTCAGTTGTAGTTCTCATTCTATTCAGTTACTGCCAGCTAATTTGAATGCCAGACTGTGTCCACTTATCACAAAGAAAATATATTTTACACGTACTTAAATACCTAAAATCACGACTATTATCTCCGAAGGGTTAGTCAGAGACTAGGCAACGAGGACTGCAAAAGCAGTCCTCTGCCATAGTTCACTTTTCACCAAATAGCGACTGCACATTATATGCTCAGCGTGACAGGTAATGAGCCCATCGCCGCTCTATGCTGTTGAAAGTATGTGCAGTCTTTAGTCCGTTAGTCGCCTTTTACGACACCCAAGGTAAGAGAGGGAGTGGTAGTATTCTTTCACCGCTACGCTACACAGTTGTACAAACATATTTTGCTTAGTGCAATTGCACATAATGATCAATGGCCTCACCCGCGTCGCCTTATCAACTCAAAATGACTAAAGTTCCATCGTTCCGTCGCAAAGCGCACTCACAGCCTCTCAAACGCATAAAGTTATTCATTGTTACATTTATCTTGGCTCTCAACTTTGCGCTGAGACGCCGTCGTCACGTACTCCGCTCGTTATTCTACCGCCCACCTGTTCGATGCTGTCCAAGTTGTAGGAGGGTAGCTGTTCCATAATAATAATAACGGTAAAACCTTTGATGACATATGTTTATATACCTAATATGTGATCAAAGGGTTTTACTAGATGCACAATCAACGCTCTGTTAACGCCCGCACAGAAGAGTAACTAGCGAGATGTTTAGCGACGCATATGGTGTACTTAGCGAGATGTTTAGCAACGCATTTAGTGTACTTAGCGAGATGTTTAGCGACGCATTTAGTGTACTTAGCGAGATGTTTAGCGACGCATTTAGTGTACTTAGCGAGATGTTTAGCGACGCATTTAGTGTACTTAGCGAGATGTTTAGCAACGCATTTAGTGTACTTAGCGAGATGTTTAGCAACGCATTTAGTGTACTTAGCGAGATGTTTAGCGACGCATTTAGTGTACTTAGCGAGATGTTTAGCAACGCATTTAGTGTACTTAGCGAGATGTTTAGCAACGCATTTAGTGTACTTAGCGAGATGTTTAGCAACGCATTTAGTGTACTTAGCGAGATGTTTAGCAACGCATTTAGTGTACTTAGCGAGATGTTTAGCAACGCATTTAGTGTACTTAGCGAGATGTTTAGCGACGCATTTAGTGTACTTAGCGAGATGTTTAGCGACGCATTTAGTGTACTTAGCGAGATGTTTAGCAACGCATTTAGTGTACTTAGCGAGATGTTTAGCAACGCATTTAGTGTACTTAGCGAGATGTTTAGCAACGCATTTAGTGTACTTAGCGAGATGTTTAGCAACGCATTTAGTGTACTTAGCGAGATGTTTAGCAACGCATTTAGTGTACTTAGCGAGATGTTTAGCGACGCATTTAGTGTACTTAGCGAGATGTTTAGCAACGCATTTAGTGTACTTAGCGAGATGTTTAGCGACGCATTTAGTGTACTTAGCGAGATGTTTAGCGACGCATTTAGAGTACCTAGCGAGATGTTTAGCGACGCATATAGTGACCCTAGCGAGATGTTTAGCGACGCATTTAGTGTACCTAGCGAGATGTTTAGCGACGCATTTAGAGTACCTAGCGAGATGTTTAGCGACGCATTTAGTGTACCTAGCGAGATGTTTAGCGACGCATTTAGTGTGCGAGCTAAGTGTCAACAGGACGAAGTAAAAAATTGCTATTTTGACAGAACATAATGTGTGTGTGTAGGTATATGACATATACCTCAAATGTTTATGTCAAAGCTGCCATTATCCAGCTACGATTTATTTTAGGATTGTGTAGAAGCGGTAAAATCTAAAAAGAAATAGAAAAAAAATAGAAACCACTTTAAAACGTTTAATAGAAGCACAAACACCGTGACCTGCACTGTGCAAATTCTTAGTTGGGGTGGACAATATATTTTTATTTTCCATTCTCTTCGATTAGCCGCATCTTAACATTAACTCCTTTATCGTCTTTTACACGGACTATCTATAAATTTTCTTTGGTCTTCTCCACATATACATAGTTTTAATACTCATGTCGCCGCATGTACGTAATTTTTCTTCATTAGGTGTAGTCGGTTTTCTCTGAGTCTATCATTGGTGCCACTTTCCTACTTACCCTATTTAAATCACGTAATTCCAATAAAACTGGGTACTAATACGAACAACTGTTAAATTTGTGTAATAAAGTCATGGTAAAAAGAAAATTCTAATTAATAAAGTCGCTCAACTTTTGTTTCATCTACGTAATTTGTGGCTGTTCTAATTTAGTTGCAAGGATACTGAATCAAGTTTATTAGTTATCCATATTAATAAAAAAAAACTTCTAGTCCATATACTAGAAGTTTTTTTTTATTAAAGAAAAACTAATTAGTTTTTCAGTAATATTTCAGTTATTTATTACTATGTTCTAATTATTACCTTTTTATTTAAACTCATAAGTAAGTTAAGGTTTATATTCCATTATATTCCACAACATAATAAAGAAATACTAAAATATGTAAACGCTTCGGCTTATCTATTAAAGCCCTTCTTTTTATAATGTTATGAATTTTCTTTTAAGCTACGTACTCCGTTTGAATTACGATAACAACATATTTTTAAAATCTGTTGACTTGTAAAGAGCAACTCGGAAATCAAACCTTTTGGTAAGCAAACCTTCAATTGGTAATATTATTTTTTCTCTTGTTTCAGAACACCAATGCGTTCGGCGCGTAACGCAAAGGAATGCCTAAAGATAAGGAAATGACAACCATCATAGCAAAATGGCTCATAAATATTGGAAAACATGGATGAGATTTGCATTCCTACCTTTCGTTCTCCTGACACCAACTTTCGCCGATTTTACCACAGAATGTCAAAGACCATGTGACTGCCGATGGCAGTCCGGTAACAAGGCGGCAATTTGCTCAAACTCCAGTCTTAACGTCGTACCGGCAAATCTTAGTAGCGACATACAAATACTAGACCTATCAAACAATAATTTACAACAGCTAAACCAGGAAGCCTTCAAAAAGGTTGGCCTTAGTAACCTTAAAAAGTTATTTCTTAAAGAGTGCAACATAGAATTGATACACAAGTCAGCCTTTTTGACACTAGCAATTATGATAGAACTAGATTTATCCAAAAACAGAATACGATACCTTCATCCTGATTTGTTCAAAGGCACTGAGAAACTAAGATTAATAAACTTGAGCAACAACTTCATTGACAAGTTGGAAGACGGTGTATTCCGCAACTTGAAATATCTTCAGAAGGTAGAAGTGAGTAATAACAGGATAGTGCGGATTGGGACTAAAGCTTTCCAGAACTTGCCCCAGTTGAAGATACTGAGGTTCGATGGCAACAATTTGAATCATATGAAGCCGGATACCTTAATGGGGTTAAGAAACTTGTCCGGTCTAGATTTGCACAACAACCCGTGGCGCTGCGACTGCAACTTACAAACGTTTAGGGACTGGGTGATCAGTCACAATTTGTACACGCCGCCAACTTCGTGTGCGGAGCCATCGACCGTCCGGGACAAACTTTGGAATGAATTAGACTCGTCTAACTTTGCCTGCCGGCCTACTATACTGGAACCCCTACCAGACGCAACAGTCAAAAGTTACGAGGAGAACGTGACTGTAACTTGCAAAGTCGTTGGGAATCCCACGCCCGATGTAGTATGGCGGTTTAACGGTAAAACTGTGGAGACAAGGGCGTTCGGCGAAATAAGATATGTTATAACAGAGAATACTTTAGATTTAATACGTTGGGTTAACTTAACTATACTGCATGCGAGGTATAGTGACAGGGGAAATTACACGTGTGTGGCAGAAAACCCTGGTGGTCGTGATGAGAAGACATTAAATCTAGTTCTGTCGAAATATACAGGAGCTGGTTTAATAGCTGGAATGGATGCAGATACTTTCGCTATATTAGTTGGTTGTCTGGTAGCTATAGTTATAATTTTAGGAGCGGCACTAATAGTTTGCCACCATACTACACAGAATAACGAAATTAAAAGACTGATTAAAACTGATACTCGTTCTTCAAACGGAGAAGCTTTAATTGATGGTTCAGTAGCGTCTGAGATGGAGAAAGGCTTCAAGTCTGAAGTGAACCCCATATCGAAGCCTCCTAGGAAGTACGATGCGCCGCCGTCCCTTACGAATAAGGCGACTGAAATGTCGGAACTCAACAAAACCCTGTTGGATAGCGACTCTATATTAGGTAAGTTTAAAGTTTTTAAAGTTACTATTTAGTAGAAGATAGCAAATAAGTATACGTGTTGTACGAGATCAATACTTATACGTACGTTACGATACAGGTACTCGTATTTTTATTATTAACCCGTTTCGCAATAAAAAAAAAACGGAAAAAGTATAATTTTGTGAAAAGAGATTGAGATAGAGTTTACAATGATAGAATTGTTTAAAGAAAAAAAAATCATAGAAAAGAAACCACTATTACATCAAAATAATAATTACATTTCTTTGAAGTAAGTAAGTAATACTAATTCGCATTTGTGATTACATTAACACTTTCGAAATGCTTATAAAGCCAGAATTTAATAAGGCGGCTATGCTAAACCAGGTTGTCCAGTAACAAATTACAAGTTTTACTAAGTTATTTCAAGAGCACCTAAATCAGTCGCAACTGAGTTAGACTAAGATCTGGGGCTGAAACTGTGCCAAGCGCTAAAGCCAATGTCCACTGTTTATCGAACCTCATATTTTGTCGGCGAAGGCGAGGCTGTGCAGTAGCAGTATTGAATTTATGCAGTATTTACATACTACATAAATTCATACATTTATACATTATATTTTATTTTTTTAATTACATAAATTCATCGATACATTTAATTTTATATGTTTACATACATACATACATCACGCCCGTTTTCTAACGGGCCTAGCAAGCGCAACACGAGATATTATGTCGCGGACGATATTCTCTCTTCCTTCGATGGCGGGAACGACAAACTGTCTCGGTTACAGTTGTCAAAACTCGATAAAATTATGTTGCATGCATAGAATAATAATTAAAGCATAAAAGGAGTCTAAATTAGACTCGTATAGTTGTCCTATTTTCAAATGGGTCATAAACATTGAAAGAAAAGAGACAAAATAAGTTGACAAAAACGTCAAATGTCCAGCGAAAAAAAAAATCTGGTCACCATTTATGAAACCGAATTTAAAAGCGACCTATACAAATGTAATTCGAATGGTGACCAAACCAAACGGAGTGCCCACTTAAATGTCATAGCACTCCTTCTATGCTTGAGGTTGCATGTTAAGGCTCCAGTACACAGTGGCGTATGATTGCCCACTGCCGGCCATCGCCATTGTGTAGACTGGCACTACTATCGACAATTGCCCGCCACTGTACACCATTTACCCCGTCTACACAATGGCGAAGGCCGGCAGTGGGCCAGCATACGCCACTGTGTACCTGCCTTCAGGGTTTGTAGACAAAAATACCACAGACAAGCAAAAACTACTATTATGTCTATTTTTACATATCGTGTTCACGGGGAGACTCTCCCGATACACTAGTCTTATGAGTACCGAATGAAGAGCGCGCTGCGGCGGGCACTGATTTGGCGTCAAGACCTAACGCAGATGGTCTCCTGCGCGAGTGTTCTACTGGCGCAGGGACGTCTGGCACTTCTTGCATAACCTAACGGTTGGTCTCGAGGTGCCAGTACAAATAAAACTTTGTGAAGTAAGGAGAGGGGATATCGTGTATAGACACAACACGAGAAATCGGGTCGAGAAAATTTTTTCGTGTTGCGCGTGCTAGGCTCGCAGGAGAGGTAGGCATAGGCAGGGACCGCAGCTTTTCATTGGATCTTAACACTCTTCTTTAGCTTCTTTCACTCTCATATTATAACATTTGCCATGCATGTTCGTATGTGTTTGTTTCCACACAGATTTATGGTTACACCTATGAATGATTTATCGTGAAGTTTTAACTACAAGTAGGCGAAATACACGTTTTACAAATAAGCAGATTTATAGACGAGATAAATAATTGTAAATCATTTCAAGTATTTTTTATTTGCTTATGTATTGTTGTATTACAAAAGTACAATCATACACAAAGCGAACATTCCATGTAAATTTACTTAAGTATAAAATACATAGTATTAGGGAGCGATAACTAATAAAAATGGAGGTGATGTCGAATCGCCGATATATTGTTTTGTATTATTTTATTATTAAATAATGTACTTATATTATAAATACCTACACTATGTTTTTGTCAGCCGATAAAGTACCACTCACTCGTGGCACTTTTCTAACAAAAAATTGGCGCAACTGTCAACGTCAAATTTGACAGAATTGAGCATAGACTATGCGATATTTTGCAATCACGATACATAAGATGTACCACAGAACCGAAATAATCAAACTTGTTCATACTAAAGTAGTCTGTAAGTCTATGAAAACACGGTACAAAGTTAAGTGTGTTTTTGTAGGTGCGGTCTCATGCACCCGCTTGGGGCCTGAGGGGTTAAGAAGTAAATATTTGTAACTATTAGTTGTAGTAACAAGTGTATGCACAAAATTAACTTTTTATCGGTATCAAAAATACTATGGAGACATGAATACACACTTAACTAGATAGTTAGTTATGTCAGTTAGTCATTATTATCTCTGCTAAACAACCTTTAAAAAACTTTGAAGGCAAAGGTCTACTACTAACTTACTAACAACATCATCATCATTACATATTATAAAGAAAAGCCGCCGTTTTCTCTGTCTGTTTCACCGCACTATATTCCTAAACCACGCAATATGTTGGCGACGCGTCCCATTCATAGTCATAATTTAAAATAATTTAACTAATTAAGTTAGTATTTATGTGTAAAGTCATTCGTTTATAAGATTAAAGCAAACAAAACCGGTCATAGAAAGCTCCAGTTAGCTCAGAGAAGGTTTAGGAACACATAGAAAGTTTTAGAACTTTCTGGAAGGCAGTGGAACTTTCTAGAAAAGTACAAGTATGTGTTTAGAATGCCAAAAAAAAACATCTAGAAAGTTGTAGAACATTCTGGAAGGCTGTGGAACTTTCTAGAAAAGGATAGGTATGTGTTTAGAATGCTATAGAAACATCTAGAAGGTTGTAGAACTTTCTAGAAAGCTGTGGAACTTTCTAGAAAAGTATAGGCACGTTCTGATAGAACTTTCTAGAAATTATAGAAATATGTAGAAAATTGGAATGTTATGGAACTATCTAGAAAACGGGATCACCTATAAATACGCGGAGCATTCTATGATCGGCAGTCAGTGTAACAAGAAACGTTCTCGAGTTAACAAGTTCAAGTCGCAAGAATCCAGTGCGCTATTACAATTCGGTAGAATAAAGGCCGATTGTTTAGTCAGTTTCATTACAAGCTTCCTCGAGTTAACATCTGTGTTAGCAAGAAGTCAAGTCGCAAGAATCCAGTGCGCTTTTACAATTCGGTAGAATAAAGGCCGATTGTTTAGTCAGTTTCATTACAAGCTTCCTCGAGTTAACATCTGTGTTAGCAAGAAGTCAAGTCGCAAGAATCCAGTGCGCTTTTGCAATTCGGTAGAATAACGGCCGATTGTTTAGTCAGTTTCATTACAAGCTTCCTCGAGTTAACATCTGTGTTAGCAAGAAGACAAGTCGCAAGAATCCAGTGCGCTTTTGCAATTCGGTAGAATAAAGGCCGATTGTTTAATCAGTGTTACTACAAACGTTTTCGAGTCAACAAGTGTGTAAGTCGCAAGAATCCAGTGCGCTACTAGGTATACATTCAGTCTCACATCAAACGTTGTTGAGTCAACAAGTGTGTAAGTCGCAAGAATCCAGTGCGCTACTATACTGTGATACTACTCTGTAAATCTGAGGAAAAATAAAGAAAGAATAAGTATTTCGAGGCTTTTATTGACAGAAGAACAGGTACAAGCGGACCCAAGATCTACAAGACTTCTCTCGGCATCCTTGTCCCAGCCAGCTCGTAAGAAAACAGTCAACAAATACAGTCCACTACCCGACGGACGGTAGTCGTTTAGCCTGGCTTCTGCACGTCTCTATAGACAGAACGCGTCATAGAGCTGCCGCCGCCGTAAGATACACCCGCCGTCCGCCACAATTTTTGGTCCTTCGAGCCGGATTTTGGAAAACAGGAATGCCTGTCACTAGATCGGAGAAGTCAAGATCTAAAACCGCTGCAGAACCATCCACCTCGACTGAGTGGTGCATGAATACGCCCACCGAGACAACGGGATCATCTGCAAGCCAGTCTACGATGACAACGAGGACACCGCCGCGCCCCAGTGGAGAAGTATCCTCTTCTCGCCTTGAAGGGGACCACACCGTACCAGCCACTCGCACCAGGGAAGGAGTTTCACCCGCACGCCGAATGGGAAATTACCCTGCTCTTACTACTGTGCAAGCTGGAAAAGGGGAAATAGCGAGCTCTAACGTAGTCGTACTGGAAGGGGATCACCTTACGCCCCGCCCAGTCACTGTCCTAACAGACCATATACAGCAACACGAAGACCTAATGGCACGTATCGCCGAAATAGAGAAAAAACGCATTGCTCGTATGGTCGAAGATGCACATAACGCGTCTTCCGCCCTTGCTGAGGCAAACAAAGTGCTGCGAAATGAAGAAGTACATCTGAGAAGAAACGATACGCGCTCTGTTCATTCTTCAAGAAGGCGAGCTGAGGTCGAAGCAAAGATGCAACTCGCAAAAAGGGAAGTAGAAGTTGCCGAAGCAAAAGCCAGAATGGCTAAAGTAGAACTTGAACTACTGCAGGTGGATTCGGATACGGAAGAAGATGGGGAAGAAAATATCCGCCAAAAACAGGTCGAAAATTGGCTAGACCAGTCAAATCCCATAGACAGAATGCCACCTCAGAATGAAAAGAGTGACATGAAAGAACTCGCCGAAGCAATAACAAAGCTTTCCTTAAAGACATCAGAAAATACGATTTCGAAACATATAATCGAACTCCCATATTTTAACGGTGCCAGCGAGGAATGGTTAGCATTTCGGAGATCGTATGAAGACACGGCGCACGCTTTTACTGCTGCACAAAATCTGGCTCGCCTAAAAAGAACGCTTCAAGGGAGAGCCAGGGAAGCGGTAAAAAGCCTTCTATTTACTGCCGAGAATCCAACGGAAGTTATGAAGGGGTTAGCGACGCGCTTTGGTAGACTCGGAGCACTGGCGTTGTCTGAACTGGAGAAGCTAAAAGATCTTTCTAGAGTCACTGAAAATCCTAACGATGTATGTACGTTCTCCAGCCATGTTCGTAACTCCGTCGCAACTATCAAGGCACTCGGAAAGGAACAATATTTGTGTTCACCTGAAACAACAAAGACGCTTATTGAGAAAATGCCATCTTCAATGAAGTATAGATGGTTCATCTATCACCGAAGTCGCCGGGATGAAGAAAGACCGGAACTAATGGTTATGAATGACTTCTTGGAAGTAGAGGCTGACATGTGTGGGGACTTTGCTCCACCTGAAATATCTTGGGAGTCGAAGAAAACCCGTCAGCAATATGCTCCTCCAGTTGCGTTTTGGGAACCGAAAAGAAGTACATTTAAAAAGACAGTCCACGCCATGCAAAATAAAGAGGCATCTAGAAAACCAGATGGCCCAGCGTGCCCCGAATGCCAGGAAGAACATTTTATTTTTGAATGTCGCAAGTTTAAAGAAGCGGACTCGGATACGAAATGGGAACTGGCAAAGAAAGCAAAAGTTTGTTTCAAATGTCTTCGATACCGACATGCAAGACCAACTTGCAAGGCGTCAACCTGTAAGAAATGTTCAAGATGGCACCACACAAGCCTTCACTCCGATAGTCCTCCACCGACGGCTTACCAACCTAATAAGCCTCACTGCAACATCGCTCTCAGCACGGATAAAGAAATAACAGAAAAAGTGGTTACCTCTGTGCACACCAACAGCGACGGGAAGGCCTACCTGAAAATGGTTCCAGTAGTGATATATGGTCCAAAAGCCTCCATCCGAGTACTGGCCTTGTTAGACGAAGGGTCGACCATATCGCTTCTAGACTCTTCCGTCGTGAAGAAGATCGGAGCGCAGGGAGAAACAGAAAAACTTACCATCGAGACAGTTGGAGGCAAAGGTATACAAACGAACGACTCTCAAAGGGTGCAGATTAAAATTAGAGGCGCTCACCGACGCGACAAAAAGCCGATTGAAGTAAGAACTATTGACCACCTAAAGCTGTCCAAACAAGGGGTACACAGCGAAATAGTAAGAAGATGCAAACATCTGCAAAAGATCGAGAACCAGCTAGTCTATGAAAAAGAAGAGCCACAACTACTGATTGGGCAAGACAACTGGGGACTTATAGTTACAAGGAAACTAAAGAAGGGTAAAGTCTCCGAGCCAGTCGCCTCGCTCACTGGACTGGGCTGGGTTCTCCATGGGTGTGACGCTAGTGTCTCTAGCGTGTGCCAGTGAAATTTGTTAACCACAGCAGATTGATAGAAGACGAAACAGAAGCCTTAGTTAAACGCCATTTCGAAATCGAGTCCATTGGCGTACAGCCACGTCGTCCAAGCAATGACGCCGACCAGAGAGCGGTAGAGGTTTTAGAACAAACTACCAAAAGGTTACCAACCGGAAAATTCGAGTCTGGACTGCTGTGGAAAAATGATAACGAAACGTTGCCCAATAACTACAACCAAGCATACCGCCGTCTAATCAACATCGAAAAGAAATTGGATAAAGACAAAGAGCTAAGGGAATTCTATGAATATCAGATGAAAAGTTTGATAGAAAATAAATATGCTGAAAAGGCGCTCTCTAGAACTACCACGGGTAGAACTTTCTATCTTCCACATTTCGCTGTAATACATCCTATCAAGAAGAAGCCACGAATAGTCCTTGATGCCGCTGCAAAATTTGAAGGAAAGAGCCTGAATGATGCTCTGTTGCCGGGACCCGATTTTCTTCAATCTCTCTTTGGGGTGTTAATACGATTCCGTGAGAGGCCATTCGCCATCGTCGCCGATATCAAAGATATGTTTCTCAGAATCCAGATGAGAGAAGCAGATCGAGATAGTCTAAGGTTTTTGTGGCGCGGTGGCAATAGAAGCGGAAAACCAGAAGAGTACCGTATGGCCTCGGTCGTATTTGGAGCAACATCATCACCATCAACAGCAATCTACGTGATGAATAAGAACGCTGAAGATTTCAAGGAAGAGTTCCCGGCAGCAGTGGGAGCTATACGAGTAAATCATTACATGGACGATTACCTGCAAAGCTTCGCAACGGCAGAAGAAGCCAGAAAAGTAGCAAAAGAGGTTTGTGAAATCCACGCGAAGGCCGGTTTTCACTTAAGAGGGTGGTGTAGCAACAAGCCAGAAATACTTGAAGGGATTCAAGAACAGCGAAAGGAAGATATTCTAGAATTAGCAAAAGAAGAAAAGACCCTTGGGCTTAGATGGCTGATGACAGAAGACACAATGGCGTTTAACGTTGGGCTACGCAATACTCCGTCTGAGGTAATTAGTGGGAAGAAGACGCCCACTAAAAAAGAAGTTACTAGTGCGGTTATGTCGACTTTCGACCCCATGGGATTTGCCATTCCAGTCCTCATCCAAGGAAAGAAACTGATCCAGGACATATGGCGCACTAAGATCGGCTGGGATGATGAAATCCAGAAAGAACAAATAATCGCCTGGGTCAGATACCTGAAAGATGTGTCCATTTTAAAGGACTTAAAAATCCCTAGGTGTCTATCACCTTCGAAAAATGAAGGTCAGCTTCATACGTTCTGTGACGCTAGCGAAGAAGCGTACGCTGCAGCAGTTTACTGGAGAACAGAAGAGCCAGACGGAAGAATACGCATATCATTAATTGCCGGCAAAGCAAGAGTTACTCCGACGAAACCGGTCTCAATCCCTCGACTAGAATTACAAGCTGCGCTTTTAGGAAGCAGATTAGCGTCGACTATCGAAAAAGAACTAACGCTTAAAATCACGAAGAAGACGTTTTGGACTGACTCAAGCACAGTACTTCAGTGGATGAAGTCGGACCCCAGAAAATTTAAAACCTTTGTAGCTCATCGTCTCGCTGAGATCGAAGAACTGACCCGACCACAAGACTGGCGATGGGTACCGACGAAAGAAAACCCTGCCGATGACGCTACGAGAGGAACGCCTATTGAATTTGACCACACAGCGAGATGGTTTAAGGGTCCTGGTTTTCTGCACGAAGCTGAAGGGACGTGGCCCATCAGACATTTTGGAGCCACAAATACGAGTACAGAGGAAGAGAAGAATTATTATAAAGTCGCTACAGTAAAGACTATCGAACCGTACACACCGGATCCTGGAAGATTTTCCAGCTGGACACGCTTAGTGAGGACCACAGCCCGCGTGTTTCAGTTCATTGATAATTTAAAAATGAAATGCAGAGCTAAACATGTTGTTAGCGCTACTACTAAAAATGATTGTTGGAAGCCACAGAAGCCCGCTCGAAAGAAGGAGTTCATCATCCGTCCATCATCATCAAAAGGAAAACTAAATATAGCCTTTATTCCTTTGGAAGATGTGCACTTGATAAAGGCGGAAGAGGAATTAATCAAGCAAAGTCAACGAGAAAGCTTTGCTAAGGAATTATTTTGTATGAAAGAGGGCAAACAAATTGAGAACTCAAGTCGACTCCGAAATGTGGATGTATATCTCAACCGCCACGGCATCATTAAACTAAGAAGTCGGACAAGAAAGATATATGTTGAAAATCGGGAAATGAACCCTATTGTATTGGATAGGAAACATAGAATTAGTCGCCTCATTATTGAACACTACCACCGAAAATTCCTGCACGGCAATACCGCAACAGTAATCAACGAGATCAGACAGAAATATTGGATTTTGAGTCTGAGAACAACTGCAAGGAGTCTGATTCACCGGTGTCAATGGTGTAAAGTCCACAAAGGCACGCCACAAATCCCGCCTACTGGCGACCTGCCCATTGAGCGATTGCACCATCATCAGCACCCCTTCACCAGTTCAGCTGTAGATTATTTCGGACCGATGCAAGTCACTGTCGGAAGGAGAACAGAGAAGCGTTGGGGAGCCCTTTTTACGTGCCTGACTACAAGGGTAGTACATCTGGAGCTGGCCAACTCACTCAGCACCAGTTCTATGATCATGGCATTGAGAAGAATGGCTGCATGTCGAGGATCTCCAAAGATCATATTCAGCGACAACGGAACGAATTTTGTTGGAGCGAGCAAAGAATTAGAAGAAGCAGCCAGTAAAGAAGGCATCAAGTGGAAGTTCATACCGCCCGGATGTCCGAGCATGGGCGATGCATGGGAAAGACTTGTACGGTCAGTAAAGACAGCATTGATGGCCGTGCTGCAGACAAGAACACCGCCAGAAGAAGTTCTTCACACTCTCCTTACTGAAGTGGAGCACATTGTGAACTCACGTCCACTTACCCATATAAGCATGGACCCAAATGATGAAGAGAGCCTCACACCGAATCACTTTCTACTTGGAAGATCTAGTGGAGCATCAGCGCCTGGAGTGTTTGAAGACCACGAGCTTATCGGCAAGGTCAGCTGGAGGACAGCACAAAGGTTGACAGATCATTTCTGGAAGAGGTGGATAAAAGAATACCTACCAACTCTAATGATAAGAAAAATTACTGGAAGGGACACTGAAGATCCACAAGTAGGAGACATAGTGATGATTGTGGATGCTTCTCTACCTAGGAACACTTGGCCCCGAGGCGAAGTCCAGAAAACCTATCCAGGACCAGATGGGCGCGTGAGAATCTTGGACATACGAACGACGTGGGGCATACTACGAAGGCCAACACGAAGGATCATCATATTGGTTCCAGCAACGACGACGTCGCCACCTCAAGATGGAGAGCTTTGCACTGCGGGGGAGACTGTTGGCGACGCGTCCCATTCATAGTCATAATTTAAAATAATTTAACTAATTAAGTTAGTATTTATGTGTAAAGTCATTCGTTTATAAGATTAAAGCAAACAAAACCGGTCATAGAAAGCTTCAGTTAGCTCAGAGAAGGTTTAGGAACACATAGAAAGTTTTAGAACTTTCTGGAAGGCAGTGGAACTTTCTAGAAAAGTACAAGTATGTGTTTAGAATGCCAAAAAAAAAACATCTAGAAAGTTGTAGAACATTCTGGAAGGCTGTGGAACTTTCTAGAAAAGGATAGGTATGTGTTTAGAATGCTATAGAAACATCTAGAAGGTTGTAGAACTTTCTAGAAAGCTGTGGAACTTTCTAGAAAAGTATAGGCACGTTCTGATAGAACTTTCTAGAAATTATAGAAATATGTAGAAAATTGGAATGTTATGGAACTATCTAGAAAACGGGATCACCTATAAATACGCGGAGCATTCTATGATCGGCAGTCAGTGTAACAAGAAACGTTCTCGAGTTAACAAGTTCAAGTCGCAAGAATCCAGTGCGCTATTACAATTCGGTAGAATAAAGGCCGATTGTTTAGTCAGTTTCATTACAAGCTTCCTCGAGTTAACATCTGTGTTAGCAAGAAGTCAAGTCGCAAGAATCCAGTGCGCTTTTACAATTCGGTAGAATAAAGGCCGATTGTTTAGTCAGTTTCATTACAAGCTTCCTCGAGTTAACATCTGTGTTAGCAAGAAGTCAAGTCGCAAGAATCCAGTGCGCTTTTGCAATTCGGTAGAATAAAGACCGATTGTTTAGTCAGTTTCATTACAAGCTTCCTCGAGTTAACATCTGTGTTAGCAAGAAGACAAGTCGCAAGAATCCAGTGCGCTTTTGCAATTCGGTAGAATAAAGGCCGATTGTTTAATCAGTGTTACTACAAACGTTTTCGAGTCAACAAGTGTGTAAGTCGCAAGAATCCAGTGCGCTACTAGGTATACATTCAGTCTCACATCAAACGTTGTTGAGTCAACAAGTGTGTAAGTCGCAAGAATCCAGTGCGCTACTATACTGTGATACTACTCTGTAAATCTGAGGAAAAACAAAGGAAGAATAAGTATTTCGAGGCTTTTATTGACAGAAGAACAGGTACAAGCGGACCCAAGATCTACAAGACTTCTCTCGGCATCCTTGTCCCAGCCAGCTCGTAAGAAAACAGTCAACAAATACAGTCCACTACCCGACGGACGGTAGTCGTTTAGCCTGGCTTCTGCACGTCTCTATAGACAGAACGCGTCATAGAGCTGCCGCCGCCGTAAGATACACCCGCCGTCCGCCACACAATAAATATAACAAAAATCCATTGATTTTTATGCGGTTTTCACTAAAAGATAGAGCGTTATCTGAGGATGGTTCTTGTTTATATTTTGTAGATATATTGTTTTAAATGGCTGAACTATGACGGTCTTTCTAAGTTAGCGTGGACGAAGGCGCGGGCGGGCCGCTAGTATTTAATGAGAAGAACGTTATGAGAGTAAATGAAGCAAAGGACGTGCGTCAGAATTAGTTAGAAACGTAGCAAAAGGAACGCACTGGTCTCTTCCTAGTTCCTACCCCTCCGGGAAACGGGCGTTTAAATTAAGTATGTAAATACAAACTTGTAATATTATTTTTTTTATTTATTTATTAATATTGTTTCTTGTCTGATACGAATCAGATAAGAAACAATAGCTGATAAATAACAAATAACACAAACAGTCCCCATAACGTCATGTTTTTTCTCGTGGCTAAAAACTAAGTCATACGATGAAATAGAAAGTCTTTTATATTATAGTTACTAGCACAGACTCACTCACACTCACACCACACTCTTATACACATACACACACATACTTTATGAACACTCACTTATAATGCACAACCTTTAAAATATTTATTTTTTTAAGTTACTTTAGTAATAATGTCAAAAATTATTTAAAGAGTTTTGTTACTTTGTTATCGTTAGTACCTTGTCGGATATTGAAGTAGCTATTAACATTAATTTAGGAAGAGCGGCGCCCCTGGCATAGTATTACTGATACTAAAAGGAGATCCTGAGCATTAGCTAAGATAATCATATATATAGTTACTGAATAATTATTTTGTATTTTTCTTTCACAAAGCCAAGAAAAAGAAAACAGCGTAATTCCGCTAATATGCATCTAGGTAGTAGCAAACTGCAACAGTTCCCCGCAAATTATGAACCGCCATAACTCATAGCAGTTACTCAGTAAAACATTCTTAGCGTCGCACGCTCGCAGTTCTAGCATAAAATTTAATGAACTTGTGCTCCCGTGCCAAGACCTGATTCAAGTTACAAATAACGTTTCCATGCCAAATGTAGAACGTCCAGACAAATTACTCTTCAAATTCGATGAATCTCACAAAAGTTTGAGGAAATAAAAACTTTATTTTTGCACCGTTGATAATTAATTAAGTTTTAAATCGTCTTTCGAATGAAATTGTACTTGATTATTTTAAGTTTTAACAATGGCGAAAGACATTTTAATGAAATTCAACAAGTGAATACGGATGATCTGTTTTCATCTTTACCAAAAGTAAAAAAAAATTACTGTTAAATATAATTTTTGTTAAGTCAGTCTGCAACACGCAATAGCTTAAGTATATACTCGCATTTAGCCGATTTGATTGACGAATTACACTATGACAAAGCTAGACCAACACTTCTTGTGATGGGCGTAGATAATTGGCACGTTCAACTAAAAAAAAATCAAATGATAAGTAATAAAATATGTTACTTTACGTAAATACTTAAGTATATTATTTGTTTAAGTAATAAAAAGTTTTCCATGCTATTAATACCGCTTTATGTTTATCTATATGTATACACGTGTACAGAAATAAACAGTTCTGTGACTGCATATTGGTACAAATTATTTTAGCATTCCCAGAGAGGGTATCAAATAAAGATCCTTTACATGTTTACTTTTGAATGTTAACACATTTAAAATAATTATAAAGTTGAACTAATAGGATCATATTAGTCCAGAAAGTTCAACTTTTAAAATAAATTATAAAGTTAAAATAATTGGATTTTTTTTGTCCAATTAGTTCAACTAGTTGGACTACCAGTTGAACTTTGTGGAATAGAGGCTCATCACCTACCTAGCGAGCGCTTCCAGGTCGGTTTGTTGTGGAAGAAGGATAAGTTCAAGGCACCAGATAGTTTTGCTCTGGTATTTTCCAGGTTTTTAAGAGCCTCGAGAGGCAAATGACAAAGGACCCTGAGTATGCTAAACGTTATAGGCTTAATATACAGGACATGTTATTTAAGGGTTACGCCGTGGACTGCACAGGGCTGACACCAAAATCTGTTTGTTGGTATTTACCGCATTTCAGTGTTGTGAATCCCAACAAACCCGCGAAGCTGCGCGTTGTTCATGATGCTGCGGCCAAGGTCCAAGGCGTATCTTTAAATAGCTGTCTCATTTTATGGGAATTGAAGGACGATAGGCGAATATCTATAGAACTGGCCCAAATGTGGTCTTTGGGTTCAGTTCCGTATTTTAACAATGAGCCGTATGTATGCCATTAGAAAGCTCATTTTATGTAGATAATGGGAAATATATTGAAAAGAAAACAACATTTTACTAAAATTTATTTTTGCCCACAGCAACCTCTGATGTGAGCCGGCATCAAGAAGTGGAATTGCCCAGAATTTCTCAGGAGACATTACTGATGGACCGACTCAGTCAAGACCACCAAGCATATCCGCCAGACCTTTTGTCCTTCCCTCTTAGAGGGAGCGCGCAGATATCTCCCGCTGGTGGTAGCTCATCAGGCCAAGAGAGACATACCCATCAAAGTATGGAAAGTCCTATGAAATCCCCTGGATACAATGTAGCAGCACTCAATCCTGCTGCTTACTCCAGATTTCAATCGTCAAACTTCCAAGGATCAATCCCTTTGATTAACAGCAAAGGAGGGTATGTAACTTTGCCCAGAAGACCAAGAGCGAATGTCCAAGACAGCAGTCTCCGTCCTCAAGTCTTCTCAACCTTAAACGGCGTGGTACCGTACTACGACACTTTCAATTCAAGGTTCTTAAACTATGGAGGGAATTATTACAGTTTGAATAAAAGTGAAATGGATTTAGGTCCGACAAGCAAAATGAGCTCAAATTTTCATGACTCTGAAGAGATAGAGCCCGCACCGTCGCCAGCTCCAGGCACTCCTCATGCTACAATTCCTAGGAACAGTTTGAGTTCTCCAAACATCCATAATCAGCTGTTGATGCTGCAAGCGATGTCGATGAATGCTCAATCCAGGTTTTCGAAAGGTTCTGACCATAGACCCTTAAAGGTAATGTTGTCAGAAAGTGAGAGCCTTCTCAAGAATCCCTCAGATTTAAGAGTAGCTTATAGTGTGAATGTAGTGGGCGATACTTTGGGTAGAACGAAATCGGTTCCCAAACCACCCCCTAAGCCTAGAAAAAGAAACTCTTGTGAAGTGAAGGAACCTTACCTTTTAAACGCTGGTGAAAACGCCACTCAAGTATGAGATAGTTTTAGAAACCGTCTTTTAGTATACTATGAAGGTTCGACGATCTTAAATTGATTTGTATTTATGATAGGATGTTATTGAACTTTGAGTCTCGTTAGACAGAAATAACAATGGTCGATTGCAAATACACAACGTCAGAAACATTATTTATTCAACAGCGTACTCCAAATTTTGGGTATTTTGTTAAATTGAAGAGAAAATTGAAGCCGAACACTTTTTGTATCTATCGATATAAATTATGTTTTGATATAGTTTTTTAAACTAAAACGACTATGCTCTCTGATGAAATAAACATTAAAAAAAATAAGATTATTTTTCTTAGGTTTTAATACTGTTAAGTCATAATTTGCTACTTTTTAGATTAATTTACTAATTATCGTTTCTAACTATAGTTGCATGTACCTGTCTAACTATTCATATAGAAGTGCATATTTTATTGTAATGATTATTTTTAAATATTAAATATAAATGTCAGTAAAATACAATAAACATTGAAACCAAAAAAGAAAAAAAAACTTAATCTACAGACCACCGCGAGTAAATTTTAAATAGTATTAATTTGTACTCCTTCTTTTTGGCTTTCATGTTAATTTGATTTTCAATTATTATAATTACGACCGGAGAACCTGTCACGTAATTAGAATTTGTATCGTCTATACTGAGACTAGATTATAAATTATATTAACTAATTTAACTAATAATATTCAAACAAATATTGGTGCTTATAAGATTAACAATAAATTGCATCGGTAAATACTCTTCCATGCTTTTTTTTCAATCAAAGGCAAAAAATAGACGAAATTATATGAAAATGTAAATATAGAAATCTAGTTGATTTGTATAAATATTATAACCTTTTACCTTGCGACATGTAGACTTTATTGTAAAGACATAATAAAATATTTAATTCCCATTGAGTAAATGCAGTTGATTCTATTATAGATTTACATGTAAAATTGTTTAACAATGTATAAAATGTAAATATTAGATAATTATAAAGTATGTAAAACAAAATTAAATTATTATTTAATGTATGGATTATTTAAGTCATTGAGAGAGTGTAAGAAGGACCAAAGAGGAAGAATGCTTATTTGAATGACAAAGAATGTAAAATTAATAAATACGATTTCAAATTTTCTTTGCCGTTTTATTATCAACATCGTCATCAGCCTATAAAAAGGGAAAAGATAGGGCCATAATCCACCACGATGGCCTAATGGAGGTTGGTGGGTTTTAACGACTGCCATCTTATTACAACAACTGGGACCAACGGCGTGCATTCCTGCTACCTAAAACCGGTGGAATACAGAAAGAACAAAACAAGACCTATTTTTTTTATTTGTTCACCCATCCTATGATCCAGTGTTGCGATAATTGCTTAACTGGCTAGATCGCAAACCAAACGCCTCAGTCGCTGCGCTATCGAGCTCCACATTTCAATATGACCCGTGATTATGAAAAAACCCTTGTCCTTTAACCCTTTAAGGCGCAGAGTATGTTGAATTGTTTCATTAGTTTTCGACCTCATCGTAAGGAAATAAAGTTTAAATGATGGTGTCCAATATGGAGTATGTTAAATCTTAGGGTATAGCTTAGAGTATTGAGTTTTGGGTTACATAAAGCTGAAGGAAGGCAGCATACTTCACACGGAATCAAACTCGAAGTTCTAACACAAGCAATATTAGTTTTTTGGATGGGTTAACAGGGCTATCATCACTGTTTTTTTAAAGAAACCAGTGGCAAACGAACCTGTTTTTGTGTCACCGTGTGATGGAAAGCAACCACGGACAGTGCAGTACCAGAAAAATCGCAGATAATTTGCCGGCCTTAGAGGAGAAAATGAAGCTTGTCATGTCTAATTATTGGTTATTAGCACATTCATACTTGCTTACTCTATCTCTAATAATAATAATAACCTTTAATAACGAGGATAATATGTATTTTACATTTTTTTTATTCAGCAACGGTTAAGCGCTTGGCCTTCATCTCACCTGATGGTAAGTGACGATAAGGCTGGAGGTGGAAGCGCGCTTCACCCGGAATCCTCTACCACTGAGGAACTGGCTATCTTATCTCAAACTGTTGGAACACAACAATGCTATAAACATCGTTGTTATGGCGACAGACTAGATAAGATGGTGGTAGCTAGCCAGACGGACTTAACAGCCCTACCACCAACCAAACCGAGCACACAAAGATTACCCCCCGCTGGGAATCGAACCCGAGACCTCTGGGTCTGAAACCGGTGGCCTAGCCACTGGACCACAGAGGCGGTTAAAATTCATCTCTAACTGTGAGAACCTTTTGCTAGGTATTAACTTTGCTGTTATTGCGACAGACTTAGATTTATAAAGGTTTTTGGTAATATCACGACACCAAAGTATGGAATTCGGGACGCTAGGTGTAAGACCCCTCTCTTAGTATTCTTCATTTTCTATGAATAAATGACCGCGACATATGAATTTCGCGGTAATTTTATTAATTAAACACCGAACAAAAGAATTAAAATTGGCCCAACACGGCTCACCTCGACTCGCCACATCACTAATTAGTTACAACCCGACAAAACGCGATAAAAATGGTAATAAAGACATATTTTCTCATTATGAAAAGCTTAATGTGAGAGTGCCACCGCAGAAAAAAACAGAAAAATGTGGCTTTATAAGGGCCAAGGGCATTATTTCTACTGTTTTCCATATTAAGTTAGAAGTAATTGACCTTTTGTTTCGAGTTCTTGTTACCATTTTTGGGTTATTTTCGTAGCCATTTAGAAAAGATTTAACTTGGTAATAATTTATCGTTATTTTTCTATTCTACACCAGGGCTAGCGCCTAACGACATTAGGTCCTCCTATATGCACTACAACTTTTTTGTTATTTAGTAAAATGCTGTCTTACGCGGTAACCTGCGAATTTCAATTGTTCGAAGACGGAAAGACGAAGTATTTTAAAATTAATAAGTAACAGCTTATTTTAACTTTATGTAATCTTGTTAAATCGCAAAGTTATTGTACGTAAGTGTTGTTCTCCAAAAGAGTTAGCCGATTACATTTTTTTTATTTTCTTATATTTTTTTTCTTATACTAATAACGTCCCAATGCTAGGTCTAGGGTTCCAACATGGATAAACAGCACATAGGAAAATTGGGACACCCACCACGATAGCCCAATGCGGGTTAGTGGGTTTTTACGACTGCCATAACCCACCACACTGGCCGAATGTGGGTTGGTTTTAATTAGGTCGACAACAAGCGGGACCAACGGCTTATCGTGATACAGTTCAACATCTCGGGTTCCTCCGTGCTTCGGTAAGCACGGAGGAACCCGAGATGTTTTTAATTTGGTCTTCCATCCATAACCATAACATGTCGCGAAGCCGTGAAAGAATACTACCACCCCCCTCTTCCCTTGGGTATCGTAAAGGCGACTAACGGGCTAAAGACTGCACATACTTCCAACAGCATAGAGCGGCGACGGGCTCACCACCAGTCAAGTTGAACACATGTGCAGTCATCATTATCATTTGATGAAACGTGGGCTATGGCAGAGGACTGCTTTTGCGGTCCTCATTGCCTAGTCTCTGACTAACCCTTCAGGGATAATAGTCGTGATTATAATGTATGTCTTCCATCCAGTGGCCCAAGGCGTTGAGAAAATTGTTTAACTTCGCAAAAAGAAATCTTAACCGCTGCGCCATCTAGCTCATTGTACTTTGTTCAGGACTCTTTTAACTGCATTTTAATACATTTGGAAGAGCCATGTCTATTCAAAAATTTTATGAGTCCTTCTTGTACCTACCTAGAAAACATATTGAAATAGACGTAACACAAGACATACACAAAGGTGAGTTTATCTATAGAAGAAATCTCTTCTATCCAACACTAGCTATGGTGTGACAGAATGTTTGCGGGGCTAATCTATTGGGAGTGTTGTAATTGCAACTACAACAACATCAGCGTGACACGGAACGCACAGCGGCGACGGAGCGACGGCACAGCGGCGCGTAAGGAGGGAGGGACCTTTCCCGGCAACGGCCATCCCTTTTTGATCTCGTCTTCGAAACAAGATTCGTTTTTCAAGCATTGTATGTACCAGCAAAATTACACAGTTATATTCAACATCAAGAGTTTTATTCCGAGTCTACATCAAGAATAACTCCACAACAGGGAGAGAGATAAAAACAACATTTTACTTAAAATTTTAAGTAAAATTTAAAACACTGAAAAAAGACGACAACTTCAGGCGGGAATCAAACCACGCACCTTCAGAGGTGAAAACTTCTAAGATTTGATGAAGCAATGTTGACTAAAAATATAAGCATCAAACACTGACAAATTTCGACGGTTGAAAGCCAGACCTCGGTAGCCAAGTGGTTAAGGCAGCCGCCCGGAATGCGGAAGGTGCGTGGTTCGATTCCCGCCTGAGGTAGTCGTCTCTTTTCAGTGTTTAAAATTTTACTTAAGTATATTAAAGCGTTAATAAAACGCTAAAATATAAAACATTAACATTTTACTTTTTACCACACACATATTATTTTACGTTAATTTAAATCTACACACACAATGTACCAAACACGTCCGCGCAAACGAAGCTGGATTAAAAATATTAGCGCCGCCATTAATTATCGGCAAAAGCAATTAATCCTAAGCCGGGCCGCGAACAAAAACATAACCGAACTGCCGCCTGAAATGTGCAGAATCACCAATTATGCAAATCAACTGTGGCGGGATCGCGTTAAATATGCTGAAATTGGTGAATCGGACGATACGTCCTCTGGCTCTGGTTAAACGTGTAATGGTAGATTTGACCATTAGAACAGCATAGAAATTAGCCAATATCTTTTAACCACTAAGGGTGAGCGGGTTCCCTATTTTTTTGCATAAAATCTTGTCATAATTTAAAATGGCATACTTTTACTTATCCTAACAATATTAATTAGGCATAACTTTTTTGGCACTTTTTTTTTCTTTAGCATAATAATTGTTAAACATCCTATTCTAAAGCCTAAATTTGCTTACGCATAATGATATTTAAGCATAATTTTGATAGGCATAAAAATTATATAGGGAAAAAGTAAGTTTTAGAAACTTTGTGTTTGTGTTTGTTTTCGTATATAAAATAAACATGTTAACGGCTTAGGGGTGGCCCAAGAGCCACCCCCGCCGCACCCTAACCTACTAACTACGGTATAAAATTTGTATTTGATATAAGTACCCAATACTGACTTTTGGTTTTACGGATTTAAATAGGTATCAATAAAATAAAAAGTATTGCAAAGACAAATCCTGATGAAAAACCAAACCAAATTATAGCGGATTTTGAAACTATAACCTCACCTTCTGTCTTGTCTAATCTACCAGACTATCTTTATGCCTAGTAACTGTTAGACGAATAAACAATATGCCTTATAATTTTATGCGAATCATAATTAGGGCAAAAAACATTAACCTAAACCATATGTTTACTTACTGACATAGTATGCCAAAAAGTATTATGACAAAATATTATTATGAAAAAAAAATATATGCCTAACTCGTTATGCCAAATTAAATTAACAACAAAAAAAATAGTCGGAAAAAGGGATTCCGGGTGAGCGCGTAGCCTTTAACTTACCTGATGGTAAGATACGATAAAGCAAAAGGCGGCCGCGTGAACCCGTAATTCTCAACCAGTGAAGAACTGGCTATCTTATCTCTAAATTGTCAGAACACATCAATGATATTAACATTGTTGTTATAACGCCAGACTTTAGACAAGATGGTGGCAGCTAGTCAGGCAGAATTAACAAGCCCTACCACCATCGCCAGGAATCGAACCCGGTACCTCTGGGTCTAAGACCACATTGGCATTGCCAGAGACGCGTTCATGAAATTTATATTGAAGGCTGTATAGCCCATGTACTGGCAGAACAGATGGAGACAATATTATTACATGTGAGCAGGGATTGGAATCGGTCCCGAAAATACAGGTATTACATCGGTAAGTACCGTCCATTTCGGTTCCTGGATACGGATTCTTCCATGAGTACCGGTATAGTACCGGTATCTCTCTGTCACGTTGCCAGTCTGTTTGTCACTTGAATACCGGTGTCTACCTGCGAAGTTGCCAGTCTGTTTGTGACGTAATATTGCAGTACACTGCGGCCGTGCGAAATGTAGTGTAGTTAGCCAATCCAAGCGCCACTTATTTATCTATCGCTTGCACTAATGAATTTGGTTACTTCGTACCGGTATTAGTACCGATATAAGTACCTGTATTTTATCTGTATAATACCGATACTACTACAATCCTACTTACTGGTACTCATCGGTTAACCTATGTATCAAATCGATACCGGTAGCTTATTTAAATCAAAGGTGCCTACCGATAATTGAAAATACCGATATTCCTGTCCCTGCATAAGTCGTACCATGTTTAAATTAGTTGTTATAGGAACGTATATTGGTTTTATTGCTGTTTCCTTGTGATTGTGATGGCTTACGTACGTAAAAAAACTGTGTGCATGCTACTCTTTTTAATATACATTCTTGTAAAACAACTGCGTGTTAATTCTAGCATAATCTCGTTAATTAAACATAAAAGTAAGAACGCATTTGCCCAGTTGCGGGACGTTTATAGATTGATGATGATGGTGATTAATTTATGAAATAAATAATCGTAATCATTTTCAGTCATAATTTTCCGGTTGCGGAATAAAATTAACCGATTATTTCGTACAAAAAGCGTGAAAATATTAACGACGCCTTACATTGAATTGTATAAATCAAATAACAACTCTACAATTTCGGTTAGGCGAGTAAGATTAACTTTTCCTACAATAAAGTTGTCAGCCGGAGTCGAAAATTAATCTGAATCCAAAACTGTACAAGGTATTAATTTGGTGAAAATTGTATAATTAAGAGTCGTTACTTGTTCATTGTTTTCGTTTTGTCTCGCCAGTTAGTGGGTACTTGAACCCACTGTTAGCTAAATTAGTACTTAATTGGCGACTGGCTTAGTAACCAGTTAAAGTAATTTATGAAAAGTTTTATCGTTATGCAGGATTCATTTAGGATTTTTATTTACCACAGCTAGTTTGACGCTCGCCACGCGTATCGCCGCTCTATGCTGTTGGATGTATGTGCAGTCTTTAGTCTGTTAGTCGCCTTTTATGACACCCAAGGGAAGAGAGTGGGTGGTAGTATTCTTTCACTGGTACAGTCACCATCATTAAGATGTGACTATCGACGGCCTGCAAAAATATCTGATCATTGGTGGAAGGCATATATACCTATGCCTATTTAATGCCTTCCACCAATGATAAGATATTTTTGCACATCACATCTTAATGTTGGTGACTGCACGCGACACGGTTACTGTTTAGAGTACATTACGGTTTTATAAACGTTATGTACTCTAAACAGTAAATAGATTTGTATAATATCCCACTGCGCTAGGCAAAGACATTGCTACAATAAAATTGATGAGCAATAAAAAAATATATATATTACAGACTACGTCCATATAAGTAGGCAGTTGATTGACAAAATTCATAACTCAAAAATAATCAATAATTAAAAGGTATTCAGTGCCACAAGCGGCACTGTATCTCAATCGGTTCGGGAATCGTAAGTTTTGCGGTATAATAGTGACGCCGCGCCGCCTAATCTGCCGTAAAGTTTGTAACTTAAGTTCTAAAGTTCTAACTTCATACAAAAATATATTTTGAATATTTTGTCTTCTGAACATTATGGCAAATAAAAAATATGTTACGGTTCCCAAACTGATTGAGATACAATGCCTCTGGTAGGCACTCTATACACTTCGTACTAGGATGCCATAATGACGGCATCGTAACCGGTCGTACTAGAATGCCGCTTGTGGCACTATATCCACAGCCTAATTAAAAACATATACTTACTAAAATAAAATAAAATTCAAAATAAAAACACAATATAACAAAAACCAAATTAAATTTAAATTTAAATAAAATAAAATTCCTAGGTGATAAAATTAAATTAAATTAACAATTAGGGTTGATACGAACCCCCGTGGGCACACCGGGCACCTGCACATGCGCATGCACCCAATGCCTCTGCAGCGGACAATCCGGCTTCTCTCTGAGCACCTTTAGTGCTTGGCCACGTAGACGGGCTAGGCGTGGTTGCGGGTGGCGGCAGCGGTTGGCTAATTTAACAAATGAATGAGAATGTATAAAGCATGCCACGACGCGCGCGCGGCGGGCTAGGCTAGAGCGGCTGCGGCTGGCGGCGGCAGCGGTTGCGGGCGAGGCGGGCGGGTGGAAACAATGCTACGGGCTAGTTTGCGCCTGGCCACGGTGCACAGCGGTTTCTCGGGCGGTTGAAACGGGCTAGCGCGGGACGGATTGAGCGAAACAATATTTTTAGACGAATCTACGAGCGGTGGGACTTTATTATGGACACTTATGGACTACTTCAATATGTTGAAGTATAATTAATCAAAAGTTTCAATACTCATTCTAGTGTACTCATGAAATTTGTCCGGATACTTCCGTTAATCTGCATAAAGATTCAAAAATTCTCCACATTTACAACGATCTTTATTTAATTCATGCACTCCGTCTCTTGAATTTAAAATGTCGTGCATAAAATACGAACTGCTGTCAAGGCAGCTAGGCGTCACTTTAGTTAGAGCCATCCTCAATACGTCCACTTAGCCAGCCGCTGTAGCCGCTACTGAAGCAGAAGTCACCCGCGCCCGCGCTTAGCCTAGCCCGTCTACGTGGCCAGGGCGTTAGGATGACGTTGGCGCTCCCGCGCACCCTGCGCTGGAGGGAGGCGATGCGGCGCCGCAGCGCCATGTGTAACCCATAAAGTTGCTATACCTAGCGGAAGTTATAGTAACTTTATGGTATAACCCGTCTGTGCGAGCGTGCGCGAACATCGCGGACGCCCCAACGTCACCCTAAAGCCCTTGTCAAACAGACAGCGAACCGAAAGCGTGGCGAAGCGATATCATTTTGTAATATAATGGAATCGTTTTGTTCTGGTCACATAGAAAAGCGAAAGCGAACCGATCCGTGGCGCACCGAAAGGCGTGTGACGCCATGATAAACACAAGGCGAGCGCGTGAAGCGAGTCGTGAGCGAGATAGTTGTATTAACTGGCTTTGTATGCACGACGTCACACAAAAAGCGAATGCGAGACGCGAAGCGAAGGCGATGCGTGATGGTTGTGTTTATTTACAAAAAAAATTAAAGTATTCCGACACGTGGCCATAATAGATACCGAAAAGTTTATAGAATGTATTATAAAATATGTCACAATGACTATAAAAATACATGTTTGCCATCGATACAATCGCGTCATGGAGAGAATGCGGACCGAAGTTTCGGTTCACATTCTCCACGAATTCGTTTCGCTGCGCCTGGTTTGACGTCTCCGCTCCGGTTCGCATTCTCCACGTTCTCGGTTCGGTTCGCTTGTATGTTTGACAAGGGCTTAAAGGCGTTAATTGTACTGTAAGTACTCGGAGAGCGTTGACGGCCCGCTGAGTATAGTTGACACACAGATTGCACGTATACAAGATTTGGCAGAACGCTTTAAAAAGCGTGATTTTTATCTCTGCGCTACATCGTGCGAATCTGCGAGCCAACATTTTGCAGCGGACCGCCAGCGCTCTCCTTTCCATTTCCATATCCCCATCATCTTTCAAATCCTCGGTGACAACATGGCCGAGGTATTTGAACTTCACCCTAACAAGATATCAAGAGCGACCCCGTTCAGCCGCACAGGTGCCACCTTTTGCAGCTTTCGACCCTTGGCCTGGAATACCAGGAGTTCGCTTTTTTTAACATTGTACATAAGGCCATGTGTGGCAGCATACTTCTCACATACCCCCAACAGCTTCCTGAGACCGGCGATTGATGGGCTGAGCAACACCATATCGTCAGCGTAACTAATGCTATTGATGTTGTTGATGATGTATTGACCTTATCATAACGCTTGCCCAATGCGGGTTCGTGATTACAAACCCAGGATATTCCTCGACTAATCTGAAACATACTTTGCCGACTAAGGACGCCCAAGACTAGGCTTGCCAACGCCAAAAAAGGCATTTCCGGGATTACCCAGCTCGACATCCGGGACTTGGGTTTATTACGCGGGACACAACACACCACATACAAAATGGTTAGATAAAAATACTTAGGTACTTACATGTATTTTTTTTATCATTAAATAAAATGGAGAAGATGGAGTAGGAGATGGCGGGACGAGCTAGACTCCTACTGCAAAGACTGGCCATCTAGAGCGCTTAAACGCGAGTATTGGAAAAAGAGAATGGAGGCCTTTGCCCTGCAGTGGGACGACCATGGCTGAAATAATGAATAATATAATAAAAAAATCAATACAAATGCCTAAGCCGAGGGTAGTTTTGGTACGAGATAGAGATACTTACCTATATCAAATATTATTGTCACTGATTTCCGGGACAAAAAGCGTCCCGCAAGGGGTCACGGCGGGACGGCCCAAAATTGACCCAGAAGCGGGACCTCCCGGAAAATCCGGGACGGTTCGCAAGCCTACCCAAGACCTTCAAAAATCAGGCCGAGTTATTTGTTACTCGCCACAATGAAAAATAATAAATACAAAGTAATGATTCGCAATTTCGCCGTAGTGCAGCAGATTGCAATCTGCATACTTAATAATTGATTAACTTTTTTCGCCGAGAGGATAATTGGTAACTGATTATTTAATAAACCGATTTGTTTATAATTTCGTAGAATAACATGCAAGACTTTCCTATAAAAAAATCAAGTTTGCGTTGTGTTAGTTGCTAGCTTCAATCATATAAAATGTATCTAGTTTTTCTATCAAAATTTAGAATTTAAATTTTGTTCCAACTAGCTTTAATCTAGCAAGCCCAGTTCCAAAATAATATAACTCTAATATAATTTTTAAAAATTTGTACTTTAGTACCTAAAGATTAAGGTTAACTTTACAGTATATGTTTTTCTAGAATAAAATGTTTACTAGAAAAAAATCATCCAGTCTCAGGAAGCTCGAATGGGATTCGAACCCACGACTTTTGGATTGCCGGTCCACTGCTCTAACCGCTGAGCTACCGAGACCCCAGAAGACTCGTTGAATTCTTCCTAGTACCTAGTTTGATTTACGCTGCAAGCCAGCGGTATTACGTCACTGTGAAGTCTACCCTCTTATTAATAAAGATAAATGTTTTTCTATATACGAGTAATATGTCGTTTCATTTCTGATGTAGATCTATGGATATGTATGTATTTACGTGGGGACATTATTTGAGCTTAATTTTGTATGAGACCATGCATCTATTGTTTATATGATCGAAGGTTACTAATTACTAAGTAAGAAATGTGTTTATCATCATCACCATCAGCCCAAAGACGTCCTGGACAATGGCTGCCCTCAAGGACCTCCACCAGATCAGTAATAATGAACTGATTGTGTCTCCCTGCATCCAGTTACTGCCAGCTGCCTACGCAGATCGTCGCTCCATGAACATCCTACTAATATTATAAACGCGAAAGTTTGTAAGTATGGATGGAAGTTTGTTACTCTTTCACATTAAAACTACTGAATGGATTTAGATGAAATTCGGTATACAGGTAGTTTATAACCTGAATTAACATATAGGATACATTTTATCCCAATATTCAAACGGGAACAGGAACCACGCTGGTGTAACCGCGAGCGGCCGGTGGCGGTCTCTCAGAACCCACCACCACAACGGATATCGGTACTGCGACAGACGTGACCTATCCACTGCCACTTTTGCTTATGAGTTATGTCGCTTACTTTGGTTCTCTGTCGAATCTCCTCACATCGAATGCGATCCGACAGAGAAACTTTAAGCAGTTTCCATAGCCGACTTTAAACTTATGAATTAGTCGCACTGTTAGTGGCTGCGTCTCGGCTTCATAGGTCGTTAGAGGTAGGACGTATACGAAGTCACGTAAGGTCAGGTACGGTATGTCAAGCATTGTGCGTGCATAAATAGTACATTGTTACCCTAGGGGTGAAAGTAGCTTATTTACTCCCGAGACGCCAATAGTTCAAGGGAGTAAATAAGTCTTTCACTCAAGGTAAACACTGTGCTTTTCATTACGATTAAAAGGAAAGTAAAAACAAAAACATGAATGTCTTTAGTCTGTTAGTCGCCTTTTACGACACCGAAGGGAAGACAGGGGTTGGTAGTATTACTTTGATGAGCCCATCGCCGCTATATGCTGTTGCATGTATGTGCAGTCTTTAGTCCGTTTGTCGAATTTTACGACACCGATGAGAAAAGG
Organism: Scoparia ambigualis; assembly: GCA_963921215.1. Classification (NCBI taxonomy): domain Eukaryota; kingdom Metazoa; phylum Arthropoda; class Insecta; order Lepidoptera; family Crambidae; genus Scoparia; species Scoparia ambigualis. The sequence continues at coordinate 5,649,297 of OY992516.1, read as the reverse complement.
GGTTGGTAGTATTATTTTGATAAGCCTATCGCCGCTCTGTGCTGTTAGATGTATGTGCGGTCTTTAGTCCGTTAGTCGCATTTTACGACACCCAAGGGAAGAAAGGGGTTTTGTAGTATTATTTTGATAAGCCCATCGCCGCTCTATGCTGTTGGATGCATGTGCAGTCTTTAGTTCGTTAGTTGCCTTTTACGACACCCAAGGGAAGAGGATGGGTTGTTAGTATTATTGTAACAATAAGTCACAACCACACATGACAGTACTTGTCAGAAAAGCGATTCTCCATAGGGCGGAAAAGTATTACTTTCCACCCGCTCCTCAGCAACTTCAGACCTACTTTCCGTGTATGAAGAATGAAAAAACATTTACCATCTAACACAATTCTTCACTGTGCCGCGTAGTGGTGAAAGAATACTACTACCCCCTCTCTTCCCTTGGGTGTCGTAAAATGCGACTAACGGTCTAAAGACTGCACATACATCCAACAGCATAGAGCGGCGATGGGCTCACCACCTGTCACGCTAAACACAATTCAAGATTTAAGATTCGATATAATTTATTCAGGTTAGACCACGTTTAGGTTACAGCACTTAAAAATGTCATTATGCCATCGGCTCGCAAGTCTAACTATGGGGCGGGAGCCTTGTACTGAGAAGAACCGGCAAGAAACTCAGCAAGGGCATCTCTTTTCTCCATTTCTTTTACAGCGTCAATTTCTTTCTAATGAATTGAAAAATGCCCTCATATCATGGAAGGGCACTTTCCATTACAATAATAAAAACATAAAACTACAAGGACATAAAATTAAAAAATATATGTATTAATAAAAACAAAAAGTTAAGGTATTCATTAAACGACGTGTGCAGTCGCTATATGGTAAAAAATGGATTATAATAGGTAGAGGACTGCCTTTGCTGCCGTGCGATTCTCTAAGTTAAAGCCTTGATAGCTGCGGCTGCCGCAGCGCTGAGAAATCACTCTGTCCCTTTTATATTCATAGAATTGGAAAGACAGCACATCACAGCCATGCGCGCAGCGTCTATGTGTCGCTTAGAGAATCGCATAGCTGGCCCATTGCCTAGTCTCTGACTAACCCTTCGGGGATAATGGTCGTGATTATATATTTTTTTATGCTTAATAAGACAGCTCTTGACCTCTATCTCGCCTGATGGTGAGCGTAGATGAGGTCTACGGTGGAGCGATTAACTCTCGCCTTGAAGGCATTCAGGTTATAAGTTTTGGAAACACAGACGATGGCAGAGAATTCCACTCCTTGCCAGTCATCATCATCAGCCTATAAACGTCCCACTACTGGGCACAGTCCTCCCACGTGGACAATAGCACGTGGGGATATTGGGCCATAACCCACCACGCTGGCCCAATGCGGGTTGGTGGATTGAGGCCAAGCTTACCAGCATCGCACACCGGCGTCGTGTCGCCTGCCTGTGTGTATTTTACCGACTTTACACGGAGAGTGTACAGGGGAGCTTTTCGAGCTCATACCACCATCGCCCTTTACCACCAAACCTCCAGAAGTACTGAAGGATATCATCCCCAACTAGTAGAAGTTCCACTATGTCGCACTAAACGCTTCATGTCATCATTCTTGCTGCGCACTGGCAAGTTACCAACCCGCATCAACCCACCAACCCGCATTGGGCCAGCGTGGTGGGTTATGGCCCAATATCCCCACGTGCTATTGTCCACGTGGGAGGCCTGTGCCCAGTAGTGGGACGTTTATAGGCTGATGATGATGACTGGCAAGGAGTGGAATTCTCTGCCATCGTCTGTGTTTCCAAAACTTATAACCTGAATGCCTTCAAGGCGAGAGTTAATCGTTCCACCGTAGACCTCATCTACGCTCACCATCAGGCGAGATAGAGGTCAAGAGCTGTCTTATTAAGCATAAAAAAATATATAATCACGACCATTATCCCCGAAGGGTTAGTCAGAGACTAGGCAATGGGCCAGCTATGCGATTCTCTAAGCGACACATAGACGCTGCGCGCATGGCTGTGATGTGCTGTCTTTCCAATTCTATGAATATAAAAGGGACAGAGTGATTTCTTAGCGCTGCGGCAGCCGCAGCTATCAAGGCTTTAACTTAGAGAATCGCACGGCAGCAAAGGCAGTCCTCTACCTATTATAATCCATTTTTCACCATATAGCGACTGCACACGTCGTTTAATGAATACCTTAACTTTTTGTTTTTATTAAAACATATATTTTTTAATTTTATGTCCTTGTAGTTTTATGTTTTTATTATTGTAATGGAAAGTGCCCTTCCATGCTATGAGGGCATTTTTCAATTCATTAGAAAGAAATTGACGCTGTAAAAGAAATGGAGAAAAGAGATGCCCTTGCTGAGTTTCTTGCCGGTTCTTCTCAGTACAAGGCTCCCGCCCCATAGTTAGACTTGCGAGCCGATGGCATAATGACATTTTTAAGTGCTGTAACCTAAACGTGGCCTAACCTGAATAAATTATATCGAATCTTAAATCTTGAATTGTGTTTAGCGTGACAGGTGGTGAGCCCATCGCCGCTCTATGCTGTTGGATGTATGTGCAGTCTTTAGACCGTTAGTCGCATTTTACGACACCCAAGGGAAGAGAGGGGGTGGTAGTATTCTTTCACTGGTACAGTCACCATCATTAAGAATACTACTAAGTATTCTTTCACCACTACGCGGCACAGTGAAGAATTGTGTTAGATGGTAAATGTTTTTTCATTCTTCATACACGGAAAGTAGGTCTGAAGTTGCTGAGGAGCGGGTGGAAAGTAATACTTTTCCGCCCTATGGAGAATCGCTTTTCTGACAAGTACTGTCATGTGTGGTTGTGACTTATTGTTACAATAATACTAACAACCCATCCTCTTCCCTTGGGTGTCGTAAAAGGCAACTAACGAACTAAAGACTGCACATGCATCCAACAGCATAGAGCGGCGATGGGCTAATCAAAATAATACTACAAAACCCCTTTCTTCCCTTGGGTGTCGTAAAATGCGACTAACGGACTAAAGACCGCACATACATCTAACAGCACAGAGCGGCGATAGGCTTATCAAAATAATACTACCAACCCCTTTTCTCATCGGTGTCGTAAAATTCGACAAACGGACTGAAGACTGCACATACATGCAACAGCATATAGCGGCGATGGGCTCATCAAAGTAATACTACCAACCCCTGTCTTCCCTTCGGTGTCGTAAAAGGCGACTAACAGACTAAAGACATTCATGTTTTTGTTTTTACTTTCCTTTTAATCGTAATGAAAAGCACAGTGTTTACCTTGAGTGAAAGACTTATTTACTCCCTTGAACTATTGGCGTCTCGGGAGTAAATAAGCTACTTTCACCCCTAGGGTAACAATGTACTATTTATGCACGCACAATGCTTGACATACCGTACCTGACCTTACGTGACTTCGTATACGTCCTACCTCTAACGACCTATGAAGCCGAGACGCAGCCACTAACAGTGCGACTAATTCATAAGTTTAAAGTCGGCTATGGAAACTGCTTAAAGTTTCTCTGTCGGATCGCATTCGATGTGAGGAGATTCGACAGAGAACCAAAGTAAGCGACATAACTCATAAGCAAAAGTGGCAGTGGATAGGTCACGTCTGTCGCAGTACCGATATCCGTTGTGGTGGTGGGTTCTGAGAGACCGCCACCGGCCGCTCGCGGTTACACCAGCGTGGTTCCTGTTCCCGTTTGAATATTGGGATAAAATGTATCCTATATGTTAATTCAGGTTATAAACTACCTGTATACCGAATTTCATCTAAATCCATTCAGTAGTTTTAATGTGAAAGAGTAACAAACTTCCATCCATACTTACAAACTTTCGCGTTTATAATATTAGTAGGATGTTCATGGAGCGACGATCTGCGTAGGCAGCTGGCAGTAACTGGATGCGGGGAAACATAATCAGTTCATTATTACTGATCTGGTGGAGGTCCTTGAGGGCGGCCATTGTCCAGGACGTCTTTGGGCTGATGGTGATGATAAACACATTTCTTAATTAGTAACCTTCGATCATATAAACAATAGATGCATATATATATACATATTTGGTCTCATACAAAATTAAGCTCAAATAATGTCCCCGCGTAAATACATACATATCCATAGATCTACATCAGAAATGAAACGACATATTATATAGAAAAACATTTATCTTTATTAATAAGAGGGTAGACTTCACAGTGACGTAATACCGCTGGCTTGCAGCATAAATCAAACTAGGTACTAGGAAGAATTCAACGAGTCTTCTGGGGTCTCGGTAGCTCAGCGGTTAGAGCAGTGGACCGGCAATCCAAAGGTCGTGGGTTCGAATCCCATTCGAGCTTCCTGAGACTGGATGATTTTTTTCTAGTAAACATTTTATTCTAGAAAAACGTATATTGTAAAGTTAACCTTAATCTTTAGGTACTAAAGTACAAATTCTTAAAAATTATATTAGAGTTATATTATTAGTACTTCTGGAGGTTTGGTGGTAAAGGGCGATGGTGGTATGAGCTCGAAAAGCTCCCCTGTACACTCTCCGTGTAAAGTCGGTAAAATACACACAGGCAGGCGACACGACGCCGGTGTGCGATGCTGGTAAGCTTGGCCTCGACAAGCGCGTTATATACAATGTGATAGAGGTGGTACTTCTAACCCGTTAAGGCTATGTGCTACATCTAAATTGATCGACAAAAAAATAATTTAGGGGGTCCCACAGTAAAAATGGTCATAAATTATAGGGGGAGGGCCCTATAATTTATGACCATTTTTACTTTATGCGATATCAAAGGTTTCATACGTCGGAGAAACATGAAAAAAATGGCAAACGGTAGCTAATGACACTGGCTAACTATTAAATTACTTAGTTTTGTATGTTTGAGATTATATTGGTGAGAAAAAAAATAATTACTTAATTATTTTGTGATTTAAAACCACTTTTTTATAAGTCCATATTATTTTGTTGTCGATGAATTTAGATGTAGTATTTAGCCTTAACAGGTAAGAAGTACCACTATTATCACATTGTATATGTATAATGTCACAGTTGTTAGTTTTTATTTAATTACCTGCTGGAGTTATCACCCAGCACTATTAGCTCTCAATCTAAGTGCAGCGCAAATAAAAAGCTTGTACCAATTTAATCCCGCTCTCGCAGGGCACAAAACGCCCTTTAGCAAATTAGTACCGACCTAAATTTGTCCCTTTGTCCCCGCCAGCGCCCCACAAATGTCCTTAAGATAATCGCACCTTTTAGAGTCACTGATTTATCACTTCCCTTTATTCCATTATGTATTATTTGAAACGTTCACGTTTGACAAAGCAATTTTGCGTATATTAAATTTTTGTTTCATTAAAACAAAATTTTGTGTAGGCACTTTTTTGTTGTTACTGTCTGTCGGCTTATTTTTTATTTTATTTTTTGCTCTTTGCGAAAACGTAATTTCAAGATGACAATGTCTAAAGCTTAATATCTGCAGACTCGTTTGCCTTTTGGCTTAATAGCACGAGGGAAGATGTAACGGACCATTACATACAAATGTATGTGAAAAACGGTAGGTAGGGCCCCAAAGTTATTATATAGGTAAGTAAAACATACATACATATATTTAAGACTATTATCCCCAAAGGGTTAGTCAGAGACTAAGCAATTAGGATGGCAGAAGTAGTCCACTTCCATAGTCCACGTTTCACCATATTAGAACTGCACATGTGCTCAGTGTGATTGGTGGTGAGCCCATCGCCGCCCTATGCTGTTGGATGTATGTGCTGTCTTTAATCTGTTAGACGTCTTTTACGACACCCAAGGAAAGAGAGGGCTTGATCTTGATAGTATTCTCCTACCTAGCGGCCACCACACAACTATAACTATAACTCTTCTTCTTAGTCACTTCACTCTTGCCAGAGTGGATGTGGTTGTCACGTTCCGGTAGGTTGGGCAGCAGACAGTGCCCGCCGACCGACATCCCGCCACCTCTGCCTGCTGGTCGATAATCGGGCACATTCGTGCACGGGAGCGCCCACCGCAGCCTTCACTTGGTCCGTCCATCTCATTGGGGACCTCCCTCGTGATCTTGTGCCCTCAACTTTCCCTTGCACAACAAGACGTTCTATGGAGTCGTTTCCACGCCGACTAACATGCCCAAAGAATTTTAGAATCCGCCTGCGCACTAGGGTGGATAGGCGCTCTTTTATGCCAAGCTCATCAAGGATGGAGGCATTTGTTCGGCACTCGGTCCAAGAGACCCCGAGCATCCTCCTCCAACACCTCATCTCCAGAGCGTCTATCTTGTGCGGCGTACAGGAATATGGGAAACACCAACGATTTTACGAGCCTAACTATAACTTTTGGTGTAATTGTATTTTGTAAGCATATATAACTTGTAGGCTTTATTTTTTTTTTGCTATTTCATAAAATATCAACTCCTTCATGTCGCACTGAACGCCTCATATATGAGCGTAAACGCGCAGTACAATTTCAAAGGGACTAAAAGTAGAGTTTGCACCAAAAAAGGAATTACGTACCACGAGTATAATTTCCTCTTTAAGTGTAGCTCCAGCACGCAAAACTGTAATGTGTCATTACCTGCTACACTGCAGCAAGTGCTTAGCTAAAATTAGAAGGACAAAAAGGCCTGCTAACTCTCCTGCTAAACTTTCATTTCAAATACGAACCTGAAACTTGAATCTGAAGTAATAAAAAAGACTACTTAGGGTGGATTCGACCAAACTGGAATAAGGTCTTATACCTAGATGAAACGCCGAATTTGTACAGACTAATCGCGGAGTAAGTCTTATTCCAGTTTGGTCGAATCCAGCCTTAGTACATTGAGGTACAATAAACTAGAGAAGACACCGCGCAGCAAGTTTATGCGCACTAAGGTGCAGCTCATGGACTGCAAACGCCTCAGTGATTGCGCGTGATTCAAGCGATTATGGACCTTGCAGCTGCACCTTAGTCACAGTTTAAATATTAACATAAATTTATACTGTGCCTAAGTTGCGCACAAACTTGCTTCGCGGTGTCTTCTCTAGTTTATTGTACTTCGATGACTTAGTACTTCCGATTCAGGTTTTCCTTTTATAACTCCAGATATTTTGAAAAATGCCTCACACATAGTTTGCATCCAAAACAAATATGATGTTCTTCTTCTTTATTATAAGTCATAAATTCACGACTTTTATCCATTACTTAGAGATTAGGCAATGATGACTGCAAAAGCAGTCCTCTGCCACAGTCCATGTTTCACCTAAAAACAACTACAGACGTGCTCAGCATGACAGGTCGTGAGCCCATCTCCGCTCTATGCCGTTGGATGCAATGACAATAAAAAGAGGTGGATGCGTAAAGGGTAGCCAACTTTAAAAAAAAAGTAATTTAAGGTAAAATAAGAAAAAAAACAGTATTTTAGAAAAATGGACAGTACCTATTTTTTTTTCAAAGATTTAAGTAAATGGCTGCGCTGCACAGCGCGGACAACGCCCGCAACTTTTTTACTTTTTAATCAAGTATATGGTTACCAGTGCGCAGTATACTAAAACAGTATTTTGGATACTTTATTTTTGTTCAACAGTAATAAGTATAATGTTATGAAAAACAGTATAACACTGTTTTAAACAGTATAGTTGGCAATCCTAGATGCGTTACATGTGCCAAAAACTGGCACCATAAAACTATGTTAATTGGCTAAGGTAATTAGGCCACCAACAAGATTCTCTGTCTGTCTCTTTTACGCTATAGCTAGTTGTCATGCTATCTTGCTCACACTTTCGTACGAGCTTTGGTCCATTATTGACATCACATTAGTACTGACATAACCTATCTACCTTTGTTTTTTTATATATTTTAGCGTTTTATTAACGCTTGAACATACTTTAGTAAAATTTTAAACACTGAAAAAAGACGACAACTTCTTTCGACAAAATCTCAGGGGTGAAAACTTCTAAGATTTGATGAAGCAATGTTGACTAAAAAGCATAAGCATCAAGCACTGACAAATTTTGACGGGTGAAAACCAGACCTCGGTAGCCAAGTGGTTAAGGCAGCCGCCCGGAATGCGGAAGGTGCGTGGTTCGATTCCCGCCTGAGGTAATCGTCTTTTTACAGTGTTTAAAATTGTACTATCTACCTACTACTATATTATAATATCATTGGTTGGATGTATGTACAGTATTCAGTCCGTTAGTTCGCTTTTACGACACCCAAGGGAAGAGACAGGTCGGTAGTAGCGCCACCAAAGACTCGAACAGGACAGGACTCTATTTATATTAGTTCAAATTATTGCATATGTAAAGTTTGCACACAAAACCAATATGATATTCTGTCTCACAGGACGAGGCAGGTACGGCAAAGAGACTAATATACAGAGCGACATCTGTACAGCGAACTAAAATCGTTTTGCTTATTGCTCGCAGTGATTCTGTTAGCGAATGTTATGTCCGCAGCTTTTGGTGTTTGAGCTGTGAGAGTTTGTGCAGGTGTTTCAAATCTATCGGCTGCAAGGGGAAGTTGAGTTGGAAAATTAAAATATTTATTCAATTTAACTTTTTGTTCAACCGACATTTTCAGTACTATTATAAATACGGCACACCCTTACACAAAGGTAAGCCACACACCAGCATTAAAGTTGCTTCACATGTAACTATCGCGGTCCGGAGTTCTTCTTTTTCACTCCTCCTTGTATTTAGGAGTCCCTATCTACCGACCTCAATAGATAGGGTATCGCAACTGGAACTACGGGTCCGGTTGTGTTTTCAGAGGTACTACGGGGTTCCGGTTCTAGCCCCCCGCTGGTCGTGCCTTTAACCAGGCGCCTCCGGCGAGATCCGGACATGGGTTGGACTCGTAGTGGCATGTGGTTAGCTGTAGAGCTTGGGAATGTTCGTTTGTCCTGGTATTGTGTGCCAGGACTTCCAAACTCGTGCACAGCGAGCGGGGCCTAGTAGCGGTCTCTGAGGGGCCAGAAGCGAAAAGTCCTGCGGGGAACGTGAGTTTCCCTTATAGTTGGCAGCTTTGTCCGGTGGTTTTCATTGGACATTGGTGTTGACATCTCCGGTACTAGTCTGGATAACTAGTAGAGACGGCCTCCTAGATGCCGTAGGTCTCCGGTCCAGCCAGCCGCGTAGGACGTGGGAACTGGCTAGGCTCCCGGATGGGTTCCGAGAAGTGAGTGTGCTTACTACTCCGCTACCAAGGTGGACACTTGGGAGTCGACTTTAGAGTCGACGACCCTAGCAGTGGCAACTGCGAGTTGTGCCCTTCGTGCAACGAGAAGTGAGCGAGCTCGACAGCTCCGGCTACCTATCTGGACAATAGGCAGTGAACTACACGTGTTCACGGGGATACTCTCCCGAGACACTAGTCTTATGAGTACCGAATGAAGAGCGCGCTGCGGCGGGCACTAATTTGGCGTCAAGACCTAACGTTGGTGGTCTCCTGCGCGAGTGTTCTACTGGCGCAGGGACGTCTGGCACTTCTTGCATAACCTAACGGTTGGTCTCGAGGTGCCAGTACAAATAAACTTAGTGAATTAAGGAGAGGGGATGTCCTCCTTGTATTTAGTATGTAGGGTTAACATCCGTCCGTATTAGTCATAATTATAATCATAATCATATTTATTTGCTTTTAAATAGGGTATCATTACAGATGGTAAAAACAATTTTAAAGCCTCTTATGCCTATTTAAATATATAACTATTATCATAACATGCAAACAATTTAGTTTAAGACAATCATAAATTATAACATTTCATTATTTTTCATCTTAACCCCTCACTCTTGGATTTTTTTTGACACTTTTTTGACAGTAACTGTCAAGGTCAAATTTGACAGAATCGAGCATAGACTATGCGATATTTTGCGATAACAATACAAAAAATGAACCACAGAACCGAAATAACCAAACTTGTTCATACCACAGTATTCTGTAAGTCTATGAAAACACGGTACCAAGTCAAGTGTGATTACTTATCACAAAATATTATATTAGTCAAATTAAGTATATAAAAATCCATTTTTATTAATTTACATTAGTTCGCTTACAAATATATTATTATTAATAATTAATGACCTATTTTCGACTGTTTCATAGTTTTTTAAATAAAATATTCAATATAAAACTGTAAATCGATTTATTTATTTATCGTGTCTCATGAACTCATCAATGGCATAAAAGGTATTCTCAATCGGTTGGTAAGTGGTTACTTACGTAATGCAGTTTTAAATTTACATACATGTCGGGACATGTCCGAACTTTTAGACTCTAGTCCGGACTTTGACCGGATCTTTAATTTGTCCAGATTTTGGAATATGAGTAACTATATAACATATTATGTAATATCAAATAAGTCTTTAACTTTATTAACTTCTCATTTATCTAAATACAAAAAGTGAGTAATGTCATAGAATACATATATAAAGTTTCCATTTTGTGACTAAAAAGTACGGACTTTTATCGAAATGTCAGGCTTTTTGTCAGGACTTTTCAAATTCCTAAATGGTAACCGTTGTAAATCTAGTTTTTATATGTGATAGAAGGAAACCACTGATTTTTTCCGCAATGTTAGTGTTGTTCCCATACATATGGAGACATCAATAAATACGAAACGCATTTTGCCCGATCTAAAATTTTACCGTGTCGCGTTGCGGTGAAAGAATACTACCACCGCCTCTCTTCCCTTGGGTGTCGTAAAAGGCGACTAACGGACTAAAGACTGTATATACATCCAACAGCTTAAAGCGGCGATGCGCTCACCACCTGTCACGCTGAGCACATGTACAGTCGCTATTTGGTGAAAAGTGGACTATGGCAGAGGACTGCTTTTGCGGTCCTCATTGCCTAGTCTCTTACTTACCCTTCGGGGATAATATTTGTAATTATATGTATGTACAATTTTACCCGGGACCTATGGATTCGGGTTGCGATCTTGCACGTTAAGCAACTGTCACAGAGTTTAATTACCGGATGGGTGAACAAATGTTGCTTCGGAATATCTGTTACGCCTTGTCCATGCAGTTGTAGTAAGGAGGCAGCTTTTTTTTAAACCCATAACATTCATATATACAAACAATAATCAAGACTATTATCGCCGAAGGGTTAGTCAGAGACTGGCGATGAGGACAGCAAAAGCAGTCCTCTGCCATAGTCCACTTTTCACCAAATAGCGACTGCACATGTGCTCAGCGTGACAGGTGGTGAGCCCATCGCCGCTTTATGCGGTTAGATATATGTGCTGTCTTTAGTCTGTTAGTCGCCTTTTACAACACCTAAGGGAAGAGACAGGGTGATAGTATTCTTTCACCGTTACGCGACACGAAGCTTTTTTTTTAAACCCATAAACCTGCATTGAACAGAAGTAGTGGGTTACAGCCCAATCTTCTCTCTCTTCTTGGTAAAACCTGTGCACAGCAGAGGGACGTTTAAACGCGACAAAAAAACAACTTTAATTTTTTTTTTGTACAAAGTATTATTTCTGCGACATATCATTATCTTCGCCGTAAAAAAATCATCACGAACACAATTTGCATAAAGATTGGCTGTGAAATTTTTTCATAAAATCTCAAAAGTGTTTAAAATGTAACTTCCTTATTCAAATTTTAAACCCGGTTTTAACGGTTACGAGCTCCGAAAGGGGAGAGTATAAAAATTCGCTCGTTACAACCGAGAGTTTTAATTATTTTTCCAAAATTATGTTTACCTTGTAGTCACGCAACATTTTATTGGTGATACCCGGTGTAAAAATAGACGTTAATAAATAACTACTCTCTTTTAAAAATACACAGCCCGTTGTTAACAGTGTATTTTATTGAATACGCTACTGGATAACGGGATTGGCTCGCGAAGAAAATATACATACCTAACCTACATATTATTATTTTTTATCCTGACTGACGTTTCGAACTATAAACAGCCCCCTTACTTTTGAAACCAATCGGTATTGGATCGGATTGGTACTGTGAAATTTCGGTTACGACACCAGCACTAATTTGGATTCATATTGGGTGAACAAAATGGCTTTGAGTTTTGTATTTTTTTCACTCAATATCCGCGCACTAATACTAAGGAGTAGGCCCTCCAGTTATGTTAAAATCGAGCCACTGCTACAAAATTTCGGCTACAAATTTTCGTTATGAAATAGCAAAAACTACATTTTTTTTTTAAATTGTAATTATGAATACTGAGCTGGCTGCCGACCATACGGCCCGACTGATGGTGCGCGCCCACTGCAGACCGCAGCACATTGACGCGCGGCGCCGAGGACCTCACGCGCGCAACGCACTCTAAAGATTCAGTTCATATGCCTCTGTGTAATTGCAATGGATCTACTATAGTACCCTTCATACCGAAACGCAGTTAAATAAACCAATGCTGGTTGGCGCTACCAAGGTAAAAAATAAATTAGAAATAGGTTAGTAAATAGGTTTTGTTAGGGTGGTCGCCATCCATTCGGTTTCTGGCCAGAACCTACAGCTGTTTTACCACCTGATGTAAAGCCCAAAATACAAGACGATTAAAGTACAGACGAAACGTATAAAACAGTACTGTCACATGTTACGCTGAGTATTTTATGACAGGCTTGTTATTGCACATAATGATTATGACGTCATAAAGGTGACTTACCCAAAACAAGTGGCTTTATGTGAGACATTACTGAAACGGAACTGTATATAAACTTGTTTACGATGGTCCGTACTTTATATTTCTGTTTGACACTAATTAATTGGTTTCAACGCAAATTAATGTCGGGTTTAAGTATCCAGATTTGAAGGGCCTTTTAGGGTGTACGGGTGACCCCAATGACCCCAATAATTGGGAATAAGAAGACAGTAGGTTGAGACTATTTGAATTGAATGACAAAATCTTAGTGGTGAATATGAGTACCTATGTAGCTATTAATTTATTACTTACCCGCCTTGGGCCATTGTGGTGAGTTATAGCCCAATCTCCACATGCGGAAAGGCCTATGCCCAGCAGTGGGACGTTTATAGTCTGATGAAGACGCCAAATACGATATTGTTGCCACTAAATTTTATTTTTATTTTATGTTACTCAAGGCAAGCTTCATTTATGCTCTTCGATCAACAATACAATTGGTAAATTGGTATTGTTGATCGAAGCTTAAGCTAGATAATTAGTGTGATAATAAGAAAGATAGCATAGTTGGTAGTGCACCTGACTTGTATGCCAAAGGGTGCGGGTTCGATTCCTGCATGTGGTTCTTGTTAACATTTGTATTCTACGAAACATTATTAAGCTATTTTTTCTGGAGAGCCATAATGAAAAGCAGCAGCAAAGTACCTACAATCAAAAAGGTACCTACTTAATAAAATGAAAACATCTAAAAAATGTGCCCTGCAGCTATTGATATTAATATTAATGCGCACAGTAAATCATAGCTTTCATAACAAAAAAAATACAAAAATTATTTATTTTGAAAACTTTAAATTAAAATCGGATGGCGCTGCGTCACTCCGCGGACAACTTATTCTAATGAATTCCACTAATCCTATTTTGATTAATGGCGGATCATTAATTATGTCTTCTTAATGAATACAGTCTTATTTTTAAGTAAGTGTTGACAAATCTTTCGTTCATTTATTTATAGAGAAAGGAATGTAAGTATATTTTCTTTTAGTCTTAAATAACTGTTTTTATGACTCGTTTTTTTCCGCGACTTAATTCGCGAGGACTACAGTCTTCCACAGGATAGAAACCTGTAATCATGATAAAAAGTCTATTATGTCTTACATAAGAGTCAAATTTTATAAAGAATGCTTGTTAAAAAAATATTCACAATTCTTTGTGCAAATATCTAGTGTCACTAGATATTTGTGCACACATCTAGTGTCACTCTCATTTTTTTTAAAAACACAGTTTCTTTGTGAATCTCTCTCAAGAAAACCTAAAAGTCTGAGAGCTGTTTGCAATTTTTTTAAGTTACTTTAGATTTTACATCCATAATTCGAAAATAAAGCAAATCTTAATTAACGTTTAAAATAGAAAGTTTCTAGATGGGCAATAAATTAAAACCCTTCATTTGTGGTGATGACTTGTTTTCTACGATGGATGCCTTTACGAAACAGTCTATATTACGTTTTAAAATTTACTCAGTAGGTACACAAACCAATCTGTCTATTGGATAAGTTTAAATATATTTTTTATTTATTTATTTAATTTAGGCAACAATAGTAAATGCAGGCACGCAACACATATAAACAGGACAAGCGAAAAAAGTCACAGGTAAGAGCTAATCTTAATGTACAGTGCTACGGAATCCCTTCCCTTCCCATAAAAAGTTTATCAAAATTTTGACCGATTTCCACAAAGGTGTCTACTGAAAAAATTAGTACATACATACATAATAATCACGACTATTATCCCCGAACGGTTAGTCAGAAACTAGGCAATGAGGACAGCAAAAGCAGTGCTCTACCATAGTCCACTTTTCACCAAATAGCGACTGCACATGTGCTTGTGCATGCGCGTGACAGCTGGTGAGCCCATCGCCGTTCTAAGCTGTTGGGTGTAGTAATAGTAGTCACCATACAGCTCAACTCAAGTAATAAAAATACACGATTTGGAGTTGCAACTGATTGCCAACCGCGTTTTTTTCATGATGGTGTCGCAACTGAGATATTGCGATTTTAAACTTTCTATGGTGGACTTTAAATCGCAATAACTCAACTAAATAAACGTTTTTTAAAAATGTTTTCAACATACTATTTAGATCCCTGTATTTTAGTTTAGCATGCAAAGTTTAATTAAAATTGGATTATTGGTTTTTAAAAATTTCGACTTGGAAGGTTGTATGGGAAACCGAAATGCGTAAACCCTCTAAAGTGACGGAAACGAATTGCCAAGCTGCGGTGGTGAGCGAAAGCCGTCTGCGACGATTGTCACGCAGCGCCGGAGGCGTGACTTAATCCATATTATTTTTGCATCTTTACTATTTATTTATATCATTTGTAATTATGACTTATACATTTTATTAAAAACGGTTTTAAGTCTTTTGTATGTTATTGATTGTTATATTTATGACAAACAAATTTAGGGTATGTATACTGTATATAGGTATTTCAATTTTATGGCATGTGATATTATGTAACATTAAATTCGAGCAAGTTATCATAAGGACAAATGATGATTAGGACAGAAAAAGTTATGACACTTTAGATTATGGATAAAAATCAAGCAAATCTATAAAACCAAATCAGATATTACCTAAGCTATTTCAAAAATGAAACACCAGGTTATGTATGAATTTATGGCTTGCGTGAAAAAAACAAATTATCCCTGAAAAAGCTCACGGCCGTAGAAATGTCCCAAAAAAAGCTTACGACCCCTTTATAATAGAGGATTATTTTCACACTCACGAAAGTTGCATAGATGAACTAGATCTAAGATTGTCACCGGATGAAATATGGAACTTAGATGAATCAAGTGTCGGCAAAGACCCTGTCAAAACTAAAATTGTAGGTGCACGGGGGCATTCTCGCCAGTACTCACACTATAGCATCTGCTAGCACGGCCAACGTCATTCACTGTCTTGTTCACCGCCAATGTAATAAGAGATTTTTTTTTTATTTCTTCCGGCTCAAACAGTCATGTACAGAGAAATATTGTAAAAGAACATAATACAAAAAAGACAACGAGTGCCCAAGAATATCTACAAGATATAAAATAAACAAGCCTGATGTGGCATGGTTGAAAGTGATTCCTATCTCTAATGTTAATTTAAGCTAGCATAAGCACACTTAATTGCCTCCTTTGATAATTTTTCGTGGAAAATATGTGTGGGATCAGTGGATGTCCGCAAGGGCAACGTCACTGTCTTGTTCACCGCCAACGTGTGATGAAAAAACCGTCCTTTGATAATTTTCTGTAGATTTCCACAGAAATGTGTGGGGTCAGTGGATGTCCGCAAGGGCTAAAGAGGGAACCAGATACACGGAAACCAAGAACGGATGGATAGAATCTAAAGTATTCGAAAAATACATGTTTCAGACAGTTTTGCCCCGTTTAACGCGAGGTATACCGAGCGCTTCTCTCTCGTTCTCTCGACGGTACGACCATGCTATTAGTTATTCTGTGGTACGACGCGGTACGGGACTGGTGTATCAGCGAAGCGGCGCGATTAGGCGCGTTTTATAGGTTTTTTGCCTTTATAGGAAAAAACAAGTGAAAGAAAATATGTATGCTTTTTTCATTCACTAGATAATGAAAAGTTTCTTCTATTAGTTTCTTCTATCTAAGATCCACCGTCGTAATTGCTATACGATGGTCACTCAACACATATCCAGTTGAGCATTTTATAAAAAGACGCGGACATTGGTCGACTATTTTCAAGCTTCCATCACCTACCAGCCATCTTACAACCTTTGGATTTAGCAGTCTTTAAATCTTTTATGAAAGATTAATGGAACCCTAAAATATTGCCATTGCTCATTGCCTAATCTCTCAATAACCCTTAGGAAATAATAGTTATGAATGTATGTAATATGTTTATTAAAATATTTTTGCAGAATTTCAGTTGATTTTGTTTTTACCAGAATTTTTAAATGTTAGTATTCTATTAACCGTGTCGCGTAGCGGTGAAAGAATACTACCACCCCCTATATTCCCTTAGGTTTCGTAAAAGGCGACTAACTGACTAAATACCGCATATACATCCAACAGCATAGAGCGGCGATGGACTCACCACCTGTCACGCTGATCACTACAGTCGCTATTTGGTGAAAAGTGGACTATGGTAGAGGATTGCTTTTGCTGTCCTCATTGCTAACTAACCCTTCGGGGATAATAGTCGAGATTATATATGTTGTTACATTTGGGATTTTGTCCCTTTTGGGGAAAAGGAAGAAAATCCCAAACGCAAGCGTCAGTGGGATGTTATCAAATAAAACCATAAAATGTTTTACAGCTAGGCAGTATATTGTAAAAGAACACACACTAAAATTTTGTCCAACAACAATAAAATAAAATAATAAATTTTATTTCACTATTATTATTTAAAAGAGGGGGTTAGGCACAATTTTTCCTTATATTATGTTAGGTACTTATCATCTACGTTACTCCTTTTAATTTATTAAGCCGAAAATAACAAAAAAAACTATCAGTCGAAATTGACCCAAGGGTCAATCTCAAATGAAAGTCCAACAAACTTTCTATTAATTTTGCCAACTATAATTTACTGTTTAAAGTACTCTAAACCTTATTACCAAGCTATATCACCCCCTAAAACACACTAAAATCCTAAGAGTCAAAAGTGACCAAGCGGGTCGGTGATAATTTTAATTTCAAATAAATTTTATAATACTGTTCCTACTACTACCTAACCAGCCAGCTAATATTTCAGTGGTACGAGCTATGGTCGTGGGGGGTTGGGATAAAACCGGTACCGTTCGGAGTATGTAGTTGAAATTAAAATTAAATTACTCCGTCTATAAAAATATTAAATTAAATGTTTCAATCCGTTTAACTGTATCAAAACTATCACACGTTTAAAGCTAATACACTAGAGAACCGTGGGGTTACACCGATATTAAATTAATAATTATGGACGCCAGGATCGTATAGTCGATCCGAATCTGGAGACGATGTCACCATACAACTTCACACAGGTCGAACTCGCAGATCCTCAAAGGTTTCACAACTTCCATTTCCCCCGGACCCCGAACTTGTCGGACGTGCTACAATCAAGCTCCATGTTTAATTTAAATTGATTTAAAAGTGAAGATTTAGTGATTTTGTACGAGCGTTAATACCAGGCAAACATAAATTCAAGACAGCTGCAACACAAGCTAGAAAGAGGCGGCAGATGTCCCGGATGAGTGAGACAAATATTGTGTTTCTACCCCTGCCGCATTGCTAACCCCGCCTGCGTAACGTTTATTGGCAATTATTATAGCCTGCGCCTAAGCAACTTTTAAGTAGGTGGTGCCAATAGATACTGTCACACCCCGCAGATCGGGTCGCTTGCCGACGGCTCAAATAGGCCTATAACTATGAGCGTAAAACGTTCGCCGCCTAAAAAGACACTTTTTTCATCGAATTCAGAAACAGATACCTATGTCAATATGTCTACTTGACAGGCAAATAAAAAAACAAGCCCAAAGACGACGAACAAAGCTCGAGTGTGTCTTCAGTCGATTTTAAATCTGAAATAATGGAGATGTTTTCGAAGTGGAAAGCTGACCAAGACTCCAAGTTATCCACTATCCAAACTTCAACAAGGTTAATAAACAATTGGCGGAGGTGTGTAAATTTAACACTGACATCGAGAAATCAATTTCTTTCCTATCTGAGCAATTTGAGGACATTAAGGGTAGGATCGTTTTACTTGAAACGTCTTCCACTTTATACCAAGAACGCATTAAGTATCTGGAAAGGCAAAATGAAGAACTAAACTGCAAACTTAATCAAACTACACTAGAAATTAAAAATATACCTCTAGAAGGGGATGAAACCCAAGATGACCTAGCCAACTTGATGATAGAATTATTCAAAAGTCTTTCCGTCAATATGTTGTATACGGATATTACTGACATACGCCGCCTTCACTTTAAGACCGCTAATAAAATTATTCTTTTAACCGTCTCCTCGGTGTTATTGAAAAATCGAATAATTAAGGCTGGCAGAGCATACTACTCTGAGAACAGGAATAACAGACTGAATACTTCTATTCTTGGCTTTAAGGGAACTCCCCAGTCTATATTTATTGCTGAACATCTTACACAAAAAACTAGAAGACTGTACTACTTGGGACGGGAATTAGTAAAGGCTGGTTGTGTAAAATATTGCTGGATATCGAACTCGAAAGTACTTATACGCAAAACAGATGGCGAACTGCTAATTACAGTTCTAGAAGAAGCTCAGCTCACAGCGTTACAAAAATCACCAACAAAATCAGTAGAACAACTAACATCAAAGTGACTAGATTCGTATACTAAACAAACTAAACTTATCTATTACTCGTACATTAATTATTATTACTTGTTATTTTTAAAATATAAAACTATTGTTGAATGCCAAAATGTCACAAATGTATGCAAGTTGTTAAAAGTGGCACATAGCTTTATATTATTCAGGTTAATTGCATTTTATTATAGTATTGTTAACTTATATCTTATTATATTAATAAATTTAAACTCATATTTTATTACGAGTAAATTAAAGTTGTACTATTGTCTTAGATTATGTACATACGATACATTAGCTTTACGCGATTGGAACATTTCACACTTCAGACTTAACAAATACACACTTTTCATAACTCAAATATTATATTACCCACAAAGGTACACAATATGTATATTATTGTACATTAGCGAACTCCTAAATAGCGTTGTAATGTATTTAAATTGTAAGTACCTACACCTATTGGTAAATCTAAATAAAAATACACAAATAATCGTGAATTCACTTATACTGTTATTTTTAAAAATCACTACAAAAGTGCTATTTTGTACTGGAGGTTATTTTTGTTTTTGTTTATACACAAATAATACCTTTTATTTTTGTTTATACACAAATAATACCTTCCAGGTAGGCGCACTGCAGTTGCACTATTTAGTTATAATTAACATTCAATCAAATAGGTAATATTATATCGACGGAGGTCGATAATACTAATACAGTTCAGACAATTGAACTTACTGATCCAGCTATAACCTCTCAAATTTTATCGCCAAAAACTGCTAATAAGAAGCTTTGCATTGTGAGCCAAAATATAAGAAGTATAAATAAAAATTTAGACAGTTTCCTCATGTTTGTTTCGTGTATTGATATAGAGATAGATATTATGGTTTTAAGTGAATGTTGGACAAATGAAAACTTTACACCACCTTCTGTATGTAATACTATACCAAAAATAGTTTCAATAAAAACGACGGTGTAGTCATTTATATTAGGGAAGGTATTAAAGCCACTGTTACTGAGGCAACGATGGTTAGTGAAGCAAATTGCCTGGTTGTTACCCTAGGTGATGATGTCACCATTATTTGCTTGTATCGCCCGCCATCATTTTAAAATCCTACATTATTTCTGGACACTCTAGAACTTTTACTAAAATCTGTTAGACCAAAAAACATTATTGTAACCGGTGATGTAAATATTGATACAAGTCTGAACCATCTATCCACTTATGCAACTGAGTATCTTGATCTAATGGCCACTTTTGGACTTGCGTCAGGTATTACCTGTGCTACAAGACAACCTTCAGAAACTTGCCTTGATCATTTTATGGTCAGGTCTATTGGCGCATGGCAGACGGTGGCCTATCAGCATACTCAGATTACCGACCACTCCCCGATTCTATTATATGTCAATGATTTAGAATATATTGTAAAGCCTAAGACAAAAATAAATAAAACAAAACTTAACTATGATGCTTTTCTAGAATATCTACAGAAAGTAAATTGGCAGGAATTCTACGAAAATACTAATCCTAATTGGCTCACTGCATTTCTAATTAATAAAATACAGCATTGCAGATCAACATTTTCTATAAATACCAAATTAAGTAGAAGACAGAGACCGCTCAAGCCTTGGATTACTATTGGAATAGTAAGGTCCCTGCGTAAAAGAGACAAAATTCATAAAAAGTTAAAAACTTCATTCAATGATGAACTTAATCTTTACTACAGAAAATATCGCAACTGGTTTTCTAAAATTGTCAAAACACTTAAAGAACAGTACTATCGGTCTCTGTTTCACAAATATTCGGGGAATACAAAGGAAACTTGGAAGACAATCAAGAAGGTGTGTAATATGAACAAAAACAGGGACACATCGACTGAGCTATTGAACATAACGAATACACATGCAAAGTCGTTAGACGAGATCAATCACTACTTTACATCGAGAGGTCCTGCGCTAGCTAGCTCTACTCTCAAAAAGCTCAACAAAACAGATGCAGATCTTGCAAACTTAGCCAAAACTAATGACATAGTCCCGAACTCTTTCGCATTGTATTTAGTTACTTCTGATGAAGTAATTACTACAATTAATGGCCTCCGATCTGGCAGTGCTGCAGGTTAGGACAATATAGCCACTGATCTCTTTAAAAAGTCTAGCCATGTATTAGCTGAACCAATTAGTCACTTGTGTTATATTAGCTTCGAAAGTGGCATATTTCCGACACAGCTTAAAAAAGCGATAGTGACCCCTGTTTTTAAAGCTGGTGACAAGAAATTACCTACGAACTACAGACCAATTTCTCTTTTGACAACTTTAACTAAAATAATTGAAAAAATGGTTAATAAACGGTTAATACAATATTTAGAGTCTAAAAACATTTTATCAAATAATCAATTTGGCTTCAGGTCTAACAAATCCACTGAAGATGCGGTTATGGAACTTGTTGTTCCGAGATAAGTGTCTTATCTCGGGACATGTTGATGCAGGTAGGAGATGTGTTGGTGTATTTTTGGATCTCCAAAAAGCTTTTGACACAATATCCATACCAATTCTGCTAGCACAACTCGAGAACATAGGTGTAAGGGGGGTTACGTACCAGTGGTTTAAGGACTACCTCACGCACAGAAGCCAGTGTGTTAGGATCGATGGAAAACTTAGCGGTAGTGCCGTCTGCACATACGGAGTTCCGCAAGGCAGTACGCTCGGACCGTCCTTATTTTTAGTTTATATAAACGAGTTGTGTTAACTCAAGATTCCTGGAGCGGATACTCTGATGTTTGCGGACGACACTGCTTTGATATTCCATAGCCCCGATCCTAAAAAGATTCAAGATATGGTAGAACATGGCATGTGTGCTGTTACTACCTGGCTGGAGGATAACCTTTTGTCGCTTAATATAGGCAAAACAAAGTATCTCTACTTTGGCATGACTAAAGCATCGGAACCAGCCCCTAATTTTAGCATTCTGATTCATACGTACCCTTGTAACCGAACCCTTAATAATCCAAATGTTTCAGCGTGTACTTGCTCTACTCTCGAGCGAGTATGTAATATTAAATACCTCGGAGTCGTAATTGATGACAAATTAAAATGGGATCACCACCTATCCCTAGTAGCAAGTAGGATAAGGAAGCTTATGTTTGTTTTCAAAAATTTAAGGCAGGTAGCTGATATTAACTTGCTATTGAGAACATACAAAGCACTAGCTGAATGTCTTATTGGCTACTGTATCTGCATTTGGGGTGCTGCTATGCCAACATATTTTCTACAACTAGAAAGAGCACAAAGAGCTTTACTTAAAGTCCTAATGCATCTTCCAAAGCGACACCCAACAACTCTGGTTTACAAAAAAGCTAAAGTTTTGACAGCACGCAAATTATTTGTTTTCCAGTGTGTGCGTAGATACCATCGACTAACGGTGCCAAAACTATCAAATCTGAACCAAAGAGCTCTGAGATGCCCCAGCCCTGCTGTAAATAGCCGCTTTGCCCAAAGGTTCTATAACTACGTAGCTCCCAAACTATATACAAAAATAAACTCTAAGCTAAAAGTAAAACAATTTACCAATTACAAATTAAAACCGATTCTCTCAAATTTCCTTCTAGAATTGGATCCAGCACACGTAGAAGATTTTATTAAACCTATATATTGAGTACGCACTCACTCAAATGAACTCACATTCATCAAGAATACATCCACCGACACAAACACAAACCCCCCACACACAGATCCCACACACGCACACACACTCTCACACATACACACACACGCACTCACACACGCATTCACCCACACACACACACACACACACACACACACACACACACACACACACACACACACGCATACTATAATGTTGTTTTGGTTTTTTCATTTTTATTATATAAAGGTTCTCATTGCAAGATGATTAATTGTTGTACAATTTAAATAATGGGAGGGGAGCCTGGAGTTCTGTTTGACAGGTTTATCCCAGCTCAGACTCCAGTCTCTCACAAAGTGTGACCACCCGATGTTGTTGTTGTATTGTGTTATATTAAACTATTACCTACTTTGTGATGAGAAAATAAAAAACATTTATTATTATTATTATGCTCTTTATTTAAAATATAATCTTAAGTAAGCTTTTTTACAATATTTTATATAAAAAAACATATTTACAATATAAAATATTATAAAAAACTTAACCTAGATTGCCACCGGCAGCGGGGATAGACCCAAGCTATCGGTGGTTAGGGCTGCAGAGTGAGGAACTTCCTGACAATACGTGCCGTGTCAAGGAGTACTGCCTTTTGCATCTAACCCTTGACCCAACCTTTCAGCGAGAGCCTCTCTAGGTGTTGATCGAGGCTCTTCGCTATAAGGCCGTGTGCCGAAACGACTATCGGTACAATAATGGTTGAATCCACATCCCACATGGCGGTAACCTCGTGAGCCAAGTCAAGGTACTTACTGAGCTTGTCCTTCTCGGCTTTCACGAGGTTCTCGTCATGAGGTATGGTGATATCAACCAATATTGCTTGGCGCTGAGATCGGTCGATCACCACGATATCAGGCTTATTAGCGACAATAGTCCTGTCCGTGATGATAGAGCGATCCCAGTAGAGCGTTGCATGACCATTTTCGAGAACTGGCGCAGGTGCGTACTTATAGTACGGCACCTCTGATTCAACAAGGCCATATCGAAGAGCAAGTTGCTGGTGAATTATTCTGGCTACTAGGTTGTGTCTGTGCAAATACTCTCCGTTAGCAAGATGAGAACAACCGGAAATAATATGTCGGAGTGATTCTCCCGGACGGCGGCATGCCCGACAGATGTCGACCGTACCGTCCCTCATTATATATTTCCGGTAGTTATTCGTCTTGATAACTTCATCTTCAATAGCACAGACAAAACCTTCGGTTTCCCCAAAAAGGTCACCGAAACGTAGCCAGTTCACCGAGGCAGGCAAATCTACATCAGGCCCATTCAGAGCCCGATAGTAGCGCCCGTGTAGCACCTTGCTCTTCCATATGTCCTTGCGATCGAGAGTGCTTAGCACCACTGGTTTGCGCCAGTTTTCTGTTGCCAAGGAGAGCGGCGTAAAGTGTCTATCAACTGCCACGACATCCAAATGCATCCCGCACTCACTGTTAAGGAAATAATCCCTGAGACTGCACACCTCACGGTTATGTAGGTCCTTGGCATTTAAAAAGCCGCGACCCCCACTTCTCCGCGGGATGTACAGCCTCATAACAGATGCGCGGGTGTAACATTCTGGAAGTCGTGAGCATTTGACGGACTCTTCTATCCAAGGCGTCCAATTCGGTCTGAGTCCATCTTAGTATGCCAAAAGAGTATGTGAGGAGAGGCATAACCCAGCCATTAAAAGCACGCGTCCTATTGCCACCCGATAAAAGACTGTTAAGTACTTTTCTCAGGCGGCAAAAGAATCGCTCCCGTAATGACTGTTTTATGTCCCTGTCCTCAACACCCAAAGCCTGTGACATACCAAGATATTTATATGTTTCAACTTCGGAGAGAGATCTGAGGTTTATCGTTTCGGAGAGTTGTAAATTGGTTGAATTTACTACTCTCCCACGCTGTACATGCATAACCACACATTTATCCACACCAAATTCCATCTTGATGGCACTGCTGAAAGTCTCAGTAATTTTCAGCAGTTTCACCAAGTCTTGGCGGTTTGGTGCGAACAATTTAAGGTCATCCATGTACAACAAATGCGACATAACTTCACCCCCTCTCCGCAGTTGACAGCCTAACTTTGAATTTCTCAACAAAGTACTGAGAGCATTCAAAGCTAGGCAAAACCATAAAGGACTCAGACTGTCGCCCTGGAATATGCCACGCTCTATCCTTATAAGATCCTGCGTGGCAAAAACACTATCTCGACATCCTGGTTGACACAAGACCGTGGTCCACTGCCGCATGCATGACATCAAAAAGGATTTTAAAGTTATATCAATTTTATATAACTCTAAAATCCTCACCAACCATGAATGCGGCACCGAATCATAGGCCTTCTTATAGTCAATCCAGGCTGTAGAGAGAGTCCCTCTGCCACGCCGGACCTTCTGACATATGGTCATGTCAATAAGGAGAAGCTCCTTAGTACCACGGGACCCAACCCTACATCCATTCTGAGTCATGTCCAAAATATTGTTTGCAACAATGTGCGTGTTAATTTTTGTTCTCAGAATGGATGTAAGGAGATTGTATAAAGTAGGTAAGCACGTGATGGGTCTATAATTTTTCGGTTCCGTGGTACTACCTGATTTATGGAGCAGAAAAGTGACACCAGTAGTCAACAAACTTGGGAGTGAGCCGAGCTCTATGGCTTCTTGGAATTGTGTTGCCAGTAACTCGTGTGAACATCGAAACCATTTGATCCAGAAGTTGTGCAATCCGTCCGGTCCTGGGCATTTCCAATTTTGGGCCGTACGGATTGCACAACTTACGTCAGTTGTACTTTATTATTATTATTATTAACTTCCCCAACGCTGGGGGTCGTTGGATGTAAAAAGAAAATAATGGTTAAGGTGTCGAAACCTTAATTTAAAAAATGTTACCAAATAAAAAAACAAGTATCCCAGAGTACTGGGTAACAAAAAACCGTCAACACCTGCTCATCCGCTAGGCGGCGACAGCTCAACTGGCAGCAGGTGGCCGCTGGTACCCCGAAGAAGCAGGTCTCGGGTCCAGGCTTTAGGGCCCAGCTCTAAATCCTGGCGGCGAGACGGGCCTCTCGAAGCATCTGAAATTATCAACACGGGGCCTCTTTACAACACTACACGCCTAGTTCAGATCTGTTACATAAATTGGGGTCCCGCAGTCTGCTATCTGTGTATCTGGGGCTGCAACCTATCATAATCAGGGACTCGCAGCGCCATAGGTTATCAAAAGCTTTCCAGCGCTGTTGCACAACTATAAACTAACACTACAACAATAATATTCAACACCATGCTTCAATTTTAGTGTAGTTTCACATTTAACTAGTACTCAAGGCACTACACGGCTACGATATTCCACTAAACAAAACCAAACAATGCTAGACTATTGTGGGATGATGCAATATCCACTCCAATCCAATAACACTCCTAAAGGGGTTTGACACGTCTGCCACA
The DNA here is from genome assembly GCA_963921215.1 of Scoparia ambigualis. Lineage (NCBI taxonomy): Eukaryota > Metazoa > Arthropoda > Insecta > Lepidoptera > Crambidae > Scoparia > Scoparia ambigualis. Next base: position 5,623,253 of record OY992516.1, on the reverse strand, counting down.
TGGCCAAGAGCCTTGCGTCGCCTGGTGACAAGGCATGATTCGGACACCATGAAAAATCGATTTGAATTCCTAGGATGACGGCTTATTATACTTAACAATGATATTGGGATACTTACGCGCTGGGAGATTTTATCTTTGCGCGTGGCTGCCAGCGACTGGAACTTCGTTTCGGGCACGGATCCCTGTAAATTAACCACACACTTGTTGACTATATTCTCATAAGCTAATGACGCCTCAAATCCACTACATTATTACGACCTCAGATTAAAACAAAAGGTTACCACGACTCATGCCTACCTCAGTGAATCGATCTCAACACATAACACACCACGTCACGCCAGAGATTGAAATCATTTCGACGTCATCAGACTCGTCAGCTTTCCTTCGCCGGAAGTCTTATAAATCGAAGGCCAGCTTATGACTTCAACTCGTAAAGTGGGGTAATCTATAACAACCTGTTCTTTTAGAATTTTCGTTCAAACTATCAGACCTCAAATATGACGTTTTCATCTCTCGTTCTGACACTGAAAGAATCTGATAATAATAATACTATATGAACTAGAGACAAGTTAACGTTTAGCAATCTGCATTTCGTCCTTTTTTAAATTTGGAAATCAATTCCACTCAAGTTAATACCCTGTCTAAATATTAGGGAGTATTAGTTTCCTCTCTGGTAACTGCTACGTCTACGGGCAGAGACAATATCCATATAAAAAATATTTCTCCCGTTCGAATGTTCTAGATAAAAGTCCTTATAGAAAAAATAGTTCTATTTCCGGATTTGCTTGAATTAAATTTAATTACTTAAAGTAATTATTATACATATTAATTTATTAAGTAATTTATTATTGGAACTGTTTCGGCTTTTTTTAAAATTGAATATTTTATGTGAAACTAGAAGCTGACAGCTACTTCGCCCCGCTACCGCTAGGCGTCGCTACGGTGGCTGTCATTTTGTCTATGGTGTTATGTCAAATACAAAACGTAAACAGACTTAATTTTCTTCAAATCTAATGCAAAGTCTTGCTAAAACTGATTTAGAAATGTGTATTGATTGAAAATGCAAGAAAAGTGTGTCTTGTAATGTGTCAGCCAAGGCTTCATGTCTTTAATGTGAAGAAAAATGGATTTAATTCAAACAAGCTACAATGACTAATGTTTTTGGACATCTGATGATTTATCAACAATTATTTCAGGTAACTATTATTCAATTATTGCGAACCCCTTTTGTAGATTAGTAAAGGCAGACAGGGCCCTGTATTTACAACGTAACAATGCATGTATTTTTACCTGAATGTTTGAAGGTTTTTAAACAACTCGGTGGCCGAGTGGCTAAGCACTCGGTCCGATGCCCGGAGGTTCAGGCTTTGATTCCCAGGTCAGGTAAAGTGTGTTTCTGATTTTTCAATGCATAGCCCGAGTTTGTGATCACCTATCGCATTTGGTAAAAAGTGGTGATTACGCATTGGCGTAATTAGTGGGTATTGACTTGTGGCGAGAACTGGGTGAATCAGAAGACCTGTAACTTAGATAGGTGCTATTGTGTTCGACCATGCAGCCGTCGAAAAAGAGAGTGTGTGGTGGGCGCGCAGGCCCTTAAAAGCTATTGGATTGGCGCTGTCTACAGTTTACGGTCAATATAGGAATTACAATGTAAACAATGATTTTGGCGCTATCTATCAATAAATGTATGAGACTTGAGTTATTGTAACAATAGTGCAGATTGCATTCTTAGGTAAATTCCTTTGTCTACGCTAGATGGCGTTAATATACACCATGAGTATTGACCAACCAACTGTAGATGATGACTTGATTTCTGGGATTTGCCCAATAATGGGACACTAAGTAGGCTATACGTCTTATAAGTTTTAGTTTTTGACGACCTCCGCGGTCGAGTGGTTAGCACGCCGCGCCGGTTTTGGCGTCGCCATCACTGTGTTTTGGGTTCGATTCCCGGTCAGGTCAATTTACTGGAACGAAATTCCTTATTGCGCGTTGTGAAAGGGGGTTAGACGGAAAAAAATTTAAATAACTGTTTTTCTAATTTCGAAAAATTGTCTGGGTGTTTCCTTTGTTTTATAAGCAACAAAGTTTATCAGCAACAAGTTTATAAGCAACAATGTTTTATAACCAATAAAAACAAGTTACAAAAAGAAACTTACCTACTTGGGCTAGATAATACATTGGCCTGCAAAAATAAGTATCACACTTTTAAAATTTTTTTTTTTCTAAACTATAGAAGTTAGAGATTTAAAATAAAAAACGTTTTATAGCAATTTTTATCAGCTTACTCTTCTTTTGTTTTACAAAATTAAACTCTTTTTCGAGTCTTTTTGTTTCGAAAGTATATCTTGTGTCCTTATAAAGTTATTGCAATTTTAAAAGTGTGATACTTATTTTTGCAGGCCAGTGTAATTAATAGGCGTGAGTGGAAAAGTTGTGTTAATCGTCGGAAATAAAAGGTATCTGTAGGATGCCTTTACTAAATTTTCCGTTTAATCCCGTTTAAATATGTGTGCATTATTAATTCTCGTTTATTAATATGTGAGGAGCTCGATAGCGCAGCGGTTTGCGCGTCCGGTTTGCGATCTTACCAGATAAGCAACTTTCGCAATGGCGAGTCGCTGGATGGGTGACCAAATTAAAAACATCTAGAGCTCCTCCATGCTTTGGAGGGACGTTAAGCCGCTGTTCCCGGTTGTTATCGTAAGATGGCAGCCGTTGAAACCCACCAACCCGCATTGGGCCAGCGTGGTGGGTTAAAGCTCAATTTCCGCAAGTGCTATTGTCTACGTGGGAGGCCTGTGCCCAGCAGTGGGACGTTTATAGGCTGATGATGATATGTAATTGCCGTGTCAGCAAACAGAAAGTGTCTATGTTAGCGTGGCGCCTTAAGACGAATTTTACTTCGAAAGTGCACGTTCGCAGCACTCACTGCTTCCGCTATGAGTCTGTGAACTCAGCCCTACGTCAGCTTATTGTCAACACTCCAGTGAAAAGAGTGCTGACAATAAGCTGACGTGTGTGGAAACTGTGTGCTTGATTTAGCACAGACTCGTGGTGAACTGTGTATTTTCTATGTTAAAGTATAGTAAAGTAGGTACAGCCTGAATACTGTTCCACTGCAGGGAAAAGGTCTAGATTAATGAAGTCATGTCATCGCAATGAGTATTGGCTTAACTTCTCAGACTTGGAATCGAAATGTCTAAAAATTTTGACAGCAGGTGCGATTTGGCGGAAATGTAAAAAAACAATCGAACGCAGTTCATGTTAAATTTTGCGTTCACGATGCATAAAATGTACCACAGAACCGAAATAATCGACCTTGTTCATACAAAAGTAGTCTTTAAGTGTATCAAAACACGGTACAAGTCAAGTGAACCAGAACCCACCCAGACCCAAAAAACCAGAGGAATCGCAGGCGCGTTGCCGTCCTTTAAGGAAGGAATAGAATTGTGAGAAGGGGGGGGGGGGGGGGATGGGCCTCCTCCAGAACCCTCACTAGCCGGACGAAACACAACAGCACCAAGTGCCATTATTTCACGCCGGATATTCGTGAGAGGGTGGTATTACGCCGGGCGAGCCGGACCAATGCGTGCTGCAACGCAGCGTGGCTCTACCACTCAGTCAGTGTCATTTAGCACCACCCAGGGGTCACGTGTAGGGTTTCAAGGGTAAACCTACGCAAGCGCAACAAATAGATATATAAATATATATAGTATAAGCAAATGTAAAAAAAGCCGAGAGATTTATGTGTATTCATGATGAATATGCAGTAAATCTGCTCATGCAAAAAACCTTAGCCTAAAAATTATGATAGTACATGAGTTTGTAAACAAATACTTAAACGCATTAGTAATAGCCAAAATAGCAATGTAAGTAAATGTTGATAGAATATAAGTTAGTAAGCATAAGTATATATATAAAAAGAATGTTATTAGTAGAATAAGTACACAGTAAGCCAATCTGTAAAATGAAGTCGACCTAGCTGTAAGTTTTTTATGCACATGTTTTTCAGGGGAAGCGTAACGTTAAGTAATAATAAATAAGAAATAAAAATGTAGATAGTTAGGAAAAATGGTGTTAAACAAGCACATAGCAAGTAGACGGCAGCACCCAGCCGTTAGGTATAAAAGATATGAAACATGACAAAGATAATTAGGAATGAAAGTATGAGAAGAATGAATGATAGAAAAGAAAAATACAAGCTAGTAGAACAAGCACAAATGTGGCTGACGACAGTACACAGCCATTAGGTATAAAAGATATGAAGCATGATAAAGAGAATTATGAATGAAAGTGCGAGAGGAATAAATGATAGAAAGGAACGATAGAGAAAATTAGAAAATAAGCCTCCCATTCCGTAGGAGATTACGCTATCAGATAGGAAAAAAAAAGGGTAAACCTACGGACGCGAGTAACTTTAACCCCCACTTTTTGGGTGCGACCATATTTGGCCGCTTGGGGCTTGAGGGGTTCACCATCGCTTTTCAAATGCGGTTTGGTGATTACAAATCCGGCTAATACGCACAGAAAAATTCGATATTGAAGCAAGCGCTTGACCAATCGGCCACCGAGGCGTTTTCTATGTATAGAGAAATAACTTAGTTTTGTTTTTGAGAACTTTAGGTATCTTTGAAGGTCGGAGGAATAGTGCTCGAAAATAAAGGCAAATTACTGGCATACATACATATTATAATCCCGACTATTATCCCCGAAGGGTTAGTCAGAGACTAGGCAATGAGGACAGCAAAAGCAGTCCTCTACCATAGCCCACTTTTCACCAAATAGCGACTGCACATGTACTCAGCGTGACAGCTGGTGAGCCCATCACCGCTTTATACCATGTTAGTTTGGATGTGTGTGCAGTCTTTAGTCCGTTAGTCGCTTTTTACGACACCCAAGAGAAGAGAGCGGGTGGTAGTAATATTTCACCGCTACGCTCCACGGTAAGCTGTAAAGAGCAAATATGTTTTATATTTTCTGTTTTTTAACAGTTTAAGACATCAGCCAATTCGTGCGCTTCAGATTTGGCTCACACAGCTTTATAGTAGCACGTATTTGTAATAATTCTGTGTTGGCAACTGAATAATGCGGTGCCAAGCATCTTGAGTGCATCCCGGCTAAGGGCATAGTGTAGGCGAACCAGTAAGGTCATCTTCCGCTCTGTTAAGAGTATTTAGGTAGCCCAAGGTGGCGGCATGCCAACTGAAATAAGTAAAAATGTAAGTTATAATTTACCGCCTTTGTGGTTTCGTAGTTAATTGGTTTGGTTGGTAGCAGAGCTTGTAGTAATTTTACATACATACATTATAATCATGACTAGGGTCAGTCAGGGACTAGGCAATGAGGACCGCATCCTCTGCCATAGTCCACTTTTCACAAAATAGCGAGTGCACACGTTCTCAGCGTGACAGGTGGTGAGCCCATCGCCGCTCTATGCTGTTGGATGTATGTGCAGTCTTTAGTCCGTTAGTCGTTCTTTTACGACACCCAAGGGAAGAAAGGGTGTGGTAGTATTATTTCCCCGCTACGCAACACGTTGTGGAGCCTATACCTAAACGTCCGGCTGCTGCTAGGCTCTTCTCACGTGTACAATGGCGGACTCCGTCGCTTTACCAGTGTAAAGGTCAAAATCCCTTGCACACCGCGTCGTCTATTTGGTACGAGCACGCACCCGGGCGGTCGGTGCGCTTCATACGAAAATCGCTGCAAAGTAGTAAAGCGACGGTGACCCCGACCGTAACAAATGGAGAGTTAAGTCACAACCCACCACGCTAGCCCAATACGGGCTGGTAAGTGAAACGTTTGTTATCTTCCGTCAATGGCTCGCTGACGTTTCGGACACAAAATATTGGGACACAGTAGCTGAAGTGTCAATTCGGACACTATGTCCCATATAATGTGTCCGAAACGTCACATAGCCCCGACAACAACTGAGACCAATCGATTGAGCGTGTCCGAAACACACATAAGTTTTAGCTTTAGTTGACGCCTAACGTTAGCAATTAATAATCATTATAGGTCAGTTGTTTGGCTTACTAGAGTTATAAATTTAGACTAAGTAATTTGTTTGGAGCTTTAGTCAAATTTCTAAATTTATTAGGCAAAATGATAAATACAGGTTTTTATTAAATCTGTGCACGTATTTTTTAAAATTAAAGAGTAACCTAAACTAGAACTACAAATTTAATTTAATTTTTTTAACTGAAAAATATAGAAATTAGAATTGTTCAAACATATCCAGAAAAATACCGTAAATCATGGTCAATCGACCGAGACCGCGCAATTGAACTCTGACACATTACGATACCACAGGATACCTAGGTTAGGTTGTATATGATTCTGTGGTTAGGTTACCTACATTACACCTGACCTTTAGTTGGCCCGGTACCCACGAGTTATTTTTTATTGTGCCGGACAAGTTAAATAAATAATGAATAATAAATATAAACAATGAAAATTATGTCTATTAACGTTACTAAATGATATTAAAAAAAATGTGCACATATAAAAAAAACCAGTAGATTGATTATTAATTTCGACCGAAAATCATTTAGGTGACCTGTATACGACGACGTGCGACGCGTACTTCCACTGTTGTTATCGTAGCATTTTGTCCAAGTCGCATTTCGCCCAACTTTGAATCTTCTGCCAGGTCCGACGACCGATGCGCAAATGGATGTAAGTATTTAGCCTCAGTCATCAATGCATTGTATACCACACCTGCGTAAGCCTCAGCCTATTAACTCAGGCCGTCACCTGAAACTTACTTACTGTTCTTATAACACTATGCTTGTTGTACGGCTTTTACGATGGTGTACAGCAAACTCGTAAATGTGTACAGCATATTTTATTGCCATACGGCGGGGTGGGCTCATTGTAATAATCGACGATGCAGTTTTCATTATACACTCGTATGCTGTGGAATTGTGGCTGAGCAAAATGAAAGATTAGCTTTTTCACGTCAGCAGAAATTTGAAACAGAATTTTAGAATTAAATTAACTACTTTGAAAGAATGTTTCAAGAATAGTTTTGTGGCGGTGCCACCTACCGCATACGCCGCACATTATTCGATACGAAGCAAACTCCTTCTCAACCGTGTCAACAGATAGCGCCATAAACGCATACCAACGACGTCGCCATACTTCGACGAAAATATTAGGGGAAGCCTGCATCGCGGCAGCGATTTTTTCTATCTCCTTCGCTGCTTTTGGCGATGTATTTCAGGCTGATAGTGCAGATAATGCATTTGTTGAGTTTTATAGTCTGTTTAAACTGTTTTATGACTTATGTTTCCTTATAATAAAAATCAAAAATAATGTCAAAAATAAGCCTAAATGGCTCTCTTCGGGGATTAAGCAGAGTAAACGTTTTCTTCTCTGGAAGTACATAATTACAAAAAACCAAATGACAAAAACATATTTAAGGCATACTCTAACAGATTTAGTAAAATAATCAAGTTGACTCAGAAGGCACAAAAAAATTATTACATTCTAAAATCAAAAAAATTGGTTGCCTGTAAAGTCGGTATACGGGCGAAAGTTTTACGTGACAACGACTTTGAGTGGTAAAATAATTTCAATGTGAATATTCATTCGTATAGTAGGAAGAAGGATGAAATAATAGTAACAATTTAAAACAGTGGAAGGGACGCGTGCCTTTCACTTTTTATGTCTGTCTCTCTCGCTCTTAGGCGGGCTAACCATGCCCGAGTGGAAGGGACGCGTGCCTCTCACTCGCTCTCATTGTGAGCGCATAACGTGAGCGGAGCGTAACGCAGTTTCTTGAAGTGTCACCCGGCAAACCAATTTATAAGACGTTGTCACGTCAAAAATAAATGTAAAACTACTTGGGACATCATTAATAATAATAAACCAAAATGTCCAAAAGACACTATCTCAAAGTTAGTCTTTAACAACAATATAATAACGGATCCTCAACAAATTCAATAATTATTATGTAGATCACGATATACTAAAAAATCTATACTATAACTATTTTGAAAATTATAATATATGAACAGAAAGGATTCCGAAAAAATATGTAAATTAATTTAGCAATTTATGAATTTCTTAACTTAATTTATCCCAGAGTAGACTTAAGGAGCCCTGTATTTGCCCTTTATATGGATATGTCAAAGGCGTTTGATTTAGTGGATCACAAGTTGCTACTTGACAAGCTTGAACTATATGGGATAAGTGGCAAGTCTTTGGATTTGCTCCAATCTTATCGTTAGTTATAGATTAAGTTATAATAATAAATAACAATAAAGTTATAGAACCCAAGTTACAAATATATGTAGAATTTGTTGAAAAAACTAAAGAGGAAACTAACTATAAATATAGTCCTAGAATAGTCACCTGTGGGGTGCCTCAAGGAAGCGTTTTAGGTCCACTCCTCTTTTTGATATTCATTAATGATATCCCAAAGTCCATCAGTGATTCAATGATATTGTTTGCGGATTACTGTACAGTTGTATTCAGCAAAGAAAGTAATATAAGCTGCAGTCTTAAGTCAAGAATTGGGTGGTTAGACAACAACAATCTAGTAATAAATATAGATAAAACGAAAATTATGGAATTTAAACAAAGATGCAATACTAAATTAACCTATAAAATAGAATACAATGGTAGAGTCATTGAACCAACCACAGCCACCAAATTCCTTGGCTTATACATAGAAGATAATTTAAAATGGCAAAATCACATTTTGTATGTGGTAAGCTTTCACAGTCTTCATACAGCCTATATCTTCTGTCGCAAAAAGGTGGTCTCTCAACATTACTCGCGTCCTATCATGGCTTTGTGGCTTCAGGTTACGGTATGCAATTATATTTTGGGGTAATGCAACTAATTGGGAAAAAGTTTTTAAATGTCAAAAGAGATGCAATCGTGCCATGTGCAAACTTAAAAAGACTGACTTCTGCAGAACATACTTCAAAGACTTGAAGGTACTGACTAATGCCTTCCTCGAATTGACATACTCAGATTGGCTCTCTTTGTAAGACAACACTCAAAGTTATTTAATTCTTTTTATTTTTTTATTTTAAACACTGAAAAAAAAGACGACAACCTCAGGCGGGAATCGAACCACGCACCTTCCGCATTCCGGGCGGCTGGGCTACCGAGGTCTGGCCTTCAACCGTCGAAATTTGTCAGTGCCCAATGCTTATGTTTTTGGTCAACATTGCTTCATCAAAACTCAGAAGCTTTCACCTCCGAGATCCGAAAGAAATATTTTTACAAATATTTAAACATTCGGTTAAAATGAAGCTGCGTTTATAGAATGTTTTATATTTTTTTTAGCGTTTTATCAACGCTTAAATATACTTAAGTAAAATTTTCATTCAAAGCATACTTGGTAGTTTATTTTCTTTTATTATAATAATTATATTTTCGTAAGCCGCTAAGGCAGATCGCAGTGATACCTAAAATACATTAAATTACATCTAATGTCATACCTGTGAATCACGAATAAATAATTTGAATTTAGAATTTTTATACTGTAGGGAAGCGGATGGTAAGTAGGATGGATACCACATTGTAGGAAGGCCAAAGGCCAAAGAACTTTCTCCGAGCTGGTTAGTATAGCTTGGGGACTTGTGACACTATGAGAAGTTAAAATGAATGCAGAAGTAGTGACAACCGTGTTAGTGTGTTGCGTAGTGGTGGAAGAATACCTACTACTACCTCCTTTCATCGCTTGGGTGTCGTAAAAGGCGACTAACAAACTAAAGAGTGCACATACATCCATCAGCATAGAGCGGCGAGGGGCTCACCACCTGTCACGCTGAGCACATATGCAGTTGTTATTTGGTAAAAAGTGGACTATGGTAGCGAACTGCTTTCGCTGTCCTCATTGCCTATATAGTCCCTGACTAACACTTCAGGGATAATAGTCGTGATTTTATATATGTATGTTAGAGTGACAAACATGAAGACTGGTTTGCTAAGAAGAAGATTTGCAGAACAGAAGAGATGTTCGATACAGAGTATGAATGAAAAAATAATAACAAAAAAAGGTGCATGATGCCGACTCTGAAGCTTCAGCTCTTATGCCTTGTAATTTCATTGGATCTGGCCCCTTCAAACCGGAACTCGGCATTAGCGAAAGCAGTTACTAATCGCAATTCAGTAATATTCTGGGCAAATTCCTTTCATTAACAGTAGGCAGAATTTGTGAGCACAAGTAAAAATAATAATACCGTAGTTTATTTAATTCAATATATGTAATTTATTCAGGCTTTAATAATTGAGCACTTATGAATATCACTACGCCATCGGTTCTTAAATCTATATATATATACCTTGTACTGAGAAGAACCGGCAGGAAACTCAGCAAGTTCATTTCTTTTCTTCCTTACTTTAACAGCATCAAATACAAATTGGAAAATGCCCTCCCTATATATAAGGACATTTTCCATTAAATACATATATTCAAGACTATTATCCCTGAAGGGTTAGTCAGACATCAGGCAATGAGGACAGCAAAAGCAGTTCACTCCACAGCCCAGTGTACTTCCTAGTGTGCCAACTTAGTGGATTTTCCACTAAAACTGGTGGTTTCGACCCTTCTTTTAGTGACGTAATATTGCTTTTAGTGGCTATTGGTTTTTCTAGTGGATTTATAGAATTTAAATTTCAGTAGGCTGAATCATTCAACCACTTGATGACATGAAATTAAATTAACTTTATTAAATTAATTAAATTAGTTTTAGTGGAAAATTTACTAAGTTGGCAACACTGCCACAGTCCACGTTTCATCAAATGATAATGATGACTGCACATGTGCTCAACGTGACAGGTTGTGAGCACGTCGCCGATTATGCTGTTGGATGTATGTGCAGTCTTTGGTGCGTTAGTCGCCTTTCGGTAGTATTCTTTGAATGTGCCGCCACAGTCACAACGCTAATAAACTATAAGATTCAACTAACGCTGAAAACCTAGATAATTAAAACTTAGTCTTAATCATATAGGTCTTGTATAACTGCATGTGTGCATTTATTTTTATTTAAGTTTCAAGTATAAGGTGTCATTTTTTCAGTTTGTATAACGAAATTAATTTTTTTAATGTAATATTGTTTGTTCTGTTTTTTAAATTTAATTTTTTGTACTTTTTCATTTTGTGCATATTTTTTTTAAATTAATTGACTAGCAAAACCTAGTATGTAAATCATTTTATAGTGCAAAACAACTGTCAATTAATTCTTATTATGCCTGTACCATAAAATAAATTTAATAAAACCCTACACTAGGAGCATCGATAATTCCTCGAAACTCGTCCGCAGCCAATGGCGAAAGTTCTCAAACAAACCCCTTTTAAATATTCAGCGCGTGAAGAAACCGCCGGTATAGTTTTCACGGCGAGTTTGTGCACCAAATTGAATTGCAAACTTATTTGGTAAGATACGATGGGCAGATTCGTATATCTCTGCTAGTTTAGGGAAGCTGCTGATTTCGGTAAGCGGTATTGTGAATCCATGTTGTATCAACAACTTCTATACGAGTATAAATTTTCCCAATACAGGACAAAGGCTACCAACATTGAAATTAAGTCATCACCACAATTATTGACGGGTCAAATTGGCACAGAAATAGATCTAAATAGAAGCTATAGAGGATGTTAGCTATAGTAGAGGATCCGAGTATACGACGACCTTCACTGAGCCGGTTAATGGATGAAAAGTATTTAACATCAAAATTAATATGTTAAAAAATATATTGCAAGTGAGTTGGCTGAAAAATTTCAGTCCAGTATACGATTAATTAAATATTTAACATTTTTTTTTTAAATATTGCACTGGTTTGGATAATAGATAAATTACATATGTACCAATCGAAAGTATATGAAGCCTATAGAATATGCAAACGTTAGGTTGACTATTTTTTACTGTCACTTTAGGTAGGCAGGTGTAAACAGGTAAGTCAATGTTAGTAATTTGCAACCTCTTTGCAACCGTCTGGTTTATAAAAAAAATACAAATATAATAAAGATAATCTCATTACAAACACACATACCAAACCAGTGCAATGTTTAAAAAAAGTTGAATATTTAAATAATCATTATAAGTAGGTACTGGACTGAAATTTTTCAGTTAACCCACTCGCAATAATACTTTTCATCCATTAACCGGCCCGGTGAAGGTCGTTCTATACTCGGATCTTAGACTACTACATTGTATGAAAAGCAAGAGTGTCACTTTTTTCAGTGTCAATTTAATAACATAATTACATACTGAAAGAAAACTAGTTGATTATCTCGGTTAACCTTTCTTGTACAGGTTTTACAGTTCGATACGACGCAAGTAGTAAGTTTTTATAATCTCCACTTAGGTATGTCCGGTGCTGACAACGACTAAATGAAACGCGGTCGAAAGATGGGATTTTACCATCCTTTTAGCACCAAATTGCGGTGCCAAAAGGGAAATGCGGAAGAAGTCCTACTCCCTTCACCGTCGCATTCGGGATGGGCCTGGCAGTGTTTTGAAAAAAAAAACGGAGAGGCTAGATACTCCCCTTTTTGCCCGTTTCACAGCTTTGCATGTTAAACAGGCAAAGCGGTGAAAAGGATAATTAAAATATTTTTTATTTTTATTATTATTACTAACATAGAATTAAGGTTTTTTTGTTTACTCACAATCTTTATTGTTTATTTTGTTACTAACGTACGATTAAGGTTTTTGTGTCTTAACTAACAATCTATGGACTCCTTGGTCTGAAAATAAACGATTTTTTTGTCACGCAAAGTACGTACACATGCGCCTTCTATTTAGATATATTTCTGTGGGTATCGGGTTAATCACCATGCTTGCCAAATGCGGGTTGGTGATTATAAGCCCGGGCTATTCATCTAAAAATCCGAAAACACATTTTGCCCAACCTGGGCAAACTTCTACTTGCACACAGCCTTAAAATCTTTAAAGCTCGAGTGAATAGGCCTGCTTCTTGGCAAGCTCGCTTCATTGTCGGGCTCTTCTTAAACTTACAGATAAGAATGTGGCAAGAGTAAGCCCATTTATTATAAAGAATAATACATGTACATATAATCACGACTATTATCCCCAAGGGTTAGTCAGTGACTAGGCAATGAGGACCACAATACCAGTTGTCTGCCACAGTCCACTTTTCACCGCATCGACTGCACATGTGCTCAACGTGGCAGGTGGTGAGCCCATCGCCGCTCTGCTATTGGATATTTGTGCAGTCTTTAGTCCGTTAGTCGCCTTTTACGACACCCTAGGGAAGAGAGGGGGTGGTAGTATTCTTTCACCGCTACGGGACACGGTTTAAAAAATAAAACTATTTAGAGCTGTGGAGTTTCTTGCGCCCATTCTTTTTCACCGTTATAAGACGTACAAAATGGGTAATAGGCAAAAAAAATTGAACGATTCAAAAGCACTTTTAAGAAAACCACAATTGAATAAATGATTTTTCATTTGATTTGATTTACACGTAGACAAATATAAAAAATAGTTTTTTTTTTATAATCCTTTGTCTACTTTTCTTCTGACCTTACCACAATCCAAGTATTTGTATTCCGACTACAAAATCGCGTGTTAATCTTATGCGTCGAGTCAGCAAATAGTGTTCAATGCACTCCGGCAGACAATCGCCTCGGAGCCTCTGGGGGGTTTGGATTCCTGTGAACAGGAGAGCGCAGTTCCATTTCACTGCTTTGTGTAGGTGCCAGTTATAAGAGCATAGTTGTTTGAGGGACATATTGAGTTGTAGTCTATCGTTATATGAGCGCCGCTTCTGATCTTATTGTACAATATTCCATGTCGCCAAACGTATACGTAAGCGTATGTTGTAAGTAAAGTAAGTAAGTAAACAATAACGTTTAACGTATCGTAATCGGTAAAATGACCCTGAGTGACTCTTTCTTTTTCTGTCGGGTTTCACGTAAAAGACTTTTTAGCGTGACGTTATTTACCACTTTACCGATTACCGATGGGTATGGTAAATCAGAAGGCTATATATAAGTATAGTCTCTGCGTATTCGGGGTTGAAGCGGGGCGATAAGTGAAACGTGTAGGTAGCGGTAATGAATTTATTATTATGACTGTACACAACTGTACAGGAACGCGACTCTAGGATTACTGGTGGCGGCCCGCACAGGAGCCGTAATCCCACCTCAAAGGCAATAATCATACAATGTGTCGCTACACGTATACGCTAAACGTAACATACGTTTCATATAACTCGTAAGTAAGTAAGTTAAGTATGTCGTAAGTAAGCGAGTAAGTGTACTCCTCGGTGGCCGAGTGTCCTTGGCCCGATATCCAGTCCAGAGGTCCCGAGTTCAATTCCCAGGTTGGCCAAAGTTAATTTCATATTTTTTCGACGCATCATGCAAGCGTTATTATTAAGCTCATACCGTTTATCGATTGTAACGATTTCAATGATTAAGGTTTTTGCCCAGCAGTATAGACTATGTACACGTATATACGCGACACAGTTACATATTATATACACCGAGATTTTTCATTGGTTTTGGAGCCGAAAACGTTATAATACAAAAAAGTGTTATACCTATTTTTTAAATAATAATCGATTTACGAGCAAAGAAAAAAAGTTTGTAAATGTGACTTTTTGTCGAAAACACGTAGTAACGTTCGTCTTATCTACTCATACACTGTGACCCCTATGAACTTTCCCGGCCGGCCGCCTGCGCCTGCGGCGGGGCGGGGGTAGGCGGAGTGTTTGAAGCGCATCGGTCATTAACTTTCATAAGATCGACTGGTACTAAGGGATCTTACATTTTTTATGGATATTTTTTTAATGATTTTTTTATGCTCATATGTTTACTTTTACAAGCTTCTACTAATAATAAACGTGAACAGGGTTTCGGCTCCAAAACCAATGAAAAATCTCGGTATATAACCGTGTCGCTACGCGTAGCGGTGAAAGAATACTACCACCCCCTCTCTTCTCTTGGGTGTCGTAAAAGGCGACTAACGGACTTAAGACTGCACATACTTCCAACAGCATTGAGCGGCGATGGGCTCACCACCTGTCAAGCTGAGTACATGTGCAGTTTCTATTTGGTGAAAAGTGGGCTATGGTAGAGGGCTGCTTTTGCTGTCCTCATTGCCTAGTCTCTGGCTAACCCTTCGGGGATAATAGTCGTGATAAGTATGTTTATAGTCTTATGATGAAGTAATTCAGTAATTAGATTTTTTGCTCTCCTATAACTGGCAAATACCTGTATCATTGTAATCATTTCATCGCTCCATTTTATAAGTATTAACCTGTCGTTTTTTTAAATTTGTCATTTTGTCTACTAGAGTGATAAGTTTTACTTTGTATACAACATAAGTAAAAAAAATACTTAAGCAGCCAAAATAACAGATATAATAATATGTTAGTCTTTTCGCTCGTTAATCAACACAAAATGCGTGGTGTATCAAAAAATGATCAATGTCTACTTAAAAGATGTCTTTCTTTTGTCTGCCTTCCAGTCAAATTCTAGGTAGAACCTGCCACTGTGCAAGAGAATTACTGTCACCAATCTCATCACATTAAAAAATAACAGGTGAGATAAAAGCCGCTCCGTCGACGCCGTGTGTAATAAAAAATAAAATATTCTGACAGCACGAAAAAGCACAACCAAAATTTTGCACAAAATTATTACAATTTGTCCCCATATCCGTCTGATGTGTGCAAATACGTGCTGTCTCGTCCACGTCAGCCGGACTGTCCCCCGAGATAGAAACACTCACACAGCGAGCGCAGTTTTATTGCACTGCAGTGTAGGGTAAAGCCACCATATAGAGCGCGCACTACCAAAGAGTACGTAAAAGATTTATTTATTTACTAAGGCCCGCCCGCGACGTTTTAATTCTGCGACGAATTTTCAAATTTCAAATTTTCTTTTATAGAAAACATGTACTGGTAATCATAGACAACAAAAAATCAGCCAAATTGATGCATCCGTTCCGAAGTGATGCGTGAACAAACATTTCGGCAAGTGATTTTTATTTATACAGATTACGTATTGCAAAAATATAAGCAGTGTTAATGCCCTGAGGCATTCTCTACCAGTCGACTAGTACCGATGTCCAGAGTAAACATAGACATACTGTAATCACGACTATTATCCCCGAAGGGTTAGTCAGAGACTAGGCAATGAGGACAGCAAAAGCGATTCTCTGCCATAGTCCACTTTTCACCAAATAACGACTGCACCAAATAGAGAGAGAAAACAAACTTGCAAAAAAGACTCAACTTAAAACTAATCAATTATCATCAAAATATACCTGAATGTGTAATTTGGCAAACTCATATTCATGGAATTAATAAGTACCAAGTAAGTAAGTACTATGTAACACTCGATTCAAAAAAGTAGTCACATTCGACCGGTACTAAGTGCATCCTTATTAATTCTATGCACACAGTAATGCCTGATTCGCACTGGGCTAGTAATTAAGTAGAATACATTGCTTCGCTAGTTTGATTAATTTGAAGTTCATTTTAAATAAACAAACTAGCGTAGAAATCGACTACGGAAGACGACAGGAAAGTGTTGCTAAGCAGCACATACATTAGTCTGTTCAGTATAGCTTGATACCTGTGACAGATGTCATCAAAAACGAAGACGTGACTTTGTAAAATCCTCAGAATATTATCTAAAGCAGGGAGTGCTATGACATTTCAGTGGGCACTGCGTTTGGTCACCATTCGAATTACATTTGTTTAAGTCGCTTTTTAATAAATGGTGACCCGTTTTTTTTTCGCTGGACATTTGACGTTTTTGTCAATTTATTTTGTCTCCTTTCATTCAATGTATATGACCCATTTGAAAAAATATGACAACTACGAGTCACATTTGGACTCCTATGCTTTAGTTATTATTCTATGATAAAAGCGTACGAATTAATATGACTACAAACATTACAATTACATTTGTAAATCTTTATTATACATTAGATTAGATTTTTCTCAATAAACTCGTATAATACTCATTTATCGCTATTTAGAAGCATTTCTAATAAAAAACCTTCCCCTACACAAGGTCGCTTCAATACAAAAGAAATACTAGTGCTGAGGTAGTAAATCAATTTAAGTTCAGTTAATAATCAATAAGGAATCGAGTAAATTTAATTGTATATTTTTAATGTTACCTGTATTAATTAATTTGTTAGTATTTATTTATTTTTCTTCAGGATGAACGTTTATATTATCTATTTATTTTATTATTATTTTAGCCATGGTCATCCCACTGCAGGGCAAAGGCTTCCCTTCCCTTTTTCCAATCTTCGCGATTAGGGGCTCTTGATGGATAGTCTTTGTAGTAGGAGTCTAGCTCGTCCTGCCATCTCCTTCTGGGCCTGCCGCGTCGTCTCCTGGCATCGCGTGGCATCCACTTAATTGTGGTTTTCACCCACATCTCGTCTGACATGCGACAGGTGTGTCCGGCCCAGTTCCATTTCAGACTAGCGGGCTTTTGTCCAACATCAGCGATTTGTGTTTTGGAACGCAGTATTGTGTTTTAACGCGCTCTGACAATCTGACTCCCAGAATACTGCGCTCCATCGCTCGCTGGCATACCCCGAGCCTGGACTTTTGCTGAGCAGTCAAAGATCAAGTCTGTGCACCGTAGGCGAGGATAGGGAGAATGCATATGTCCATTAGCTTTTTCTTTAGTGAAAGCAGTAGTTCACCCTTCATAAGGTGTTTCATCGACCAATAGCTCTTCCAGGCGTTTTCAGTGCGTCTGGCAACTTCCATGTCTTGTCGCGCCTGGAAAGAGACTATTTGGCCCAGATAAAGGTATTCTTGGACATATTCGATCTCGACCCCCTCAATGTCAATATAACGTTTTGAGCCGTTTGTCATAAGCTTTGTCTTCGACATATTCATGCTGAATCCAACCTCGAAGCTTGCCGTGTTGAGTTGTTGGATCATTAGACCAAGTTCTTGAGCGGTGGACGCCAAAAGGACGATGTCGTCAGCGAACCGGAGGTTAGTTTGCCTTTTTTCGCTGACGGCGATACCCTTATCCTCCCAGCTGACTGCCAATGTCCGAAATTCCTCTTCCAGATGGCTGTGAAAAGTTTAGGAGACAGAGTGTCTCCTTGCTTAACTCCTCTTTGGATATGGAACGATGGTCCAGTTGTGTGTAGTTTTACAGCTGCGGTGCTATTGCGGTAATTCTGCTGCAGTAGACTGATGTAAGTTAGATGTACACCTTGATTGTGGAGGGCTTGAAATATGGAAATGTGAATGAGTCTGTCAAAAGCTTTAGAAAAGTCTATGAAAGCTAAGTATAGGGGGATATGGAATTCTTGATATTTTTCTATTATTTGGTTCAAGGTACCTATGTAACATTTACATTGAAGTATTAAAAATTGTTTGTAAAATTGATAGCCTTAATCATTTTAAAAAGTGGTCAACGTAACATGCAATGTAACACGCAATGAAAGAATTTGCCGTCCACATTGGTGCAATGTATCATGCAATGTAACAGAATTCCCATACGTGGACGCCTTCCGCGCGCGAACCGTGCACAGAGCATTTCAACTCGTGCGCGCTGCGATCTGTGTGCGCAGAGCGCCAGTGTAGACGCGTTGTGTGTGTCTGTACGGCGGAACGCGCGCGAACAATGGAGAATGAATACACGGCAGACTGAGCTATAGTGGCTGCGCGCATGCCAGGAACAGATGCGAGTAGGTACATGCTCGGTTCGTGCGCGCGTGAAGCATTTCATGTTACATTGCATGTTATGTTGCGAAAGTATGTACCCGCCTTTAGGCTTAATTTCCAATACAATTTCTAAATAGGTATTAGGTGTTGCACTGGAAATCAAGAAAGAGAAAACCTTTCGCAATCCGTGCGTTGGCTCTTCCAATTAACTTTGTTCCTTCTTCCTAAAGTTAGTTGTTAATGCATCCAATTGTGTTTTAGTTAGACCACTAGCAAGCAAGTGAAACGAAACTTAGCCCGCCAACCGTTTTATAAAACTTCAACATTAAGGTAAAACCACCAAAGGGAAGGCACTATTAATTGTACGTATTTAAAAGGAAGAAAAAACGTTTATTGACTTCCGTCCGGCTTTACTTAAAAACGTTACTTTTTAAGTGTTAGAGAGAGATTTTGACATTTGACACAAATACTTTTTTATATTTAAGTAACGCTTTTAATAATTATTACTTGTTCAGTATAGCTTAATAGTAGCAGTATAGCTAAAGTTGTCAAATTATCATGCCCAGGGTTGAGACGTAATTACATCAAATGATAATGGAAGTCATCAATTGAATATCATTTTCTGTCTTTTATCGGTTTTTACTATAAAATATTATTTATTAGGCTATTTACGGTTTTTCTTCTTTTAATTAATTATTAAAATGTAAATAGAAAATACATGAAAAGATTTTGAATGTTAAATAATTAACAAATTCTTATTAAATCAATTGGTGTACAACCTAAATCATCACTCGTCATTGTTCGAGTCACTAGAACAGTCCTGTAGATTAATAATCAATTCTTGATCACTAAAGTAGTATTCCACTTCACGCTTCCAGTCTCCTTGAATTAGTTCTTTAATTTACGTCACTAAGCAACATTGTTTTACATCGCTGACCGCTTTACATCAGGCAGAAGTATGCTCGTTTACATAAACAACACTTATTATATAAGTACTTACCTTTTTTTATTATTATTTATTTTTAATTATTTTTTTTATTCAGCAACGGGTAAGCGCTTAATTGTCCTTCATTTCACTTGATGGTAAGTGACGATAAGGCCGAAGGTGGAAGCGCGCTTCGCCCGGAATCCCCAACCACTGAGGAACTGGCTATCTTATCTCAAACTGCCGGAACACAACAATGCTATAAACATCGTTGTTATGGCGACAGGCTTAGATAAAATGGTGGAAGCTAGCCAGGCGGACTTAACAGCCCTACCACTAACCAAACTGAGCACACAAAGATGTACCCCCCGCTGGTAATCGAACCCGGGACCTCTAGGTCTGAAACCGGTGGCTTAGTCACTAGACCACAGAGGCGGTTATAATTTATTGACATTACAACACCTTTACAGTTTACAGCAATGCGATGTTTTAAGAAATTTTATTACTACATAATTTAAAGAAAATATTAAAAACAAATGAAACAATGAAATATTATAAAAAAATTACAATTTAAACAATTAAAAATTACAAAACATCAATTAATAATTATAATAAATACAATTTAAAAAACAGATTTAAATTGACACAGTGGACTTGGACTACAGTGTTTAGTTTTTTTTTGTGCTACTTCTATTATCTTCGGCAGGATGTCATGGAAAATATCAGTTTCTCTCGCAATCTTGTTAAGTAAACGCATGGTTTGTGGCAAGGGAGCAAACTTGTATGTACTAAGTTGGTAAACGAGCATATTTTTGCCTTCTGCTATCTGCCTTAGGGTTAATCAAAGGGTTAGTCAAAGACTAGGCAATTCTCTTCTCCGTCGTTCCTCACTGCTGAGGATCGCGAACACAGATTAGTCTCCACTCAGTGCGGTTGTATGCAGCGTGACGCGCATGCTGCATGCTGCCGCCTACCGCCTTTTTAAATGCGTCAGACCACCTTGTAGGTACCCTTCCCTGAGCTCGTCTGCCATCCATTTGCCCAAAGATAATTTGGTTCTCCAGACTGTGCTTTGAGGCCCGCACTATATGTCCGTAGAAGCTAGGGGCTCTTTTCCGGCATACTGAGGAGAGCCGCGTCTTGATGTTGAGCTCTTTCAATATGGATACGTTAGTTCGCATCGCATTCCAAGGTACACGTAGCAACTTTCGCCAGCACCACATCTCGAATGCATCTATCTTACTGCTATCGCAGCTTCTCAAGCTCCAGGTTTCGGCAAGAAAGTTTATATTAAATATATAAGTAATATAAACTTTCTTAGTTTGCTTTTCTTTTCTTAAAATATTCGGCCACTTTAAAAATGACAGTCTTGATTATCTAGAGATAATGCACGACCCATTTTTAGATATTTTATCTCATGTGTGTCTGACACACTATTTGCCGCCGTGAGCGATGACGGCAGAATGACACAATGGAGCAACTGTTTCGCCCCCCCGCCTCGCCGCTCGCATACCCAAGGCGCGGTACAGCGGTAGCGGTCAGACTATACCTACTATTACTTTTATAATGAGCCCTTGATAACATACGTAAATACAGGATACACAATCCTATACATACTAAATCGTAGCGGAATAATGTATGTGTGTTGGCAGTAAAGCATAATTTTAAGAAACCTTTCATTATCTTGACACTTAGCTCGTACACTACCATACCACACCTCGGTCACTCGCGACAAAATGTATAAAACAAACGCGTTCTAATAACCTATTACGCACACAGTCATAAGCTTGTGCAGGTGACCGCATACCATGCTTGTGTGAGTGAGATTAAGACCATTTTGTCCCCTATTTTGACTCGTCATAGTGACTGCATCCTGCCTGATGGTAAGCAGCCGATGCAGTCCAAAATAATGAGAGCGCTCCCCATCGTGAAGTAAGCACGGTAACGAGCGCACCCATTCATGACGGCCTGTATAAATGCCGTTTCACGCCCCGCTTAAAAGACCCGGGACTGTAGGAGCTGGGAAACACATGCGCCGGCAAAGAATTCCAAAGCCGAATGGTCTTACAGAGGAACGACTTGCCAATTTTTTTATTGCCATGCTTTTGCAACAATGCTTTTTCATTCACTCGGTAACTGTGAGGTAACTGATCGCGGGTGGGGGCGCATTCAGCGGGAGGCAGGGAGTGGCCATACTGTACGTAGTCGGTAGTACTCAATACTCAATACTTTATTGCATTCCATAATGTTTACAAATAAGAAGGTAGGTTTTTATAATGGGATCAATTATGGACCCTGTCGGGCACAGCATAGTTTAGTAGGAGAGAGGAAGAGAGATCATTATTTCTTAATTATTATTATTAAATATTGTTATTATTATTATACTCTTTATTTAACATATATCTTAAGAAAATTATTATTATTTTTATTATTATTATTATTATTGATAAGACATGTATAACTAATTTTTTTGGGCTGAATAATTATTATAAATTATATGTATTTTAATTAATCATTGGATAAATAAAATTAAAATTAAAATTGAAAAAGAAATAGAATTAATTATTTTTTAGTTAATGATATTATATATTGTTTATAGTTGATAATTTATCATCAAAGTATTCCTTTATGCTATAATAGCTTTTGTTAAGCAGAAAAATTCTTAATTTGTTATTATAGCTCCTCAGCGTGTCTTCGTTTTTAATATGTTCGGGTAACTTATTATATACTTTTATTGACATAACCAAAGGACCGGAAGAGTGCATTGTTATACGGGAAGTAGGAAGATTTAGCCTGTTTTTATGTCTAAGTATTATTTTGCTTTGAATATTTTTTCTTATATTATAGAATTCAGGGTATTTTCGGACAAACTTACATAATTCAAAAATGTAGATGCAAGGTAATGTTAGGATGTTAAGTTTTTGAAAGTATGGTTTGCATGAGTCAGTTTCATCAATATTTACTAAAATTCTAATTAGTTTCTTTTGCATGGTGAATACTGAGAGTGCGTCTGTACTATTACCCCAAAGCGTAATTCCGTAGCTGAGCCAAGAATGAGCATAGGCGTAGGTCATGAGTACAGTTTGTTGGTCTGTGGTGTTTTTGACTTCGCGAAGCGCATAACAAAATTTTGATAGCTTAGCACGCACATTTTTAATATGAGGTTTCCAATTAATATGAGTGTCGATAGTTAGACCGAGCAATGTAAATTCGTTCACAATCTCCATCTGCAATCCTTGAAATGCAAAATTTATATTTATGGGTGTTTTTTGGTAAGGGTAGAATGACATAAGTTTGGTTTTTGAAAAGTTAATTTCAAGATTAAGTCCATCCATCCAGTCTACTGTTTTGGTAAGTATAGAATTTAGTTGATTATTTAAGTTTAAATTATTTTTACATGAGACAAGTAAAGAGATATCATCTGCAAACAAGACACATGGACCCTTTATGATTCTTGGTAAGTCGTTGATATAGATAAGAAACATTAGGCATCCTATCACACTACCTTGAGGAATTGAGGCGTTTATATCTTTTTTGTTTGAACGGATGTTTTCTATTTCGCTAGTTTTTTTATTAAAATATTCTATCTCGACTAGTTGTTGCCTGCTCCAGGGATCTTGCACTCCGTCATACCTACCGCGAAATGCACCTACAGCGCGTGATAACGCGGCGTTGTAAATCGGTCAGGGACTCAGGGGACCCAGCGCGCTTTCGTTCGAGCACACGCACAGCCTACAGGCATAGTTTGAACTGGTTTTGGATCGCAATTTCGATTTGTTTAAAAATAACTACCTCTCCGATATCATTTAATCTACAAGTTCCGTAATATGGTGTAATGCAACAATAATAATTGTTGTGTGAAAGGCTGTCAAAATAAACAGAAAGATTCGAAGTTATCTTTTTTTTATGTTACCGTAACATTCTGAAAGGTACCTATAATTATATTTTATTTATTTTAAACTTAAGTTTGTTTACAGAACAAATAGGTAATACGAAAGTAAAGGTAGGTAGGTATGTCATTACTTATTTATGTAAATTATTTTGCCGTGCGATCGTCAGTCTGTGCCCTGGTGCTGTGACTGTTGTGATGTAGAACCTAACCTACCTGCGTAACTTATATTTATAGTGAGTTCGTGAGAATTAAAATCGCCAGTACTTATCATGATGTAGGTAATAGAATATAATAACGTAATAAAATGTGGTTTCCGTTTTGTTTTCGTTATATCTTCAACTCGTCATATCGTGCAGTGTTTGCTTGTTCTAAGACTTTGAGTGATTGTTTGTTAAATAAGTAAATAGGTAAGTAAGTAACTTACAGAACTACATTTTACTTGGTGTGCAATCACAGAATAAATTACTTACTAAGGTTGCGTAGATATGTTTATTTAGTCTATTTGCTGTCATCCCTAACACACGAGTCGACGGCGTAGGTACGTTTTGAATGCACACGGTGCCTATATAATATTGTAGGTTATTAAAACGGCGGCTTTCATCAACATGAACGGAGTGCAACTTCTGTACGTAGTACTATTATTTATTCTGTGCCTGCTCGTCAAGTATGATGTGAGCCATTCGTGAGCTTTTCCGCGTACTGCCTACTCCATATAATTTGTTTAATAATATGTTGAATTGCACCTTGTCGTAGGCCTTAGTCATGTCCAGTAGTATCCCTACAGCGTATTGTTTACTGTTAATGATATTAAGGGTTTCTTGGATGTACTTATAGACTGCTAAGATTGTAGACTTATTTTTGCGAAAACCATTCTGGCATTCGTCAAATATTTTATATTTTTCGCAGAAAGAATATATGCGATTACACATGACCTTCTCGAAAATCTTGGAGGCGGTGGGTAATAGAGCTATGGGACGATAATTGTTTGGGTCTTTTTTGAGCTTTTTTTGTGAATTGGTTTTATTAAAGCCTGTTTCAATTGGTCTGGGACAACGCCGTCTTCGAAAGATTGGTTAATTAATTTAAAGAATGGTAAAGTGAGCTCATCAGCACAGTACTTGATTAGATTAGGTGGAAGTTCATCAATTCCATGACTTTTCTTATTTTTAAGGTTTTTTATCATTTTGTTAACTTCGTTAGCATCTACTGGACTAAGAAACATAGTATTTTCAATAGGGTAAAGTACAGTAGCCCCGTTTAGTTGTCTACCTGATGAGGCGGTGGAATTCTCCCCAATAGATGCGAAAAAGTTATTGAAATAGTTAGCTATCTGTTTAGGTTCGGTTGTGAGGTTATTATTTATGTTTAGTTCTATATTATGTTTGAGTTTTTTCTGTTTTTTATTTGTTCGTTCATTTATAATACTCCACATAGTTTTTATTTTATTATCAGATTTTATTATTTTATTTTTAAAATGTAATTTTTTTGCCGTCGCTACAGTCTTTTTAAATATTTTTACATAGTGTTTGTAATATTGTGTTAATATTGAACTATTCGTTTTAAGTGTAAGTATTTTCAGAAGTCTTTTATTTTTACAAGAAAGTTTAATGCCTACTGTTAACCAATATTTTTTATATTGTGTTTTTACTTTATTCTTTGTGCAGGCACTCATTTAAGACATTAATTAATGTTTTGCTAAAATTATTATAATTTTTGTTTACATTGTTTTCTGTTACTATAATATCATGCCAATCTTTGGTACCTAATTTAGATTTAAATTGCTGCATGTTTCTTTGATTATACATTCTTTTCATAGTGTACCAGGTAGTTTCTTTAATTTGTTGAGGCAATTCTATATGGATTATTGTCCCGCTATGATCTGAAAAGCCTAATTCTTCTACTTTTGTTTTTAAATTATAATTATTAAAGTTTGTAAATATTAAATCTAAGCAGGTTGAGCTAGTTTGTCTTATGCGTGTAGGTAATTTTATGTGTTGTGTAAATTTATATTCTAACATGAGATCTAAAAATTGGTTTGATTTCATGTTTTCGTCTAGTATATTTATATTAAAATCCCCTCCCAAAATTATATTTGATTTTGAATATTTCTTATTTATATAGTTTAAGATTAATCTCAGCTGTTTTAAAAATATTTCTTCCTCTCTTCTATTCCAGTACATTGTTATAAGTAATGTTCCCGCCAAAGCCGGGACGGCCATTCAAACTATACCGCCATCGGTAAGGCGGTTGTTGACGACCGCGTCCGCCTATCTGCCGCGGCGCCACCGCTGCGCGACCCGCAGCCGCTGGCTTAGTGAGATACCGCGCCGACCAGTCTGTCTGCTAGCTAACGCGAGACGCACACAAATTACGCGCGCTGGTATCTACCCTTATTATAGTGACTCCTGAACCTAAAGTGAAGAGCTCGACCTAAACGCCCTTAACCAGAGCCCCTAGTGAACTGTTTAGTGTAGTGACTGTGCGCCCGGAACTCAACCTACCCCGCCGACCGTGGACAGCTCGCACGACGGTTCCTGACTCATCATCCCTGTAAGTACATCCTTCCTTCAGCCTTCCTGCCTTCAGCCTTTAACCTCGTCGCATGTTGGTGCCTTAAGCGCCAACATTTCTGGTCCATCGAGCACGGAATACCTCTAAATTTCATGGTCTTTCGACCATAATCAGCCCCGAATCAGCCCTTAACTTTGATTAATTATTTACAGTCCGCTAAAAATAATATTTCATAATTATATCTTTTTCACTTCCTAACATTTATAATTTCATCTCCATACAAAATCTTTTCTGCACGACAGTCGTTGCAAAGTTGACCTACCTACACGAATAAAAATTCGTGTTTCGGGTATCGTGTTCCAAATAAAAGTTCGTACCAGTATCCGATTCGTGCTAACTCCTAGTTAATTTACGCTAACAAGTTTAGTGTTTATGTTGTTGATGTTGATTTTATGGTGTCATACAATGTCTTTGTGATTTGAGCGAGCTAGTGTACTAATTGTGTAATACTTGTACTAATGATGCGTTAGGTTTAGTAGTTAAATTATTGCGTTACGTTTGCGTTTTACGTTTTTCGGTTGCACATATAACTTTGGTTACGTAATAACACACCCGCGTCTAGACGACGATATTGTTGTTATTCCCGTTTTATTTTTTAAGGAATTTTTTATGTTCTTGTCGTGTTAAATCGGCCCATTCTTGTGCGTGCTCACCACAAGAGCACAGTACTTCTACACACGTTCACACGTTTGCCCACTAGTGGGACACAGACAGAGTGTCCCAACCTTTTTAATTAAGTTTTTATTATTAGTTTATTTTTATTTTTTTTGTTTGCGACTGACTCATTCTTCGCGCCAGTGTCGGCAACAGGTCTGCCCGATTGTGAGCGCCTTGCCTAACAGTGGGCTACGGATAACGTGATTTTTTTTGTTTTTGTTGTTTTGTTTGCTTTTTGCTTGCGGTCGGCTAATGTTACGCACGCGCGTTCAATAAGCATACATACATATACACAGACATACCTACACATACACACGCGTTTGCACCACCCGTGGGCCATATACAAGGCGCCCCAACTTAGTTTTGCCTTCTTTATTGTTGCGTTAATTTTAGCCCATTTGCCCTTACCTTAGTAAACAAATACCTCCAGCCCAACTATAGAATATATACAGGGTGTTGTTCTTTTTACTGCCTTTAAATTTGTTAAATTTTTTTTTTTTTTATTATTTTTTTTGTCTCCTTTTATTCATCGCGATGCCGACCAAGTCACAAGCCGCGATATTTAGGGAGGCCGCCAAAGCTTTACACCAGCTCCTAGAGATGGGATCACTGATCATTGCTGGCGACACCAAACATTCCATAACGGAATTCAACGTGCGTTTCGCACAGATACAGGGCATAAAGGAGAAGCTGGACTCAGTGTATTATAGCATTCTTGACGAGGAGGACCTGGACGAGAAGACCGAGAAGGCATACACTGAGAACCACACAAAAGCCTCCGGGGCGTATTGGGATTCTTGTGGCTAGGGAGGAAATCTTACCCTCTTTCACGTCATCCCCAACCCATAGCGCTCAGCCCAGTTTCGGCGTCAATACGCCCACAGCCGTCCTCCCCAAGATAGCGCTGCCCAGGTTCAGCTCAAAAGTGGAGGACTGGCCTTCCTTCATTGCGCTGTTTAGGAGTCTGACTGACGACATGGCGACCCTGTCGGACGCAGTCAAGCTCCACTACCTACTCTCATGTCTCAGCGGTGAGGCATTAAGTATGGTGTCCCACTTAAAGGTCACCAATAAAAATTTTGCCGTGGCCATGGACATCCTCACCAAGCGGTACGAGAACCGCCGGGTTCTCATTGATAGTTTTGTGGACATCATCCTGGGGCTGCCAAGCATCCATACGCGCTCGAACATCCGCACACTGTTACTCACGCCGCTCATATCGGCTCAGTGTGCCCTCAACAATTTAGACTTGCCCATAGGAGACGATTACGTGTTTGTGTCAATAGTGGTGCGGAAGCTCAAGGGCGAGCTCCGCACGCTATTTGAACGCAGGCACGGGTCTAGTAACACCCTGCCCACGTTAAGGGACCTTATCTCCTACCTCGAGGAGCACGCGCGCTGTGTGGAGACAGAGTTCTCCAACATAGCCATGGCTCAACCCATTCAGCCCCAGCCCGGCCCTTCTCGTAGCCGCGCGCCTCCTCAGTTGCCCCATCGCACTTATGCTCAGATGGCTCAGCAACAACCCGACCATTACCGTGGCCGTTCCTCAGCTCCATCGCCTCACCGCGCCCATGAGCAGCCTACTCACCAACCGTTCCGCCCAGCGCAGCAAATGCGTCACCGCCCATCCACCTCCCCGGCTCGCAGTCAGCCCTTCCCCGTATACTCGGCCTTCCAGCAAAGCTGCTCCTCATCATCGTCCTCGTCCTCTTCCTCACGCTCGACGTCCTACTGTCCCTATTGTGCCACTAGGGGACATACGCTCATGACGTGCAGATGGTACAATGCCGAGCCAACACAGGGCCGTTGGGACTTTGTACAGGCACGCGAGCGCTACCAGCGTTGTCTCGGCCGTCACTACGAGAGCGAGTGCAGGTCAAGGGGGGCATGCAAGAACTGTGGGAGTACGAACCACCACACGTCCCTCCATCGACCAGACGGCCCAACGCACTCAGCTCATTCGTCGTCTGTACATGTACCCCCACCACAGCTGACAGAGCACTCGAGGGAGCGTCCCAGAAACAGCAGGCGGCACGAACCCGCACATGCCAATCAGGCGCAACCCAGCTCTGCTCACAGAGCCAGCCCGCCCAGGTCCGGTTCGCCAGGTAGGCCCCGCGAACGCCGCCAGCAATTATGACTCCCTACTATCACAGAGCACCCTAGCGAAGAGGTAGATTTAGCCCATGCCCAGTCAACCCATGCCCACACAGCTGATACATACTCAGCTCATACAATTTCAGCTGATACTCAATCAGCTCACTCACCTTCTGTGCCCACTGGCACACCCATTTTGTTGCCAACCGTCTCACTAAGAGTCGCGGACGTACATGGCCATCTTCACACAGCCAGAGCTTTATTGGACTGTGGCAGTATGCTGACGTTAATAACGTCACGCATGGCACAACTTTTGAATCTGCCATCAAAACCCACTTCTTTAAAAATCACAGGAGTTGGGAATCAGCACAAACATGAGTCAAAGGCGGCAATAACAATAGTATGCCGACCCACTCACAATGATACTCCTACAATCACTGCCACAGCTCACATTTTAAAAAACGTCACTGGCTACCTTCCCTTAGAGAAGGTACCAAACATTTCCCACGTACTAGGCCAGCCACCCGTGCCATTGGCTGACCAGCTTTACCACACACCAGCCCCGATCGACCTCTTATTGGGGTCGGACGTTCTTGGTCAAGTGTTGGACGGGACTAAGGTCTCGTTGGGCCCGGGCAAGCCCATAGCCTTCGGCACGATTTTCGACTTCGCGTTGATAGGACCCATTGAGGACTTGTATGCGCAGCCGGCGCAGCAGGTTAACTCAGCTCACGTCGTCAGCTCACAATCAGACTCAGCTGAATCAGCCCAGGACATACGTCAGAGTCTGGAAAGGTTCTGGGAGTCTGAGGAGCCCCTCCCTCAATCTCGCACTCATATTGATCCCCTGGAGGAACAATGCGAGGAAATCTTCCGCTCTACCACTACACGCGATCCCTCAGGCAGATATACGGTCGCTCTGCCCTTTCTAAAGGACGCCCCTCAACTAGGTAAAACTCACCCTATCGCATTACGCAGATTCCTCAATATTGAGAAGAAGCTAATGGCGAACCCATCCCTGCGTTCTAAATACGTCGACTTTATGGCCGAATACATCGACTTAGGGCACATGGCTCCCTGTCACCCAAATACATTCGCCCATAAACCTCACTTCTACATCCCTCACCATGGCGTATTTAAGCCAGGGTCGGACAAACTGCGCATTGTTTTTGATGGTAGCTGCAAAAGCTCCAATGGTGTCAGCATAAATGAATGCCTACACACAGGCCCCGCCCTTCAACAGGACATTGTGGACATCATCATGTCCTTCAGAACGCATCCAGTCGTTTTGAGCACTGACATCCAGAGGATGTTCAGAAATGTGCTGGTTGCCCCAGACCAGAGACGGTATCAGCTGATACTATGGCGGTCCTCACCAGATCACCCTCTGCTCACCTACGCCCTCAATACAGTCACGTACGGCTTAAGATCAAGCCCATATCATGCAATCCGCACCCTGCTCCAGCTGGCTGATGATGAAGGCCATCGCTACCCTGGAGCCGCTCAGGTTCTTCGCAAGTCTATCTTCGTTGATGACATCTTGTGTGGTCATGACACGGTTGAATCCGCCCAAGCACTTCAGGACGAGTTGATAAGTCTGCTAGACCTAGGCGGCTTTCAGCGCAGTAAGTGGACATCTAACTCGCCTAAGCTGCTCGAGAGATTTCCCGACAACCAATGCGACATGCCCAAGGACTTCGACATGAACCCAGAGTCCACGTCCATTAAGGTCTTGGGTATACAGTGGAGCCCTCAGTCAGACGAGTTCACCTACCGCATCTCTCTGCCCCCCATCACACATGTCACAAAGCGGTCTATTTTAAGCACCGTAGCCTCACTTTATGACCCAAACGGCTGGGTTTCGCCCGTTATCTTCCGCGCAAAGCTGCTGCTTCAGCAATTGTGGCTACTGAAGCTGGAATGGGATGAGCCCACTCCCTCTGAAGTACAAACGGAGTGGCACCACATCTCAGAGGATCTGCCGCTGTTGTCTAGCATTCGCTTCCCTCTGCACATTTGTGCAAACAAAGGCTCAGCTGCATACTCGCTTCACGGGTTTGCCGCCGTTGTTTACCTCCATGAGCTCGATGCCTCCGGAGATACTTTGGTACACTTGATTGTCGCCAAGTCGCGAGTCGCACCAATCAAGAACCGCCTCACAATCCCCAAGTTAGAGTTGTCGGCCGCCACTCTACTCTCCCAGCTCATGATCCGTGTGTCGGTTCAGTTATCGGCCCATATCAGTATACAACAACACATATGTTGGTCAGACAGTACGATAGTCCTGGCCTGGCTCAATACACCGCCTCACCGTCTTCTACCCTTTGAAGCCAACAGGGTAGTCAAAATCAGCTCAGGCTCACCAGAATGTACCTGGCGACACGTACCTTCCGAGCTCAACCCGGCAGATTGCGCAAGCAGAGGGATGTCTGCGCAATCCCTGTCAGCCCACGACCTATGGTGGTCTCCCACGTGGCTTGGACAGCCTTGTGGGTCTTGGCCTGCAATGCCCTTAGCTCTGGGCCATCAGGCCCTGCCCGGCCTTAAGCCCAAACACGTCCCGTCACTGGTCACAGTGCCCGGTCTTGACTTTGACCTGCTCACTCGGTTCAGTTCACTAGACAAGCTCGTCGGAGTGACAGCTTGTCTAAAACGCTTTCTGCACAACTGCAGACACCACCCAGATTCGCGACGCTCAGGCCCCTTGTACGTCAGTGAACGAAGAGAGGCCCTACTTTACTGGGTGCGCAGTGTCCAGCACAATGAGTTTGCGGAGGACATCCACCGCCTTCAAACTGGCAAAATCTGCTCCGTCAGACTCCAGCGGCTGTCACCTCTCATTAAAGATGAGCTCCTTAGAGTTGGTGGACGACTGTCCCATGCGTCTATCCGATATGATGCGCAGCACCCGCTCATACTTCCCAGCTCTAGCCCACTTGTAGACCTTATCATTGACCACTACCACAAAATACACTGCCATCCTGGCGCTTTACACGCTATCCTACGCCAACAATTTTGGATATTGTCCGCGCGCCGCATTATTAGACACCGAGTTTTTAAATGCATTAGATGCTTTCGATGCCGGGCCCAGCCGCAAGCGCCCTTCATGGCCGACCTGCCAGCCGATAGAGTTACGCCTCAGCCAGTATTTAGTCAAGTCACGACCGATTTTGCCGGACCATTCCTCGTTAAATCTAGTACCCTACGTAATGTTAAACTCTTAAAAGCGTACTTTTGTATATTCGTGTGCCTCTCGACTAAGGCGGTTCATTTGGAACCGGTCTCGGACCTCAGCACGGAAGCGTTCCTCGCGGCATTACAGCGTTTTATAGCACGCCGCGGTGCCCCGGTTCTCATCCGCTCGGACTGCGGTACAAATTATGTATGCGCTAGAAATCAGCTCATCGAAGTACAAAACTTTCTTGCCTTGAACAATGATACGATTGCGCACAAGCTCGCTGGTCAGCACATTACTTGGTTGTTAAACGTCCCTAAGGGACCATGGTTCGGTGCGTTACATGAGATCAACGTAAAATCAACAAAGCAACTTTTATATCGCGTAATTGGCGAACAGCACCTCACATTCGAGGAATTCTCTACACTTTTGGCACGAATCGAAGCTGTCCTTAACTCTAGACCTCTCTGCCCACTTTCGTCTGATCCATCAGACTTTGAGCCGCTTACAGCCGGACATTTCCTCATAGGCCGCCCACTAACGGCCCTTCCTGAACTATCCGTGGAAGATAGGCCGATCTCCACACGTAGGCGATTCCAAATGGTACAGGCTCTTTCCCAGCGCTTCTGGACGCTGTGGACCCAGTCCTACCTTCATACCCTCCAAACCCGCTCCAAATGGTTGTCCCCATCCTCCCCTCCCCGAGTCGGCGAGCTCGTCCTCATCAAGGAGGACAACCTGCCTGCCCTCCAATGGAGACTGGGGCGCATTGCTCGCACCCTGCCTGGGAAGGATGGCGTCGTGCGGGTGGTGGACCTGGACACCGCGAATGGACATCTTCGGAGGCCTGTATTCCGGATCGCCAGGCTCCCATTGGATGAGCCCACCCTGGCCCCCGGAGGATGTTCCCGCCAAAGCCGGGACGGCCATTCAAACTATACCGCCATCGGTAAGGCGGTTGTTGACGACCGCGTCCGCCTATCTGCCGCGGCGCCACCGCTGCGCGACCCGCAGCCGCTGGCTTAGTGAGATACCGCGCCGACCAGTCTGTCTGCTAGCTAACGCGAGACGCACACAAATTACGCGCGCTGGTATCTACCCTTATTATAGTGACTCCTGAACCTAAAGTGAAGAGCTCGACCTAAACGCCCTTAACCAGTGCCCCTAGTGAACTGTTTAGTGTAGTGACTGTGCGCCCGGAACTCAACCTACCCCGCCGACCGTGGACAGCTCGCACGACGGTTCCTGACTCATCATCCCTGTAAGTACATCCTTCCTTCAGCCTTCCTGCCTTCAGCCTTTAACCTCGTCGCATGTTGGTGCCTTAAGCGCCAACAAGTTAAATATTTTCATTAGGTAATTCACATGCACAAGTTTCTAAAACATATTCAATATACATATCTGCAATCACTTTGATCTCTATAAATTGTATTTGTTTTTGGAGTAGGATGCATACCCCGCCGCCTATTCGGTTGGCTCGAGAGTAAGAAGATGCAATCTTGTAGCCTGCTATTTGTATGACATCTAATTTTACCGGAGATAGCCAAGTTTCAGTTACGCATAAAGCCTTATAGATTGGTTGTTGTACTAAAAATGCTTGCAATATATGTTGTTTATTGTAGAGGCTTTGTATATTTTGAAATAATATATCAAAGGGTGGGCCTGTGCTTGCGAAAGGAATGATTTTGACGCTCAATTTTGAGCGTACTTGGTTGATTCGAGTTGATGTGTTTTGGTTATATTATATTTGTTTAACTCGTCATTTAAATCAACCCTTTTGCCCTCTATGAATAAGTGGTTGTTGCGAATTATTGCATATAGGCCCTTTTTACGTGATTTTATCATTTCTTCTTGCAGTATTTGCCTCTCTTTTCGTGCACTGTTATCTAAAAACCCTGAAATAAATATTCTGGTTCCTTTTAAGCACCGACTATTCTTGATAATGAACTGAGCCATTCTTTTACTTAACAGTTCTATTATTAGCGGTCTGCTTTTATTGATATTTTTTCCTATTCTATACATATCTTCTATGTAGCCCATCAGGTCTACATGCATGGTATCGTGAAATAGTTCAATAAGTCTGCTGTGTAGGTCATAATCAGGCTCATCTTGATGTTCAGCAAAACCATATACTACTATTTTTTTGGCATTTGTTTCGGTGCAGTTTATTTCGGAAGGTATCTTTTTTGATGATCTGATATAGATCTATAATTTTTTATTCAGATTTTCATTTTCTATTTTTAAATTATTTATTTCAGAGCGCATTAGTTTTATGTCTTCTTTTCTTTGTTCGTTTTCATTAGACAGGGTTTGCGTTTGTTTTATTACCTCTTCTCTTAATTTAGAAATTGTTTATTTTATTTCTGTTTCTATTGTATTTTTTAATTCTTTAACTATTAATTTATTATTTTCTTGCAGGCGTTGTATTATTGTGTTATTCAGGCTTTGCAGCATCAATTCAGCTTGTGTATTGCTTAGTAGGTTTGTTTCTATGTCCTCTGTGTATTTTGTGTCACCCAGTACACTAAGGTCTTCTGAGCTTGCAGTGTCATTTATAGTGTTTTTTGTACTTTTCCTGATAGTGATATTATTTTCTTCGGTGGGTGAATGTCTTATTTGGGTAATTTCACGATCTTGTACGCGTATAGGCGTGTTCAAGTTGTCTACTTTAGGCATTTTACAGCGACAAAGTTGGCATTTCCATTTTGCTTTGTATTCGGATGTCATTGAGTTGGTACTGGTAACACTTGCACATTTTAGATCGTATGTGTCTTTGCATAGCGCACAAGTCAAATATCGTCTGCTTTCTATAATTTTCATACATCCTGCGCATTTATCTGCCATTTTAATTTGTATGCAATAAAATCAGTTGTTTGGATTAGTATAGGACAATTGGCAATTTCTCTTTGTTATTATGTACCTATAACGCCCTCTATTTGATGTTTGATGAAATACTAGGTCGGCTCGACTTACTGATGACAGCTTAGCATGCTTTACTCAATCGCTATCTATCAGATGCTTGGGCTAAGTAGTGACAGAGATTTTTAGTAGATGGCGTTAATTGTATGATCTATGATCAAGTTTAGGTTTGAAGATGACAATCAGCACTTTTTAGGCTATTTACTGTTTAGAGATCTTTTTTCACACACTTTAGTTAAATGTGAACTCTTTGACATTACATTATAAAAATTAATTAGTTAAAAGTGCATTTTTTTAAATTATAGATCACTTATTTACCGAAAGTACGTTGTATTTTTCTTTTGAAAATTCTTTATAGTCACTGTATTTTTAGTAGTATCTTCATAAAGTTGTCACTCTTTGTAATCCAAATAATGTTTTTGAGCACTTTTCACTATTTTTTTTGCAGTAATTGTAATTTTTATTTCACTTTATACATAGACTCGATGTAAACAGTGGCACAGTCGCGCCCTCTCTTCCTCATCCACTCTCCTACTCATTATTATACTGTGACCATACGGAATGAGTCCCTACCTACCTAAATCTATACCTACCTTATCGGCCGGATGGTCGAGTGGTCAGCGATCCTTACTGCAAAACCCACGGTCCCGGGTTCGAATCCCGGTAGGGCCAAATGTGTGTGTGATAAGCACGACCGTTTGTGACCAAGTAATGGATGTTGATTAGTATTTATGAATGTTTATGCGTTATTTAGTCGCCGTAATTCAGGTTTAGGCTATGCCATGGTTGAGGCTGAAATTTTGAACCTACTCTATTTGTGCGAACGTTATAAGAGCGTTGTTGATACATCTAGTTTTATAATATAACTAGCGGTCGCTCGCTGTTTCACCCGCGTGGTTCCCGTTCCCGTAAGAATATCGGGATAAAAAGTAACCTATGTGTTAATCCAGGTTATAAACTATCTGTATGCTAAATTTCATCCAAATCCATTTAGTAGTTTTTACGTGAAACAGTAACAAACATACACACTCACAAACTTTCGCCTTTATAATATTAATGTGAAGACTAGATTTACCATCTAGATGTGTGGTGATTGAAGAAAGAGCCACCATCATTGTACTAAAATAACATCTCATACTAAAATACAAAAAGATTGCGTCATCGATTGGGAAAGAAATTCACTTCGTTTGATATTCCCCGTTCCCTCTAATTTTCTTGGAGGCAGCTTTTTGTCGCCTCCAGCCCCTCTTGATGTTTCTAATATAATATTTGGCAGCCTCTTCGTATTTAACTTGCAAATATTTATGATTTACTTAAAAGCGGAGCGTTGCCTTATTTTTTAATTGGAAATATAATCTTCGAAATTGGTATTAATTAAGCACAGGTAGCTTTAACTCGAAAAGTCGATTTGGAAGCTTGTCTCAATCATTAAGATGAGAGAGGCACTTTTTTAAGACAAGTCTTCAAGGGTTGTTTAGTGAGTGACCCCGTAAAGTACTTTGGACGTTGAATATAGTTATCCTATTATATTAGTAACAATAACTACTTAGGTTTAACCCTGTGCTATCATACGACGATATTGACGACCTCCTTGGTCGAGTGGTTTGTACACCGGTTTTCATGGTGTCGCCATCTCTGAGGTTCCGGGTTCGATCCCCGGTCGGGTCAATTTAGAAACTATTGTTTTTCTAAATTGTCTCGGGTCTGGATGTTTTCTATGTATAATAAGTATGTATTTTAAGTGTGTTTATCCGTTGTCTAGTAACCATTTAACGAGTTTCTTCGAAGCTTCTCCTGGGCTAGATACCTAAATGGTGTGAGAGTATGAAAGTTTTTTTATTTTTATATAACATATGTGCTGTTGTTCATGTGGGAAGGTCTGTGCTCAGCATTGGTACGTTTAAAGGTTGATGTTGTTTTTTTTGTAAATTTTGTAAATATGTTGCAAAATATATTTTAACTCGCATGTCTAAAATAATAATACGAACGTACTAAATTTCCCGCCCATCTAGAGTCAGTAAAATCTGTCATTTGGTTTGTCAAGCTACAAGTGATAGCCAGTGCTTTTATTCGATAACCCTTGATAGGTATGCCTAGTGGGTTTAAAAGACCCACACTTAATTATTAGCTGATTTTTAAAAAGGATGTCATTCTTAAATTGTTTACCATAAGTGTACAAGTCTAAGTGGACAGTTAGGTTATTAAATTTATAAACTAAAGCTATTTCTTAAAACGTAGGTAACAGCCAACCTGCTTGGGCGTACACAAACTTCTAAGTTCAGAATTTTAATAAGCCAACTATAAGAAAATTTTACATGCTAAAGGAACATACAGAGATCTACATAGTACCTAAGTAGAAAATATTTAAAAAATGTTAAAGTAGTAAAAACGTTTTATTTATTTGAAAGTATAAGACACATTCAAATATAAAAGAAGCTAGTTAACTTCATAAACAAATTTTAGAACAACCAGAGATGATATTTTAGGAACATTCTAATGTGTTTTGTAACCAATTGCAAAATGTGTTCTGACAGACCCACCAACCGTACATTTTAGGGTTGAAACATCCTTCTGAGAACATGGCAATAAGTCGAGTGACTTGGTGAGTTGCCAGTTAACTGCATCGTCTAAAAAAGTATTGGGTACAAAACGCCGAGAGCTTTCAGCTAAATTATCGCTTTATATCACGGACTGGGAAGCTCAGTGTGTGAGCTTTAATAGGTCGGTGGTAATTAATTGAAGTGTGATGGCGTAGTAGCTTGCGCGTTCGGGCTGCGGCCTTGCATTTTTGCAATGCATATTAAGCATATTTTGCAATGCTGGATAGTAATAATTTGCCAATAAACTGTCTGAGAAGGCCTAAATATTTGAAATTAAGTAATCGCTACAATTGAGGAGCTCGATGGCGCAGCGGCTAGTGGCTTGCGATCTTGCCCGCTAAGCAACTTTCGCAATGCCGCTTCGCCTGATAGGTGACCAATTAAAACCATCTCGAGCTCCTCTGTGCTTCGGAAGGCACGTTAAGCCGTTGGTCCCGGTTGCTGTCGTAAGATGGCAGTCGTTAAAAACCCACTAACCCGCATTGGGCCAGCGTGGAGGGTTATGGCCCAATATCCCCACATGGGACGTTTATAGGATTGTGATGATGAATCACTACAATTGATGGGTGTTTAATCAGTCATTATGGGAAAAGGTGATTTTGATTTTTTTTCATTATGAGATCAGTACAATATAGGAATCAGACCTAACAGACGTTTAATCAACACCTGGTCGATTGTGGGTTGGGGATAAAAAAAAACCCTGGCTATGTTAGATAGATAGAAAAGATAGATACAAATTGTTTTATCAGTTATTTAATCAAATTATTTAATCAATTATTTAATAAATTACAATACAGTACAATAATAATAACAATTTACAACAGCAACAATCCTGTGCTATGCTAAGAATAATCCGAAACACATTGCCCAATTTTGCTAGCGGTATTTAATAATAGTATGTTTGCCATTACATAGCTACTGCTTGTATGTACATAGAGTTAATCACATTTTGCTCAGAAACAACAAAAAATAAGCAACATTAAAAAAAATTGAAGTCTCATCGTGTCTCAACAAAGCTATAAAACCTATTCTATCAGCTTTCGCTAATTAGTACTCGTATACATAAAATAACGTTCTACAGAATTGTAAGTGTGCGAGATTTCAGACATTTATTAAATTTCATATTTGTGAGGCCTACTGGTGGGTCTTTTACACGGAAACCGATCGAAATCCACTGCTAGATAATTTGTTGTAACACTATCAGTATGTATAAATTTCCATTACTCATTAAGGTTACTTAAAACAATTATAAGGTGGTTTAGCTATTTGTATGTGAATATGGTTTAATATTGAGATATTCAAAGATAGTTTCGCAAATCTTTTTTATTCGTAGCGTAATATGGTCAGGCGATGAAGGCCAACCATTTTAATTAGGGTTGTTGTGGATATTGTTATGAGAAAGAGGAAGGGGAAGAGGAATTGTATAGCACAAAGTAAGAGGATGCGGAAAATTTATTTATGAGGAAGAGTTATTAATAAAAATAAAGTACCTACGTAGTATTTTATTTATTTGTTATCCGGCCGGAGATTTCGCGCGCAAGTTCAATTCCTCCTTAATTCCTCTTAATTTATGAGGATGCGATAGTGGAAGACGAATTTTTAACTTTCATTTATGGGGAAGCAATAGCGGTAGGGGAACTGTAATAATTGTGGAACTTCCGCAACAAGTGGAAGCGGAAGAGGAATCGTCATCAACCCAAATTTTAATCAGCGATAGATTATCATCATCAGCCAAAAAGAACAACACAGCTACTGTAGTGAACCACCAAACCAAGTACAGTCGGACCGAGTAGCTTGACACTTAAGTAAAATAAAGATAAAGATACTTTATGCAGCACATAAGATCATGTTAAACTTACGAATTAGTGCGTTCATAATGGTGACAAGCGCGATCATTCCAAACGAGTTGGTGTGGCAAGGCAAGGTGCTAAAGTGTTAATCTACTTCTGAGGCCAATCGTACTGAACTCGTGCGGTTTGGCAATACGACCATTGCGTTGAGGGTTCGCTATTAATTCAGCATTCCATATGAGGGACAAGGATTATAAGGGTAGTTTCGGAATCGAGAACAAATTATGTTTCAGTCTGAACGCTCGCGCGGACTTTAGATTTTGGTAAATGAGTTAGGTGAACGATGTCGGACCACATGTACGCATTATGGTGTCCAAATCGGATTAAATGGAATTCGGAAAGTTGATAGGGTGTCTTATACCTCAGATGGGAGTCAGGTTTGAAGAGTTGCGGTAGGTCGTAAGTTTAAGTCGCATCTGAGAGAAGTAGTATTTTTTGTGACATTTATTGATATTTGTTAATTATACTTGTAATTGCAAAAAAAAACATTTAGAAATTAGTGCTTCATTGATATTTTTTTAAATTAGCTTCCAAAGTACCATCCTTAGTACAACTTCCTAGTTTAAGATAAAATACCACTTGCAATATGTTAAAATAACATACCTAAATAAAGACCTAAACAGCATCAAATCCTGGTCCGACCAGTTTGGGGTTGCTGTCAACCCTGCAAAATGCCAAGCTGTATTGGTAGAGAGTCCTCGGATGATGCCAAGAATTAATTGCAGCGGGCTTCATCCCATTATTTTCGACGGCACTCCAATACCTATCACTGATAATTTAAAGGATCTGGGTTTGCTTGTCGACTCGAGGTTGAACTGGCAGGCTCAGGTGACGAATGTTTGTCGAAAAGTCACAGGAATACTTCGTTACCTTTACCGCCTCAAGAACTTTTTGCATGTAAGTGTCAAGGCTATGCTTGTACAGACCTTAATAATTCCTATCGTCGACTATGGTGATGTGTGCTACTTCGACCTGAATGCAGATCTACTCAATAAGCTCGACCGTCTCCTAAATAACTGCATTCGATTCGTCTTTAACCTTCGTAAATATGATCATGTGTCCGCTAAAATATTTACTTACATTTTCAAACATATACTTACATGAATCTTAAATATATAAAGTTTCATACAATGTCACAAGGTTTATTTTAGGTTGGCATCCATACTGCCATTTTAATATTTACGACTAATATCAATTTACATATTTTGAGTCTCAAAACAACAGTAATAATGAATTTACTCGTAAATATTTTAAACTTACAGTAGGTAGAGTTTCAACAGTGAATATGAAATTATGTAAAGAAATAATAAATTCCAGGCGGGAATGTACAAAGCCAAAGGAATTTCGCGAGTCTTCCGAATCTTAAATTAGTTGGGTAAACTTCCCGAGAGACGGAAAATAAAAATAGTTACTTTTAACGAGTTTAATGCTATTTATATTTATATTCTATGTTTACGAGTATAACTTGGAGCTCGATTCCACAGCGGCTATGTATGACATTCGGTTTGCAATCTTGTCAGTTAAGCAAATTTCGCTATGTCTTGTCACTGGGTGTGTGACCAAATCTCGAGTTCCTCCGTGCTTCGGAAGACACGTAAAACCGTTGGTCCAAGTTGAACCCACCAATCCGAATTGGGCCAGCGTGCTTGGTTATGGCACAATGTTTCCATGTGTCGTGCCTGTACTCAGCCGAAAGAGTCAGCCGAGAGAATATATTTATAGTAAAAATGTTTTTAATATGTGTATTACTATCTATAATAATCTGCCTGACGAGCTTAAACGTGAGAATACAGCTACATTCAAAAATAAATTGACCAAATGGCTGCAGGCAAATTGTTTTTATAGCGTAAAAGAGTATATGGATAGGATCAAATAAATATTTTGTAGTAATATTAATTCGCACACCTGCTTGCAGGTTGAATACATGTACACATATTTTATATTTAAGAACCTACAACTGTATTCTGGCAAATAAAGACATCTTTATCTTTATCTTTATCTTTAAAGATGCTTTATAGGCTGACGGTATTTCAATGAATTAAGCAGTTTGAGCTCTTCCTTGCTTCAGGAGACATGTTAAGTCATTGCTTCCAGTTATTTCTGTAACCTATACGGACCAGTTAGGGGTTTTGTTAAAAAAGGCTGGTGTACGCAGTGACAAAAACCGCCGGGCGTGCATGAAAAGATTGATGGCTTTGAATGAAGCGAAAGAAGTGTGCAAGGAGTTGCGTAGGAGATGGCGATCCATAGTCTCTGCGTACCGCTGTGGAAAACAGGCGTGAGTTTATGTAAGTACGTATTTCTGTAAGTTCTCAGTCGATAAGACCCACAAACCATAATATAGGCCAGCGTGATTATTAAAGGCACTACTACTACGAAACGGTGTCTTCCATTGTTTCAAAAGTCCAAAAGATTCCTCCCCTGATGACGTCCTCTCAAATCGCTCGTTACAATTTTTTTATCCCCTTTCGCGAACTTGTCTATTACAAAGTTGTCAAATTACTTTAAAGGCTTTGATCCGCCGTCTTGTAAAGCAGCTATTACTTTGGAATTCGCTGAGTTAATTTTATTGAATGTCAGTTTGACGGACGGCAATTATGATGAGTCAGGTTTAGGGTTCTGCGCGACGTTTGAAACCTAAAATAATGATGGAAAATTGAAAATCTCAAAATGAGAGAGATAATACTACAGATGGAAATGGAACGGGCCCTTAATGGGCTCACCACCTACCACGCTGAGCAGTTGTAATTTGGTGAAACATGGACTATGGGCAGTGGACTGCTTCTGCGGTCTTCCTTGCCAAGTTTCTCACTTACCCTTTGGGGATAATAATCGTGAATTTAAGTATGTATGTATGTATGTATGTATGTATGTATGTATGTATGTATGTGTGTATGTATGTATGTATGTAGGTATGTATGGAACTTTGAAAATTTGTCATTTGAGCAGTAGGTTGATAAAAGTCGTCATTTGTGCAGTTAATTAGGTTGATAAAAGTGGCACAGAACCATATTAATTAATTATAACCTAATTAATTTCTGTCGCGCGTAGCATTAAGCCAATTTGAAGTGGTTTAATTTTTATAAGTATAATATAGTATTGTACGGTAGATAGAAATAAAAAGGAGTCTCACACCACGTGTTGTTGATAAAAGGACACGGGAGAATCTCCGTACAGAGCCCTAAACCTGTCTTCATAATTGCCATCCGTCATTTGACAAACTGACATTTAATATGCGACAAGATCGGAGAAGTTCTCGTGGAAGGTCAGGTCAAGGTACCCTACACCGACGAGCATGTATGAAGAAATTATGAGAGAATAAATGATTAGCAGAATAAAATAAGAAAAAACAATAAAACATAAGTATGAGTGTTATACATGCAAAACATACAAATAGAAATAATAAATAAACAAAAAATGCACTTAACTAAAGTTCCGACAAAAAGGTCTACCATCCAGTAACTGCTTTTAGGGGTTAAAGTTACTCGCATCCGTAGGTTTACCCTTGAGACCCTACACGTGACTCCTGGGTGGTGCTAAATGAGTGACACTGACTCAGTGGTATAGCCACTACCTGGCACGACCACGGATGATTTCCTAATATTTAAAGGCGGTAAAAAATAGTCTGTATTTTTTACTATTTACTACCGCTGTTTTGAAAATTTCTACTAACTAGATCTAGGAGATACGATGGTCATGTTGAGAAGAATAATTCCTGGCACGACCACTCACGAATCCAGTGTTATTATTAAATTTTAAAATGGTATTAAATAGCTTAGAATATTTACTATTTTTTACGCCTATTTAGGAATTCTCTACTATCAAGATCATAGAGATACGACTGTCGTGCTAGAAAGAACAACTGCCTAGCACGACCAATCATAATCTCCGTGTTGTTCTGGAGACTTTGAAACGGTACAAAATTATTTAGAATATCTACTATTTTTTACGCCTATTTGGGAATTCCCAACTATCGAGGTCTTAGAAATACGATTGTCGTGCTGGAAAGAATGACTTCCTAGCACGACCAAGCCCAATCTCAGTGTTGTTCTCGATACTTTAAAACGGTACTAAATTATTTAGAATATCTACTATTTCTTA
Source organism: Scoparia ambigualis (assembly GCA_963921215.1). Classification (NCBI taxonomy): domain Eukaryota; kingdom Metazoa; phylum Arthropoda; class Insecta; order Lepidoptera; family Crambidae; genus Scoparia; species Scoparia ambigualis. Next base: position 5,579,815 of record OY992516.1, on the reverse strand, counting down.
CGCCTATTTCACAATTTCCTACTTTAAGGATCTTAGAGATACGATTATCGTGCTAGAAAGAATGACTTCCTAGCACGACCACGCCCAGTCTGTGTTGTTCTGGAGATTTTAAAACTGTAATACAAAATTATTAAGAATGTCTACTGTTTTTACTCCTATTTTTGAAATTGCTGTAGTGCCAATAGTTGTGCCGAAACTATGGATTATGAGATATGAAATAAAAATAATTGAATTGAAACTCATGACATTATTAACCCTTAATATTTAAGACCATTCGTGACATTTCGTTTTTTATCTAACTTCAGCTTTTTTACCAGTATAATACCATATTTCAAGCAAAATAAAAAACCTTTGTCTTTGCCATTGTCTTTGTCTTTTAACAACTTTGACATTTCATAGAAATCTGAAAAATCTATGCGAGAAAAAAGTGTTCCGTGGGCATTTGTGAGCTCATTAACAGAAAAGCAGCGGAGTAGCAACAAGCTGTTAATTTTTTTTTTATTGATTGTAAAATAATTATTGTTTCTTCGACTGTGACATTTATTTTGACTTTTATGAGTAAACGTTCTAGAATTATTTGAAAATTGGGTAGGCACAACAAAATAAGAAATGTCTTACACTTGTATTGTAGGATAAAAAGTTTTTCTAGAAAAAATCAACCAGGTTCAGGAAAGCTCGAATGGGAATCGAACCCATGACCTTTGGATTGCCGATCCACTGCCCAAGTAACACATCAAAGCAGTATAACAGCCGCGTTACGATTACAGCATTTCTGTATCGTTATCGTATTTCGTACGGAGTTTAGTTGTATAGTAGCACTACAAACGTTTATACGGCTACTGTAGTGCTTATTTGGGCACAAATTATACGGCTTTAGACCCTATATAGGTTAGAAAATAGTTGTTTAATTGCATTACAAAGGCATTATATTAGCATTTTTGTGGTCAAGGAAGGCAACAATTGCATTAAAGAAGCATTATTATGGTCAATGAAGTTGCTAATCGCATTACAGAAGCACTAAGCTAGCAGCATATTTTTGATAATAAAGATGTTCAGTGCATTACAAAAGCATTAGACGAGCTATTTAAGTGTTCACAGTTCGAAGTTAATAAACCCTACATCATTGCAAAAACATATCTAACACCACAATACAAATGTTTATAATACATTGACGTTGTATTTAAACTACTTTGGCTCGCATTATAATAATGGACGAAGACATGACAAACGCTTGATTGTAAAAACCGAATTTATAATACTGTGTTACTTTTTGACTCTTTGTTATTTCATGGCATCAAATATGAATGCGCAATGTAGTTTACTGTAAATGTCTATATAAGTTGCATTGAAAATTTTTACGCGCCTTCGATATTTTATGGTTTTGAACTAAAATGTTATATAAAGATGTGTGGAATAACAAAAACAATTGTGTATTTTTAGTATAGAACGTATTTTGCATAATTAACATAATAGTATTGGTTGGGCACTACATTAAATTAGGTTTTATCCTTGTTTTATAGGCTTATTGCTTTTATAAATAGGTTCGAATGATAATATTTTAGGTTATAAAATATTTACAAAATGGTGTCTGTCTATAGCAGCCCGGTGAGCCTTTAAAAAAGCTAATTAATGCCGCCAGCAGTAGTAGCTGGCGTGCGTGACTTATTGTAATGCGTATGGCATTATAATAAGATACGTGTATTTGATTAAAGAGCAGTTAGCTATACAACAGAACTCAGTTGATCATTAAAAATGCAAGCATTACAATGATTTACGTTAGAAAACCTACGCATAATAACTCCAGAAATTAGAATATCGCGAAATAGGAGTAAAAAATCATAAAAGTTCCTAGTCAGTTCATACAATATTAATTATTAAAATTCCCTGAATAAATGAGTTTCGGCAAGACTATTGGCACTACAGAAAATTTGTATGGCTGTTGTATTTCGTCCGGCCAGTGAGAGTTCCGGAGGCCCCTTCCACACCCCTCACAATTCCTATTCCTTCCTTAACTCTATTCCTTTCAAAAAGTTTTGCGGGTATCCATTGGCGGCGGTGATTGCTCTCCATCAGGTGACCTACCAGCCTGCTCGTTAGCCTCCTTCTTACATTAAAAAAAACTAGGGGATCCGCAGCGTCTGTTATTCTGCCATAACCCACAATAATTTTTTAACGTTACTGATTTGTGAAAAACGTGAAACGTATTTAAAGTAAAGTAAAGAACAGTCTGTATAAATACCGTCCTATTGCAGGGCAAAGATCTCCAACATTAAAATCAATTCATCGTTATTTTACAATTGAAAGGTATGAAACGCTGCGTGTCACCGTGGTGTCACCACATCATCTAACCTCATTACTGTCATTCGACATTCCATTTTTTATATTTTTTTAAAAAAGAATACCTATTGTTATCTCATTGACATTGTCACTCTTTCCTTGCTTTTTCATCTATCAATTTTATCTTCTAGTTTTTATTCATCCATTTTATTATTAAGTTATTTTTGTGTGTATTTTTTACAGATTTTTTACTGAAATAAACCAGTTGTTGATTCTTAATATTAATATTATTACGAGTCACACCCACATAAACCCCCTACCAAACCGATAAGCGATAATAAACGATATAGCGACTCATTAAAATATAATAATAACTGACTAATCCTTCGGATAATACCAATGACCTTTTATAAATAGACTAGTTATACGTGAATAAATTGCATTTTAAAATGGCGAAATTGTTTCTATGTCGTAATACACGTCGAAAGGGAAAATCATATCATTAGCCTATTGTTAAAAAGAGATAGACAATATTTTGACTTTTTGTAGTTGACCAATGAGCTCATAGAATTTATGCGCTATCTCGGCCGCCATTGTTTTTCTCTTTCACTCTTAGAGAAAACATAGTATACGCTCCTCACTCATGCATATCGGATTGGCAACATGGCAAATGTCATCACCTAATGAAAATTTGTATTTTAAATTTATATTTACAATACTTTCGAATGAAATAAGACATTTTACTGTCTCTTACGGTTGCAGTATAATTTTTACAATTTCTGGATACATAGGAAGGCATTTTAATCAATTAACAAATCAAAAACTTATAAAGGTAACGATCGTGTGTAAATCGTGTTGACGTGACACTGACTGACGTGTGACTGAGTGAAGTCCAGGCAATTACCTTGATTTGTCCTTGCCACTACGGAGGCCAGGCAACGTATCTAAACATAAAATATCATTGGATAATACCCGCAAATATTTGTATTCATGTTAATAAAATAAAAACAATATGGTTATGAGTATTTAATACAATAACTTCGGAGGTAGGTGGTAGATAGGTGTCGCAGTGATTAATGGGAGCCAGAAGAAGTTTAACAATTGGTCAATCGGCTTTGATTGATTGGTTTTACGACGGAAACCTGTCCCGCGACAATTTCATTAAGTTGCGTCTATATGTGTTTGCTATACAGAGCTATATAGATTTTTATATACCATTACCTTCGTCGTAACCGTGTAAAGAACAATACCACCCCCTCTCATCACTTGGGTGTCGTAAAAGGCGACTAATTGACTAAAGACTGCATAATATGCAACCTACAGCATAGAGCGGCGATGGACTCACCACCTGTCACGCTGAGCACTTGTGTAGTCGCTATTTGATGAAAAGAGGACTATGGCAGAGGACTGCTTTTGCGGTCCTCATTGCGTTGTCTCTGACTAACCCTTATTTATTTATTTATATCTTATTCAAAGAGTATAAGTGTCCCTTAAAACGACTATTATCCCTTCGGTGATAATAGTCGTGATTATAATATATGTATGTAACAGGTAGGTAAGTATATATAAAATGTGCTGGTCCTTACAAAACGAGTGATTCCGTTACCAATCCACTTTGTCATCCCACTAATATTCAATTCCGTTTTCAACCTGAAATGTAATCCGCTTTCAACCCATAACTAATTACTTTCAGTTGTTGACGACAGGCAAAAAAGTCTATGCAAAAAGGCTTTTTAACAACAAATTGTTTTATTTCGATTTGTCTGCTGCCATTACATTCTGCTCAGATTACCTTAAGGTTGACAATAGAATTATCATGCTCCTTATTCATTTCAGTTTTAAAGTAAATTTTTATTTAACAATATTTTAACAAAAGAAAAAACATTACAGTATCAAATATAATAAAAAAAAAAATTACTTAGGTTGCCACCGGCAGCAGGGAAAGACCCAAGCTATCTGTAGTTAGGGCTGCAGAGTGAGGAACCTCCTGTATCAAAATAGAATTATTTAAGTACTAAAAGTTTGGAATGGGTGCGCCAAAGTTCACCTAAATTTTCAACTCCGATAATTGGAACTCCGAAAATGTTCTTCCTTCCTGTAGTTTAAGGTTGCTTCACACATGTCAGTGAAGCCACAGTTTCGACACAGTACCGGCACAGTGTTTTTCATACATTCTCTATGAACGCGTCCCCATTGTCAGTGATATGATAATGCTCTCAGTGTCAGTGCCGCCACCGGCAAATCACGGACGTATTCGTTTTGACAATGTTCATAGAGATTGTATGAAAGATTATTTTTCACTGTGCCGGTACTATGTCGGAACTATGACTTCACTGATGTGTGAAGCAACCTTTATGTGGTAGAAAGATTTATCAATCGTAACAGAGGGGATCTTCGTTCGTCCCACTGAGTTTCGGCCCACATAAAAAAGTCCTGGTTCGTCCCAAACAATATGCTTCCTTCGTCCCAAAATATAATTTTAATTATTTTATTCTCGCTTTGTCCCATTTTATATTCCTTCTACGGCCCATATTTTTTTTATATGCCAAACTTACTCTAATCTTATTGTATGTACAATCAGCAATAAAGGGTTTAGCATTACTTAAGATTTAACATCAATCAAGTGTCGCGTAGCGGTGAAAGAATACTACCACCCCGTCCGTAAAAGGCGACTAACGGACTAAAGACTGCACATACATCCATTAGCATAGAGCGGCGACGGGCTCACCACGTCCTGTCTACGATCTGTTGGCTGATTACTCTGAGGAAGCCACGAGTCGAGTCCGAAGGGTTATCAGAGGCGAGTGATCTTGTGACGTCATCAGCATAATTGTACGCGTCCCAGGAGCTGATCTGCACGCGGTAGACCGCCGAGGAAAGACAGACCACGACCTGTTGGCAGACTACTCAGAGGAAGCCGCGAGGAGAGTGCGAATGGATCTTGTATGTTATGAAGTGATAACGGTATTGTTTTTTTTACAAACTTTTATTTACCTTGTAATGTATGGATGTTTTTTGTTCGGATGGAATTTCGCAACTCAATTTTGATCCACTTCCCGGTTACCGTTTGAGCTGAAATTTTGCATACCCGTGTAAATCGCGTGACAATGCAATATTATGATTGCATAGTGCTGATCTGATGCTGGAGCTAGAAGGTGGCCATAGAAACTTCGCAATGAAACAACACAACCTCATCGAGTTTGGGCTCGTTTGAATCGTCTTGACGAGTAGTTTGTCTTTCAATGGTAACCAGGGTCTGATGATGGAGCTGGAAGGTGGTCATATGAACTTTGTAATGAAACGACGCAACCCCATCGAGTTTCGGCTCGTTTCATTCATCTTGACGAGTACTTTGTTTTTAGATGGTTACCAAATTATGACCTGATGATAAAGCTGCAAGGTGGTCCTAGGAACTCAGTACAGAAACGACGCAACCCCATCGAGTCTCGGCTCGTTTGATTCGTCTTGACGAGTACTTTGGTGCTAGATGGTAACCAGGGTCCCAGGGAACCAGGAAGGTGGCCATAGGAACTCCGTAAAAATTATAATTGGTTTTTTTTTTAAATATTTCTTTTTCAAACTCCTATTTAATTGGTCGGTACGGTACAATATTTCTTACATATTGTTTACTAATAGACCTGTTTGTTCTGTATAGTTATTTAAACTGTAGTTATTAATCATTATTATAATAATGATTATAATTATACAACTTCTGTGATTTTGATTGTGATACTAGATAATCAAGATGATTTATACCAACATGTTTAGAGTTGTTTAATACAAGAATTATTGTTTGAAAAAATTTAAATGAATAATTACACTTTTTTTGTTGACTTTAATTTTTACTATCTACTTGTAATTTGGAACAAAGTTTTTTTTGATACTCTTAATTAATTGGTAGGTACATATTTCTTACATATTGTTTATTAGTAGTTCTGACTATTCTGTATAGGTATTTAAACTGTAGTTATGATAAGATGATTATTATTTTACAATTTCTGTGATTTTAATTGTGATACTGGATAATAAAGTTGATTTAAATCAACATGTTTAGAGTTGTTTAAATTATTGTTTACATACTTACATACATACATATAATCACGACTAGGTACTATCCCCGAAGGGTCACTCAGAGACTATGCAATAATGACCGCAAGAGCAAATCTCTACCACAGTCCATTTTTCACTAAATAACGACTGCACATGTTCTCAGCGTGCCAGGTGGTGAGCCCATCGCCGCTCTATGCTGTTGGATGTATATAGTCTTGAGTCCGTTAATCGCCTTTTACGACACCCGAGGGAAGAGAGGGGGTGGTAGTATTCTTTCACCGCTAAGCGATTTATAAAAGAATGATTGTCTAAAAATAATTAAATAAGTAATAACACTTTTTGTGTTGACTTTACTTATAACTATCTACTGGTAATTTGTGACGAAGCACCACTTCAATAGTGATAAGGGACGAATTAAGAATATTTTGGAATGTGGGACAAAACTTCGGGACGAACGAAGCAAAACCGAACAATCCGTGTTGCCTTTGATTTTAGTAACAGCCTAACATTTGATTACCCACCAATCCGCGTTAGGCCAGCGTTGTGGATTATGACGCAATCTCTCCATGTGCTGTTCTCTATGTGGGAAGGACTGTGCCCAACAGTGGGATGATTATAGGCTGATAAACTGACTTCAATCGTGTGGTAGTAAAATCACGACTGTTTAATAATGATACTGGGAATGTAGCTTATCAAAGTAAAATAAAAATGTTTTTTCAACAACACAAAAAAGAAATAGATGCTTTGGTATAGTCGAGTGACAAAGTGCTTTATCCTATATCCGAAGGTCCTGGGTTCGATTCTCAGGTCGTGCAATATGTGATTCGAATTTTTCGATACATAGCCCGGGTTTGTGATCATACATACATATATATAACCACGACTACTATCCCCGAAGGGTTACTCAAAGACAATGCAATGAGGACAGCAATGGATCACTTTTCACCAAATAGCGACTGCACATGTGCTCAGCGTGTCAGGTGATGAGCCCATCACCGCTCTAAGCTGTTGGATGTATGTGCAGTCTTTAGTCCGTGGGTGTCCTTTTACGACACCTAAGGGAAGAGAGGGGGTGGTAGTATTCTTTCACCGCCACGCAACACGGTTTGTGATCACCTTAGATTAAAATAAAAAGGGAAGATACGGCATTAGCGTCTCGTGAGTAAGCCGCTAAAATATGAACGTCAGGATTGAGGAGCCACCCCTAATTTTTAAAGGAAAATCATACCATCAATTAGTAGTATAAAAAATAATTTTGTAGGACAAATTCTGGAATTTGTAGTATAATACTTTCTAAGGTACATCAATATAAAGCTGGCTCCTCAATCCATACAGTATGGATTGAGGAGCCACCCTAGAACTCGGAAAGTAATGTAGTTACATTTTTGAAAATTTTGTATGTTTTAGTAGGTATTTTGTAGGTTATCTACAAAAAATTACAGTGCGGTACTGCCGAAATTAAATAAAATACAATAGTTTGGTTGTGGCTCCTCAGCCCGTATACAAAAGCGTGAATTCCTGTGAAATTGATCCACATATTAATATATTCGAACTAATGGACAATTAGTAGTATGTATGCTTGAATTTGTAGTATAGAAATAAAATAGCAAGATTAAGTAAATTAGCTAAAAAAACACATGTCATCTGGCTCCTCAATCCAGACACTTGCATTTAAATAATTGACTGTATCTACCTAACTATAGAAGATAATCAAAAGCTTTATATGCCAATATTTAGTAGAAATTTCTACTAAATATCTATGTACAAAATAACATTGTACAATTTGGTCAAAGGAAGTTATGATGATTATTCGATATTCCATATAATTCACTATATAGGGTGACCATATCGATACTGGCAAAGAGAATAAAAATATGGTTAAGTACCCGTATTAAGGTAGCGTATTGTATGTTTTGCTTCGTATGTACAAAACGTTACGCGTACGTAACGTTTTGTAATAATTAATTAATTAGATTATTTATTTATTTATTTAAATAATAAAATGTAATGCGTACGTTAACTTAAAGTAAATGAGACACTAACCCGCATTGGGCCAGCGTGGGAAAGCCTGTTCCCAGCAGTGGGACGTGTAAGGTTGTTGATGATACTCATGTGGTATTTCCGACTGCTGATACAATTGATTATTAAAATGAATACCTACAACTCTTCATACTCTAGTTTTTGAACACGACCAGAAATGGAATTTATCACAATTGCGGTTATATAGCATTTGTTTAAGTTTATAGGAAACATAAACAGAATTTTACAAATTGTCATGAAACTAACTTAGTTCTGGTAAAGAATCATAGATGGCTCTTTTATTTATTTGTTGATTCCTAAATCACGCAAACAGGTTTACATTCTAAAAATTCTTAAGAAAAATGTAACACTTTATCTAGCTTTCGATCACTACTAATAAACCATACATGTTTTGTGGTTTTGATTGAAATCTCAACCTCGACCTTTTGATTAATTATAGTAAGTACTTACCTACATTAAATACTATTGTAGTAATATAAAACTAACTAATTAACAAAGTAAATATAAAAATAAGAAAACCTGAACTCTTAGCATCATAGGATGTAAACTAAAGATTGCGTGGAAAGATTGCTATATCGTTGTTGTTGCTGAGCTGACGTAAATTAACTGTGTCGCGTAGCGGTGATAGAATACTACCACCCTCTTGGGTGACGTAAAAGGCAACTTTCGGACTAAAGACTGCACATACATACATCCAACAGCATAGAACGGCGATAGGCTCATCACCTGTCACGCTGAGCACATCAGCACTCGCTATTTATTGAAAAGTGGACTATGGTAAAGGACTGCTTTAATTTGCTGTCCTTATTGCCTAGTCTCTGTCTAAGCTTTCGGGGATAATAGTCGTGATTATATGTTAGCATGTGTTTGTACCTACTAATTAAGTTTTCATGGAACATTATCAAAATGCAAAGACAAAATATAGAAATTTGGAGTCATTTTTAAAACTGTAGAAAAACATTATCTTTTAAAGCAACTACCTACAACTAATTTAACATTTTTAAAATATTTTGAAGTACAACTTACGATTTTAATGAACCTTTAAAAGAAAGGACTGAAAATGTTGGTATAATATGTAAAAGTCGAAATCACTTTCATGTTTAAATCTTCGAGTTGGCAACATTACGCTAGAGCCGAGTAATAAGCGTGTATACCTACCAAACTGTTGTAAACCGAAGTTTTCAACAGCGGTTTACAACAGTGTGGACAGTTGTTTGCAACGAAAGGAGACCCGGCGTTTTATGCATAAGTTGTATACCTACTTTTTTAATTTTTAATCTGTAATTCATTGTCATCTGGCAATATCTGTCAACAAATGACAGTTGTACAGCCGCTAGCTGTAAAATCAAACATACTTGTGACGGAAAACATCAACGGCGGTTGTAAACTAAGTGAAAGCCTTGTTTTCAACAAGTGTGGACGGAATACAACAGCGCACAGTGTGGGAAAAACGCAATCTAGCGGGATTTAATTCCTAATCGCGCTAACCTAATGGTTTATGTAATAAATAGTGTTATTTAGTGCTTCAATTAAATAATAATACTAGGAAGTTACAAACCATGTTATCTTATTACATTACAAAAAACGTATGCAGTAGGTACAAATTTATTGTTATTTAAATTAATCACTTAATTTACCATCTATCATATTTGAGCTGGATTCTGTTAAGGTTTTTCCGGGAAATGTTACCCATTGAACTCATTGAAAGTTCTCTTACGATAGCAGCAGCAGCATCTCTTTAACCAGATTTTCGAAGATTACATTCAGTCGCAATTATAATTTCTTCAGGGCTAGTGGACTGGAAAAGATTTTGAACTTTTTGTTTTTTTGTTTTATCGCAACATTCCATAAGACATTTTTGTGGTCTTCCTGGTGAGATGGTACATCTCGCAAAACACTATCTGGCCAGTTAATGTAATTTAACCATGTTATATTTTTGTTCAACAAGCGTTCACGATGTCTACCGCTTGCTGCCCATTTTTCTTCAAATTTGCTGCACAACTTTCTTAAAAAGTCCTTAATTTCCTTCACAGCATCTTAAGAAAACTCACTTGATCTTTTACAAACGCAAAAATAGCATTAAATCGCTCGTTTTTTGCGTTTGCAGTCCAAATATCGAAAATTTATTTTTTTGGTATTTCGGTAGGCATTCTGAAAAAGGAAAAAAAATGTATGGGTGTCGCAAAAAATCGCAAAATGTATCAACTGTACTTTAAAGTTAAGCCTCTGCACTATTGAGTAAACTAAAAGAAAATACAGGATAATACGGGCGTTTTGATATATGCACAAATTTGTTTACAAAATCTCTCTAAAAAAAGAATATTTTTACCTCAGCTTTGAAATGATGTTTCTTTAATCATAGTTTCATTATAAGTTCCAAAAAATATACTTGAACTTACCTCAAAGATATACACAATCCAACAATAAACCAAAAAACTCTCTTGTGTCTATAAGTACATAATCAGAAATCGTAATAACAGTTGATGCTTTAAAAATATCGCATGAAATGTAAATGTACGACGAATATTGTTTACCCACTTTAACATTTTTTATTTTTTATTTTGAGTTACTTACAAAACAAATTCTTAAATGCAGAAGTGACTAGTAGGGTCTTAGGTATAAACAGGCAATACGGTATCTTCAATGAATAGATGTCGATATTTTCAATTAAATCCAGCTAGATTGCGTTTTTCTTAGACTGTGCGGCGGTTGTAAACCAGCCTACGCCAAGGTGACCTGGTGGGGAGGCTTGTTTACAACAGTCTGGTACACGCTTTTTGTGCGTTACAAGCAGTGTTGCCATTTTTAGCAGGATCCTGCTTTTTTAGCATTTAGGCTACCTGCAGCAGGATGTTTAGCATTGTAAAATTTTTCATATTTGGACATATTTCTGTAACTGTTTTTTTAATTATTATTTTAATTCTTTCTTCCAGAATCATAAATCCTAAAATTTTTACGTACATAAGCAACAAATCTACTTATTTAATAGCCCTATTGACATCCCTTCTTTGATATACTTAAATAGTGTAATTAAACAAAATTTGATCCACTTGATTAATAATAATTTTGTATCTTTATTGTACGTACATTAATATAAATGAACTTGGCTTTTTTCAGTAACCACGTTGTATGTAGGTTGAAGATAGCGGTGTTATTTGTAATTTGTTAGAGGCAGTGGCAATACTGCTTACGTGGTTTACAACAACGTCCACACAGTGGACCGCCCGCCAGAGGAATCGCAGCAAGTTTATAAATACGCTCCCGCAAACCAAGGTCGTAGAAAGGTCAACCGAAATTTCGTTGCAAACATCTGACTACTTTAATACATTTTTAAATATAGGAAAAGCAAAGAGATTGATCTCATACAGTCTTAATATAACGTTATACGTAATGTGTGTTATGCATCATTACATTTTTTGTCAAATAAAGGCTGTTATATAAGTGACAACTTATTTCTTTACTTTCGAACTTTAACTTTAACATACAAACATACATATAATTACGACTATTATTCCCGAAGGGTTAGTCAGAGACTAGGCAATTAGGACAGCAAAAGCGACTGTATTAAGTAGAGGATAAACTATGGTAGAGTACTCTCTACCATAGTCCATTTTTCACCAAATAGCGACTGCTCATATGTCAAGTGTAAGTTGTAATTTCACCTGATGGAGAGCTATCACCGCCGCCCATGGACACCCGCAAAACCAGTGGAATCGCAGACGCGTTGCCGGCCTTTAAGGAAGGAATAGGTTTAAGGAAGGAATAGGAATTGGGAAGAGGGGTGTGGGGGAGGGGCCTCCGGAACCCTCACTGGTCGGACAAAACACAACAGCACCAAGTGCCATTATTTAGCACCACCCAGGGGTCACGTGTAGGGTCTCAGGGGTAAACCTACGGACGCGAGTAACTATAACCCCCAAAAATTACTTTTATAAGAATCAATAGTAAAATGTATCGATTAGACTTTTTTATTTATAAGGTTCGGCTTAAAAGCTTTTGATGCCAGTGCTGTAAAGTATTACAAAATGGCAGATGTGGTAGATAGGACATGATGAAAGTTTCACTTTGATTCCTTTTATAATGTTTAAACATAATTTAATAGGTACGGAGTATCTTTTAGATATTTGTTTACATTAATTAGGCTGTAATTTTATTCAAACAATGTATTTTATTTCCCAGATTTAGGTCTTATATATCTGTCATCAGAAATAGGTTCTGATAAAAGTTTAACGTTTTAAACCCTTAACAAATGACATTACTGAATAAAAGGAACATGATGTGATTACAACAGTCCAGTGTAATATAGGTTTTAAAAATGCAAAGCTAGGTATGTATTTATCCAATATCATCGACACTTTTTCATACTTATTATGAAAAAGTGTCGAAAAGAAAGAACAAAATTTGCGTTAAAATTATATAAATAATATTTATAACATTATAATTGTTAAGTTCATAATAATATATATTTTGTTAAAACTTAATGTAAAGAACAATTTGTCCTGTTTTCATTCATATAACATGGTCACCCTTAGTGAATTGTATGGAATATCGAATAATCATCATAACTTCCTTTGACCAAATTGTACAATGTTATTTTGTACCTAGATATTTAGTAGAAATTTCTACTAAATATTGGCATATAAAGCTTTTGATTATCTTCTATAGTTAGGTAGATATAGTCAATTATTTAAATGCAAGTGTCTGGATTGAGGAGCCAGATGAAATGTGTTTTTTTAGCTAATTTACTTAATCTTGCTATTTTATTTCTATACTACAAATTCAAGCATACATACTACTAATTGTCCATTAGTTCGAATATATTAATATGTGGATCAATTTCATAGGAATTCACGCTTTTGTATACGGGCTGAGGAGCCACAACAAAACTATTGTATTTTATTTAATTTCGGCAGTATCGCACTGAAATTTTTTGTAGATAACCTACAAAATACCTACTAAAACATACAAAATTTTCAAAAATGTAACTTCATTACTTTCCGAGTTCTAGGGTGGCTCCTCAATCCATACTGTATGGATTGAGGAGCCAGCTTTATATTGATGTACCTTAGAAAGTATTATACTACAAATTCCAGAATTTGTCCTACAAAATTATTTTTTATACTACTAATTGATGGTATGATTTTCCTTTAAAAATTAGGGGTGGCTCCTCAGTCCTGACGTTCATGCTAAAATTAGGCCTAAAGGCACAATTTCACTTCAGTCGCAATTTGCCGAGCGTACAGGCTACATCGTACTGTTGCGGACATTCGGCTGTGATAAAAAGAGAGAGACGCTACTCCGCAGTGGCGTCGGAATCGGTCGTACCGTACTCGTACCTACTCGTCTGTTGCGAAGCGACCGAGACGTCAACGCGCTACTCGCTGACTCCCTCGCGCTGACGTTGAAACTTACTGCTCTGTCTCGCTCGCTCGATTTGCACTTTTATAGGTGTGCGTGTGTGAGTGTTTGCATATGTAGTTGAGTAGGACTATATTTTGATTGACTACAAGTAGGAGCATGCCGTATCTTCCCTTTTTGTTTTAATCTAAGGTGATCACCAATGCGCATTTGGCAAGCGCTTCTCTCTCGCTCTCTCGACGGTAAGACGGTAAGGGACGGGTATAACAGCGAAGCGGCAAGAAAAAGGGCGTTTTATATTTAAAAAAATTTATAGATGTAATAAAAAACGATCGGGTATAATCCATCAAGTTATCTATGAACTTCATTTTGGTAAATAACTTATAATATCAAATCACTTGTTTTAAGAATAAAACCTAGAAAAGAAGATAAAAAGACACAAAAATATGTAACTTTGTGAATTTATTCTATCAATCCCACTTTATCAAATCGTATTTCCATCGGGTATATTCTACAGAATAAAGACTTAGCAATATTTCACAATTATTGCATTTTTAAATTTTACTATTTACTACTTCAAAAATTAATTCTAAGAACGCGTTATGTTAATTTTTCACTAACACTTAGCCTTAAAGCCAAAAAACATCAATTGTAGCGATGACTTGATTTTAATAATGAAGTAGACTACCTTTGCCCAGTAGTGAGACTATAGGCTATATTTGCCTTTTAATTTTTTACAGCTCAAACAGCTTCAAAAGGAAATTACCTGGTCCGTATGTAATGAGAGCAATAAAATGGGGAGTGCTTTAGAACTAAGTTAATTTGTCTAATAGTAAGGTGTGTTACTTCAATTAGTTAACGTTTTTATTTCCGTATATACCTACGAACTAAGAATGTTTAATCTAGATACGGTAACGTCATAAATATTAAATATTAAGGTAAGCGCTTGGCCTTCATCTCACCCGATGGTAAGTGTCGATAAGGCCGAAGGTGGAAGCGCGCTTAACCCGGAATCCTCAACCACTGAGGAACTGGCTATCTTATCTCAAACTGCCGGAACACAACAATGCTATAAACATCGTTGTTATGGCGACAGACTTAGATAGAATGGTGGTAGCTAGCCAGGCGGACTTAACAGCCCTACCACCAACCAAACCGAGCACACAAAGATGTACCCCCCGGGAATCGAACCCGGGACCTCTGGGTCTGAAACCGGTAGCTTAGCCACTAGAACACAGAGGCGGTTATAATTATTGCTGTTGTTCCTTCTACGGGTAGGTATGTGTCTGTAGTTTCCAAGTGTAGCGATTTTACAATATAAGCATAATATTCGCGTTCCCTGTTATTAATAGACGATGATTAAAGTTACACTTAGTATTAAACTGACGCTGTCTCTATCTGTCTTCTTTAACAAAAACGCGACAGCGTCACTTTAAACTGAGGTGTAACAAATGCCGATTTTTATTAAAAAGACTGCAAAAATATCTTTTTAAAGGTTTTTTTTCTCATATAAGTGCGGTTTTCATCTTTCGCCAGTGTCAAGTAAGAAAGATAATAGGTAGTACATATTTTTAAAGTTTTATTTAGATAATACATAATGATGATTCAATATAAGTCTATATTTTGCCACTGCTGAGCAAAGGCCTCCCTCCCCTCTTTCCAGTTTTCGCGGTCTGTTGCTTGTGCTGGCTAATCCTTTGCATAGGCATCGAGCTCGTCCCTCCACCTGCATCTAGCTCGCTGTTGTTTGTTGGTTGTAGTGGTCTTTGCCCATAACTCGTCAGGCATGCGGCAAACATGTCCTGCCCAGTCCCACTTCAGCATGGCGACTTTAGAGTTACATCGGTGATTTGTATCTTGGAACCCAGTATGGTATATCTCATGCGGTCTGTTAATTTTACCCCTATGATACTGCGCTCCATCGCCCGTTGGCAAACCTCGAGTGTGGACTCTTGTAGAGTCAAAGACCAAGTCTGAGCGCCGTATATAAGAATGGGGAGAATGTACACGTCCATAAGCTTACGTTTGAGGCATAGTGGAAGGTTGCCATTCGAAGTCCTTCATGGCCCAATAGCTTATCCAAGAGTTTTCGGTGCGTTAAGCATTCTCTTTATCTTGTCTCGCCTAGAAAGACTATTTGGCCAAGGTATACGTACTCCTGGACATATTCTATCCCCACACCCCCAATGCAAACTTTTTGCTCTGTGCTATTAGTCATAAGTTTGGTCTTCGTCATATTCATGCCAAGTCCGAACTCGAGGCTTGCTTTGCTGAGGTCTTTAAGGATTTCCTGTACCTCATTAGCTGTGCAGGAGAATAAGACAATATCATAGGCAAATCGGAGGTTAGTTAACCTCTTATTGCCGATTTCGGAACACCCACCGCTTAAACAATTAATGGTGATGGATGAATGTGTTGTATGCGGTATAAAAGTACGAGAGGAATAAACGCGAGAACTGTTAATGAACGAGAATTAGCATACAATAGGCTCCGATCCCAGTTTGAGCAATGGAAAAAAGAACCTCTTATTGCTGCTAACAGAAATGCTTCTACCCTGCCTGCGAGCCGCCAGCTTTTTGAAGACTTCTTCCAAAGCCGCGGTAAAAAGTTTTGGGGAAAGTGGATCTCTTTGTTTGACACCTTTTTCGACGCGAAAGGATGGTATTTATTTTTACAGCCGCTGTGCTATTACGGTAGATATTTTGAATAAGATGGATGTAAGTGGGATCAATACTCTGGCTCGCAAGTGCGTTGAAAAGAGAGAAGTAGGTAAATCTGTGGAAATCTTTCGAGTTATCTATAGATGCTAAGTACAGTGGAAGCTTAAATAATGAATGATGATATTAATGTTTAATGGTAAGTATATTTACCATCATTTTTTTTTATTTTTCCAAACTTACCTCTTACATTAATAAAGACCCAAGTAACAAAATGTGGTCTTGTAGTGGTTCCGGAGCCAGGTCTATAACAGGCTAGTAAAAGTTTATAACCACGGAAAAGGGCCCATTTTATACGCGTACTTTTGCTAATAAAACACTCATATTAGACTTGGCGAGCACCACTTTTAGACCAATAATTCACTTATAGGTGGACTACGCAGAACCATTTGCTCCCGCGAAGCTCACTATGAGCATTTAATAGAACCAGGCAGGCTTGTAACGTACTCCGCGCTTCTAATATTAGCTACTTCAAACATTTGTGAATTGATGTTTTGTTGTGCGGTTGTGGAGAAAAATAAAAAAAAATAAAAGCTAACTTCATCTATTTTATATAAAATGTATGAACAAGTATTTTGCACAAAATATTATACGTGCATACATGTTTGCACGGCAAACGCGTATGTATTTTCGGTGAAGTATATTGTGTTTTACATCTCAATTTTTGTTCGCCTTTTGAACACGGCGTATTTACTAAGTTGTGTTTATAAATAATACTAGTTATAACAGCATTGTCGCGCCATATTGTGACGAATTAGGGTTCCGCATACAAATGTCTTATGCTTAATTTTAATAACTAAGAGTTTATTATTTTTATGTTTTAGATGTGACTTTGATATAACTATCATGGTCATATTTCCATTTGTTTATGTCCATTTTTGTAATAATTGAATAAAAACCCAATGACTCAAAAGAAATCAAAATGACCGTGAAGATGCGATAAATATTAAAAGCAATTGTCTTCTTAAATGGACTTCACGAAGATATCTTTGGACAATAATAGTTTTACAAGAAACCTTTATAAAGAAATTAAGACTATAACAGCATTCGAGAGTCCACAATAATACCAAGTACACTTACTCTTATAAGAAACCACTGTAGAACTAATTCACTTATAATTGGCACATTAAGTTGACTTATACACCCCTATAAGGGCAAGTAAAAAGTGCAAATGGTTCTAAGTCTATAAATTACTATTACAGGCGTATGACACTTATAGCGGATTTATAATTACTTCTTGTAGGCGATTATAAGTGTAACTTACTGGAGCAAGTTTTCTCAAGTGTATTTACACCTATGCAACACTTTTATAGGCCATCTTAGCCTTTACTGCGCCTATAATTTCGTTCTATACACGACTATAAGTCAACTTATAAGAACAGGTGTACTATAAACCCAAACGAACTCCGTGTAACCTGTTATAAGCTTGGTAGTAAAACCTGGAACCACTAAAAGAGAGGTACTAGTGCTGTAGGCCTGTAAACTGTGCACTACAGGAGAACTTTGTTACTTGGGGATGAGAGGGGTTTCCCAAGTTTACTTATTGAGATAATTCGATAAATGATGTTGCATTGTTTCATTTCAATTGCAGACACTCGCATGTTCGCGTACACTTAATGGTATATGATTAAATACTGCACACTACATCGAACAGCAAAGAGCGGCGATGGGCTCACCACCTATCACGCTGAGCACATGTGCAGTTGAAATTTGGTGAGAAGTGGACTATGACAGAGGACTGCTTCTGCGGTCAATTCTGACTAACACTTTGGGGATATTAGTCGTGAATTTGCGTACTTATGAATGAATGAATGAAAAATACTTTATTGCACTATAAAAACAATTTAAAACAATACAAAGAAAAATTGTTTACAAAAGGCGGCCCTAATGCTAGGGTAGCACTTTCTGCAAGGCAACCTTTGGGCAAAAGAAACCATATAGTTAAAGAAACAATCACGGTAGTGCAAAGTACGTATAAGGAGGAAAATACTATGTTAATAAAATATAGATTTGATGAATATCAGATAATTAGATAGAAATAGACTAAATGAACAAAATATGGAGGAGATACATTACAGAGTGATAGGTCAATGTATAAGGTTAGGATGAAGAGTCCAGCCTGAGGAAGTACTCTTTGGTTTGTCGGTTAAAGGAGTCCTGAGTCTTCATCAATTCACATTATTACTCCTTTCTAAAGTTACAAGGCAAATTACCCACGTCACCAAATGAGGTGTGTTCTACACAAAGCACTACTACAAAGGCAGCTAATTCTAAAATGTCAAAATATTGATAAATCGAAAAAAACTTCTAAAAATACTCTTGTTACAATAACCCATAAACCATTTCGTAATTAGTAAGATAAATCTCAACAGCTATTGGAAATAGAATAACGACATGAAATACATTCAACGGTAAGTCACAAACTTAAAATTAATGGCGCACTAAGCTGACTTTGATGACCCATGACACTTACCTGTATTTGATCCTCACATGCTGGCACCTAGCTGGATTTGATACTGACATTTTCGATTTGACAAGTAAACACTAGTGATGTGCAATCTTGATAATCTAAGTAATAATATAAAGGGTAACTTAAATGGAACATTGGTAAATTTTTAAGTAATTAGTTTTAATCTTCGAAACAATCAACTAGTAGGTTTTAACAAATAATGTAATAACAAAAAACGAAAATTCTAGGGATCAAATAATTTATTTCATTTTAGTACCTGTATCATTAGCGTATAGCGACTTCTTCATAGGTTCACAAACACAACAGTAACGTAATTAACACAGTATTACGTAGTACTTAAGAAAATATTATACTATTGACTAGATGAAGTAGGGTAGGTAGGTACAGTGTCACGTCACTAACTGAGCTTTTTGTTTGAGCTTCGTCTTCCACTTGTGCGGTGTTCTACCATTTTTACGTGCGTGATTTGACGAAAATACTTCGACACTCTAGTTAACTAGTTAGTACTAAACGCCATTTTGTCAATTAGGCTAATGGGGCTCTGTGATTGGTCGGCTCGGTATTAAGCTGTCTTTGAAAATGGTTTTGAGGGATCTAGTTGAGTTTGATACTGATAGCTAGTTTAAAAGTCAAATTTATATGGGATTTAGCTGGTTTTGTTATTGATTCTTTAAGCATTGGATTGTCTATGGCTTTACGCAAGCCATAGACAATCCTTAGATGAATCAAATGGCGTTCAAAAATAAATTTTGAAAAAAGTGGTGCGTTAAGCTGCATTTGATGTTATACCCCTCAAATATTTTCACATAAAATTCATTTTCACTCAAAGTTTCGATGCTGACGCGGGCCTCTCATACGAAATACAGTACCACTACATCCGTAAGCCTTAATATAATCAGACGTACCGAGTAACGCCGTAGTAAATAGGGTTGTAAATAGCCCCGTCCGTTCGCGAGGAACCTTCGTCATATCCCTCTGGTAATTGCGTGAGTTAAGTGACTTCTTGAGATGAGCTGCTGACCTTAGGCTTGATTGAGTGGCGCACATAAATGTAGGATGGGAACCTGGGAAGGTTGCTTAATTGTATATGTTTTTTGTGGGTTGCTAAAATATGAGATAGGGTTATCTGTCAGCTGCCCTTCGGCCTCGCACATCCACATTCAATATATTATTTGTATCTTTCTTTGTGTAAGTTATTTTAAATAGTTTGTAATTTTATACGTTATACTTGTACTTATAAAGCTCATCCATGTATTCTCTTAGAATGTTCAATTGTTAGTGTTCTGCGCAGGCTAATAAATATTTCTTATTCTCATATTCGGTGTAACTATGTATGTTTGGAGTCAATGTCAAAAACAGAATTGCTCCCACTATTTCTCCTATATCTTTAGACACAGACAAGAACAAAACATTTAAAACAAACGTTTAACTAGTTTTACTTTGAATTCTACATACATACATACAATAATCACGACTATTAGTCCCAAAGGGTAAGTCAGAGACTAGGCAAAGAAGACCGCAAAATTAGTCCTCTGCCATAGTCTACTTTTCACTAAATATGACTGCACATGAGCTCAACGTGTCAGGTGGTGTGCCCATCGCCGCTCTGTTGTTGGATATTAGTCTAGTCTTTAGTCCGCTGGTCGCCTTTTACGACACCCTCGGGAAGAGAGGAGGTGGTAATATTCATTCACCGTTAGGGATGCGCCGATCCGATCCAATCCTTTGAAAGATCGGATCGGCAGGCATAAGATCTAGCGATTTTCGGATCGAATCTATTTTCTATTTTTTGCCGGATCGATACAAAACTTGAAAGATCGAATCGCTTATCGAATGCATTAAAACGCGGTATGCTTAAAAAAATTGGGTAAGCATATACTTAGGTTTATTTGTTACAAACGTGTTCTATCTTTGTTTTCATTTTAATTTGGCGGAAACCTTTGCGGGTAGACTGATATAGCTGTTAAATTATTACTAAACGAATGTTGTGGGTAGGTATATAAGCATAAAATGAGTGTATTCAGTCATATGCATACTTCCTTACAAGATTTACATGAGTTTACCTAATAAAGATATAAAATTAATTGTGTCTTACTTATTTGCATCCGGTCCGTATCGATTTCCTGAAGTTCGGATCTACGGCATGCGATCCGATCTGCGGATCGGATCGTAGCGTTACGATCCGAAAAATCGGATCGACGATCCCGATCGCGCATCCCTATTCACCGCTACGTGGCACGGTTAACTAAATTAAAAAAACTCGAGCTAAAGCCATTGGTCCCGTTTGTTTTCTTAAGATGGCAGTCGTTCAACCCCACGAGGCCAGTTTAGTGGGTTGTGGCCCAGTTGTCCATGGGCCTGTGCCCAGAAGTTAGTGCGTTTATAGGCTGATGGTGTTGATTACACACAGTACATCACTCAAAATTTTCAAATCAAATGTGTTTAAACAAAGTAATTTATGGTGACTGCTAGAAACCGCAAGAAACTTAAAGGGCTAGTCAGATCAATTGTTTTAAACATGACAATAATGACAAAAAAGGAATTAGTGTTTTTTTCATTTTTAATTCAATAATTCATTTTGTTTATTTTAATTGGATAATCTTTGAGTATATAATTTATTTTAAAGCAATTACATAAGAAAAATAAAATTAAAAACTATTAAAAATAACTTATTTACAACGCGCGGGCAACGGCCGGCCGGCCAACAGTTTGTTGACCCGTTCGCGTCAGCTGGGCGATAAGTACCTACGTTACGTAGTTACGTTTTTGTCATTTTTGTCATGTTTAAAACACTTGATCTGACCAGCCCTTGAAGTTTCTTGCGGTTTCTAGCAGTCACCTTATATAATTTCTAACTTCAAATGCCCTATCAAGTTTATTTACGTGAATGTAATTTGGTAGGCAGTGTCAGTTTTACCTCACGTGTTTTATACAAGTAACGCTATGAAAACTACGTTTGTGGAATTGATGGCATCTAATCAACATTAATTGTTCATTCACGATGATACTGCGTTTGCGCGTTTGAGTTGCGATCTTGCAAGCTAAGCAATTTTCACCAGAAGGTTGCCCAAATAAATTCGTTTTTACATAAGATGGTAGTCTTTAAAACCAACCCGTATTAGGCCACCTGGGGGCCTACTCTCTAAGCGCATCCGAATCTTTGTTAGCCCGTCATTCTTTGTCAATGCACGCGCGCTGCTGTTTTTAGGGTTCCGTAGCCAAATTGCAAAAAACGGAACCATATATGGATTCGTCATGTCTGTCTGTCTGTCCGTCCATATGTCACAGCCACTTTTTCCCGAACTATACTGCTGAAACTGGGTAAGTAGATCTATTTTGTGAACCGCATTAAGATTTTCACACAAAAATAGAAATAAATTTAGGGGGTTTCCCTATACTTAGAACTGAAAGTCAAAAATTGTTTTCATCCAACACTTACATGTGGGATATCTATGGATAATGTCTTCAAAAATGATATTGAGGTTTTTAATATAACTTTTTCTAAACTGAATAGTTTGCACGAGAGACACTTCCATAGTGGTAAAATGTGTGTCTCCCCCCCTGTAACTTCTAAAATAAGAGAATGATAAAACTAAAAAAAATATATGATGTACATTACCATGCAAACTTCCAGCGAAAATTGGTTTGAACGAGATCTAGTAAGTAGCTTTTTTTAATACGTCATAAATTAATTAATTAAAAAATTACACTGTTATTAAAAACATCGATCAAAGTTACAACGAAGTACAAGAACTTTTATATGAAGTTACTTGCTGCTACGGAACCCTTCATGGGCGAGTCCGACTCGCACTTGGCCGGTTTTTTAACTAGCGATTAGCGCAGTACATGTACACACAGCAGTGCATGACGAATTACGGGCAGACGAAGTCTCGGATGCGCTTAGAGAGTAGGGCCTCTGTTCGTGGTTATGTATTGCCAATTTGTATGATACTTAGCCGACAAACGAGCGTATCGCCCGTCTCATGGTGCGCGGCCACTCTGGTGATGTTTTGTAAGTAATTTTTTTTTTTTTAATTTAATTCTTCTTTACGGATAGTGAGCCTGGGGTAGCTCGCTGGATCGGGGGCTACTTTCCCGCAGCGTCTGCTTCCCTGTCCAGATCCGAAGGAATGTAGATAGGCCATATTGTATAAAATATACACATTATAAAAAATTTCTAAATTTACATATATCTCTCCAAAACTTTGAAGTGTTGGAAGACCTACCTATGTCACGTACAATGGGTAGGAATGAACGCAACAGTGGGATGTTTGTAAAGATTAATGTCAATTGTTTTTCTGTTAATAATACCTACTGCGGGGGTTCATATTAAGTGAATGGCGGAAAAACACCGTTTGTCCCAGCACAATAAGAGATAATTCGCTCACGACGCAAGTGTAGGAAACGACGCGACCGTTTCAACACTTAGCGCGTTCACGTAGAACGTAACGCGGTGCGACTGCGGCTTTAACGGAACTTTATTGCTAATTACTTCAAACAAATAACATGTAATTTATATTAGTTAGTTAAATATTCATGAAACTAGTCACACTGAACAATAAAAATAAACAATTACATAAATAATTCAATACGGTTTCGCTCTCGTTAATTTTTCGCGGGAAAATGTAAGACTATAACTTAATAGGTACTGTCTTACTAATATACTACTTACTAGCTTTTGCCACGGCTTCAATCACGTTATTTTTCGCGGGAAAATATAGCCCATAACAGTCTTTATGGCCCTATTGAAGTAGATAATATATAGCTCTTCAATACAAATCATCAGAGATAATACAAAATTTTATCGATATCGGATTAGCAGTTTAAGCGTGAAAGCGTCACAAAAAAACAAATAAAGAAACTACAGCAAACCGTTTTATGTAAATATGTATTTGGGAAACAATATTTTTATTTAAGTAATATGTTTCAGAATTCCGGTCAAAGTTAATATATGTATTCCAATTAGACTACGCCGAGATATGCACATTCTTTGCATCCTTTTCAAAATTCAGGACTACCCCCAGCTTCCACATTATCTTCGCTCCCGATTTAATCTCCAACCTGCCAGTCTTTTCCCGGCCTTAACGTTACTGTGACACAAGAACCCTCCTTTATCCTTAATCCAACTCTAAATTTTTCCACACAGAATGTGAATCGTTTAAACGCAAGCTAAAGAGTACTAGCTGTCCAACGCTATTGTTACTTAATTTATTATATTAATGATGTTTATGTATATTAATATTATGTAAATTATGTAGGTATGTGTTTGTATGTATATTATATGTTTTATGAATCATATTATTTATTTATTTATGTAGATCTATGTCAAAATGTATAGTCTCGCCTACTTGTTTTAAAACCATAGCTAGGGTTGGCTGGAAGAGATTTCTTTTAGAGATAAGCTCACCCTTGGATGTCTTGTGTAACGTGTGTGTAAATGTTGTTTATTTGTACAATAAAGGATTATTACATACAGGCTTGTGTATGTGTCATTATTTATTAGTGAAAAAATTAAAAAGTCTAATAACAAAATAAAGGCAACATGGAACTGTATTAACCGCGAAACTGGTAAAATAAAGCCACGTGATACTAAGTTTTCTTTAAGAATAGGCAATAGCATTTTAAGTGAAGACAATAAAGTTGCTGATGGTTTTGAACAGTTTTTTACAAATATACCAATTGCCACAACTATGTTACTCAACACATCACCGAGCAATGCAGAAATTCTGTTAAAAAAGTATGTACCCATGTGAATATGAAAAACACTTGTGATTTGTGGTATATTTCAACAATAATTATTAATAATATTATCGAGTCCATTGCGCCTTTTCTTGTAGTCATATTCAATAGCTGTGTTGACGAAGGAGTTTTCCCAGATCTCATAAAGCATAGCAAAGTTCTGCCACTTTTCAAATCGGGTTGTAAAGATGACCCGAGCAATTTCAGACCTATTTCGATTTAACCTACTTATTTAGATCAATGCGGCTCCCACTTCGCTGTAAACCACCTTTTTCACAGTGAACAGTATGGTTTTACCAAGGGAAGATCTACTACTGATGCCAGTGTAGCTCTGCTAAAACACATGTTTGAGGCTTGGGAGGGATCGCAGAATGCTTTTGGAGTGTTTTGTGATCTATCCAAGGCTTTTGATTGCATTGAATACAACACTCTTTTAATAAAGCTAAAACACTATGGAGTGCACTCTGATGCCTTGAAATTAATTCAATCATATCTCAGCTGCAAAATCAAAAAAGTTAGCGTGAATGGATCCATATCATCCGGATTTTCTGTGCTAATGGGCGTTCAACAAGGGTCAATACTAGGTCCATTTTTATTCTTAATTTATATTAATGATTTACCATTTTATGCGGAAAACTTTCGCAATATTGTTTTGTTTGCTGACAATCATCTTTGATATTTAAGACTGATCGAAATAAAAATAGTTTTGATGACATCAACAGTGCCCTAACAGAGGTATTGAATTGGTTTACTACTAATAATCTTCAATTAAACGCGAAGAAAACCAAATGTATAAATTTTACTCTACCTAACGTAAAGAATATTACAGTAAAGAAAATTAAACTGAATGGCGAACTGCTGGACCTTGTTGATTCAACAGTTTTCTTATGTATTACCTTAGATTCAAAAATACAGTGGTACCTTCATATTAGCACCCTTGCGGGGAGACTTAGTTCAACTGCTTACGCTGTTAGAGAAATTAGGCATTTTACAGACGTGGAAACTGCTCGATTAGTCTATTTTAGTTACTTTCACAGTGTTATGTCCTATGGTATTCTACTTTGGGGTAAAGCAACAGATATAGAAACCATTTTCAATTTACCGAAAAGAGCAATAAGGTCCATATATAACCTAGGATCACGTGACTCCCTTAAGGAGCTGTTTAAAGAAATAAATATTCTTACAGTTGCATCACAATTTATTTATAACTGTATTGTTCACGTGCGTAAAACATTTATCATTTCAAAAAAAATTGCGATATACACAAACTAAATACTAGAAATAAGTATAAACTTGTAATTCCTAAATTTCGACTTCAGAAAGTTTATGGATCATTAAATAATAAATAAATAAAATATACTTTTATTGCACACAAGAACATATAACAGAAAACATTTATGGGACAAAGTGTCATAATTTACAATAAAATCCCGAACGATGTTATAATTTTGCCCTTTGACAAATTTAAGACACATGTTAAGGACAGACTTATAGAAAAGGGCTATTACACTGTAAGCGATTACATCAATGACAAAAATGCATGGAATTAACATTCCTCTAGTTTCGCACACATTGTTCTAATGCGGTTATAGTGCCCGAGTAAAACTTTTAGATTCACTTTTGTTTTTATCTTTTATTTTATTATCTAATTGTTTTATGATTATTGATTGTATAATTTGGTAACGACTTGTTGTTTTGTAAATGTCGTTACTTCTATCACACTAATATTATAAAGGCGAAAGTTTGTGAGTGTGTATGTTTGTTACTTCTTCACGTCTAAACGGCTGGAGCAATTTTAATAAAATTTGGTATAGAGTTAGCTGACACCCTGGATTAACACATGGAATACTTTTTATCCCGATATTCCCACGGAAACGGGAACCACGCGGGTGAAACCGCGAGCGGCCGCTAGTATTATTATAAAGCTGTGGAGTTTCTTGTGCCCATTCTTCTCCACAGCCAAAAGACGTCCTTAATTGGTGGGGTGGGTGGGTGTTTCCTATGCCTATCCATCCATACATAAAAAAATAAATTTAGACGATTCAAAAGGCTTATTTTAAGCTTACTGAAGAAAGATATTTTGATTTTGATTTTGATAATTAATTAGTTAATAAGAACGCAGTTTGTAAGTTTAAATAAGTCTGCCTTTTTCTTCTTTTTTTCATTGTATGGTACAGCTACAGGGTTTTTTTTATTAAGTCTATAAAAATCACGAGATGTTGGTAATTAGAATAATAGTAATTGAGAAACTATGGTTATGAATGTGATACATTTTTATATACAGGTAACAGTATATTTTCATATACTTTCAACGACATGCTTAAGAGCTCAGCTATCGTATTATAAGACACAATAGAAATTATTTTTTTAGCAATCTCTAAGTTTTTTTTACAAACAAGGGGTTACCAAAGTTTTATGATTGTTTTTGTACAATTTTTGATTTGAACATACCCCCTTTTATTTTTGAAATGTTTCATGTTTCTGTCGACCCCAACATTTACGTTCTACATCCACATTCTTGCTTAGTCACATGTGCGAATGTGTCCAGATATTCGCCATTGTTTTAATAGTGGCTTTTACAGTGTCATATAGCGCCGTCGCCGACTTTCATCACACAGAGGTGGCGAAACGTTTGTTTAACAACCTAAAAGGACAAAAAAACAGTTTTGCTTAAGAGGCCTATTACATCTCGAATGTGATTTTTGCGTAAAATGCCCATTTTCGCATTTTGTAGTAATTTTGCAGTTGTATTTATGGTTTTTTATCGAAATAGGATAATAAATTTGTGCATAATATTACAAATCTCCATTCTGTGAGCATAAGTTGAATTCGGACGGCCTGCGCATCGCATTTTGTAGTCATTTTGCAGTTGTATTTATCGTTTTTATCGAAATAAGATAATAAATTCATTATAAAATCTTTATTCGTCATGAAGTAACACTTACTCTGGTATAAATTTTGCTCAATAATTGTATCGTAGATAGGAGATAATCACAGTTAACTTATAGCGATTTTCAAAGTTTTTTGGTTTAGAATAAGATTTTTTTCCTATATAAAATCAATGATATTTAAAAATTCCGAGGCCGCTACGCACTATTCGACTATATAAGAGAATTAAGAGATAACATAATATTTTTTTTATTTCACTTGTTTAGATCAGTAGTTCAATCTATGAGCTCAAAAAAGTGACTTCGCGCATTTTATGAAAATCTTTCTCTGCAATTTTGGGTTTAATTAAAAAGTTAAGCAAAATTTACAAAAAGCGAGGCCGCTATGCACTATTCCAATAGCTATTGTACACTATTCAATAAGTCATAATTATTAATGTATTTTTGTTTCTGAGATCCATAACGCCAAAATTGGCCATTTTACGCACAAATCACAGTCGAGATGTGATAGGCCTCTTAACAAAAGAAAAGTTAGAAACAGTATAGTGTGGTGGTGCTGTTGTGTTTCGTCCGGCCAGTGAGGGTTCCGGAGGCCCATTCCCTCCCCCGCCCTCTCTCACAATTCCTATTCCTTCCTTAAAGGACGGCAACGCGCCTGCGATTCCTCTGGTTTTGCGGGTGTCCATGGGCAACGGTGATTACTCTCCATCAGGTGACCCGCCTGCTCGTTTGCCGCCTTCTGTTATATAAAAAAAGTGTGTAT
This sequence comes from Scoparia ambigualis, assembly GCA_963921215.1. Lineage (NCBI taxonomy): Eukaryota > Metazoa > Arthropoda > Insecta > Lepidoptera > Crambidae > Scoparia > Scoparia ambigualis. The sequence continues at coordinate 5,551,513 of OY992516.1, read as the reverse complement.
TATACAATACTGTTTTATACTATTGTCGATAAGTTCAAGGGGGAACAGGCTTACGCGTTTGGATAACGTTTATACAAGTTAAGCACACTTGCATGTGGAGCTCGATGGCGCAGCGGCTAGCGCGTTCGACTTGCGATCTTGCCCGCTAAGCAACTTTTGCAATGCCGGGTCGCTGGAAGGGTGATCAAATTAAAAACATCTCGTGCTCCGTGCTTCAGAAGGCACGTTAAGCCGTTGTTCCCGGTTGTTGAGTAACATGACAGTCGTTAAAACCCGCCAACCCGCATTGGGCCAGCGTGGTCCACCTGGGAGGCCTGTGCCCAGCAGTGGGACGTTTATACGCTGATGATGAATGCTCCAATTCCAAAATTGAGACTTTTCTACAAAGTAGACAAAACAATGTTTCATTAAGTAACGCCTACTAGTGTTAATAAGTAATCAAATCAAATCATATCGAAGTATTTATTGCTAATTGCTTCTTGATGTATAAAAAAAAATGACGCCAAGGGCACTGCAATTTAGAGTTATATTAATTCTATTTATTATAATAATATGTTAATTAAGGCCGTCTAGGTGTATCTAAATGCTATTAGGTATTCATAAATGACTCAAGATAGCTCCCAATCTATTTGCAATGCAATTTCTTGTCTGCCCTATTTAGTTGGTTCTTTGGTTTTTTGAAGCACTCTTTAAAATGGAAATAAACTAGAAGTCATTTGTTAGAGTAGAAGTGCTTGATAGACATTGCTTTATACAATTGTCTATGACAGATAGAAATATATAAAAACCTTCGATCACATATAAAACTACATACAAAATCGTAGGTACGTGTTTTAGAAGAGAGACAAATTTTCGAAGGAGCTATGGTGACAACCATAGAATAATAACTAAAACATAGAAGGAGTCCTAATGAGACTCGTGTAGTTGTCCTATTTTTTCAAATGAGCCATAACAAGTTGACAAAAACGTCAAATGTCCAGCGAAAAAAAAACCGGTCACCATTTATGATACCGAATTCAAAAGCGACTTAAACAAATCTAATTTGAATGGTGACCAAACGGAGTGAACACTCAAATGTTATAGCACTCCTTCTATGCTTTAGTTGTTATTCTGAGGGTGACACTAAGCACGCACACTACCACAACAAATGCGTACCTAAACAAATATGATTTCCTAGCGGCCGCTCGCGGTTTCACCCGCGTGGTTCCCGTTCCCGTGGGAATAACGGAATAAAAAGTATCCTATGTGTTAATCCAGGCTATAAACTATCTGTATGCCGAATTTCATTTAAATCCATTCAGTAGTTTTTACATGAAATAGTAACAAACATCCATCCATACTTACAAACTTTCGCGTTTATAATATTAGTAGGAAGTAGGATTGTCAATGTACTTACTATTTTCGTGAGGCCGTTTTGAGAGTGTTGATTGTGAAAAAACACTAAGAATTCTAATGCCGCCGCGACCACACGCATGGCAAACCTCAACAAGCCGTCACAAATTCAAACGTGTGGATAGAGCGTTTGGCTTGGTTTGCAAGCGCTTGTAGCAGTTGTAGCCGATCCGTCGAACAAATCATAAATCCAAATGTTTGTAGAGGTTTAGAGATTTCGTCAATTTTTTTTCTTTGTTTGCGTTACATGCCAGTTTGTTGAAATTGTTGCAATATAAAATTTCATTGTTCATATAGTCAGAGACTATAGGCAATGAGGGCAGCAAAAGTAGTTCTCTACCATAGTCCACTTTAAATCAAATAGCGATTGGACATGTACTCAGCGTGACAGGTGGTGAGCCCATAACCGCTCTATGCTGCTGGATTTATGTGAAGTCTTTAGTCCGTTAGTCGCCTTTTACGACACCCAAGGGCAGACAGGGGATGGTATTATTCTTTCACCGCTATGCGACACGGTTAGAAAGCGTCTAATAAAATGAAATAAACATTTGGTTTTCTGTAAAAGCAAAAGCAACGCAAGCGTGATACAAGTCGTCTCATAAAATTGCTTCCAAATCCAGCAGTCTTGGTACATCTCAATTTCGCGTCGCAAATTAGATTCAGATGTCTAGGTTCCAAGTCAGCCCCTAGAGAGCTCGTTAAGGCGTTACCGTTTACAAGTCTGCGGATGAATAATGTTTCGATATACCATACCTATTAGGTGGTAGATTTGCTTAGATACTTGGTTAGCTTTCAAAAGATCTACTTACAACTTCGAGTGAACTATTTAGAGAGCTTCGCTGTTTTCTTGGTAGTGTGGTGTGTTTTACGTAAATATTCAGGGGATCCTGCACGAAATTGTGAAAATTTACGTATTTTTAAGTTACCTTAGTCGTAGCCTTGTTGAAATTTGAAACAAATTCTTTAAAAAATAACAAACAATACATAAATCTAATGACTCCTGTAAACATTTTTTTTGACAACTTTCTTAATTTTACGCATGAAATAATAATTCTTACATAAAAATATTTATATTGATATTCCGCAGGTCACCCCCATCTTAAAAAAGTAAATTTGAATTTTTAACACAAGCGCGTGCTGGTTTTGTACATTTCGCAGAATAAAAACATTGCTCTAATCAAATTACTAGGTCTGAAACTTCAAAGCAGAATTGTTCTTATTTTAAATATCAATATGATTGATTTTGCTTTGAAGTTTATTATGAGACTTATGTCAGTTTTTGTGATAGCGCGGCACCGCGCGGCACCCATATTTAGCCTTTCTTATTGAAATCAAATCCTTGTTACAATTCATGGCTTCATTACAACGGTTGCCAAATGACGACCTCAATGGTCGAGTGGTTAACGCACCGGGTCTGGCGTCGCGTCATCTCTGAGGTCCCGGGTTCAATTCCCAGTCGGGTCAATTTAGAGAAAACTGTTTTTTTAAAATTGATATCGGGTCTGGGTGTTTTTCTGTGTTTAAGCATATTTATCCGTTATCTAGTTTAATCTTATTAACGAGTTTCAAAAAAAGCTTACCTTGAGTTAGATAATTTTATTGGTGTGACCGTAAATAAATTTATCTATTTATTCATCATCAGCCTATAAACGTCCCACTGCTGGGCACAGGCCTCCCACGAGTAGCACGTGGGGATATTGGGCCATAACCCACCACGCTGGCCCAATGTGGGTTGGTGGATTTAAACGACTGCCATCCTACAACAACAACCGGGACCAACGGCTTAACGTGCCTTTCGAAGCACGGAGGCGGAGAATCTCCAGATGTTTTTAATTTGTTTACCCATCAAGCGACCCGGCATTGCGAAAGTTGAAATGAAACACTTTTTACGGATTACTCGCGTTTAATTTTACTACATTACACAGTTTTTTAGTTTCCTGACGTTTCGACCCTTTACAGGGCCCGTGGTCACAGGGAGTCTCCCTGCGAGTAAATCCGTAAAAAGTGTTTCATTTCAATGTGTAGTGCTTGCTTAAACCACAGAAAACAATATTGTACCGTATACATCATGGGGAGTGTTCTGAGGGATTGTTCGGCTTGATCCCTGCCGCTGGTTTCCTTCACCGCACTACACACAATCGTCTGTCATTCCATCCACATCACCTTGATGGATGGCGGTCTACTACTGTGCGTTTTTCAAGAAATTTCTTGCCTCGAACTACAGTGTTTGGAACCAGCTCTCGGAGGCGGTATTTCCGGACCTTTATGACTTAGGGATCTTCAAGAAACGAGCCTATTCCTTCCTTAAAGGCCGGCAACGCGTCTGCGATTCCTCTGGTTTTGGGTGTCCATGGGCGGCGGTGATTACTTTCCATTAGGTGACCCGCTTGCTCGTTTGCCTCCTTCTGCTATAAAATTTAAAAAAAATAATTGTCCTGGTTGTTTTTTTCTAGTAAACATTTTATCCTACCTATATATATATAGCATTGTGAATGCAAAATTTCAATAATTAAAATACTGCGAAAGTTGCTTAGCGAGCAAGATCGCAAGCCGAACGCGCTAGCCGCTTCGCCATCGAGCTCCTCCCTATTTCATACAATCACAAATATAATCACGACTATTATCTCCGAAGGGTTAGTCAGAGACTAGGCAATGAGGACCGCAAAGCAGTCCTCTGCCATAGTCCACTTTTCCCTAAATAGCGACTGTACATGTCTTCAGCGTGACGTGGTGAGCCCATCGCCGCTCTCTGCTGTTGGATGTATGTGCAGTCTTCAGTCCGTTAGGCGCCTTTTAATATTTCTTCATTAGCTTATATACGTCCTATGCTGGGCACACCGCTTCCCACAAGATTGGGCTATAACCCACCACGCTGGCCCAATGCAGGTAGTTGGATTAACTGCTAAGTAATTAGAAAATGTATGAGATAATGAAGAACAAAAACATCCCGCTGAAAGACAAAAGGAAAGTATTTAACATCTGCATCTTGCCATGCTTAACTTACGGCTGCCAAACCAGGGCTCTTACTGACCAACAGAGATACAGCCTTAGAAAACTCTATGGAAAGGAGTGTAATTGGAGTCAAACTAAAAGATAAAATAGAAATGAAATCTATAAAAGAGAAAACAAAAAAAAGATATTGGACAAGCAATTAACTCTCTAAAATGGAAATAGACTGGTCTTATATATGTCTCTAAGACAGCACACCCAAATGGACAAGAATTGTAACAGAGTGGTATCCTAGAGGAAGCAAAAGGAAAAGAGGACGGCAAAGTACAAGATGGGAAGATGACATTAAGAGGCCAGCAGGGAAAATGTGACTGCAAGTAGCACCGGACCGAGTGGAGAGCCTTGCAGGAAGCCTATTGTTAAAAGACAAACTATTTAAAACGCTAAAGAAAACATCAGGGAGAAGAATATTAGTTAAGTTTAAAATGTATGTTTTTAATAGAAATAAAGGATTTATTATTATGTTATTAATTAGTAAAAGTTAATTTTATTCACGAGCAGGATTCGAGCTCGCACCTTTGCGACATTCCGGGCCAGGTGCCGAGTTAAGGTTGCTTCACAATCAGTGAAGTCACAGTTCCGACACAGTACCGGCTCAGTCCTTTTCATACATTCTCTTTAAAACGCATCCCACTTGTCAGTGTTAGGCGAACGCTACACGTCATTAAATATTGTGATATATATCGTGATATTTATTGATGGATCTTGGGCTGGATCACAGCACAGCACACCCTACACCATCAATACGGATCGCTTCAAAAATACGTACTTTGTAAGAGGCAGACGTGTAGGGTTGCCACTCGCACTTTAAAATAGAGTATTGTCCTCTTTTTCATGTAGGCGTACTTTATAATCAACGCTACGACACCAATTAAGTAGGTACGCTAAAATGCTCTAAGGCTAAAATACTCTATTTACGTAAAAGACAAATATTTGTCAAATGTCGCAAAGAGCAACTAAAAATACGTTTTTAAGGACAAATACATAAATGCTCTTTTTATTCTATGTACTTTATTTTTGTTGCAACAAAATGTAAATAGTAGGTACATTGTTTGTTACTATAGGGGTGAAAGTAGCTTATTTACTCCCGAGACGGGGTTTGGCGCCCGAGCGTAGCCAGGGCGGCAATAGTTCGAGGGAGAAAATAAGTCTTTCACCCGAGGTAAACACTGTGCTTTTAATTCAATTTAAAAGAAGAAGAATCCAAACAAAGTGATAAGGAGAAAAAAGAGAAAACACATAGCATTGACAAAATCAACAACATATACATTCTTGGTGGACAACAGTGCACTGGAATGGCTTCAGCTTTATTACGATCTAGGGAGAACACAAATTATGAGCGATACAAGATAATGTCCTCTATTAAACCAAATGCACGTAGTGAAGACATACTAAAAACGTCTGATACATTAAATGCCGACACTAACGATAGAATTATTATTAGTGTAGGCGAGTCTGATTGCAATCCAATTAAGATATGTGCAGAATTAAGCTTCTTTTTGAAACTGCACCACAAACCAACAATAAATATACTTGGTATTAAACATAGTGTATATTTAAAAGAAAAAAAATTAAATGAAACTCTAAAAATGTATAGTAAAAATTTTGACAACTTCATATTCCTTGATTTGAATGATATTGATTATAATGATAAAGATTTTATGAACAAAATGTGTTTTAAGATAAATATAACTATTGATTCTATGTACTACGACGAAAAATATTTGGGTTACAACAAACTGGGAAAGAAAATTAAAAATGGGCATCCTTTCATTCATACCAGTAAAAAAAATCAAATTAGAAAAGGCACTATTCCCTATTATTTTCAACAAATTAACACAGTTAAAAATAAGGCATACTTAAATTTAAACAAGAGATTAGTTGAAACTACGATCACAAATTATTTTAGAAATGTCACCGAACCTCCACTAAGTGACAATAACTTTTTTCGTGACAAGTGACTCGATTGACTTTTCCGTTTTTCATCAGAACATTGCAGGTATACTCGGTAAAAAAGAACTAATTGAACTTACATTAGAGGAATTAAAAAGCAGTGGTAGGCATTTTGGTGTACTGTGTTTCAGTGAAACGTTTGTAAAAGCAGGTAGTGAAGGAAATATAAACATTGCAGGATATCAACTAGCAGCATCGTACTCGAGAGCCCACCAAAAAAGAGGCGGAGTATGTATATTGCGTACTAACGTCGTACAAACAAAAGAATTAACTTTTCTTAAGCAATTTTCTGAGAATTTATATTTTGAGTGCTGTGGCATAGAAATCGATTCAATGAGATGTATTATAGTTTGTTTCTACAGAACACCAACGTCAAATATAGCAATATTTTTTCAGAAGTTTGAACAACTTATGAAAAGACTAAAGCACAAAACGAAATATAAAATTATTATAGCAGGAGATCTAAATATAGACATTCTAAAGAATACGAATGATACCCGTGAATTAAAAAAGATCGCGGAAAATAACAACTTAAAATTACATATATCAACTCCCACTCGCAAAAACTCATGTCTAGATCAAATACTTAGCAATATATTCGAAACGAAAGGTCATACACACAGTCTTGGCTTATCTGATCATGATACAGGGCAGTCAATTTCTTTTGCTATATCGGATAAAACAAAGCCGCTCAAATTTTGGTACCTTAAAAAAAGAGATTACAGCTCGGAAAATGTGTATAAATTCCGCGAGTATCTGAAAAGTATATCATGGTCGGATGTGTATGAAGAAACTGGTATGTCGATCGCATTTCATAATTTCTATGATATATTTAAGCTTTTTTACTATTTATGCTTTCCCGTTAACAAAATCAAAGTTAAACCACAAACTAAATCCATCAACTGGTTTACAAATGGATTAAAAAAATCGATTACCACTAAGAGACGTCTCCGTTTTAGTTATTATAAGAACCCTAATACTAACACTAAACTTAAATACCAAAAGTACAGCAAACTTTTGAAACGGTGTGTAAATCAGGCTCAAAAAATTGCTAACTCAAGATATGTAAATAAATCCAAGAATATTTGTAAAGCTACATGGCATGTAATAAAAAACAAAACACAAAATGTTCTTGATAGGAATATTGACATATTAAAAATAAATAATGCAATAATAAATAATCCAATTGACATAGCAGAAACATTCAATAATTATTATATTAATATGAGAAATTTAAATAATTCACAAAGTTGCAAGCCAGACACTATACTCATAAAATCAAGTCAAACTAGTCTTTTTCTGTCTCTGACTGATGAATGTGAGGTAGTTAAAATAATAAATTCACTAAAACCTACCAACGCAACAGGTTGTGATGAAATAGAAACTAAAATATTAAAATCGTGCAAATTTGAAATTGCATCCGTTCTGAGCTTTTTAATAAATCTGTCATTTACTACTGGGGTATTTCCGGAGCCGTTAAAGACATCTATTGTAAAGCCACTACATAAAAAAGGAAGTAGAGATAATGTAGACAACTACAGACCGATATCTCTTTTACCTATATTATCAAAAATATTTGAAAAAGCAATGCAATTTCGTCTTAGAACTTTTCTAGAAAAAATTATTATTATAAAAGCCGAGCAGAACGGATTTCAGAAGGGTAAATCGACGTCCTTGGCTGCTTTTTCACTAGTAGATAAGGTGCTTTCTCATATGGATAAACGTAAATCTGTTACATCCATCTTTTTTGACATGAGCAAGGCCTTTGATTTTGTATTACATAATATACTACTTCACAAATGTGATCTTTATGGGATAAGAGGCATAGCAAATGAATGGCTGAATAGCTATCTTAGTGATAGAACACAATATGTAGAAATAACAAAAATTAATTCTGACATGGAATTGAGCACATATAGGTCATCCACGAAATTGACCGCCGTCGGTGTACCTCAGGGAAGCGTCTTGGGCCCTTTACTGTTTCTGCTCTACATAAATGATCTCCCGGATGTTACAAAATATGAATGCGTACTTTTTGCTGATGACGTGTCTGTTGTTATACCATGCAACGACACACAAACATATAATGCTGAAATAAATAATAAAATGGATGAATAACAATAATTTGAATGTAAATTTAAATAAAACAACATATATTCAATTCATTAATAAAAACGGTAAAAAACACAATTTGAATGTATTGTTTGAAAATCAGGCTATCAAGGAATCTCTCAATATTATGTTTCTAGGCATTGTATTAGACAATCGATGTTCCTGGGCCGATCATATTGAGAAACTGTGTAGTAGGATAAACTCGTTTGCGTATGCGTTATGGAGACTAACAAAGATAAGACACAAGAAAGTAGCCATTCAAGCATATCACGGTTATGTCAGCTCTCTTTTACGTTACGCCATCCTCCTTTGGGAAAATTCTTGTCATGCAGATCGGGTGCTCATAGCACAGAAACAGTGTATTAGAGCCATCTGCTGCAGATGGCTCTAATTTATTTTTAGATTTTTAAAATGGAATAGTAAAAAAAAGTTGCAGTTGGTGATAGGTAATACAAGAAAAATAATAATAAAATTATTGGAATATACTTTTAGCCCTCTACCACCCCTCAAAGTTTAAAAAAATATGCAAAATAGAGTATATTTTGGAAGTTTATAAAAACCAAATTATTTATCCAAATCTTATAAAAAGTATCTCATCTTACTCTAGATATAAAGAAGTTTAATTAAAAAATTATTTATCATGTTATTTAAGCATGATCTCATAATACAAAAACGTCAAAAACGTTAATTATAAATAAATTTTGCGATAAAGAAACGACACTGCCGCGGGTAGGTTTGTTATTTGAGTTCTTGCTTTTGATGTATATTTTTTTATTGTTCCTACTACTGTATTATTTTAACAGTTATTTGAAGTATATTTATAGTTCAATATAAAAGGTTCATAGTAAAGTTACGGAAAAGAGTGACGAGGAACGAAACGGACTCAGTGCTCCCAGCGATCCTTCGACAGCAAAAACACCAGATTCTATTCCAATAATGCAGATTAAAAGAAACATGCTGTCGCTTCCTACTTTAGCTCAAGTTTGTGATCGGTTTAGTGTCTCAAATCGTTCGGCAGCAGCAGTGGCAGCGCGGCATTGCACGATATTGGCTTCATGACTTCGGAGAACGCTGAAAATGTGATAGACCGAAGCAAAGTCCGAAGAGCTAGAAAACAAGAACGAAAGAGATGTAGAAAAGATAAGATTGGTTTACAAAAAGCGAGGTCAACGTTTACATAAAAAAAGTTACGAAGGAACATATTATATCCTTAATTGGGGAACCGGGCTCATTTTATTTGGGACATATAACAACATTATCTGGTACGGGGAATGCAATAGTGGACTAAATATATTAATTTTTCGCCAAAAAAGAACTTGAATTAAAGAATGTAGTGGTTGTTAGATGCGATTGTTGGATGCGATGGTATTACAGCAACAAATACTGGCTGGAAAAGTGGTGTGATCTGAACTAAAGTTACGTAGATCACTGCAATAGTTTATTTGTCAACAACATGCAATAAAGCTGCTTCTTCGGCATTTATTTATTAAATAAGACGCGGCGACAACCGGAACTCAACTTTATTCTGGTCCAATAGGAAAAGCATTAGAAAATTGTACTAATCTTCCTATTTTTCAATTTATCGCAATCCCATCAAACATGCCTGTTTTATCTAAGTAAATAGAGGATAATCTAAGTACAGATCAGAAGTATTTGTCCACAAGATTTGTCTCATAGAAATCCTGGAAAAATGACTCACTCTCGATAGTTAACAACAGCCAATAGAATTTTGTGACTTTACGTTGGTACACAAAGCCCTTCTAGTAACTAGATCATTATAAAAGTATACGCTCCTGTGTAGTTCAGTATAAAAAAGTTCGTTTAAAAAGGAGCTACCTCACGTTTACAAATTGATTACATTTTCTAGATCTTTGAGTTCTGATGTCAAAAAATTATCGATCCGTTTATACAGCAAAATGCATTTTTTGCACACCCTGAGAACCTTTTATTCGGAATGTTATACGATAAAATGACAACACATAGAGAATTAGGGCTAAGACGAATAATTTGCAGCAAGATGAATGATGAAATGATGAAAAATGGAAAAACCAGGAGTGAGAATATTCGAAATACCAAAGTTAAATTTTAGTGCCAATGACTACACACTGATATAATTATTTTGGGCGAATCACAAGTCACACCACATCCAATGTTGAATAAAATTACTGACAACGAATTAGAAAACCTGCTTCAAACACAGTCGCATACCATTATGAGTTTTCCAAATGTTCCTTGCCACACACAAGCGCTAGAACTATGTGTTAAAATGGTGAGTGAAGCGTCATTGGCTGTCGCTGGTGAAAAGGCAAGGTTGGTAGGTATGGTTTTATTAGATCTAAAACTGAATCACGAGCAATAATGCCTCACTTTGAGACCAAAAAAAGTTGTAAAATAAACAAAAACGTCATTAATTAACATCGTCAAACTTTCATGTTTTTCTCGAATTTTGATAATTTTTAATATTTTTTATTGAAACAAACTTATCTCTTTTTCACAAATAAAACTTACTGTTCATAAATTTGGTGTTTTATTATTACTAATAAAACAAAATAAAAACGTTTTTTAATTGCTTTTCGTTATAAAATGATATTAAAAACTTCACTTTTTGTCAAGAATTTTAAATCTTTGGGCTAAGGTAGAGGGCTAATAAATATCTCGAAAAAAATAAATAAAAATATATTTGTTAAGAATTCACACATATGCAACCTTTTCTAGGTATTCGAAGACGATTCGTTAACTTTTTTTTTTCTTCATACAGTGACGCTCCACCTTAATCTGCAATGTTGATTCTATGACATCTTGTAGGCCTCTTTTTAGGGAACTCAAATTATTAACTGTACCTTGTATGTACATCTTTGAAATATGCATATTTGTTAAAACTTCGTTCCATTTGTTTAAACAGAAAAAAGACATATGCAATTTTAATAGAAGGTTTCCTGAAAAACTCATTCTACCTGCTAAAACGACTGCTCTGTACAGTAGAAATGCCTACTGCATGGCAATAAAAATTTATAATAGTTTGTGCGATGAATTCAAAGGATTGCCATTAAATTCTTTTAAAATTAAATTAAGGGACTGGTTAACACATAACTCTTTTTATTCCATAGATGAATTCTTTAAATCATTGCAATCCCGGATTTAGTAACCCACTTATTTTACGTATTGTAATAATTAATTAATGATTGTAATTATAATTGTTGTAATTTAAATCAGTTTGACTTACTGATTATCATTTGTTGTAGTTTGTTCCCTAATAGTTTTGTGTTTTGAAATTTTGCATGCCAGCTTCTGGTAAACAGTGTGATCAAATTATCTGTACCAACTTCTGTACCACTTTTTATGCAAATAAATTGATTATGATTATGATTATGATTACGAATGGTAAGTAACTAAAAATAAAAACATGAATTAGCTAAAAAAATTAGTGAGTTTTATCACATGAGTAAAGAACGGTTTTATTTTACACAAATCTACAACTTTTTTGCGATATTTAGTTAAAGTTCGTAGTAAAATTAGTAATAATTTGAATCTATGGATAAAACAGGCCACGCCCACCAGTCCACGCTTCAGCAAGAAACTACTGCACAGTCTGCACATGTGCTTAGGTGGTGAGCCTTTAGCCCATTAGTGTTTTTTACTACACACAAGGGAAGAGAGGGGGTTGGTAGTATTATTTTGATGAGTCCATCGCCGCTCTATGCTGTTAGATGTATGTGCAGAATTAAGTCCGTTAGTCGCCTTTAACGACACCCAAGCGAAGAGAGAGGTTGGTAGTATTATTTTGATGAGCCCATCGCCGCTCTTTGCTGTTGGATGTATGTGCAGAATTTAGTACGTTAGTCGCCTTTTACGACACCGAAGGGAAGAGAGGGGTTGGTAGTAATATTTTGATAAGGCATTCGCCGCTCTTTGCTGTTGGATGTATGTGCAGTCTTTAGTCCGTTAGTCGCCTTTTACGACAACCATGGGAAGAGATGGGTTGTTAGTATTGTTTTAATAGTAAGTTACAACTACACATGAGTTACTGTTCAACAATTAAGATTGTAAGACTTTAAACTATCGCGTTACATTGCATTAAAACTGTTTTAACGGGACTAAACACGATTAATTTTGTAAGTAAGTACATATCTACTTACTGCTTGACGTTTCGGCCGCGATGCTGCGGCCGTGGTCACAAGCGAACTGGCGGGAGTGTAGTGTGCCGGAGTCGTGTTACTGAAGATTCATTGCACTGTGACAATTTAAGTAAACGTATGAGGGTGGATGAAGAAACAAATACCCGCCCGAGCCGACGACGCCGCGCACCGCCAGTTCGCTTGTGACCACGGCCGCAGCATCGCGGCCGAAACGTCAAGCAGTAAGTAGACATGTACTTACTTACAAAATTAACCGTGTTTAGTCCCGTTAAAACAGTTTTAATGCAATGTAACGCGATAGTTTAAAGTCTTACAATCTTAATTGTTGAACAGTAACTCATGTGTAGTTGTAACTTACTATTAAAACAATACTAACAACCCATCTCTTCCCATGGTTGTCGTAAAAGGCGACTAACGGACTAAAGACTGCACATACATCCAACAGCAAAGAGCGGCGAATGCCTTATCAAAATATTACTACCAACCCCTCTCTTCCCTTCGGTGTCGTAAAAGGCGACTAACGTACTAAATTCTGCACATACATCCAACAGCAAAGAGCGGCGATGGGCTCATCAAAATAATACTACCAACCTCTCTCTTCGCTTGGGTGTCGTTAAAGGCGACTAACGGACTTAATTCTGCACATACATCTAACAGCATAGAGCGGCGATGGACTCATCAAAATAATACTACCAACCCCCTCTCTTCCCTTGTGTGTAGTAAAAAACACTAATGGGCTAAAGGCTCACCACCTAAGCACATGTGCAGACTGTGCAGTAGTTTCTTGCTGAAGCGTGGACTGGTGGGCGTGGCCTGTTTTATCCATAGATTCAAATTATTACTAATTTTACTACGAACTTTAACTAAATATCGCAAAAAAGTTGTAGATTTGTGTAAAATAAAACCGTTCTTTACTCATGTGATAAAACTCACTAATTTTTTTAGCTAATTCATGTTTTTATTTTTAGTTACTTACCATTCGTAATCATAATCATAATCATAATCAATTTATTTGCATAAAAAGTGGTACAGAAGTTGGTACAGATAATTTGATCACACTGTTTACCAGAAGCTGGCATGCAAAATTTCAAAACACAAAACTATTAGGGAACAAACTACAACAAATGATAATCAGTAAGTCAAACTGATTTAAATTACAACAATTATAATTACAATCATTAATTAATTATTACAATACGTAAAATAAGTGGGTTACTAAATCCGGGATTGCAATGATTTAAAGAATTCATCTATGGAATAAAAAGAGTTATGTGTTAACCAGTCCCTTAATTTAATTTTAAAAGAATTTAATGGCAATCCTTTGAATTCATCGCACAAACTATTATAAATTTTTATTGCCATGCAGTAGGCATTTCTACTGTACAGAGCAGTCGTTTTAGCAGGTAGAATGAGTTTTTCAGGAAACCTTCTATTAAAATTGCATATGTCTTTTTTCTGTTTAAACAAATGGAACGAAGTTTTAACAAATATGCATATTTCAAAGATGTACATACAAGGTACAGTTAATAATTTGAGTTCCCTAAAAAGAGGCCTACAAGATGTCATAGAATCAACATTGCAGATTAAGGTGGAGCGTCACTGTATGAAGAAAAAAAAAAGTTAACGAATCGTCTTCGAATACCTAGAAAAGGTTGCATATGTGTGAATTCTTAACAAATATATTTTTATTTATTTTTTTCGAGATATTTATTAGCCCTCTACCTTAGCCCAAAGATTTAAAATTCTTGACAAAAAGTGAAGTTTTTAATATCATTTTATAACGAAAAGCAATTAAAAAACGTTTTTATTTTGTTTTATTAGTAATAATAAAACACCAAATTTATGAACAGTAAGTTTTATTTGTGAAAAAGAGATAAGTTTGTTTCAATAAAAAATATTAAAAATTATCAAAATTCGAGAAAAACATGAAAGTTTGACGATGTTAATTAATGACGTTTTTGTTTATTTTACAACTTTTTTTGGTCTCAAAGTGAGGCATTATTGCTCGTGATTCAGTTTTAGATCTAATAAAACCATACCTACCAACCTTGCCTTTTCACCAGCGACAGCCAATGACGCTTCACTCACCATTTTAACACATAGTTCTAGCGCTTGTGTGTGGCAAGGAACATTTGGAAAACTCATAATGGTATGCGACTGTGTTTGAAGCAGGTTTTCTAATTCGTTGTCAGTAATTTTATTCAACATTGGATGTGGTGTGACTTGTGATTCGCCCAAAATAATTATATCAGTGTGTAGTCATTGGCACTAAAATTTAACTTTGGTATTTCGAATATTCTCACTCCTGGTTTTTCCATTTTTCATCATTTCATCATTCATCTTGCTGCAAATTATTCGTCTTAGCCCTAATTCTCTATGTGTTGTCATTTTATCGTATAACATTCCGAATAAAAGGTTCTCAGGGTGTGCAAAAAATGCATTTTGCTGTATAAACGGATCGATAATTTTTTGACATCAGAACTCAAAGATCTAGAAAATGTAATCAATTTGTAAACGTGAGGTAGCTCCTTTTTAAACGAACTTTTTTATACTGAACTACACAGGAGCGTATACTTTTATAATGATCTAGTTACTAGAAGGGCTTTGTGTACCAACGTAAAGTCACAAAATTCTATTGGCTGTTGTTAACTATCGAGAGTGAGTCATTTTTCCAGGATTTCTATGAGACAAATCTTGTGGACAAATACTTCTGATCTGTACTTAGATTATCCTCTATTTACTTAGATAAAACAGGCATGTTTGATGGGATCGCGATAAATTGAAAAATAGGAAGATTAGTACAATTTTCTAATGCTTTTCTTTAAACTATTGTAAGACTTTAAACTATCGCGTTACATTGCATTAAAACTGTTTTAACGGGACTAAACACGATTAATTTTGTAAGTAAGTACATATCTACTTACTGCTTGACGTTTCGGCCGCGATGCTGCGGCCGTGGTCACAAGCGAACTGGCGGGAGTGTAGTGTGCCGGAGTCGTGTTACTGAAGATTCATTGCACTGTGACAATTTAAGTAAACGTATGAGGGTGGATGAAGAAACAAATACCCGCCCGAGCCGACGACGCCGCGCACCGCCAGTTCGCTTGTGACCACGGCCGCAGCATCGCGGCCGAAACGTCAAGCAGTAAGTAGACATGTACTTACTTACAAAATTAACCGTGTTTAGTCCCGTTAAAACAGTTTTAATGCAATGCAACGCGTTAGTTTAAAGTCTTATCTTACAAACCGGTACGGGCCGGATATTGTAACAAAAATCAAACGCCTAGAATTCCTCCGGTGTAAACGAGCGCGCTTAGAAACATCTTTGATATTTCTCAAAAAGTGTCGGGATAGTGCAGTTCTACCTACTTGTGTACGCATAAAACCGCGTAGTGATATAGCGCATTCCAGGAGGATTCTAAATAACGCGAGTGTTCGTCTATTGAGGCAATTAACTTATACGTAATGGCCACAGTGCAGTGAATCGAACAGTATGTGAGTTGTTCCAATTACATCAGGAATGCAGTGCAGTGCTATCTAGTGAGGATTTCGATAACTGCGATAGAATCACCAATTTAACAGCGTCACGAACGTACGAGTTGTGTGCAGAAAAACACGAGCGCAAGTATAATAATTTATGTACCCGCCAACGTCGCGTAAAGGAGTCGCAAATACCCATTTACGATGCGAGTGACACACGCTCGACCCCAGACAGTGCGCGCACGGTGATCAACTTGTCGGATGAAGTACTGGATGGGCCATCTAAGAATGTTTTGGCAAAGGGTATGAATAATTATGCTTTAACACCTAAGCGAATTCCATACGAGGACATAGTGTGTAGAGTAGAGCAGACCATTATACATAATAAGGTACCACCTGCGGACGCTGATATCTTAAGACAAGATGTCGCCGTAATTTTGCGGAAGTCAAAGCTACCAAAAAGTAACATTACTACGGAAGAGCGTCTAGCACTACAACAGTTACGTAACAACGACAAGATTTTAGTGCTAAAGGCTGACAAAGGAAATGCCACTGTAGTAATGAATACAGATGTTTATGTCAACAAA
Source organism: Scoparia ambigualis (assembly GCA_963921215.1). Lineage (NCBI taxonomy): Eukaryota > Metazoa > Arthropoda > Insecta > Lepidoptera > Crambidae > Scoparia > Scoparia ambigualis. The sequence continues at coordinate 5,534,844 of OY992516.1, read as the reverse complement.
ATCAGGGATCTGCTGTCGGACACCAATGTATACAAACCTGTGTCCTACAACCCCACGGCCAGGGTCACACGACGCATTTGAAACCTTATCGACCAGCACAAGGACATCTTCACAGAGGACGAGTACAGTTTTCTGTACAAACCTAGGATTGTACAGCCAAACTTTATGGACTGCCAAAGATACTCAAAAGTAACATACCACTGCGGCCTATCGTGAGTCAAATTGACTCACCGACTTACTACTTGGCAAAACATGTTGCTGGAGTATTGCAGCCATTAGTTGGGAACACAACGTCATTCGTGAAAGACTCTTACCACTTCAGGGACATTGTAAAGGGCATAAGGTTGGAACCTGGCGACATTATAGTGAGTTTCGACGTGGAGTCGCTTTTTACAAATGTCCCTTTGAAGGATTGCCTGGAGATAATAAAGGGTAAACTTTACGATAGAGAGCTACCAATGGAATATATTGTTATAATTGAAAATTGCCTTGATGAGAATTACCTCCTCTTCAGAGACCAGTTCTATCTACAGTTCGATGGTGTTGCAATGGGTAGCCCACTCGCCCCGGTTTTTGCAAATCTGTGGATGCACGTTGAAGACACAGCATTAGCAACTGGACCCCAAATTGTGAAACTGTAGAGGAGGTACGTAGATGATGTTTTTTGCATTATCAGCGGAGGCCAGCAAGAAGTTGAACAATATATAGTACACCTGAATTCAATCCACCCAAAGGTAAAGTTTACCTATGAAATAGAGAGGGACAGATCTTTGGCTTTCCTTGACGTGCAGATAAAGGTAAGAGATGATGGTACTTTATCACACTCTGTGTACCGCAAACCTTCTCACACGGACAGGTACCTACACGCCTCTTCTCATCATCATCCTCGGCATCTTCAGTCTGTGATGACCTCACTAACCAACAGAGCTCAGAACCTGTGTGACCCTGAACATCATCAGGCTGAGCTTGCTCACGTTCAGGAGGTACTAAAACGCAACGGATACAAGGTGTCACAGAAGAGGAAAAAGCAGAATGGAAAGAAAAATCGTCTAGAAGTGAGTCGCCAGGCAGCGTTTTTACCTTACATAAAAGGCGTAACGGACAAAATTGGAACAGTACTAAGAAACTTCTCCATTAAAACTGTATATACTCCGCTATGCCAAATATCTAACAAATTGCGGTCGCCTAAAGACGTCATACCTTTCCAAACACCGGGAGTTTATAAACTCGATTGTAGCTGTGGTAGTTCATATATTGGACAGACTAAGCGGACTATCGCAGAACATGTCAAGGAACACATCGCAGCTGTCAAAAATCGACAAATAGACAAATCGGCGGTAGCTGAACACCTGCTGGAAGCTGGAGTTAATCACTGGATGGAGTTACATGATCCTAAAATCCTCTCCACCGATCGTTATTATCATAGCAGGTACGTGAAGCGATTGAGATCAAGAAGTATAAAAATTTCAATTGGGAGTCCTCCCAATTATCATCAGCATGGAATCCAGTGATTGGCAAATGCAAACCGCAACGTTAGTCTATAACAAGAAACTCCGATACTGTTAGTGTAGTGTGCCGGAGTCGTGTTACTGAAGATTCATTGCACTGTGACAATTTAAGTAAACGTATGAGGGTGGATGAAGAAACAAATACCCGCCCGAGGCGACGACGCCGCGCACCGCCAGTTCGCTTGTGACCACGGCCGCAGCATCGCGGCCGAAACGTCAAGCAGTAAGTAGATATGTACTTACTTACAAAATTAATCGTGTTTAGTCCCGTTAAAACAGTTTTAATTAAGATTGTATTTTGATATTGCATGTCGTGACTACCTATAATTATGACAGCACTTAGCATTAAGATAAACTCGTTTTTTTGTTACATTCGAATTAGTGTATGTTTTGTTGGTAGTACATTATAAATAAATAAATACACATGACAGTACCTGTCAGAAAAACTATTCTCCCTAAGGCGGAAAAGTATTACTTTCCACCCGCTCCTCAGGCAACTTCAAACCTACTTTCAGTGTATGAGGAATAAAAAATACCTACATTATTCATCCTAAAAAAAAGGTGGCAACCCTAGACACGATAAATATTGACGCGCGACAGTCGACACTACACGCAAGATAAATATCACGATCTAGGATCTGGGATTGGATCACTGGATTTCCAGAAATCCTGCGATAAATATTGTGATCCGTCAATACACTACACTACACGTCAATAATTATTGTGATCCGTCAGTATCACTATAGTATAGTAATTCACAATAAACACAACAAAAAGTTTTTAACATGACAAGATTTGTATGAAAGAAGTCGCGGGAGGGCGAGCCAGTTATATATAAAAATATTTACTTAGTAACTGATAATTTTTAACAGGTTGAATGCTGCAAACATCGTTGTTATCGCGACAGACTTAAGGTTGCTTCACACATATCAGTGAAGCCACAGTTCACAGCCACAGAGAATGTATGAAAAAATTATGTGCTTATTCACTGTGCCGGTACTGTGCCGGTACTGTGTCGGAACTGTGGCTTCACTGATATGTGTGAAACAACCTTTAGATAGACTTGAGGCGTCGGCCGTCGGTAGCCGAACGGATAGTTGCTCGGGTTGAACGGGAGAATACGTAGTCCAATCCCATAGCTCCGTAAGACTACTGAAGTGAACCCACTCCGATACAGTCATTTAGATTAACGGGATGGGTTAACAGGACTATTATCAATGTGTTAAATAGTAATACCGCACGGCGACGCTCCACGCGCCGCTAAGCTTAGCTATAAAATGTTTCCCGTCTCAATATCTCTAGGCGTCTCTCTCAGTTTTTCGATTGTCGACCTCGTTCTAGAGATATCGAAGATATTCCGAGGGAAGGTGTTAAAAAAATCAAGTTTTTTTTTTTGTTTTTTTTTTTTAAAAAAAACGTGTCCTCTTTTACAAAAAAATTTTTCACCATCTGAAAGCCATTCAAATCCTGCAACTTTTGAGCCCTCATAAGTCCTCATGGCCCTAAACCACTATATACCACGGGGCAAACACATTTTCAGCGAAAAAGGGGCCCTACCGGAGCGATCGAAAAAACATGTTCAATGTTAAAAAACTTGTAGATAGTTTAATAGTCAGAAGGCTACAAAACTACAAGCTACTACAAGCCTTCCATTCTACCAAACTGAGCATAATAATATATCCCTGCCCTGGGAATCGAACTAGGGGCCTCTGAGACTGGTGGTCCAACCACTACGCCACTGAGGCGGTTAAAATGTTAAGGCAATGTCCATTGAAGGGTTAATGACGGAAGTAATACTCTAGGGGACTCAAACTCGCATCTCAGCTTGCGAATAGGACGCAGACATCTAGGTCTCAGTTTAGTCCTCAGGGAGGCTATTACTGCGGGTTTATTTAAGCCCGCCACAAATGAAATATTTCAACTTGATGTTCCGTTTAAATTTTGGTACTAAGTTATTTTCAATTTGAATAAAATTACACAAATTGTTGATTTACGTCTACAGTAGGTAGGTAGATATCCACTTAATTAAAATGAAACCTTTTTTTTAAACACATACAAACAACTTACGTTTCGAATTAACAGAGTCCGTATAATTATTACTTAGTTACTAGCGGACCGCTCGCAACTTCGTCCGCGTGGACCCTGTACCCCGTGACGAATTTTTGAAAATATAATATAGCCTATGTCACCCGGAGAAAGTGTAGCTTCCCAACGGTGAAAGAATTTTTCAAATTGGTCTAGTAGTTTTGGAGCCTATTCAATGCAGACAAACAAACAATCAAATCCTTCCTCTTTGTTATTATTACATATATTAGTATAGACTTGCATACCGTACATATTTAGAGTAAGAGGGTCATTGGCGTCTCGTAAACTCGTCGAATCCAAGCTGCAAAGTCTTGAACATCGACGCAAGGTTGCCAACCTTCCGATTTTTTATCGGTTAGGTACACTTCGACGAGTGTGAGCAGGAACTACACGAGCTGATTCCACCTTCTCCTTTCTATCTCTGGCAAACGAGACGCGGACGCGGACGGAGATCTCATCTCTTAGACTGTAAATATATCACCTTTTGCACAAAGCGCTTTCCGTCATCATTTTTTATGTGGACAGCTAAGGAGTGGAATTCCCTTCCAGCGGATCTGTTTCCCGACACGTACAACCTGGACAAGGCTAGGGTGAACAGGCATTATCTAGGCAAGTATGCTACATCCTAGGCCGCATCGTCACTTACCATGAGGTGAGATCACGGTCAAATACTTGCATAAAAAGAATTTAAAAAAAATTACATTGATTGCGTTCTGATTTATGCAAGAAGTTGAGAATATTTATAGATTCTGCAATGTGCTATTGTTAAGCTGGGGCTTGATAACGAGTACGATAGAATCCTATGCTCTGTATTAAAATTGAAATGTTTTTAATTTTTCATTTAGAGCTGTGTGGAATAGCCGTCACTAAAAGAGTGAGTGAGTGTCGTAAAAGGCGACTAACGAGCTAACTTCAAATTCAAATTCAAATTATTTTAATTGTAATACGAGTGCGCATACATCTAACAGCAAAGCGGCGATGGGCTCACCACCTATCAAATTGATCACATGTGCAGTTGTAATTAATCCTCTGCCATAGTCCACTTTTCACCAAATAGCGACTGCACATGTGCTCAGCGTGACAGGTGGTGAGCCCATCGCTGCTCCATGCTGTTGGAAGTATGTGCAGTATAGTCCGTTAGTCGCCTTTTACGACACCCAGGGGAAGAGAGGGGGTGGTAGTACTCTTTTACCGCTACGTGACACGGTTATGTATGTAAGATTATTTTATTTAACAAGGTAACGGACAATTTGCTAGAATATTACATTAACGACGAACTTCCCACGCGTCCGCAACACATATTCTCAAATATGTAGAGCTGAGTTCAAAGGGAGCGTACTTGTGCTAAAGGCCGCTTGTTTCCCAAATCTAGAACAAGGTCATGGCGAGCAGTCTACTTCGAATAGCTCTCTTGAGGTTTACTATTTACTTACATTCCGTTATATTGTTTTACAAAATGTTTTAAATTTTTTATTATTATTCTACAACGGGTAAGCGCTTGGCCTTCATCTCACCTAATGGAAAGTGACGATAAGGCCGAAGGTGGAAGCGCGCTTCACCCGGAATCCTTAACCACTGAGGAACTGGCTATCTTATCTTTAACTGTCGGAACACAAAAATGCTATAAACATCGTTATTATGGCGACACACTTAGATAAGATGGTGGTAGCTAGCCAGGCGGACTTAACAGCCCTACCATAAAACAAACCGAGCACATAAAGATGTACTCCCCGCTGGGAATCAAACCCGGGATCTCTGGGTCTGAGACCGGTGGCATAGACACTAGACCACAGAGGCGGTTAAAATGGTTTTTTTATGAAACATTTTGTACGTAATAAGCTTTCGCCTGCGGCATTAGATCAGTTTTGTTTGTCGATCGATACAGGAAGCAATTACCTAAAATGATTACGTAACTTATTAAATTGTGGTAGTTGGTCAATACAGGTAAATACCTGGTGGTTAAGTAGTTACTAAAGGAAAAAAGTGTGCTGGCGGAGCTGTGTAAAAGGACAATGGCCAAAAAAAAACCAAGCCCGGCGGAAATCAAATGTATCTGAGTTTTTCACTAAAAATACGTGATTAAATACTGCATAGTTGGAATCGTCAAAATATTTTTTTAAAAGTGTGAAATTGCTTTTCGAAGTTTTGCTGGGGTCATATTAATGTTTTAATGTCGGACTAGCTTCCGCCTTCGATTCAGTTAGCGGTGTTAATCCTGGTCCTTATCTATCTACCTACCTACCTAGGTACCTGTTTCATTCAAAGGAGTTCCGTCATTGACGCGAAAAAAAAATCAGAAAAAACATCCAAACATTGAAATATCAAACCATCGTTATTTTCACATTTAGAATATTACTTAAGTGTGATGTGATTATTACTGATAAGTACATATATGTATATTACCAAAAATGTGTTAATGTTTTAATAATAAAATGATTCATATACTTATCTAACTATGTGTTTTCTTCTTCGTTTCGGTAGTAATATTTATAATGTAGCAAAAATATTTGGATCGGTGTATCCCTTTGACTCACTGCAAAACACCCATATTAGCTATTTAATTTTAATGATCCTTTTACTGAAACATTAATATGACCCCTGCAAAACTTTCAATAGCAATTTTATACATTTATAAAAATATTTCGGCGGTTTTCCTTATGCGGTAATTAATTACTCAACATTACCAGTATTTTGAGGTACATTTCATTTGCGCCGGGCCTGGGTTTAAATTTCATACTACGTGACCATTGTCCTTTTACTTACAGTTAATTAATAATTAACATCCTTTATTTGCTCCGCTTCTCCTTGGCCGTTATTGTTATAGGCACAGAAAGGAGCATCAGATTAGGACGCTACTAATACTACGTTAAATGTTCTTTTCGATTGGCTTTTCCAAATGCATCTCTGCTACCTATTTTATTCCAATAAATTTCCTTTTTAAAGTTTTATAAATTCATTTTAATAGTAACATAATTTTATTATTATTACCAAGTCTCTGACTAACCCTTCGGAGATAATAGTCGTGATTATAATATTATGTATGTACCTATGTATAAATTAATAACGTTGCCTAATCAACTCTGTGTCTAAGTCAAAACCAATTTATTCAAATAAACTTTCATAAAAGTGCTGTTGAATCGTCCGACCTTCAGAAGTATTTTTGACTACTACTCATTCTGGATTCTGGACGTCATTTAGCCGTGAAGAAGAATGGGCGCAAGAAACTCCACAGATATAAAGTCACGACATTTACGTTAACAATATATAAAATTATTTTATTACTCACCGCGTCGCGTAGCGGTCAAAGAATACTATCACCCCCTCTCTTCCCTTGGGTGTCGTCAAAGACGACTAACGGACTAAAGACTGCACATACTTCCTACAGCATAGAGCGGCGATGGGCTCACCACCTGTCACACTGAGCACATGTACTGTTGCTATTTGGTGAAAGTGGACTATTTTAGAGGACTGCTTTTGTTGTCCTCATTGCCTTGTCTCTGACTAACCCCCTTCGGGGATAATAGTGATTATATTATGTATGTACGAGTATGTTACTCACCGCTTAGCCTTCTACAAACCCTAAATAATGAACAATTAACATCATATCATAATTACCAACAACCTCATTAACTGTGTTTCTTGTCTAAAAGTTTTTCATTGTTGCCACCTTCATTCCTCATTAGCATTTAACAAAGCGACCCCGAACATTTGGGACGTTAGTACATGGAGGGTTAAACTTTTATGATTTATTTATGGATTAACCCGTCACGGCGGGTTGGACTTTGAACAATGGAATTAAAATAGGGATCCTGGAGCGACGGTGCAACTCAAGCCAAACGGATAGATATAAGGGTAGAAAGTGAGAAATCGTAGTTCAATAGGTTCCTACACACAGCTCCGTTCGTGCTTCGGAAGGCACGTAAAACCGTTGGACCCTGTTGATGTGGTAATATCACAGTCGTTATCACCCACCAACCCGCATTGGGCCGGCGTGGCTCCACCACTCTGGCCCAATGCGGCGTATGGCCCAATGTCAATACGTCCTGCTCTATGCTGTTGGTTGTATGTGCAGTCTTTTAGGCTCTTCGTCCTCAGAGACATTGATGAGCTCATGGCAGTCATTTTCACTAAAGAGGCAGAGTGATAGGACGGGATCGCATAAAAGATCCCAATGGTAAAAGTGCTGCTGCGAGAGGGAGACCTCGGCAGGCCTACTTTTGTTATCATTGTTAATTCTCGTAATTATTAGTTATCTTAAGTCTAGGTTTTTTATTATATTCCATATAAAAACAATAAACAAAACTACTATAAAACATTTAACATTATAAAAAACCTAAACCTAGGGTGCCGCCGGCAGCGGGGCAGGGCCCAAGCTAACGGTGGTTAGGGCTGCAGAGAGAGGAACCTCCTGACGATGCGTGCCGGGGCAAGAAGTACCGCCTTCTGTATCTGGCCCTTGATCCAGCCGTCTAGCGAGTCTCTTGAGATGTTGGTCGAGAGTCTTCGCTATTAGGCCGTTTGCAGATACGACTATCGGGACAATGATAGTCGAGTCAACATCCCACATGGCGGTAACCTCGTAAGCCAAGTCAAGGTACTTGCTTATTGTTACTATTATTATAAGCCCATATTTTTCCACTGCTGGGCAAAGGCCTCCCTTCCCTCTTTCCACTTTTCGCGGTATGTTGCTTGTGCTGGGTGCTGGCCAATCATAGGCATCAAGCTCGTCCCTTCACCTGCGTCTGGGTCTGCCTCGCTGCCGTTTCACCTAGGGTTGCCAACTTTACTGTTAAAAACAGTATTCTATTATTCTATAGTATTCTATTGTTTTTCACTACATCATACTTTTTACTGTTGAACAAAAATAAAGTATCGAAAATACTGTTTTAGTATCACTGTGCACGATATACCTTAAAAAGTAAAAAAGTTGCGAACGTTGTCCGCACGGTGCAGCGCAGCCATACCTACCTACACCTATAAAATCCTAGATACTTAATCTTTGAAATAAAAAATATACTGTTCAATTTTCTAAAATACTGTTTATTTTTCTTATGTCACCTTAAAAGACTTTTTGTATTTTTTAAAAGTTGACAACCCTAGTATCACCTCACGTGGGATCCAGTCGGTGTAGTGACCTTTGCTCACAACTGAGATACGTTAATTATGTCACCTTAAAATATATTTTTATTTTTTTAATGTTGGCAACCCTAGTATCACCTCACGTGGGATCCAGTCGGTGTAGTGACCTTTGCTCACAACTGAGATAAGTTAATTATGTCACCATAAAATACTTTTTTATTTTTTTAAAGTTGGCACCCCTAGTTTCACCTCACGTGGGATCCAGTCGATCAGACCTTTGCCCACAACTGAGATAAGATAAAATAAGTGATGTGCAGTCTTTTGTTGGTTTGTCGCCTTTTATGACGCCTCGGTGAAGAGATGGGCTGATAGTATTATTTTTACGGGCCGCCATCACACAGCAGCACAACCGTATCGTACAAAAACACATACATTTTCTACGATCCCGACGCACATCATTTGCTTAACTTACTCTCAAACGTTCTTCGAAAATTGCTCGTTGGTTTAGGTACTATTGACCTGACCTTTGGCGAGAACGTCACTGATCTGCTACCCTATCGACTGAAAAATATGAATATGGACATGGGCTTCATTTGCCATTTGAAGCCCATAATATGCCCATATAGGGACAAAATATGGGATCCAAATGTCAAATGAAGTCCATGTTCATATCCATATTTTTTAGCCGATAGACCCGCTGATCTGAGTACGTTTGCCGAGGTTTCCCCCTACCAACTATCCCATTCAATCTCGCCTCATGCACCATTTTTGTTATTCTTTTTACATCCATACTTAGAATTTACATGATGACCAAACCATCTTAGCATGCTTTTCTCAATTTTTGTCACTACGTCTTCATTCCTTCCACACTACAATGTAAACGTATTGACTATAAAAATCAATACACTCGTATTCATACGTCCTTGACTTTTTAAACTAAGCAAAGCCTGTGGAGCGTATTCCTGCACGTTGCGACGCAATCGGCCGAATTATTTATGAGAATTCTCTCTATTTGCTCACTCAATCCATTTTCAATTTATCAGCGAATATGTAGTGTCCGGCTGAGGGCTGAGAGTACTTTCGGATGAAACGTTCCATAAATATCATAGTATTTGTTGACAAAAAGAGATTTCGATAAGGCCATCTCGTTCAATATAATATGGGGGTATAATTAAATAGTAAAACTGATATCAAGAAAATAAGAGGTCTGAGAGATTATATAAAAATCTAATACTCGTTTTTAGGGTTCCGTAGCCAAATGGAAAAAAACGGAACCCTTATAGATTCGTCATGACTGTCTGTCCGTCCGTATGTCACAGCCACTTTTTTCCGAAACTATAAGACTGATACTGTTGAAACTTGGTAAGTAGATGTATTCTGGGAACCGCATTAAGACTTTCACACAAAAATAGAAAAAAAACAATAAATTTTGTGGTTTTCTTATACTTAGAATTGAAACTCAAAAAAATGTTTTTCATCTAACTCATTTGTGTACCCCATCTATGGTAGGTCTTCAAAAATGATATTGAGGTTTCTAATATATTTTTTTCTAACCTGAAGAGTTTGCGCCAGAGACACTTCCAAAGTGGTAAAATGTGTGTCCTCCCCCCCCCCCCTGTAACTTCTAAAATAAGAGAAAACTAAAAAAAATATATGATGTTTATTACCATGCAAACTTCACCGAAAATTTGTTTGAACGAGATCTAGTAAGTAGTTTTTTTTATTACGTCATAAATTAATTAATTAAAAAAATACACTAATAATAAAACATCGATACAACGAACTACAAGAACTTTTATAAGATGTTACTTGCTGCTACGGAACCCTTCATGGGCGAGTCCAACTCGCACTTGGCCGGTTTTTTGTGGCTTGTAATCATCGATCAAAGGTTGTAATATAAAAGTATTACGATTGTTGCGATACCTGAATAATAGCTCTAATCTAAGGTTATGTGGTTATTATTATAAGTTTTCAGTATGGTTATGAACTGTGTAACGGTTAATATTGTGTAAAATACTCATTTCAATGATATTTATTGTAATAGATACTAAGATATTATAGGTACCTAAATATATATAGCGACATTATCTTCTGTATTAAATTCTATAATTTTAATTAAGAAAATGTACTCATACTTTAGGTTAGGTTTGCATGACAAATACGAGGGCAGTTTGGCAACTCAATGACTTTATGGCGACTTCACATTAGTACCGTGAAGATCCGAAAACAGGCGTGAACGTGAATGTGGACGGTTTTCGCGGGGTTCACGCGCGTTCACTCCTATTCCCCGATCTGCCCCCTTACTCTCGAAACCGATCGCTATTGGATCGGATTGGTACTGTGAATTTTAGTATTTTTAAGTTACGACACCAGCGCTAATTTGGATTCATATTGGGTGAACTAAATGGCATTGAGTTTTGTATTTTTTTCACTCAATATCCACGCAATATGAATCTATATTAGCTCTGGTGTCGTAACTTAGGAGTACGAAAATTCACAATACCAATCCGATCCAATAGCGATCGGTTTCAAGAGTAAGGGGGCTGATCGGGGAACAGGCGTGATTGCGCGAGTATTTTGTCCCGCGACAAAGAGTTCGAGCGGCGTACAAATCCACATCCACGGCCCCGTGCCAGTTTACCAAACAGGAAATTAATCAGTTTACTCCTGACTATACTTTGATCGGTTACGATGTATTTCAGTCATCCACGCTCTTCTTTTTTTCCAACGCTTTGTAATAATGTTTTGGACGTCTAAATAGTATTTTGCCACGGCAAACAAAGTTATTGCAGCAGCAGCTTCTACGACCGTTTCGCGGCGGGTTTCACGAACGATTGTGAGCATCCCGTGAATGTATAGGGCACGACTTATGCCATGAATTCATGCCGTAAATTCGCGTGTGAATTCGCGGCACTAATGTGGAGCCGCCATTAAGATTTAATAAAACTTTTTTAACATTTTTTTTGTCTCATATTTAGAAACTCACTACGAAGCGCATGCCGTTCTTTTAGGCGACTTCTAAGTATTCTTTGAAAATGGAGAAAAGCGAGTTTCGAGTGCTAATTAAACAGTATTTTTTACGTGGTAAAACAAATAAGCAGACCGAAGACAAATTGAAAATGTATTTTGGTCATTCTGTATTCCAATATCCCTCGTATTCTATAATTTATTATTTATATAGACGACATAAGTGATTTTTCACACCACCTGCTTTGTCGAGCAGAAATTGTGTTTGTGAAATTATATGTCATGCAAACCTAACCTAAAGGAAGTCATTAAAGACCTGAGGTCTAGCAGGGCATTAATATTGTACTGAATTTCCTTATGACCCGCTGGTCATTAATGTGATTTGAATTTGGAACAGAAATAGAAATCGCATACGAACATTACACACTTGACCGTCATTAGAAGCTTATAATATTGAGATAGGCATATCCGTTTCCCGTCGTATTTTCCTTCTCTTTCTTCCGGTATATCGCTGTCTCTCTCGCTCATCCTACTCAGTGGCGTCACCAGGTGGCGCGGTGGGGGAACCAGGAGATTTCACACCCGTGCCCATTTGTTCATCATTGGCGTGAAATTTCCCGTCGGCGTAACTTGTGCACTACATAGTGACCAGGTGACAAAGAAATAGAATTATTTTTATTTAAACTGCAACACAGTTCTCCTGAGTTTCTATAATACACGTGAGTACTTAGAATAGTTTCTTAACTTAACGGTGTTACCGTTCGCTGAATTTATAATTTAAACTTATCTGGTATATCAAACTTTTTATTTTACCCGCAAGAGATGTAGATACACCTTTTCTTTTAAGATAAGAAAGCATTCGAGTAAAGATAGTATTTTTAAAAGTGTTTTTTGTGTTTAATACGTGGTATCTACCCTCCAGGCACTTTTTCTTTTTATTTTAGATAAGAAACCGATAATTAGTGCTTACATTAGATAATGAGAAAAATGGATTGTAGCTAAGCGGCTATAGTTAGTCCTTCTAACAATCCCGATCGCATCGGCGAAGGTTGAGTTCGAGTTAGTCGTCATCGTTCAAAGAAGCATGGTCATCGTACCTACCCGCCTTTCATGACGATAACGACAATGTGTCTGCTTTATCGGACGTTAGAGGAAATCTTACAACGATTGTTGCACCTCGCAGGTGTTACCAATACTGACTAAAACAGTTAACAATTTAAATATTCCGTGTACTGATCTAGATTTGATTTTTGATTTTAAAAGTAAACTAAAAGAGCCAGCTAGGCCTTAAGCACCAATATTCTGATAAATCTTGTGCACCAATAACTTTTGGTATTTTAAAACTAAAAAGATATTTTTAATAATTGTCTGCGCAGTTGACTAGTTGGTCGCAAACATCTGATGCCTCTCTTAAAGGTCTTATTTTCAGTGGTGATTAGGTTGTACACTGAAACTATAAATATACGAAAAGAGGATAGGTACTCATAAAAATGTAAAAGACCCTCTAATGCTTGCTACTTTGAATAAGATTCTACCTTCAAACACACATTTGTTTAATTCTGAACAGATTACAGTTGCATTAGAAAAAATTGTCCTGTTAGAAAACTTTTTGGCCAGTTATTAAATCTGGTACTGGGAATGCCTCGCAAGCAAAACCAGTAATAACAACAAACGGTTACCTTTCGCAAGGGCAAACTTCTTATAGTGTACCATCGCGTTGTTCTTCTGGTTCATGGGACAGACACACGCACAGCATGCTGTGAACCGCCATCGCAGGGCGCTTACCAAAATTAATGTCCTCCGCAAGGACATACTTATGGCAGCCACGAACCATATCGTGGCTATAATCTGCCCGCCCTCGCAGGGCGCTTACCAAAATCAATGTCCTCCGCAAGGACATACTTATGGCAGCCACGAACCATATCGTGGCTATACTCGTAATCTGCCCGCCCTCGCAGGGCGCTTACCAAAATCAATGGTTATTACATGAGTGTTCGCGGTTTTGCGAGAAGATGCATATATATAATGCTAAATGTACCTTATTTAATTTAATTTGATTTTGAATAATTTGTTTAATTATTGTAATTGGTATTTAACCGTTTTAATAAAATTTAATAAATAAATGTCCTCCGCAAGGGCATGCTTATGCGTTTATGCCAGCACGAACCATATCGTAGCTATAAACCGCCCTCGCAGGGCGCTTACCAAAATCAATGGTAATATTACTTGAGTGTTTGCAGTTTTTGCGAGAAGATGCATGTATGTTAATGTAATGCTAAATGTCCCTTATTTTATTTGAATTTGAATAATACGTTTAATTGTTGTAAATGGTTATGTAACCGTTTTTAATTAAATTAAATAAATAAATGTCCTCCGCAAGGACAGGCTTATGCCAGCCACAAACCACATGGTGGCTATGAACCGCTCTCGCAGGGCGCTTACCAAAAACAATGTCCTCCGTAAGGACATGCTTATGCCAGCCACGAACCACATTGTGGCTATGGACCGCCCTCGCAGGGCGCTTACCAAAAACAATGTATTCCGCAAGGACATGCTTATGCCAGCCACAAACCACATCGTGTCTATGAACCGCCCTCGCAGGGCGCTTACCAAAATCAATGTCCTCCGTAAGGACATGCTTATGCCAGCCACGAACCACATCATGGCTATGAACCGTCCTCGCAGGGCGCTTAACAAAAACAATGTCCTCCGCAAGGACATACTTATGCCAGCCACGAACCACATCGTAGCTATAATATAAACAACGGAGGCTGTTCTTACTTTCGATCCCCAGGATCATAGGCTTGGCAGCTCTATCAATCAGGACAAAAACGTCAATCTTCTCTGCTAACAGAGATAACAAAAAACGTAGACAATGACGCTCCGAAATTTCGAGCCGGTCAATTTGCACTTTATCGACACAGTTGGGACTAAATAGGTGCTCCAAGTTTTCTATCATAACACAAAGGTATCGAATACCGTTTTATCTGAAGCCATCGCTCAAGGTTCCAAACGTTACAATCGACAGTTGTTACACGCTTGTATCGGACAAAATGTCTGCAATGCTGACACAGATGAAGGAACAGGTTTCTAGAAACAGTAAGTTTTTTTTTCCAAACTTCGTTTTAACCCAGTTCTTAGTACCAAAGAGCACTCAAGAAAGGTCACTCCGTCCAATTTTTAACCTGAAGTCATTAAATTATTATATGAATTCCGGACTGTGTACGGCCAAGAGACGAGATGTACAAATTACTTTTCTCAGATCTAGGTACTATACCATCTGACAATAGCCAAATCCCACAATAGTTTCTTCGTCTGTTCTACAAAGGCGAATTACTAAAAATTATATGCCTTCCATTTGAGATGAGCACGGCAATGTTTTCTTAGACTATTATCTTATAGACATAAAAACCAGATGGTTCTGTCCAGACATGCCAACATTGTAATAGAAACACTTACTTATTTTGGTGTCCACATAAACTTCAAAAAGTCTGTTTGACCCACAGACATATAATAGAAGTTTGACCGCCCTCGCAGGGCGCTTACCAAATTCAATGTCTTCCGCAAGGACATACTAGGATACATGGAGGAATCACAAACGTCCATACATACCTACATATACTCACGACTGTTATCCCCGAAGGGTTAGTCAGAGACCAGGCAATGAGGACCGCAAAAGCAGTCCTCTGCCATAGTCTACGTTTCACCAAATGATAACTGCACATGTACGTGACAAGTGATGAGCCTATCGCCGCTCTATACTGTTGGATGTATGTGCAATCTATGGTCTGTTAATCGCCTTTTACGATACCTAAGAGAAGAAATTGGGCGGTAAAAAGACTCTACCTTACGATGTAGTTAAATGTATTGGTAGCTAAAAATTATCAGAAACACCAATAGGTACATATACCTCCACCAACATTCTTTTTGACAACCGTTGCTTCAGGATTGGGGGGTCACAACTCAACAATTCCGCCCTATCGGGAAGGTGGAGTGCATCCGAACAAAAGCTGCACTGCAATCAAAAAGAAAAGCGGGCTGTTCTAAGTCTTAGAATTACAAGCATTGAACACGAAGCCTGCGACAATTTTATTTTAATCCTCCAAATTGCCAACCAACAAATGACCACCAACCAAATTGTGGTCAAAATTCATTACATTCCAGGGAAATTGAACAGCCATGCAGATCAACTGTCTCGACATAGCCAAGCTCTAGAGTGGCATCTACTGCCAGAATTCACACAAACGATATTCGCAAAGTGGGCCTGGCCAGTAATTCACCTGGTTGTATCCAAGAACGCTCGAGTAGTGGGTAAACTATGCAGATTTATCTCAATGATTACGAAGCGATGTTTCACAATGCTTTCAGCCTAAAGTAGAACGCTTCCCTCTGGTTTGGAAATTCGCAACACCTTCCCTCATCCCCCGGGTGCTAGCACACCTCAACAGGAAATTATCTGATTGTGGTACCCCTTGCTGCCTCATTCACAGTATGGAATCCGTTTACGTTTAGACGCCTGGTAGACATAACCACAGGCCTGCCAATCCCCAAGGTTCAAGACATGACGTTGAAATTTGGTGTGCTTAAATGATATATCGTTATGGAACCACAAGCAAATTTCCCTACTCAAGCGTCCGGTTATTATAAAACCATACGAGCACTTGTGCTTGGTCCAGTAGTACAGGAAGGGCGTAAGCAGCAGCAGCGGCGCCATCCACACGCGGAACGCGTGTCCAGTCAGTCCAGTTTTTGGCAGATTTACACTTAATATTTTGAATCTTTCTTACAATACTATACACTACCATAAATTGTCGTTTCTACTTTATGCAGCGCACAATTGTATGGAAATCTTAGTGACGAGGTAATAGTTAAACATGTTTTAAATTCAATCTCAATTAAACATTTAAAAACAACAAAACCTCCTTTTTCCAGGTTTTAGTAATATTAGTCTGTAGACCTTTGTAATGTATTTCAAACCTAGGATCAACTAGATTTCAAATAGGTCGTAACACTGCAATATTATTGTCGCATTGCTCCTTTGTTACCTTGCTGTGGACACCAAACATTATTTTGTTCAGGACAATGCAGTAATATTACGGCGACAGTTTGGGTCAAAAACTGACTGTAGGGACTACAGACAAACAAGCTAGAAATTGCTACTGGTTAAAAGGATCAATAAATATTGTACAGAATGGCTAAACTAATTTATTTAAAACTTCGAGTGTTTCATCTGTCACCTGTTTCAAGCACTGTGGTAGCTAGATGGATATTACAGCCACACCTGGTTGTGTTTTGCTCCGCTGTAGCATCTATAAACTAGATTGATATGAATTACCCATTGAGGATATACTAACTATTGGTAATTGGAGATTAGTTACTTAATACTTTTCAGAAGGTTTATTGTCGTGAAATATTGATTCAGGCGTCACGTGGTTTTTCATTTTTTATTTTTACCCTGTAAAGTGATTGAAATCAAATAGTAAACAATATTTATTTCCTAATAATAATGTTCGTTTACATGGTTTACAAGCTAAATTATTTGATTTTTCATCAATGACTGGCCAATTATTTTCTTACATGACTTAAATTGTAAATAATTAGTACTTACTTAATTTAATCTCTTATTATAAATTTTTGTTTAAACCATAATCATATGATTAACTCTCTCGCACTTATTGTTTAATTTATTTCTCACATTGGCATTTTCACCAGGCGATAACAAACAGGTCTCAATATTATAAGCTTCTAATGACGGTCAAGTGTTTAATAGACGCGTTTTACCTGAAATAAAACGCATATTAAATACTTACCTCATTAGAAGTTTCGTTTTTATTTTCGCCTGGTGCTTAATGCATATTTCGACGCAATGATGAACAAATGGGCACGGGTGTGAAATCTCCTGGTTCCCCCACCGCGCCACCTGGTGACGCCACTGAGTGGGATAAGAGAGAGAGACAGCGATATACCGGAAGAAAGAGAAGGAAAATACGACGGGAAACGGATATGCCTATCTCAATATTATAAGCTTCTAATGAGGTAAGTATTTAATATACGTTTTATTCAGGTAAAACGCGTCTATTTACTATACTTATTATTATTATTATTTTTTATTTTTTAAATCGCAAACGGCTCAAATACGCGAACCTGGGACCTAATTATATATTTGTGCCGTTTGCAGTGGAGACAATGGGTACGTGGGGGCCGGAGGCTAGGCATCTTGTAAAAGATTTAAGTGCACGTCTTATTGAGGCCTCCGGTGACAAGAAGGCTGGCAGTTACCTCTGCCAGCGTATTAGCCTGGCAATTCAAAGAGGTAATGTTGCCAGCATTCTTGGGTATACCATACCTGCGTGCCCGCAGTTGGAAGACATTTTTTATTTATAGTTTTTAATTTTAAATTAGACATTCTTTATTTATAGTTTTTAAGTTAATTTTTTTTCATATTAATAGTTTGTAAATATTTAAATATTCATAATAATAGCAAATATATATTTACTATACAGTATTTAGGTGTGCAGTCTTTAGTTCGTATGCCTTTTACGACACCCAAGGGACGAAAAGGGTTGGTAGTATTATTTTGATGAGCCCATCGTCGCTCTATGCGGTAGGATGTATGTGCAGTCTTTAGTCCATTAGTCGCTTTTTACGACACCGAAGGGAAGAGAGGGGTTGGTAGTATTATTTTGATGAACCTTTTGCCGCTCTATGCTGTTGGATGTATGTGCAGTCTTTAGTCTGTTAGTTGCCTTTTTCGACACCCAAGGGACGAAAAGGGGTTGGTAGTATTATTTTGATGAGCCCATCGCCGCTCCATGCTCTTGAATGTATGTGCAGTCTTTAGCCCATTAGTCACTTTTACGACACCCAAGGGAAAGAGAAGGGTTGGTAGTATTATTTTGATGAGCCCATCGCCGCTCCATGCTGTTGAATGTATGTGCAGTCTTTAGCCCATTAGTCACTGTTACGACACCCAAGGGAAGAGAGGGGTTGGTAGTATTATTTGGATGAGCCCATCGCCGCTCTATGCGGTAGGATGTATGTGCAGTCTTTAGTCCATTAGTCACTTTTTACGACACCGAAGGGAAGAGAGGGGTTGGTAGTATTATTTTGATGAACCTTTTGCCGCTCTATGCTGTTGGATGTATGTGCAGTCTTTAGTGCGTTAGTTGCCTTTTTCGACACCCAAGGGACGAAAAGGGGTTGGTAGTATTATTTTGATGCGCCCATCGCCGCTCTATGCTGTTGGATATATGTGCATTATTTAGCCCGTCAGATGTTGTTAGTCGCTTTTACGACATCCAAGGGAAGAGAGGGGTTGGTAGTATTATTTTGATGAGTCCATCGCCGCTCTATGCTGTTGGATGTATGTACAGTCTTTAGTCCGTTAGTCGCCTTTTACGGCACCCAAGGGAAGAAAGGGGTTGGTAGTATTAGTTTGATCAGCTTATCGTCGCTCTATGCCGTAGGATGTACTCGTATGTGCAGTCTTTAGTCCGTTTTGGTAATTTTAGCTCCTTGTATAACAATCTACTATTGTTTTACTATTAATAATAATAATAATATATACATACATTCAACAGCAACCTAGGTTAAGTTTTTTATAATATTTTATATTGTAAAAATGTTTTTGATATAAAATATTGTAAAAAAATTTAAGCGGGCAGTGCTAGTCGACATCACCGTCCCACATGATGAGAACCTCGTGAAGGCTGAGAAGGACAAGCTGAGCAAGTACCTTGACTTGGCTTACGAGGTTACCGCCATGTGGGATGTTGACTCGACTATCATTGTCCCGATAGTCGTATCTGCAAACGGCCTAATAGCGAAGAGTCTCGACCAACATCTCAAGAGACTCTCGCTAGACGGCTGGATCAAGGGCCAGATACAGAAGGCGGTACTTCTTGACACGGCACGCATCGTTAGGAGGTTCCTCTCTCTGCAGCCCTAACCACCGGTAGTTTGGGCCCTGCCCCGCTGCCGGCGGCACTCTAGGTTTAGTTCTTTTATAATGTTTAATGTTTTATAGTAGTTTTGTTTATTATTTTTATATGGAATATTATAAAAAACCTAGATTTATGGAAAGAAATAAATGCGAGAATAATAATAATAAATCTTTATTGCAGGCAACAAACAATGTACAAGATGGTAAAAATACAGAGAGGCCCATATAATAAATACCTTACAGACTCACATACATACAATATAAAACATTTTTTGTTAGTATACTTATAACTATGTTAGTATTTATTAAGCACCATAATGTGCTGCTCCGGTGATGTTGTCGGGTAATCTCCCGCGAAAACGCCGGTACACCACGCCCTTCGGCCAGAAGTCCTCCTTCATAAAGATGTCAACCAGCTTGGATGTCGGGACTCGCACCACAAATGCCTTGAAGCTGACATTGTGTCGCGACTCTTGCGGCTCCACCCTCAGAAGGCAGTTGGTTTTCGTCTTGATGTACTCTATCACATCTTGCACGGTGATGGTGTGGTGCAGGCGCGACAGGTACATCGGCGTGGTCGGCGTCGCAGCGCGCAGCAGGAACTGGGGCCCTGTCAGTGCGGTGCCGCAACGGTTTTGGTTCGGCCGGTGATGGCGTGCTCTCTTCCTTTGGACCTTGACGAAACCGTCGTCGTCTCGATCCATGGCATCACGCTCTGACACTCTCTGAGCTTTTAAGCTGGATGCAGCAACAGAGGCGTAGTCACGACGGATGGGCTTCGCTTGTTTGATGACAGGCTCTAGCGAAACTGTCACGTGCGGCACCGCGGGCGATGGCGCGGGGCGGGACGGCGGTGGCGGTACGCGGGGCGCGGCGTCAGCATGCTGCACGGCACGGGGGGCTGGCGGCTGCGGGGCGCGGGGCGCCGGCAGCTGCGGGGTGCGGGGGGCCGGCGCCGGCGACCGCGGGGCGCACCGAGCCGGTGTCCGCGCGGGGGCCACGGCTGCGTCAGCGCTGCACGGCGCGGGCGACGAGGTCGGCGTCGAGAATGCTGACTCGAAACTCAGTCGCGGCGCATTGACGAATGCACCGCGCCGCGTGTTGACGTTTGAGTCATCGACGGCTGACCTAGTTACTGCGAGTTATGCGCGCAAACTGTCAACCTCCTTGCGCAACTCACTCACAGCAATCTGTGATGCCTCGTATTTCAGCACCACGTCCGCCAAGCCCGCCTTCATGGTCACAATGTCCTTCAGGAGGCTGATTACGTCGACGTGATCGAACGTGACGGGGGGGAGCTTATTTAGGTCCCTCGCCACAAACGTTGGCACGTCGTCAGGGTCGGTCTCTTTCAGCAGCGTGATAATCTCCTGAAGGCTCTTCGGTGTCCCGTCGCGCAGATGAGACACCATTCGATCGCTTTTGTTCAGTAACCCAAACAAAAGTTTCTTGGCTGCAGATATGTCTTCCTCCCTGAAGCTGGACTTGCAGATCTGCACTGCACTCACTTCGTCCATCACGTCCAGCTTCTGTTGCAGGAAGGCGAGGAGCTCGTTTACCACGAGTTTGTCGCTCATGGTGACTGTTTGCGCGGCGTCACGCGCCGCGATACGTGTCCAATTTACACTTTTAAAAATTGCAATCGACGCACGACCGCACAGAACGTTGCATACTGCGAGACTGAACTATTGGTTTTTATTGTCTCGTAGATGGTGTGAAAAGTAGAGTTTTCACCTCGGAGATAAAGGTGCCTTCGTCTTAGGTGACCTTGAATCCCACGCTGCACTCAGGATTCTTGTTTTAACTCCCTCGCTTTGCTCGGGAGTTAACTCTAAACGCCCTCGCTGCGCTCGGGAGTTAACGCTAGAGTCCTCGTTTCGCTCGGGATTCAATACCCGGGGCGCGCGCTACATAAGACACTACTTTATCCCCTTGGTGCATAATCTCCTATAATAAAAGTGAAAAATATAAAAAGTGTGTTTTTGATTAGCTTGCGCATTCCGCTTCCGGGCGAAAAGCAGCGACCGCAGCGAATGGCGGATTGATAAAATATTGTGAAATGGAAAATTATTATTATTATAAGGATATGGATAAGGCTTAGAATAATAACGCTATAGAAAGATAGTCTTTCTACAAGCGGTCTGTCAAAAATGAAGCACTAAACCGATTTACACACACGTGACGTGCGCGCATGGACGTGATGTGCTGTCTCTTTCCAATTCTATGAATATGAAAGAGACAGCACTGCGCAGGCCGCTGCTACCGAGGCTTTAACTTAGAGAATCACACTGCAGTACGTTTATATTTTGACCTAATTAACTACAAGATACTATGAAATACTGAAAGCTTACCTGTGAAAAGTGATGTTATTACACTTCTTTTGTTTTTCAGATGTGTTGTGACACAATTTAACTGCACAAACCGTCATTTTTTTTTTGTTTTTTGCGAGACACGTTAGGCGCGCTGTGACATTGAACACTACGGAGCGGTCCGGCGTTTGGTGCTATTTCTGGCTCCAATTAATGTGCTTCAAAATAGGCGCGCGAACTTGGTTTCTATAGCGTTATTATTCTAAGGGATAAGGCTATAAAATGTAAGAAAATGTTACGTTTACAAAGTAAGATTTGTTCTTGAATTGTATATGTGCAATGAAGTGTTTATCTTATCAATCTACGAAATAGGGTAACTACTCTTCACGAGAACGTCTTCGATTTGGGGGTTACTCTTGAACGCCAACTCAATCTCAGTACAATTCCAATGCGATTAATATGTATCGATATTGGGATAAGTAAAGATAATTCCGGAACGCCATCTCGATAATAATTTGTTCAATCAATTTCTACGCATTTTAATTCTAATGTGGCGCTATTGTCGCTTACAAAAGTGCCATTCGACATTTTTTAGATTTGTGATTGGAAATTGACTAATGCAATTGTGTTTCAAAAGTAAGCCTACTGGTCGGAATACGTTCGCCGAGGTCTTCCTCTTCCAACAGTCCAATTTCTGCTTAATAAGTAAAGTAAATGCAAAATTACATGTCCCAACTTGACATAGGCATTTCCCCAAGGAAGCAAGGGTCCAACGGTAATTTCTACGGACAAACAAATCAGTGACCGCATAATACAATAACAAAATTACTGGAAACCACAGCAGGCCAAATGTTATTTTAATTAGTTTGAACTATTAAGTGGTTGAAGTAATTGGGTCATTCTTCATACATGTACACATTTATAATCACGACTATTATCCCCGAAGGGTTAATCAGAGTCTAGGCAATGAGGACCGCAAAAGCAGTCCTCTGCCGTAGTCCACTTTTCACCAAATAGCGACTGCACATGTGCTTAGCGTGACAAGTGGCGAGCCCATCGCCGCACTGCACAATGTTTGGTAATGGGTATTTACATCCCACAACGGCATAATCTTAATAAGTGTACAGAACAACAGTTGTTGGTCTATGGGAGCAACTCTGAAATAAAAAAAAACAGCTGTTCAACACCAAACTACAAATATTATTGGACCTAAATATATGTATGTAGGAACATTATTTGTACGAATCTTAAGGGGATCCTGCACGAAATTGTGAAAATTTACGTATTTTTAAGTTAACTGTACTATGCGCTGAATTAGTTAAATACTACTACTACTAGTTAAATCTAATGACTCATAAAACATTTTTATTCGACAACTTTCTTAATTTTACGCATGAAGCAATAATTCTTACATGAAAATATTTGTATTGATATTCCGCAGGTCACCCCTATCTTAAAAGAGTAATTTTTAATATTTAAACCAAGCGCGTGATGGTTTTGTACGTTTTGCAGAATAAAAACATTGCTCTAATCAAATTACTAGGTCTGAAACTTCAAAGCGGAATTGTTCTAATTTTAAATATCAATATATTTTTTTTTATGCTAGGCCCGGCAAATGACTCCACTCCACCTGATGTTAAGTGGAAATGAAGTCCAGGCGCAAGGACAACGGGTGCAGCGTAAGAGACGTAGCATCAGTCACCCTCACTCTGCCGGCCCACAGAGTGCTTCTTCACGCCTCGTTTGAAGGACCCTATATCATAGGTAGGAGGAAATACGTGTGCTGGTAGACTATTCCATCTTTTGGAAGTGCGGCAAAGAAACGAGTCACCAAATTTCTTTGTGCGTGATGGAATCTTAGAAACTGTAAATTGGTGACTCCGGACAGCAGAACGCGTACTCCTATGGAGGAAGGGAGAAGGAGGGATGAGGTCAAAGAGTTCTTCAGAGCATTCGCCATGGTATAAACGGTAAAAAACGCTGAGTGACGCAATATCTCTACGCAATTGCAAAGGCTCGAGAGTTTTAGTGACCTCCGCATTGCCGATAATGCGCACAGCGCGGCGCTGCAATCTGTCCAAGGCATCGAGAAGGTACTTTGCGGAGCCGTCCCAAAGGTGAGAGCAATACTCCACGCAAGACCGCACCTGTGTCTTGTATAATAGACACAACTGATCAGGCGTGAAGAATCGCCGCACCTTGTTCAGGACACCGAGTTTACGTGAGGCATTGTTAATCACGGTTTCGATGTAATCCTTTTGGTTCAGATCGCAGCGGATATCCATACCGAGCATGTTAATACTGCTCTGCAGGCCTAGAGATGTACCCTGAAGAGAGGGAAGGGAAAGGAATGGCGACTTTTTCGCTGTGAACGCGCATACCTTTGTTTTCTTGGCATTGAACTCCACCAGATTATCGGAGCCCCATTTAGAAATGAGGTCCAACACCCGATCGAGCTTAATGACACCACTGTGTTTCTAGGCATCACGTTGGATGCCAAGCTTCAGTGGGGCCCACATATAGCTAAATTGTCGAATAGACTTAGCTCTGCGGCTTATGCAGTAATGAAGATCCGTCAGTTAACTGACGTTGATACAGCTAGATTAGTTTATTTCAGTTACTTTCATAGTGTAATGTCGTACGCCATTTTACTGTGGGGAAATGCTGCCGACATTCAAACTATCTTTGTGCTGCAGAAGAGGGCTATTCGAGCAATATATAACCTACAGGCTGTTGACTCTCTCAGAGAGAGATTTAAGGATATAAGTATAATGACAGTTGCATCACAATATATTTATGAAAATCTTGTGTATGTTCATAAAAATATTGAAATGTTTTCAAAAAACAGTGATATTCACAAATTAAATACCAGAAGTAAGAACAAATTGGCAGTTCCTTATACTAGGCTCCATAAAATAAATAATTCTTTTAAGGGTCTGTGTGTACGATTATACAACAAAGTACCAAATGATATTCAGAAATTAGATCTTGATAAATTTAAAATCAAAATCAAAGAAAAGCTTTATAAAAAAGCTTATTATAAAGTGTCGGATTATACAGAAGACAAAACAGCTTGGGTCTGAAATGCTCCAAGTACCTACTCCAACAGCTATTTCTAATTGCCTATAATTAATTTATATAGAGCACCATATTTAATTAAACTATTTACATTCAAATTCATATTTTGTATTTTGTGACCTGGTAACGACATATAATATATATATATTTTGTAAATGTCGTTGCTTCTGTGCGCTGTGGTTTCTTGCGCCCGTTCTTTGCCACAGTTAAAAAATGATGTCCTGAATGGGTGGTAGGTTAAAAAATATTTGGACGTTTCAAAGTACTTATTAATTGAGTTTATTGAATAAATATATTTTGACTATTGACTATTGACAAGATTTGCTCGCTTCATTTCGGTGTCTACCCGCCCAGCCGTTGGGTGGCCGTTATATCCCCCATGTACTGTGCTATCATCTGTATAGCAATTTCTTGGCATTGAACTCCACCAGATTATCGGAGCCCCATTTAGAAATGAGGTCCAACACCAGATCGAGCTCAATGACAAGATTTGCTCGCTTCATTTCGGTGTCTACCCGCCCAGCCGTTGGGTGACCGTTATATCCCCCATGCACTGTGCTATCATCTGCATAGCAATGAATGTTTCCAAGAGGAAGCATGTCATTGATATGCAGAAGGAACAGCGTGGGGGATAGAACGGAGCCCTGAGGAACACCAGCGTTCACTGACATGAACCGCAAAGCGCATCCATCCGAAAGGACACGGATTCTACGCTCATGCAGGAAGCTAGCAATCCAGGTACAGAACTGAGCGGGCAAACCGTATGCCGGGAGCTTGGAGAGAAGAGCTTTGTGCCAGACCCGATCAAAAGCCTTGGCTATGTCAAGGCTAACTGCCAGTGACTCGCCACGCTTGTCAATAGCCTCACCCCAGAGATGTGTGACGTACGCTAGAAGATCACCCGTTGACCGTTTTGGCCGAAACCCATATTGACGATCGTGAATTAGGGAGTGATCTTCTAGGTATCGAATAAGCTGTTTGTTTAATATTCGTTCTAGGATCTTACACAACACTGAAGTTACGGCTATATGGTGGTAATTAGACGGATCTGACCGATCTCCTTTTTTAGGGATCGGTTGCACATTAGCTTCTCTCCAAGATTCCCACACAACCCGAAGAGAGCGAGAGACGGTACAGAGGCGTTAACACATGTGACAACTCTGCTGCACACATTTTCAGGACTATTGCTGGGATGCCATCAGGACCGTTAGCTTTCCGGACATCGATTGACTGCAGCTCCGCACGGACATCACACTGCCTGATTTTAATATCAGACATTGTGTGGCCACAGTGAGGAACTGAGGGTGGCTGTGCATTACAGTCATCAATCCGGGAAATAGCCGCAAAGAGTTTGGTCAGGAGATCGACCTTTTCCTGCGGCTTGTGAGCTAAACTTCCATCAGGGTATCTCAGTGGTGGCAGCGAGGGTTGGCAGAAGTTGGATTGCACGGCTTTGGCCAGACGCCAGTAGCTACGGCTGCCCGTAGGATGCGTCAGGAGTTCTTGGCATACTCGTGCAACGCGCTGAGCATTCGCTCTAATGTAGGCTCTCTTACACGACTTGGTGGCATTATTATAGGCTGCTTTTAGCGAGCGAGTTTCGGGATCCCCATGAGCTTTACCTCTGATCCAAGCGCGGTATGCCGTCTGTTTGCTCTCAACAGCGCTGGCACACTCGCGATTGAACCAGCGGTTGCGTCTGCCTTTGCTGATGACATAGGAGTGTGGAATATAGTATTCCATTCCTAATACTATCTCATCAGCAACGGCAGTGGCGCTAGCGGTCGGGTCCTTCCCACTAAAGCAGCGCTGCCTCCAAGGGACGGATGCAAAATACTCCCACATACCGTCCCAGTCTGCCGACGCGTAGTGCCAAATCCGGCGTTTCGAAACCGCTGTTGGCGGGCGCGATGCCAAGGGCACTGTGCTGGATATCAAGCAGTGATCCGAGAAACCTAAAGGAGCTCGAATCTCCACCCGGTATCCAGCTGGGCGACTCGTCAGCAGAAGGTCGAGTAAGGAGGGCGCATGGCCAACTATGTCTGGGATCCTGGTGAGCTGGTTCACCAGTTGCGTCAGGTCATGCGTGAGAGCGAATGCGTGGGCAGTTCTACCAGCATGGTCCGTTTTGGAGGAACCTAACCACAACTCATGGTGGGCGTTGAAGTCCCCCAAAAACACCAATTCCGCCGATGGAAACCGCTCCTGCGCATCATCTGCTACCAGACTAAGATGTTCAATTAGTCGAGTTGTCTCCATGTCGCCATTATGGGATCGGTAGACGCAGACGTAGACACGGCAATGAGAGCCTAAGTCGACGTGTACCACTAGGAGGGAGAAGGAAGGGTCCTCCAGACAGCGCAGACGGCGACAGCAAACATCCGCCCGAACGAATAAGCAAACTCCGGCTTTGGCTTTGAAGGATTCTTCAAGCACAAAGCCGGGATAGTTCAGGTAGGTGGTGTCAGCTGGGCGGATTATTTGCGTCTCCGTCAGGAACAACATTGCTGGCCGTGCCGTCTCAAGATGGTAGTGGACGGCATTGAGCTTTGCATGGAGTCCGCGGATGTTAGCGAACTCCACCTCAAACGGTAAGGTTGTGGTGGGGGTGTGCACCGCTGTAGAACCAGTTTTGTTGTTAGGCGCTGTCATTTTAGGAGTGGAAAGAGAGAGGCGTGAATCGAGAAAATGATGCCGCGATGCGAATGGTCAACGTGTGGTGGCCTGTTTCCCCAGGAATTTGCCCACAGACGAGTATTATTAACCTGCCGAACGGAAGGGCCCCCGAACCCCCCCCCGGGAATGGCCGCCGGGACCCCACCTTCCGGTCACCAACCGGCACGACGGACCACCCCAAAATTATGCGTGGCATGGTGAGGCAGCCTCACGAGCTGGTTAGGCTCGCTTGGGCCCCTGTACTGTGCCACGGGCGGCCAGCGGGACAACCGTTTCTACGGGTCTCCCTGGTCGGCAGGTTAACGAAGTCCTCCTAGCACTGGTTTGATGGAAGCCTCCACAGACCAAATACATCGCAGCATCATCCTCTCAAGCTCTGGTTATACGCTAGCTGATCCCGAAACGCGACCGACAAGCAGCCGCTTGACGGGTTTTACACCATGCGTACGGTGGTCACCAACCAGACGGGTCAAGCCCTGCCACCAGTGGAGCAGATCATTGCTCGAAAGAGTCCGTTAGTCGCTTCTTACGACACCCACCGGACGGAGAGAGGGGCGGCGATTGGTATTCTTTCTCCGTCACCGCACGGATAAATAATATGATTGATTTTGCTTTAAAGTTCATTGACAGACTTATGTCAGTTTTTGCGATGGCGCGGCACCCCCTTTAGTCAAATTGACCTCGATATTTAAAATAATTCACGCCTCGGTGGCCTAGGCTCGATATCCGGGACGGATTCAATTCCCAGATTAGGCAAAGTGAGTTTTCCGGTTTTTCTAGGGATAGGGTTTATGATCACCTACCCGCATTTAGCAGCGTGGTGACTAAGTCAATACCAATCCACTGGCTATTTGACAGTTGTAACAATAAAATCTATATCTATACTAATATTATAAAGCTGAAGAGTTTGTTTGCTTGAACGCGCTAATCTCAGGAACTACTGGTCCAATTTGAAAAATTCTTTCAGTGTTAGATAGCCCATTTATCGAGGAAGGCTATACACTATAATTTGTTTAGGTATGGGTACGGCTACGGGTAGTAACCCGTGCGAAACCGGGGCGGGTCGCTAGTATTAAATGTGTCGGAAATGGTATTTAAAAATTTAACAATAATTATCCAATAGTTTTTTTTTAATAAGATAATTTGTAAACATTTATTTTTTGAAAACAAAGGACAATGGGCAAATGTGGTCCAATAGCCGAGACTAGATCCTCCACCGATGAGACTTGTGGAAAATGAAAGTTTATGATTGTCATATGATTCTGGCAAAAGATTTTTAAAATCCGTCCCGGGAATTTTTTTTTAGGGTCAACTTAACCTAACTATAAATAATAAGATTTTACGTTATGTGTGGCGCATGTTTGGAGATGTTTGTGCCTGTATAAATAATGTACGGTATCTCGTTTCTTCGACCCTAATTCCCGGTCCGGTAAAACCACCGGTCTCGTAACCAGATGTCTTGGACTCGATTCCCAGTGGAGTATGCATGCTTTTTAACTCTGCCTGGATAGGTACCACCATTCTAACCTAAATGTCGCTATAACATCAATATTACTGGCATTGTTGTGTTCCGACAGTTAGAGATTAAAAAGCCATTTTTTCAGTGGATGACGTGTGCTTCCACCATCGGTCTTCTCATTACCTAACATCAGGTGAGATGAAGGCCAAGTGCAACTGGAGAAGAAAGAAGACTCTATTTGGTTGGTTTTTGTTCGATGGGTTCGCTACCACCACCTTATTTTAAGGTATAAGTATCTTAAGATAAGGAGGTGGTAGCTAGGTGGTGGTAAGTGGTGGTAGTAGGTACTCTCCACAGGAGGATAGCTTTCGAGTCGACCCCTGAGAGGATGGCATCAATGGACTTCGTGGCACAAGGGTGCTTTCGGATCCAAGGTCTTTCGACCAAAAGGGTGGGGTCGGAGAATTCTGACAGACCTTGCTCCCCTGAATGACGGCGTTACTGGTGGGTTTTAGTGGGAATGCTCCTCTTCCCAAAGTGTGGCCGGAGGTCGGAGTGCCTGGACGGGGAGGTGGGAGTTGGGGGAGTCCCACAAAACCTTGGGAGTTCCCTTCGCGGACCCCGGGTATGCGAAAAGCGTTTTTTCACAGTATTAAAAACAGAAAAAGGTACTCTTTACGAGAACCTCTCTCTCCAATCTGGCATTATAAGTAGTCAGTCTATTAATCAACCAAACTTTATTTGAACTAAGTTTGTACACTTACGAGTTTTCAAATAAATTTTGAATAAAAGCGTACTCTTCACGAGATCCTTTCTGTCCAATTTGGCATTATAAGTAGTCAATCAATCAATCATACATAGTGATGATAAACTGAAAAGGTACATAAAAATTAGACTTAAAATAAATACGTCGCCCAGCTTTGCAAGCGATCCACAATTCCCAAATTGAAATGGATCGGACAGATCGGATCGCATGCATTCGTAATCGGTGGCTTTCCCGATTTAATTTTGGGATTCAATTTCGCCGCACCACTTTAATAGTAAACAGGCGTACCTGGATCTTGTTACCAATGTGTCAACGGGGTTGAACGGTCTTGAACTTTATTGTGAACGTAAGTGGGTTTAGTATTAGCTATTTTATTATGGTTTCACCGGCGAGCAAGCATGAAAATCAGAGGAAAAAAGTTCAGAGTTATAATTTGTCATGAAAATAAATGGTACATCATTATACTTTTAAGCACGGAGAAGCTCAAGATAATTTTTTTATATAGATTAGCTTAAAAAATCGCAAACTTATCGCTTTAGCCGCTATACGCTTTAGAGTTGCTCGTAGTTTTAAATATTCGACAAAAAAGTAAAACTCCACCTCAAGTGGCTAAGAGATTTCCAAGAAAAACTACAGTCAGGAAGCTTTTTATCTAGCAATTGAACAGCGACGTCTGTGTCTGCAGACGGCACTCACAGCTGCAACTATAATAGGAGAGTTTTCCCTTTCAAACTAATCTAAACTTTGGAAATACTCATAGTGACTCTAGAGTAGTTATTGCAGACAATTTTGTGACAGCTAGTAATAGTATGATAACTTTAAATACGTTTACACTAAAATGCACGCCCTTTTCCCATGTAAATTGCTATTACGCTCTTTTATAGGAATTCAGATTGACATTGATTTTCCATATTTAAACAATGTTAAAAAAATCATTCATATCGTGAAATTCACTAAAAAGAATTGATACGAATCCAAAAAAGTTATTATTTTTATTTTTTTATACACAAAGCCCGGCAAATGACCCTATATACT
Source organism: Scoparia ambigualis (assembly GCA_963921215.1). Taxonomy (NCBI): domain Eukaryota; kingdom Metazoa; phylum Arthropoda; class Insecta; order Lepidoptera; family Crambidae; genus Scoparia; species Scoparia ambigualis. The sequence goes on along the minus strand of OY992516.1, from coordinate 5,503,940 downwards.
CCACCTGATGTTAAGTGGAAATGAAGTCCAGGCGCGAGGACAACTGGTGCAGTGTAAGAGACGTAGCATCAGTCACCCTCACTCTGCCGGCCCACAAAGTGCCTCTTCACGCCTCGTTTGAAGGACCCTACAACGCAAATACAAACAATTCTACAACGCAACGATACTTTAAAATGTACTTGATCCCTAGACATGTTGATGTGTGTAAATGAAATAAATAAAAATATGTCTAGCTTTACTAATTTATAAAGAGGAAACTTATGATTGTTTGTTTATTTATTTATTCATTTATTTATTTATTTATTGCTCTTATGTTTACAGTATCACTATCACACAATATAGTAATTATAAAAATATTTGATGACCTGTTACATACCCTGTTAGGGAGTCGCAAAAACTAACATAACACATAACAACTTAACTAACTTTTATAATAATAATTATTATCCTATTGCTAAATTTTAATTTAATACAAAATAACAAAATATATACTAAATAAAAGTTGTAAGGGTGAGCTTTCCGTAGATAACGTTTATATTTTTTAATTTATTTATTTGTTATCTTTGTCAGACATGAACTCCTGTATTGAATAGTAGCTTTTGTGTGATAAGTACTGTTTTAGTTTAATTTTAAATAATTTTTCATTTGTTTTTTTTTTTTAAGTTTGTGGGATTTTATTATAAATGAGAATGGATCCGTAGTATGGGCTCTTTCTATACATTTATAGTTTAGGTTCAGGAAGAATGAGTTTATTTTGATGTCAGGGGTTTTTAGTGAATTCGAAGTATGTGAGATTTTTCTTTACAAAAGAGGCTGTTTCTAGAATATACATATATGCACGGAAAAGTAAGAAGATTGTTTGTATTGAATAGGCTCCGAAACTACTAGACCGATTTAAAAAATTATTTCAGTTTGGGAAGTTACACTATCTCCGGGTGACATACGCTATATTATATTTGCAAAATATTAGGGATCCTTACTAAAACTTAAATAAATTCCTTAAATCGCATGCGCTAAGAAAACTATTGATGATAGAATAAAATAATGTACTATGGCTTTGCAGAACACACCATTATCTACCAAAAGTGTCGCGATAGCATATGTCTAACTATTTTAGTTACGTCACAATAAGTGTTCTTGGGAGGGTAGTCATTTTGAAAATTCGTCACGGGGTACGGGGTCCACGCGAACGAAATCGCCGGGTGGTCTGCTAGTCTGTAATAATCTACTTACGAATACATACAAGTGTACAGTGACGAGTAAAAATATGTAAACAATTGTAGCCCTTAATACAGTAGAATAAGAGTCAAAGTGTATACATATTGGTGCTCGTGACGTACGGTCCGGGTCACCGTCTCGCTTTACCACTTTGCAGCGATTTTCGTATGAAGCGCACCGACCGCCCGGGTACGTGCCCGTACCAAATAGACGACGCGATGTGCAAGGGATTTTGACCTTTAGACTGGTAAAGCGACGGATTCCGTTATTGTACATAAAACAAGCCCAGAATTTTCGATGCATAGCCCGGGTTTGTAATCACCAACCCCGAGTTTGGCAATGGTGATATGCGTATTATCCGTGTCGCGTAGGTCGTAAAAAGCGACTAACGGACTAAAGACTGCACATACATCCAACAGCATAGAGCGGCGATAGGCTCACCACCTGTCACCCTGAGCACATGTGCAGTTGCTATTTGGTGCTAAGTGTTGAAAAGTGGACTATGGTAGAGGACTGCTTTTGCTGTCCTCATTGCCTAGTCTCTGACAAACCCTTCGGGAATAATAGTCGGGATTATATATTATTTTTAATTTATTAAATAATATTACAATGAGATTAAACTATAAAAAAACCATAAATCACGGAGATTTGTCTGGTATGCTACAAATAAGTTGAGCTCAACATCTGCACATAATTAACATCAACAAAATGCAAGACAATAAAAGGAAACTTAAGCTAGCAAGGTACTTTAAATTAACACACATAACATTAAGTAAAATGCGATACAAATTAATCGAGTCAGGCCACCTGCACTACGTAAGTAAAAGAAATAGACAAGCTAGCTAGATGTTCTATAGTTATACCACAGTGTTACTATGAATAGTAACACTGTGGTTGTTATACCGTTCTATAGTGAGGTTAGCCTGACCGTGATACAAAACATCAATGTGCGTGCATAATGGCAACGTTTTTTAGCGTTGGCTACAGGTTCAAAAAGGGTGTGTAATGTTTGATATAAATACTTATGATCTAACGTTCATTTAATATAATTTCATTTGATATACCAACTGACTTGATATAATAAACATTTAATATAATTTTAGGATCTATAATTTCATGTGATATAATGTCCATATGATATAATAAACATTTGATATAATAATCCAATGGTATAAAACATTATTCATATAATACTCAGACCCAAAGGGCACCATCCAAGAAAGCAAGCAAGCATGCAGCGTGCAAGCAAGCATACAGCGTGCAAGAAAGCATTCAGCGTGCAAGCAAGCATGCAGCGTGCAAGCAAGCATGCAGAAAACAAGCAAGCACGCAGCATGCAAGCAAGCATGCAGCAGTCATGGTTTCTTTCACGGCTTCGGCGTTGCGGGGCTCTGCCGGTCCCACGCGAGCTTATCGTCGCAGATGGCTTACGCTCACCACCGCAGCTTCGGCTTGCTGGCCAGCTTCGCCAGCCAGCCTCAGCCACGGCGTTGAGCGTTAAAGCCACCTGCTCCTCAGCTCGCGGGCCGCCTCGCCCCTCCGCGCCTACGCGGGCTTAAATTACACTCTAGCGTAGGGCAGATAAGTCTACGTGGAGTCGGTTTTGCCGCGATTCGTTTCCGTCCCTGACTTTTGTGGCACAACCTTACCAAAAACACAACGTATTAACTTTTAATGAATTTTTTTAAAATCAAATTGGGGTTAAGATGCTAATTTTATTTAAAGTTAAAATTATGTCAAATAAAGTTATAGAATATGTTATTATACCAATATAGCTTTATAGAAATAGTTGTTATAGAATATGAGTATTATATCAAATGACTAGTATTAGGGCATCGAAACCCGGTTCCACTTTTAAAAAACCCGGGTTTCGGGTTTTCTTGTAGTCAAAACCCGGGTACCCGGGTTTTTCGAGCTTTTTCGGTCTTTTTGATATATTTTTTTTAAAAATGAGGAAACTGTATTTTAGTATGGATTTGCTAAGTCAATACGAGTAGGTACCTATATAAAACAAGGGAAGGCTTCATATCAATTAAACAGTACTTTCAAAATCACAAAAATATTTTTAAGAGGTATTAAAAAGTCTTTAAAGACAATGAGTATTTGTTCAAAACAAATATAAAATAGAGAAATATCTAGTATTTATCTAGCTAGTAACTATTTTTGATCAGAGGCTCACGCAGATCAAATTATTTATATTAATTTAGTTTTTTGGTAATAGTCAGTTCTTATACTGCTCATAATTATAATATGCTGAAGACTATTTTTGATACCTATATAGAAATATTTTTAAATTATTAAACTCTTTTATAAATATTAACAATACATTCGTTTTAGTAGCTAACTTACTCGTATGAAGTCAGATTGGAAACAGAATAAAAATTTTAATTTAAGTCTTTCAGTAATAATCAGTTTTTCTCTTAACTAAAAATCTGCTAAAGACTATTATAAAACTTATTTTAACTTTAATTAAACTTTTTTCTTAACATTAACAATAAATCCGTCTAGTGGCTAACTAACGCGTAAGAAGGCAATTTTTTTTTATGTGAAACGTTGTAGTCACTGCATCCTGCCTGATGGTAAGCAGCCGATGCAGTCCAAAATAACGGAGCGCTCCTCACCGTGGAACAAGCACGGTAACAAGCGCACCCATTCATGATGACGGCCTGCATAAATGCCGTTTCACGCCCCGCTTAAAAGACCTGGGACTATAGGAGCTGGGAAACATGCGTCTAGCCGAATGGTCTTACAGACGAACGACTTGCCAATTTTTTTGGTACGAGTGCTGATAGTCTGCACAATATAATGGTAGTTCCTAAGACCAGCACGTGTAGTCCGGGACAGGAAAGGAGAGGACGGGATTAGATCAAAAAGTTCTTCAGAACACTCTCCGTAGTAATTTCGGTAGTAGACACTGAGAGAAGCAATGTCTCTACGCACATGCAGCTGGAGGTCCTCAAAAGAGGCTGTTACCTCAGCATCTCCAATAATGCGTGCTTTGCAATCTATCAAGTGCATTTAGCGGGGCCGTCCCATAGATGGGAATAATACTCCATACTCCATCGCACCTAAGTTTTGTACAGCAAACAGCGCTGCTTGGGAGTGAAAAACCGCCTCACTTTTTTGAGAATACCCAACTTACGTGAGGCAGTTAAAATAGCGCTCTCGATGTAGCATTTTGGATTCAGTTCCTGGCCGATGTCCATGCCAAGAATGCTGAGGTCTACTGAAATGGGTAAAGGAGAGTTCTGAAGAGAGGGAGGAGGACTGACGAAACAAAATGGCGGGGGAGTCACTCGCAGCTCACCGCTCCCGTTGCGTGTCGAGAGAAAAGTAAACTTCACTAACTTGTTTGTATCTTTGATTGCATACAAAGGTTTGTATGTAGTGAGATACAATGTAGTTAGGTACTTTTTGACCGTGTTCAATCAAAGTGATCATTTCGAAAAGGCGCAAATATACTTATGATACAAATAATTACCGACAAAAAAACGACTGTAAAAATGCTCGAAAAACCGGAAAACCCGGTTTTGGATTTTCCAAACCCGAGTTTTCTTGTGACCCAAAAAACCCGAAATACCCGGGTTTTTTCGGGTCGGGTAAACCCGGGTTTGATGCCCTAACTAGTATACGTAATATTGTTATGGGAAGTGTTTATAGATCAAGTAAAAATTATATCCAATGAACGTTATGTCCTTTGTAATTAGTTCATATGTCATTATATGAAATGACACGCACCCGTTCAAAAATTGCAATTTAATTTTTTTCTTCATATTATTTCTTGTTATGCTATTCAAAAATGAAGGATCAATGTCATTTAATAGACGAGGAATGGTAGATATGTAGGTATTAGGGTTGTTGAGAATGTGGTTATGACGAAGAGGAAGGGGAAGAGGAATTGTATAGCACAAAGAAAGAGGATGCGGATAAGGATGCGGAAATTTATTTATGAGGAAGAGGATGCAGATGAGGAATTGTATAGCACAAAGAAAGAGGATGCGGATAAGGATGCGGAAATTTATTTATGAGGAAGAGGATGCAGATGAGGAATTGTATAGCACAAAGAAAGAGGATGCGGATGAGGATGCGGAAATTTATTTATGAGGAAGCGGGTGCAGATGAGGAATTGTATAGCACAAAGAAAGAGGATGCGGATAAGGATGCGGAAATTTATTTATGAGGAAGAGGATGCAGATGAGGAATTGTATAGCACAAAGAAAGAGGATGCGGATAAGGATGCGGAAATTTATTTATGAGGAAGAGGATGCAGATGAGGAATTGTATAGCAAAAGAAAGAGGATGCGGATGAGGATGCGGAACATTTATTTATGAGGAAGAGGACGCAGATGAGGAAGAGGCAGAAAATTAAAGTGTGATGAAACAGGCACATTATTAAGTGTATTTCATCACACTCTCCGTTATTCTTTTAGTTATTAATAAAAACAAAGTACATAAGTACCTACGTAGTATTTTATTTATTTGTTGCGGGCCGGAGATTTCGCGCTCTTTTTCAATTCCTCCCCTTCATTTATGAGGAAGCGATAGCGGAAGAGGAATTTTTAAAATATTGGAACTGTAATAATTGCGGAACTTCCGCAACATGTGGAAGCGGTAGAGGAATCCTCATCAACCCTAGTAGGTATGTATGATTATGCTAATACACATGAATTGTAACGAAGACTAGAATTCTATGAAGGAGGCCTATGACCAGCTGGCTAAACTTTACTATCTACTCTTACTTTGAAAGTTGTGAGTATAATAAATAAGAACCCTCCGCCGGGTATTGAACTTGAGGACATCTGGGCCTAAGCCGAGTGATCTCACCATAAGCCTTAACAGGAAGTTACAAAACCGGTCTCATGCGTAACAAAATACGATTTTCCACTAGCCTTTGTGAATGGAGCCATGGCGGCGCTTGTTAACTAAATGATTAGATACAGTCCTTTGAGGACGACAGTTTAGGAAAACTATGCCCCATTTATATGCGGAGCTCGTTGGCAGGCCATTCGGGCGGCGATCGTGCAAGTGAAGTAACTTCCGTTAAGTCGTGTCTTCGGATGGGGCGACCAAATTGTTAAATAAGTTTTTTTTATTTGGATTATTAATTTTGGGTCTCAGAGACAAAAGAGCTTCTCTTTAAGCTTTAAGGCCTGTTTTGAGAGCCTCGCTTTTCTTTAGGGATTTTACATAGGTACTTCAAATTTTATAAACCGAAATAAAAGTAGCTAAAACAATATCAAGATGAGTTAGATTAATAATAATAAGAAAGCACATTAATCCGTTAGTCCCGGACTGCCCAACTAGCACATTAGTGATAATTATTATGACTAAGTTTATAAATAAATAAAAGATCCATAAAGACGCTATATGGGTGGTAAAAGCAGCTTTGTGCTGGTTTGGAGTGGCAAATATGAGTTAAGTCTACAAAATGTACTATCGGTTATGTATTTTAAATCAAAACCACTCAGGGGAATAAAGACGCAAAAGTTGCTGCCATTTTACTACTCAAAGCCGCGTTAGAGTCTAACATGCTACTTTAAGTCGTAAAGAATATGATATTATACATGTAATATATTATCTAATAGCTGCAAAAAAGAAGTAGTAAACACTTTTTGGCAAACTAAACTTTTTTTTAGAAAATCAACCAATAAACTACTCGAGTTTTTAAAGGGGAAAAAATAATAATGTTTTCAACACTCCTGCTCGTAAAGTGAGATTTATTACATCGTTCTTAGGACCATAAATCGAACTATAACACACACATGCATAATAATACTACACACTAGCGCATATTAGAATTATCCTCTACATAGTTTAGTTAGTACCTAACTGCAAATTATATGCGAGTAAACAGAACATTTTCAATTTAACCGGGTAATACAGTTTTTTTAACATCAAAGAGGTTTTATGCCGCTGAAAATCCGTTACAACTTCATCCCATAAACCAAACCCACATTAACGTGTCAATCTAGCCATAATGACACTACCCCAGCTTTACTCTTTTGTTAAATAGGATACCGCCGAGGTTTAACTTTTACTCCAAGAGTAAAGTCGGATTAGTGTACTCAATAATTACTCCTTGTTGATTAATAGTAAAATTTGTTAACACCGATTTTTTACTTGGAGTAGCCTTACTCAACGTTTATTAATGAGTAGGGGTCTAGAGCAGGATGTACACCTTGCGTTTAGCAACCTTAAGTTACAATCAGATACGCACCAAAGCCTTTATGCGATTGGTGTTAGTTGGGTGTGGTCTAATTATTTGCCAAGCTCGTTGGCCGTTTAGGCAGCGATCGTTAAAGTTTTGCAACTATTTCGTCGGATGGGTGACCAATTATCAAGTCTTTTGTTCCTGGAGAGCACGTTAAGCCGAATGCCCCAATTGTTACCCAACACATTGAGCTAGCGTGGGGCTTACTATCGTCAATTCAAGTAGACAATAGCAAGGATTCAAATAATGGATATCATTGTACATCTGAATCTACAAACGTACGACTGGGTCAAGAAGTTAATTAACACTATAAGACCGTGTCATACCGAGTACGGCTTTCATACATAATAGTTGCATGAGAGCGCCTTTTCCGCGGGTTGGTGTGGCAAAGTCTTAAAGAGTTAAGATACTTCAGAAACCGACTGCCAGTACGTAGTCAACTGGTTTAATTTAAATTTTTTTTACAAACTTTAATTTATAAGATAGAGCTTAAAATTTAGTATACCTAGGTAACTTCGATGACAATACAATAATATGACACCATGGAGCTGGTCTGATGATGCAGTCGGAAGGTGGTCAACTCTGCAATAAATCATGCTCGAATACAGTTGAGCTGTATTCTAAGAAAACAAGATAATCCCGTCAATGCTTATGGCTCATTTGTTTTGTCTTTACTAAAACTATAACCTCAAATTGGAAAATAAATTAAATAAAAATATTCCAATAAAAGAGCTTTTTTTTAAATGCTTACAAGTAAAAAAAACTATCTATTAAAAGTAGGTATGTCCATGTTCTTAAGCGATTCAAAAGCTTGTCGCGTAATTTTGTTTATAATTCCAATTATGCAAATACCTCGGCCGCTACCTGGCCTTGTACAGTCACGAGCACCAATATGTATACACTTTGACTCTTATTCCATTGCATTAAGAGTTACAATTGTGTATATATTTTTGCTCGTGACTGTACTATCGCAGATTCTGCTTTAACAGTCCAAAATCTTTTGCAAACCGCGACGTCTATTGGACACGAACACGTGCTTGATCTTTATCATACATACATACGTATAATCACGACTATTATCCCCGAAGGGTTAGTCAGAGACTAGGCAATGAGGACAGCAGAAGCAGTCCTCTACCATATTCCACTTTTTACCAAATAACCACTGCACATGTGCTCAGCGTGACAGGTGGTGAGCCCATTGCCGCTCTATGCTGTTGGTAGCATATGCAGTCTTTAAAGTGTTTATCTATCTATCTATTTTTAGTCCGTTATTTGCCTTTTAGAAAGAAAGATAGAATGAAAAAATATTTATTTAGGACAAAAACAGTTAAGAAAAAACAGAAGACAAAAAGTAAATATTACAAAAGAATGTCCCAAAATGAATTCCGTCTCAGCAAGATGCTGGCCCTACGGTCAGCGCTGGTCTTCCGACGGAACCAGTTTGGTGATGCTGCGATGGGCAACGTGTACAAGAATGGAATGAACAAAAATTAATTACAAAAATAAAATTAATATTAAACTTATGATAAACTAACACTTAATTAGGTTGTATACATTAAACCCCTTCGCCTTTTATAAAACAGATTTAAAAAATAAAAACAACAAAAGGAACAAACGGGTGGGGTGGGTGACATTGACATTCATTTCAGATTACGACACCCAAGGGAAGAGATGGGGTGGTAGTATTCTTTCACCGCTAGCTTTATCGTTTGGATGAAAAGATCATTCAATCAATAAACTCACGCCTGTTTCCCATAGCCGTATGCATGGACTATGGATGGCCATCTGCTGCGTTCCTTGCACACTTCTTTCGGTTCATTCAAATCCATCAATCTTTTCATGCACGCCCGGCGTTTTTTTAATTTTAAAAATCATTATCGATTAAAGTTTGACAACTTTGGTAATTCAGACCTACTGGCGCGTGAACATGCATGTTCAATGTTCATAATATTTTTGAGGACAACTTTGACATACGCTAACTCGCTCCAACATCCGCACTACGCCGAACGCCGAACGGCGGCGGCGGCGACCAAATTAAATAGTTGCCCAAAAGTTCCGCTGCGAGCGCGACGGAGCGCGATCTCTGCACGGAAACTTTTGGACACCCTGTGTTGTGTGCCGTCAAACTATTCCGCTTTTGAATGTACATGGTAATAAAATAGTGACGACCTCCGTGGTCGAGTAGTTAGCATGCTGGGTCTGGCGTCGCGCCATTTCTGAGGTCCCGGGTTCAATTCAATTTAAAGAATATTGTTTTTCTAAATTGATTGCGGGTCTTAGTGTTTTTCTATTTTTTTGTATAATTTTCCGTTACCTTACCATAATTAACGAGTTTCAAAAAAAAGCTTATCTTGGTTTGGAAAGATAATAAGTGTGAGCGTAAACTTTTTTAAATTTATTTAATAAAAAGAAAAAAGGAGGGCCTAGTCAATTGGAATGAGTACTTTTAGAATAGAATGATCAATATTATAGGATTGGGTGATAGCAGCTCATAGAATACTTACTAGCAACCCATCTCTCCCCTTCTTTATTCGGTTATTCGCCGTTTAAGACTAAAAGGACTAAAGGCTGCTCATAATGGGCTCACCACCTGTCACGCTAAGCACATGTGCAGTTCTTGAACATAGACATTGAAACATGGACTGCGGCTCTGACTGACCCTGAATAGCCGTAATTATATGAGAGATTTTTTTACTTCCCTATGGCGAATCGCTTGAAGTTTATTTTAAATAAACAGATTAATATAAGCCAATCCTTCTATGGGTGACGGTGTCACCAATATTATTATAATAAAAAAGGTAGATAGGTTATGTCAGTACCAATGTGATGTCAATAATGAACCAAAGCTCGTACGAAAATGTGAGCTAGATAGCATGACAACTAGCTATAGCGTAAACGAGACAGATAATGTTGTTGGTGGCCTAAGGTAAGCCAATTAGCATAGTTTTATGTTGCCAAATTTTGGCTCATGTAACTCATCTACCTTTTTTATTGTAACATCATTGGGTGTCACCGTGTCGTGTAGCGGTGAAAGAATACTACCATCCCCTCTCTTCCCTTGGGTGTCGTAAAAGGCGACTAATGGACCAAAGACTACACATACACCCAACAGCATAGAGCGGCGATGGGCTCACCACATGTCACGCTGAGCACGTGGGCAGTCGTTATTTGGTAAAAAGTGGACTATGGTAGATGACTGATTTTGTTGTCCTCATTGTCTAGTCTCTGACTAACCCTCCGGGGATAGTAGTCGTGATTAATGTTTATAGTTAGTTTTTCCTCTAAAAGGGTGGTCACAATAAAGGGATATCAAAAATAATAGTATGTAAATAATAAATGCGTGTAAACATCTACGTAAAATGTGGTTCATGCCCAAGTAACAAATTATCGTTGCATTATAGTTGAGAAATCGTTTTACATTTCCTTTTGGTTCTATAAAGTAGGCCATATAAACGTGTCGTAGACGTTTATACAACGCGAAATAGGCCCATATTAAACGACATTATTGTTATTTACAAGTTAAATAAACGTCAGTCAAGAACTTTTAAATGTTACATAAAAGTTTTCGACCGACTGTTATCGAACCACTGAAATCCTATAACAATTGCATAGACATTAGATGACTGTAATGTCGGTTAAGTGTTTAACATCGACTTTTATTGTACACAGTCAGTTCATTCCATTCATTCGTTCCTGTGAAGTTTGCTGGAAAAGTCCGTGTTATCAAATACAAAATTTAAACGGTATATTAGTTATAATTTACTTAACTAGTTTTACATTCACTTTAACAATATTATACACGAACAGAGTGTTAGGATAAATGTGTGCAGTGCACCTAGTTCTTATGGGACGTTTAGTTTTGTGGTGAAATAAAGGTGTGTTGTTGTGAAATTTTTTACGCCCCCTTCGAATTTCTTGAAATTAAATTATTGTAGGCTATTGCTTAAAATTTGTTTACATACTAAAATAGCAGCCATCTTGTCTAAGTTAAGAAACGACTTCTATACATCAATTATAGAATGAAAAGGTCGCATAATGCAGTTTCTTGCGATCAAGATGGTCGGCCATGATAAATTATTCTAGAGTTCCGTGAGATAATAAACATGAACAGATAACCTTTAATTTAAATAAAACCTTTATACATGGTGTCATATTTTTTTTATTTATCCGACCTACAACCTGGCTTTATATCACGACGATATGATAAAGCAGTCGTAAAAACGTTAACGTGACCTATACTCTAACACCACTATTCGACGTTGTATGAATTAGTCGTAAAAACGTCTACCTAACCTATACACAGGCACCACTATTCGACGTTGTAGGAATCAGTCGTAAAAACGTCTACCTAATCTATACACAGGTACCACTATTAGACGTTGTATGAATCAGTCGTAAAAGCGTCTACTTAACCTATACACAGGCACTACTATACGACGTTGTATAAATCAGTCGTAAAAACGTCTACCTAATCTATACACAGGCACTACTATTCGACGCTGTATGAATCAGTCGTAAAAACGTCTACCTTACCTATACACAGGCACCACTATACGACGTTGTATAAATTAGTCGTATAAACGTCTACCTAACCTATACACAGGCACCACTATACAACGTTGTATAATACAGTCGTAAAAACGTTTACATAACCTATATATTTGTACCATTATACGACGTTGTATGTGTGTACGTAAAAACGTTTACTCAACTTATTTAGTGGACCATTTAGTTACGGGACTAAATCGTTGTAGGAATAACGGTTACACAACGTTGTAGTTGTCTAATAACATCAATTCAACAGTTATATAACCGAAAGTCGCATAGCACAGTTTTTATATGACCAATTTGCTAGTTGGGTGTCAACGTGTATTGTTTGCTAACTTTGTAAACTATGGATAACAAATTATATTATACCTATTTTAATTTTGTAAGTTTTGGTTTTGAAAATTATGGTTAAGTTAACATTTTGTAATTCTCGGGGCAGAGGATAGGCGAAAAATTTATATACTTTACTGAATTATTGAAATTGCTAGCGATTAAGCAAAAGCTAGTAGTGTTTATTGCATAAAAGCCATATAAACAAAGAACAAGGTAGAGCCACGCTGCGTTGCAGCACGCATTGGGCCGGCTTGCCCCGCGTAATACCACCGTCTCACGAATATCCGGCGTGAAATAACGGCACTTGGTGCTGTTGTGTTTTGTCCGGCCAGTGAAGGTTCCGGAGGCCCATCCCCCCTCCCCCCCTCCTCAAATTCCTATTCCTTCCTTGAAGGCCGGCAACGCACCTGCGATTCCTCTGGTTTTGCGGGTGTCCATGGGCGGCGGTGATTACTCTCCATCAGGTGACCCGCCTGCTCGTTTGCCTCCTTTTACTATAAAAAAAAAACAATAGTGAACAATAATAGTGAGCAAAAGTGGACTTGTCTAAATGAGATTTCATTCAGCCAAATAGTTTTGGAATGTATAAGAGGCAACAAAAGTGCAACCTAATATTAATTACAATATACAAATTATTGTATTAAAACATAGCATTTGCTTTCAAATTGTTAACTGGTCCTTAAAATACCGAGTAGTATATAAGTTATTATCGTCATCAGTCACTGATGGACTTTCCACATGAGGAGGTCGGGTTAGAACCCACCACAGTGGCACAGAATAAATAATAGTACTACGTACAGTGGTCCAATGCGCGTTGGTTGGTTATAACCACTAGATTGTTTCGCGGTACTATGGCACCGCGAACAAAAGACGGTCGTTTGTCGCGCGGTGCTACAGGATCGGGCCGATCGCTCTTCGATTTCTTCCCATATTCGGCAGGTTTTTTTATACAGTGTGTTTGGGATAAGGCTAGCGATACTTTAAGGTCATGTTATACAATCAATTTTGTGTAGGAAAGCATCGTCTCTTTGAGCATTTATGGCCTTCTGATAAAATGGCCGCTATTTTAAAATTTCAGGATTTTTTTTTTTGGCCGTAGAAAAAAAATCCTAAATACTCAAAGGGGGGATGCTTTCCTACACAAAATTGATTGTATAACATGACCTTAAAGTATTGCTAGCCCTATCCCGAACACACTGTATACAGCCACACCAAAACCTCTTGGGTAATTTTGATTATGAAACTTTTTTTTTGTAGTGGTTTGTTTTGATACTAAGCCTATTGAATTGCTTCCAAATCATATAAAGTTTAAGTGGGTATTATTCTAGTTTTAAATAATGTAAAAAAACACTAGTTATCGATTTAGATTTTAAAACCATAAATCAATTCCTATTACAAGTCGGAATTTTCTCTTTATCAAAATTCCCGAATTTCTTATTAATTATTTTACCATTACAGGTACTCGTTTTTTTTTAAATACTCAGCTTCATCCATAAGCTACACGAAATAGAACATCATTTGTTCGTATACAAACAGGATCGGGTCATAAAATCAGTTTTAACGCAGCTGTTCAAGTGCACTACGGTACAAACGAGTGGTTAACGACTGCCATCTTTCCACGACAACCGGGACCAACGGCATAAATTGCCTTCCGAAGCACGAAAAAGCTCGAGATGTTTTTAATTTGGTCTTCAATCCAGCGACCCGGCTTTGCGAAAGTTACTTACCACGCAAGATCGCAAGACGAACGCGCTAGCCGCTGCGCCAACGAGCGCCTCGTATAATAGTGCTGGCCATTCAATAACTAGACCATAGTTATGCAATCGACCAATTCCTCGGAGGCTGAAACGCCTGAATTACAGACCGATCGCTTCATTAGATCTAGGCTCCGGTTCCGGAAAGCGGTCGCCATTCGACGCCTAATGGAGTTTCGGAGGGCAAATTGGGTGATTGTACACTTTGCGGCTCAGACTCACTGAAATAATTAAAACCTGTAATACCCTTACATACGGGGATAATAGTCTTGAATCTCAAGACTATTATCCCCAAAAGGTTAGTCAGAGACTAGACAAAGAGGACCGCAGAAATAGTCCTCTAATATATAGTCCACGTTTCATCAAATTACAACTGCACATGTGCTCAGCGTGATAGGTGGTGAGCCCAAAATAAAGTAAAGTAAAGTAAGATAGGGGGTGGTAGTATTCTTTCACCGCTACGTAACACGGTTCTTCGACTAAAAGTTTAGAATAGATGTTTTTCGCGATTTCAAAGTTGCTGACATACACTAAATTGGAAAGCCTAGTTGCGGATCTTTAATCTGTTTGTCGTCTTTTATGACACCCGAGATGGGTAGGTAGTATTCTTTTAATAATGAGCTATCCATGGCATGGTTAGCTGCTGCGCCATCAAGTCTATCACATTGAGAATCTCTACGCTAATATAAACTTTCTTGCTGTGCAAACAACCTACTTTTTTTCTGTAGGCTGGCGAATAACGTACGTAACACTCTGTGAGCGACGGGGGAGGGTTAAGATCTGCACACAACTGACGTTCCTCCACTCTTATTTCCCGCAACCTTTCGCCCCTCGTCTCGCAGGCCATGGCACTGTTACGTGTGAACTTGCTCGTCTATAAGTAAAATGCTTACGAATACACCGAGTTCTTTGGCGACCTCAGGTTACGTTGGATTCTCCCCCCCCCTCTCCCGCCAAGCTAGAAAAGCTCGACGGGGAAAGGATTGGCCTACCCATCCATCACAAATTTAGCACCATCCTTTCTATGCCATGGGGCTGGCTTGGGACCACGTAATGCAAGCACTGAGTTAATGCAAACAACCTACTGGCAAAGTTTAGCTTCCCATTTCTCATATTTACCACCTTCTTCGCCGTTTATTTGGCCAAACAAAGGCATAGCACTGAAGTTAACAGCAATAACTTTGCAAATGAGGGACCTTTGAATCCATTTATTTTAGCTAAGTGAACGTGGGGCTTTTTATGAGAGGAAGCGAGTTAATGTCGTTTACCGTTAACCGTATTAAGAGCAATTTTAAATGCGTGCAAGTTGTAACATGAGTTTGTAATGTCACTATACCGTATACCTACTGTCCCACTATACCGTATAGAGTCTGACCAACGAAACGTGACGCGGTCTATTTTCAAAAGTTTTATTATGGCAACATTTTTAAGCTGTCAAACGATTGTGTTAGTTTTGTGTACTTGAATTTATCATTTTGATACTTAATGTACCTTCTTCTATTGTTCTCGTCTATTATTTTACATTTTACTTTGAAAAACTACATAATACTATCGTAAACAATTCTAGGTTAATTCTGTATACTTACATACTTTTTCCTTTCATTCAAAATTCAAAAAAACCTAAGTTGACTCTCCAACCAATTCTTGTTTATCGTACAGACACTTCAAGTACTAGTGAGACAAAACTAAAAATTAAAGAGATTGTCAAGAAAATTACATCACTTGAACAAAAGGACTTTTATCTAGTGAAACGCAATATTTGGAAACAATATCGTCAATGACAGACCCATTTTCCACAAATAAAATTATTCTATTCTACTTTGTAAGTCGCTTAATATTAATTATGGTATTTTCATTTTCACAAATTCTTCTTCAATTATTCTTAAAATTTATTCTTATTTATTGATAGATACTACAAATTGGACCCGGGTATGTCCTAAAACTACGACCAGCCACCGGAGGACGGGCCGCAGCGTCCTCTAGCTAAACGGTGACCCGCTGCGATCCCCAAGCCGCCTGCCAAGCGTGGGGATTATGGCAAACCCCCCCCCCCCCATGACAGACAATATTTGCCCACGGCCCCCAGTCCCCGGCAGCTCCTTTATCCCTGGCCCAACGGGTAGCTGGTCAGGTAACGGAGGAGCAGGGGGTGCGAAGAATCACCGGCAGTTGCTCGGCTACCCACACACCCACCAACGAACCTTGGCCCTGGCAACACACAACATCCGCACGTTGAGGACCGATGCAAAGATTGTAGAGCTGGAGGAAGAATTGAGCAGATTGCGGTGGGACATCATGGGACTATCAGAAATCCGACGAGAGGGGCAGGATATGGTAGTCCTTGATTCTGGCAACATGCTCTTCTTCCGGGAAGGAGAACGAAAATCCCAGGGTGGTGTTGGGTTTCTCGTCCGCAAGTCCCTTGTTAACAACGTTATCAAGGTCGATAGTGTGTCAGGTAGAGTTGCGTACCTTATACTCAGAATCACCGATCGGTATTCGCTGAAGGTCATACAGGTATATGCACCAACCTCGACACACCCTGACGAAGAAGTAGAGGCTCTGTATGAGGAGATATCTGAAGCCATACATTCCTCCGAAACGTACTTCACCGTTGTTATGGGGGACTTCAATGCAAAGGTAGGCACAAGGAACGGCGATGAGTTGAGAGTGGGGCAATATGGATATGGACAGCGGAACCAAAGGGGCCAACGGTTGGTCGACTTTATGGAGAAGGAGGAACTCTTTTTGATGAACTCTTTCTTCCGGAAGCGACCAACCAGGAAGTGGACGTGGATAAGCCCCAATGGTTCAACCAGAAATGAGATCGACTTCATCATGACGACCAAGAAGCGTATATTCAGTGATGTCTCCGTGATCAGTAGGGTGAAAACCGGTAGCGATCACCGGATTGTTAGAGGCACACTGAATATCAACATCAAGCTCGAGAGGTCACGTCTGGTGAAGTCCACACTCCGTCCTGGCCCTGCCCAGATCCAGAGCCCGGAACACTTTCAACTCGAACTCCAAAATCGCTTCCAGTGCCTAGCCGAGTGCGAAACTGTGGACGAGATCAGCAGCGGGCTTGTGGAAACTGTCCAAGCTGTGGGGTCTAAGTTCTTTAAGACCCCACGCCGGAAAAAGCCTCAAAAGCTCTCAGACGGAACCATTAAGTTAATGGAAGACCGGAAAGAAATGATACTGCAATCTTCAGCTGATATGTCGGAATATGGCAAACTCAATAGACGAATCTTGAAATCTGTGCGACACGACCTGCGCTCCTATAGTGCTAAATGCATTAGGGACGCAATTGCGCGGAACCAAGGCGCCAAAGTGTTCGCAAAGAATTCGTCTATTGGTCAGAGCCAAATGACTAAGCTGAAGATCGAGGACGGCAGTGTCATTTCGTCGAAGCCGGAGATTCTGAGAGAGCTCGAGAGGTTTTATGGACAGTTGTACACCTCAACACAAGAGCCCGCTGTTGGTACAGCTCAGGACACCAGAGCTAAGTTAACCCGACACTATACCGAAGATATCCCTGACATCAGCCTGTATGAGATTAGTATGGCTCTTAAACAGCTTAAAAACAACAAGGCGCCGGGTGATGACGGAATTACCACTGAACTTCTGCGAGCGGGTGGAAAACCGATACTCGTAGTCCTCCAGAAGTTGTTTAATTCCGTCATGCTCGAAGGTACTACGCCAGAAGCATGGCACAGGAGTGCGGTGGTGCTCTTCTTCAAGAAAGGCGATAACACCTTATTGAAGAATTATAGACCCATCTCACTCCTGAGCCATGTGTACAAGCTGTTTTCGAGAGTCATTACGAACCGTCTCGAACGCAGGTTTGACGACTTCCAGCCTCCCGAACAAGCCGGTTTCCGAAAAGGCTTTAGTACCATAGACCACATACATACGCTCCGCCAGATTATACAGAAGACTGAGGAGTATAATCGGCCCTTATGTTTAGCGTTTGTGGACTATGAGAAAGCCTTCGATTCTATCGAAACCTGGGCTGTGTTGCAGTCCCTCCAGCGTTGCCATATCGACTATAGGTATATCGAAGTGTTGAAATGTTTGTATAGAAACGCTACTATGTCGATCCGATTACAAGACGAGAGTACGAAACCAATCCAATTGCAGAAAGGTGTGAGACAGGGAGACGTCATGTCTCCGAAACTGTTCACAAATGCGTTGGAGGACGTTTTCAAGCTCTTGAATTGGAACGGATTCGGCATCAACATTAATGGCGAATACATCACTCACCTTCGTTTTGCCGATGATATAGTCATAATGGCGGAGTCGCTGGAGAACCTCAACACCATGCTCAGCGACCTCAATATCGTATCCCAACAGGTGGGTCTTAAAATGAACATGGACAAGACGAAGATCATGTCGAATGTCCATGTTGAACCCGTACCGGTAATTGTTGGGAGCGATACTATCGAAGTTGTCGACCACTACACCTACTTAGGACAGATTGTCCAGTTAGGTAGGTCCAACCTCGACAAAGAGGTCGCCCGGAGAATCCAACTCGGATGGGCAGCGTTCGGGAAATTACGAGATATCTTTGCATCGAAGATTCCGCAGTGCCTAAAGACAAAGGTCTTTAACCAATGTGTGTTGCCGGTGATGACATATGGCACCGAAACGTGGTCCTTAACTGTTGGCCTTTTAGAAAAGCTCAGAGTCACACAGCGAGCAATGGAGAGAGCTATGCTCGGAGTTTCTTTGCGCGATAGAATCCGAAACGAGGATATTCGCCAAAGAACCGGAGTTGCCGACATAGCTCGTAAGATTTGCAAGCTGAAGTGGCAATGGGCAGGCCACATCGCTCGACGAACCGACAACCGTTGGGGAAGAAAGGTGCTCGAGTGGAGACCACGCACTGGAAGACGCAGTGTTGGTAGGCCTCCCACTAGATGGACCGACGACATCGTGAGAGTCGCAGGCAACCGGTGGATGCGAGTGGCGAGTTGTCGGTCAGGATGGAGGTCAAAGGGGGAGGCCTATGTTCAGCAGTGGACGTCTTCAGGCTGGTGATGATGATGATGATGACTACAAATTATGTGTTTGGTTGATCTAGAGTTTAATAAAAAAATACAAGTATCAACGTCGTTTTTTCAGAGTTTATTGAGTGTTGACACCCCAAGAATATTTGAATTTGCCGCCATTCTTTCCAGTCACGTTTCGTTGGTCAGACTCTACCTTCTGTCGCACCATACCGTGTTTACTGTCCCACTGCTGCGCAAAGGCCTCCTTCATTAAAATCAACAGCTCATGTAGCGATGAGTTAGAGAGAATAAATGATGGATTGATGGGTATTGGCTCAATCTCCACGCTCTTGTGCGGGTTGGTGGGCAAATAGGCAATAGCGGTTAATAGCGATTCATCGAAAAATCCGATAATAATTACGAACACAACGAAAAAGAAAGCAGGCAAAGGATATAATTTTTTTGGTACTAAAATAAAAGAAAAATTACCTGCAACAATTCATATACTTCCATGTCCAAGAGACTAAATGCTATCATTCTGTAGATTTTTAGATTTTTAATTACCTCCGTTAAAGAGTACTGTGTTTTTGATAAGTTTTGTACGTTTCTGAATGAAAGTTCCGGTTTTTTTAACGTTAACGAACGCAGGGTTATTAAGTAAGTAAGTCCATAGACTTACTTGAGGTCTATGGTAATGTAGAAACGATATCGTATACACAGTTATCTTTTTCGCACTTAAAGTATTTAGCAACGATACACAGACACAACTAACAACGAAAGCGCGGCCGGGAATCGTGTGGCGGCTGACAGTCTGACATCTGTCTGCCATGGGTATTGACATATAAAACGCCAGACAAGCGTCACTTTTTCATTTTTAATAACTTATAGTGTCACAATCCTACTATAATGTTGCCATTTTCGAGTAGAAATCAATGTTGGTTTTTAATTTATATAAAAAACGGAGGTCTTTAAATTAATAATACGGTCATAAATATGTTAATTATAATGTATTCTTCAAATATTTATGTATTGGCGTCAAGTTAAAAGACTTTGGAATTTAGTACTAAGCCCCATAGTAAAAAAAATATATCCTTCGTCGAGCTGTTCTCAAGTGATGTTCCGTTATAAGTGCCACCTAATTTTTATTAAAAATATAATATAAAAAATTAAAACATCTATTTCGTTTTCCTAGTTGTCGCTTAACGCTCCCGCTTCCGCTCGTGTCCCGTCTGCCTTCAAGTAATATTCGCAGGGATACGTCTAAAGTTCAGGGCAGAGACAAATTCCTTCCTCCTTCAAAAACTTCAGACCGCGGCGGGCGGCCCTACAACGCATCGCCCTAACAATTTTATGACTCAAGATATTAATTCTTGAATCTTTCTCTGTTTGCCAAATGGGATATTTGAACTTTTAATTGTCGTATTCATTATAATCTTAAACGATGTTTTGATGACACTCATTAAAGTTTGTTGCCGCCTCTGATTTTCTTTTTTACTGGGGTAAATAAGCGATCGTAATTGCTGAGCTTTCTTGGGCGCAGTCTTTACATTGATGAGTGACTGATAATTTGTTCTCGATTTCCTTCTGTTTCCGTGCTTTGGAAGGCACGGAAAGCCGTTGGTTCCAGTTGTCGTCGAAAGATAGCAGTCGTTAAAACCCACCAACCCGCATTCGTCCAGCGTGGTGGGTTTTCGCCCAACCTCCCCATGTGATGTTATCCATGTATGCCCAGCAGTGGGACGTTTATTGGCTGATGATTTTTTTCCTTCTGTGCTTCGGAAGACATTTCAACAGTAAAATAAATAAAAATCATTTATTAATTATCCTTCTCAATGTAGTTCTTAAGAGCCCTTTTTAAATAAACGTTAGTAAAAATGCCCAAGGTTGAAGCCTGATATGGGTTTCAAAAAGAAACCGGAAACTACAGGTCTCCAAGCCTCCACCCAGACAGATATCAGTTAAAGGAGCTGGAATATGCAATATTACAGTTTAAACAACAACAGTTCTAATCTTTATTATTGAAATTTAACATTCACAATGCTATATAAACAGACAAAATGTTTACTAGAAAAAAATCAACCAGTCTCAGGAACTGTGAACCGGCAATCCAAAGGTCGTGGGTTCGAATCTCATTCGAGCTTCCTGAGACTGGTTGATTTTTTTCTAGTAAACATTTTATAAAACAGTTCTAATATCAATAATAAAAAATAAAATTAATCCGAGTTAAAGAGTGTGTTTAATGGTTTGTGGGAATGTGTTACAAACAGTGGTTTATAAAAAGATAGGTAGGTACTCATGGTTGAGGAACTGGCTATCTTATCTGCTGTCTGTCAAAGAATATCGAAACACGAACGTGTACATTGGGGGTAATACGAGTACTACCACCCCCTCTCTTCCCTTGGGTGTCTTAAAAGACGACTAATGGACTAAAGACTGCACATACGTCCAACAGCATAAAGCGGCGTTGGGCTCACCACCTGTCACGCTGAGTACATATGCGGTCGCTATTTGGTGAAAAGTGAACTATGGCAGAGGACTATTTGCGGTCCTCATTGCATAGTCTCTGGGGATAATAGTCCTGAATCGATGTATCTATGGTATGTATGTGTTTATGTAACATAACATTATAATCACACACATAGCCCTGCCCTGCCTAGACAGTGTAAAACCCAACCATTTCCTTTTTTTCCTCAACAGGCTGACAAAGTACAGCAATAGCAATAACAAAACGCAATTGAAAATAAAACGGAATTTGCAGCGTTATTGCAAAGTCTATTTTCCTGAAACGATTCTGGGAGAGAATCACAGTTGAAACTAACTGTAAACTTCATTTTCGCCGTATTAGTTCTTATAACGTCCACTGTTGAGTTTGTACAATAGACTTAAGAAAGTTTCAGACATACCGAGTTATTTAAAAAAAAAAAGTTTTTTTAAGTTATCGTGGACACAATCGCTTTTGACTTTATATCAATGAAGGAGGCGTTTGTTCACATTGGGACAGTTACTATTACTTTTCGTTACTTAACGCGAAATCTTATAGGTGACTGCTTGAAACCGCAAGAAACTTCAAGGGCTGGTCAGGTCAAAGTGTTTTAAACATGATAAAAATAAATAAAAAGGAATGCGTGTTTTTTTTAAATTTTTAATTAAATATTACATTTTGTGAATTTTAATTGGATAGCTTTTGAGTATCGAATTTGTTCTAAAGCAATAACATAAGAAAAATAAAATGAAAACAATAAAAAAAAACGATTATTTACAACGCGCGGGCAACGGCCGGCCGGCTGTTGACCCATCCGCATCAGCTGGGCGATAAGTACCTAACACGAATTCCTTTTTAGTAATTTTTGTCATAATTAAAACACTTAACCTGACGAGCCCTTGAAGTTTCTTGCGGTTTCTAGCAGTCACCTTATATTTAATTGACTTATTATACCCTAAACCGACGAGTATGTATGAACGTCATGAGAGTAAGTGAAGCAAGGATGTGTGCCGGGATAGCAGGAGATGGAAAGCTGTCGTCTATACCTGCCCCTCCGGGAAGCGAATGTGATTAGGAATTCATAGTTAGTTATACACCTTTTATAATTGTTATTATGTGCCTTACAAAATTTTTCCTTGATGGTATCCTCAATAATTTCTATGAAAATAGTGCATGATACATGCATTATGAACTTATAACTTACGTGCTAACTTACTTAACATATTTGACGACCTCCGTGGTCGAGCGGTTAGCACGCCGGGTCTGGCGTCGCGCCATCTCTGTGGTCCCGGGTTTAATTTCCAGTCGGGTTTTTTTTAGAGAAAAATTTTGGGTCTTTGTGTTTTTTATATGTTTATGTATAGTTATCCGTTATATTACCATATTAAAGAGTTTCAAAGGAATACTTATTTTGGTCTAGATAATTTTACTTTTACTTTATTTTTTTAATTTCTTACACTCACCCCAATAATCTAGCCCAAGAGAAGCTTCGTTATGGAACTCGTTAAATGGTTACTAGACAACGGATAAACATACCTACTTAAAATACCTAAATACATACTTATTATACATAGAAAACACTTAGGTCTGAGACAATTTAGAAAAACAATAGTTTCTAGATTGACCCGACCGGGGATCGAACCCCGGACCTCAGAGATGGCGACACCATGAAAACCGGTGTACAAACCACTTGAGCCAAAGAGGTCGTCATAATTGGTCTGAGCGTAAATTAATTAAATTTTATAACGTCACCTAGCAAAATGTAGTTGTAAAATATACCTAATGCAATAGCACAAAAAACGAAGCAGTCTTTAATGTGGATTTGTAAGCAAGTCCACAATGTCGAGAATAATAGTGATTGCGATAATAGTGGCTGCTATTTGTGACACGATGGGCAGCCAACCTACGGATTATCCAGAAACGGTATTCCCTGACGATGATCATTTTGACGCCAACAGACTGAAGACACCAAAAGAGTTTAGTGCCGTTGATAATTTTGTAAACCGTATTGTGCCAATGTAAGACAACATATTTTATAGCTTTAACTTTTTATATTATTATATGTATTTATATGTTGGAACACCAACAGCAAAATGTACCTAACAATCATATTTAAAAATTTCCAGCACTTGTACTAGTACAATTGTCACTTGTAGGTGTACACATCATTCATGGAACAGAAATATTAAACAGATTAAATTAAATTACAATTAAATTAAACAGATTAAAATAAAATAAACCAACTGATTTGAATTGATTAAAAAAAATATACAAAAAAATGAAAGAAAGAAATACTTTATGAAAATTTTGGAATATCATAGAACTTGTCTACTAGAGTAATAGGTATGTGGTCGAAGCTGAAGTTCACACCGAGTTACAATTGAACAAGTGGCTGTAACTGTATACAGTTGTTTTGTTTGCGATTCGGACAATTAGTTGCGATCCTATGCTAATAGAAACAACTCAATTTGGGCCAGGATGGGGCTCTAATGACCCCGGGTGAAAGTTATTAACTACATGTTAACGTGTTTCGGTACAGTCGCTGGTGCATTATTTAAATTATTTCGTTGTATTTTTTTTAACCGTGTCACGTAGCAGTGAATGAATACTTCCATCCCCTCTTCCCTTGGGTGTTGTAAAGACGACTAACGGACTAAATAAATAACGACGACCTCCTTGGTCGAGTGGTTTGTACACCGGTTTTCATGGGGTCGCCATCTCTGAGTTCCCGGGTTCGTTCCCGGTCGGGTTAATTAAGAAATTATTGTTTTTCTAAATTGGATGGGTCTGGGTGTTTTCTATGTACAATAAGTAGGTATGTGTTTAAGTATTTTAAGTATGTTTATCTGTTGTCTAGTAACCATTTAACAAGTTTTATAACGAAGCATTTCTTGGGCTAGATAATTGGTGTGAGTGTAGGAAAGTTTATGTATTTATTAATTTAAATAGTGCAAGTACACCCAACAGCATAGAGCGGCGATGGGCTTATCACCTGTCACGCTGAGCACATGTGCAGTTATAATGTGGTGAAACGTGGACTATGGCAGTGGACTACTTCTGCGGTCCCCTTTGCCTGGCCTCTGATTAAGGGTTAACAACGATAGCATTGGTTGTATTCCGACAGTTTAGAGATACGATAGATAATTCCTCAGTGTTTGAGGATTCTGGGTTTGCGCGCTTCCACCTTCGGCCTTATCGTCACTTACCATCAGGTGAGATGAAGGCCAAAAATGAAGATGAAGGAAAAAAATATATGCATACATAGAATCACAACTACTATCCTTATAGGGTATAAGGATAGTAGTTGTGATTCTATGTATGCATATATTTTTTTTCTAACTAAATTTTTGCCATCGCAAATCTGTACGCAATAAAGAAATTATAATAATATATAGTATTTTTCGGGTAAGCGCTTGGCCTTCATCTCACCTGATGGTAAGTGACGATAAGGCCGAAGGTGGAAGCGCGCAAACCCAGAATCCTCAAACACTGAGGAATTATCTATCGTATCTCTAAACTGTCGGAATACAACCAATGCTATCGTTGTTATGGCGACAGACTTGGTTATGATGGTAGTAGCTAGCCAGGCGGACATAACAACCTTACCACCAACCAAACCGAGCACGCAAAGCCACTGGACCACTGAGGCGGTAAATATGGTAACCTACACCCTGTTTTTTTCATACATAATAGCGCTTGGCCCAATTCCTCATATTTTGCATATTGGAAGGCCTGTGCCCAGCAGTGGAACGTTTATAAGCAGATGATGATAATGATGTTGAATGGCTTAGTTGTGGCTTGCTCATTTAGCCAGTAAGTAAGTGGGGTAAGTTCGGATGGTTTTTAGTTGGATTCAAAAGATGTTGGCAATATTTATTTTTCTCGAGAGTTAAACTAGTTAGCACAATAAATTAAAGTGAAAATTTTTGTTAATAAAACAGGCTATAAGATAGAATGTGCTTTATACAGTTATAAACGAAACAACTACTATTTTTCTGGTGTTTAAAATACAAATAAAATTTAAAAACCTATATGGAAAGATCGGACGTTCATGGGGAAAGACCGGACACCTTTTAAAATCGCCATTATGGCGTAAAACACTGAGTTTTTAGAAAGAATATATCCGTTCTTATACGTCCTACAAGATTATCTTTGAAAAAATTTATATTGTTAAAAAAATCACGTGGAACAGTTAATTCTTTATTATTTTTGTTTCGGGCATCCGATCTTACCCTACTACACCAAATCTCAAATTGCAGTGGCACTCAAACTTTCGTGTTTGGAACTTTTCGAATTCCAGATTGATGATTGGATAGGTAATAATACTTAATGTGTTGGAAAAATAAATAAACCTTTCAACTTATTGCTGATCAAACTTTTATTAAACTGCGTATTTATATTACTAATCAGTCTTAGCTATCAGTCTTTGCTGTTGAAGTTTGACAACCACATGCATTTTCACTCCAGTTTAGGATCCGATTATTTTAGTCCGAACTTCATCTGTTAAATCTGCTTGGGGAAAGACCGGATCTCAGTTTACAACCCAATTTAGCCCATTTTAAACAGATATTTCAAAAGACACCACATATCTTGATTACTCAAAGATTTAATATTTGCAAAAATAGCTAATACTCACCAAGAAAGCCAGTAAAATGTTGCCTGGGGTAAATCCGAATTTAATAAATTATCCTGTATGGTGACACTTCCAGTAAAACATGCATAACTCTTAACTGATGCGTCGGAATGACCAACATGAACTGGGACGCGGGGCAAAACAAAATGGCGTTTCACGCTTTCTTGCCAGATTACAAAATTAACTCCTAATTCGGAATATATAAACGTCCATACGCACAATGTCCTAAAGCAAAAAGACCTGTGAGCAGCTCGTCCTAATAGCAAATGACTTAATAGCAAATAGTCTTAATATAATAAGGACATGATATAGCAACATTTATAGGTAGGTACCTATACAAAGGCAAGTAAGTGTACAGAAAAAGTAATTTTTTATTGCATGCATACTTTAATCTCTTTTGAGTAGGACTGGCCCAGTACAAAATAAATGATATTCCTCTAAACACGCTTTCAGTAAAGATGTGGGACTTGACTGAGATCTCACACGGACTTTTTTAAAGAATTTGAATAGTGATGTTGCACTGTTTTGCTTTATTTGCCGATACTCATTTGTCACGAACACTTAGCGGTTAATAATTCATCATCATCATCAGCCTATAAATGTCCCACTGCTGGCCACGGGCCTCCCACGTGGACGATAGCACGTGGGGATATTGGGCCACAACCCACCACGCTGGCCCAATGCGGGTTGGTAGGTTTAACGACTGTCATCTTACGGCAACAACCGGGACCAACGGCTTCACGTGCCTTCCGAAGCACGGAGCAGCTCGAGATGTTTTTAATTTGTCACCCATCCAGCGACCCGGCATTGCGAAAGTTGCTTAGCGGACAAAATCGCAAGCTGAACGCCGAAGCGCCGCTGCTGCGCCATCGAGCTCCTCAACGGTTAATAATTAATCTACTATTATTCGACAAAACACAAGTTTTCGAAAATAAAACCACACTGCAGCTTTACTTTCTCGCCAAGAAATCCAACATCCTGTTTAAAAAATAAACATAAATTCCACACAGTGAGCATCATTCGCTTGCCCTGTTCCAATGTTATTTGGGGTCGGCGCAGTATGTCTCTTCGTCTTCTTCTTCTTTATGATTTTACACATTATGAGCAATAAGAGAAGAGGCGTCGGTAGCCAAACGGATATATGCTCGGGTTGAACGCGACGAATCGTGTGGTTCAATCCCATAGCTCCGTTACACTACTAACGTGAACCCACTCCGACTCAGTCATTTATATTAATAGTATGGGTTAACAGGACTATTATTAATGTGTTAACGTACATTAATGATAATCTTTTTTTATATTATAATAATAAAATTATAGGTAGGTATTCATGATAAAATGTAAACTAGAAAAAAAAACGTCTTTATCGATTGTTAAATACTTGCAATAGTATTTCTTTCGAATGTGAGGGTAGACTTCACAGTGACGTAATACCGCTATCTTGCAGCGTAAATCTAACTACTGGGAAAAATTCAACGAGTCTTCTGGGGTCTCGGTAGCTCAGCGGTTAGAGCAGTGGACCGGCAATCCAAAGGTCGTGGGTTCGAATCACACTCGAGCTTCCTGAGACTGGTTGATTTTTTTTCTAGTAAACATTTTATCATAAATCTATATAGCATTGTGAATGCAAAATTTCATCAATAAAGATATAGGTATTCAATTGTATTCATAATTATTATAAAGACTGCATTCATTATCTTGATATATTTATACCACGAAAGGAAAGGAGAGTTGCGTGCAATCACTGAGTACAGCGTACACCAACCATATTGAATAAAAGCTACAACTCATAAATTTAATAAAAGCGTTGAATGTGCCCGAATAAATAAACCTTATCGCCCTTAATGGCGTAACAGTAAAGTATAAATTTGGGTATGCTGCAGTAATTTAGATAGAGCATACAACGTTGCCACTAAGGTGTTTGCGCTCGACGAAATATGCTATACGACAGAATTTTCTGTACGTGTTCATTGGGATATGAGGAGAAACTACACGGAGGCAGTATAGTTTCTCGTTGAACAATGATGATGATGAAATGATGATTCTTTACTAGACAAGTGGCACTCTGTCGATTCTATTGCAAATTTTTTTTTTTAGAAGATTTTTTTTATTTTTCTACACTCACACCGATCTGGCTCAAAATAAGCTTCTTTTGAAACTTGTTCAAATAGTTAACTAGATAACGGATAAACATACGAAAATAAAGAAATCACCCAGACACGAATTCTATTTAGAAAAACATTTTTTCCCGGAATTCAACCTGGAGACCTCAGTAATGGCGCGACGCCAGAACCGGCGTGATAACCACTCGACCAGTGAGGTCGTCGGCGTCGTGCGAAGAAGGACTGATGTTCACGAATGAGTTCCTAAAAGTTTAAAAATTACCAATTTATCCCTGTTTCACCTATCCCTACCAAGCTATCTCCAGTGATAGTTGGATTTTATTCCACCTTTCTCATTGGTAGAGATAGGTGAAACCTATTTAGACGCTTATATTTTAATGGGGATACGTGGAAATATTATGACTTTTTATCTCCTCTGGTAGGGACAGTTACACAAAATAATTCCACCTATCTTTACAAACCACGAAGTGTTTTCTTGAGTCTAGATATGATATAAAAACTCTTTATAATATTGTAGAATATTTTCATTCAGATTTCGGTTAAAGATTCCTATTCAGTTTTTTTAAGTTTCATTATTTATGGTTCGCTAAATGACACATCGTTGCCATAAACATGCCAATCCTATACAGTCCTCATTCTATTTTACTGGCGTTTATGCCACTTGTCTAGATCCGCAATATGGCGATAAGTAGTTTGTTTTTTATTTGCATAATATGCCTTTTATGGGTCGACGACTACCTCCATGGTCGAGTGGTTAGCACGCCGTCGCGCCATTTCTGAGGTCCCGGGTTCAATTCCCGGCCGGGGTCTGGGTGTTTTTTTTATATTTATGTATATTTATCCGTTATCTTACCACATTCACGAGTTTCAAAAGAATACTTATCTTGGTCTAGATAATTGGTGAGAGCGTAAACAAATTTAATTACCTACTTTTGTAGGCTGCCAGGGGACGCAACTAAAGCTGTATACGAAGAAAGTAAAAGGGGAGGCCTTTGTCCAGCACTGGGCGAAACACTTTTTTCGAATTATCATCATCATCAGCCGAAGACGTCCACGGTTAGACAAAGGCCGTTCCCAAGAATCTCCACCACGTTCGGCCTTCAGCTGCTCGCATCCATCTTGTCCACCATCTTTTTGGAAGCCTTTCTACTTCCGGTTCGCAGTCACCACTCAAAAACAGTTGTTCGTTAGTTTTATGAATTATCTCGCGTTTATTTATTACGTAACGATTTTTTATCCGATCCTTACATTTCGAACGCAAGGGTACGTGGTCACAGGACTTTCGATTACGGTTTCGGAACGGAACACACCCGATAAAAATAATTGACGTTGTTCAATTTATTGTTAATTGTTAAACGGCTATCACCTTATATTCTAAACATTAGGATTAAATAATCTTAGTAGTAATTATAAACCTACATATATAGAGTCTAACAATATCAATAACCGAACGTTTAAGGGGGGCATCTATACATCATACTGAGCATGCTCACCAAATTTGGTCAAAAACTACAAGCTCGTTACCGAGATAATCAACAAAACATTATCATAATTCACCAAAAAATACATCCTTTCCAAACCCGTACAGCTGTACTACACGCACACAAAGATGCACACTAAACTCGAAGCACACTGAGCCTTATTTTTATTGACGCATGCGTGCGTGTTAGTAAAGATACAGCATGTTTCATGATGTGCATTATTTTAATTTGTTTAACTGGTTAAAAAACATAACTATGAAAAATCACTATAAAACTGGAGCCCATTCTTTGTCACTGTATTCAACATGATGTATAGATACCGCCCTTAAACGTTTGCTTACTGATTTTGTTAGACCCTGTATACATAGTTATTAAGACTATTATTTCAAAGGGTTAGTCAGAGACTAGGCAATGTATACTGCAAAACCAGTGCACCGGCAAATGTTCACGTTTCACCAAAATTATAAATGTACATACGCTCAACTTATTAGGCGATGAGCCTATCGCCGCTTTTAGCTGTTGGATGAATAGTCTTCAGTCCGTTAGTCGTCTTTTACAACAATCAAAAAAAGTCATGGGTTGGTATATATAGTATTCTTAAACTAATAAGTCGCCACAACACAGTAAAGAAAATAGAGGCACTGTATATTCGTTGTCTTGTCTTGTTTCATTGTCCTTAAGTTCCTAGCGTCCGCAACTATGTGGCACTTATCTAACGGTATTTATTTAGAAAATATTTCACGTCGCCATTTTAGGCGACGGCCATTTTGTGTGCTCGTTTGAGCGGGAAATTCTTATGGAATATTAGCAGATAGGTTGTGAAATATTATGCTGTTAAACGCTCTTGGAATTTTAAGCGAAAGTCAGAAATAATTTAATGCAATGTATGTAGCAATACCTCGGTAGCCGAGTGGCTGAGCGCCCGGCCCGATAACCGGAGGTCCTGGGTTTGATGCCCAGGATCGGCAAAATGTGTTTCGGATCTTTCGTTGCTTAGTCCGAGTGCCATGATTGATTTATGCTTCGTTCGTCCCTAAGTTTTGTCCCACATTCCAAAAATGTTTTATTTGTCCCATATCACTATTGAAGTTGTGCTTCGTCCCAAATTACAAGTAGACATTTAAAAGTGCAGTCAAAAAAATGCTGATTGTACATACAATAAGATTAAAGTATGTTTGACATATAAAAAAAGTACAAGGAATATAAAATAGGACAAAGCGAGAATAAAATAATTAAAATTGACTTTTTTATGTGGGATGAATCTCATTGGGATGAAAGAAGCATAAACCTCTTGTTTGGCAAATATCGTCCGTTCGCGGCAATTTCCGCATTGTCGGTGGGAAATAGGGTAAATAGTTTATTTATCCCCTTTTTAGACGCAGTTATTCAACACCGTTTAAAAAAACCGATTAAAACAAAACAGAAAACAGTCCCTAGATTATTATCAACGAAATATGCTCAACGAGTTTACCGCCAAACTCCAAACCGTTGTACCTGAACAGATGGCAACGAAACGCTCACGCTTCGAAGCCGGAACGAAACGCAAATATTTTACTTACCCTAGATGCGGGAGTTCGGATCGAGAGCTGTGCAAGCGACGCCGGGCGCAAATGTTAGCTCGCACCCGGCGTTAGTTTCATTATGAAGTAATTAAAGAGCTTAGTAGCTTATTAAAATGCTATTGTATCGTCGAAGAGAAGCTTTTATCAACATTTTAAGATGAGAGATGTCACCGTGTCGCGTAGCGGTGAAAGAATACTACCACCCCCTCTCTTCCCTTGGGTGTCGTAAAAGGCGACTAACGGACTAAAGACTGAACAAACTTCCGACAGCATAAAGCGGCGATGGGCTCACCACCTGTCACGCTGAGCACTTGTGAAGTCGCTATTCAGTGAAAAATGGACTATGGTAAAGTACTGCTTTTGTGGTCCTCATTGCATAGTCTCTGACTAACCCTTCAGGGATAATAGTCGTGATTATATGTATGTACCGTCGAAGAGAGCCTTTCATCAAAGTTTGACGATGAGGGTATGGTGTGAAGTCCTAAGATACAACTAAAGAAGAAAGTATACCTCAGCCTATCAACCGCCTCTGTGGTGTAGTGGCTAAGCTACCGGTTTCAGACCCAGAGGTCCCGGGTTCGATTCCCAGCGGGGGGTACATCTTTGTGTGCTCGGTTTGGTTGGTGGTAGGGCTGTCAAGTCCGCCTGGCTAGCTACCACCATCTTATCTAAGTCCGTCGCCATAACAACGATGTTTATAGCATTGTTGTGTTCCGGCAGTTTGAGATAAGATAGCCAGTTCCTCAGTGGTTGAGGATTCCGGGTGAAGCGCGCTTCCACCTTCGGCCTTATCGTCACTTACCATCAGGTTAGATGAAGGCCAAGCGCTTACCTGTTACCCGTAAAAAAAAAGAGCGGGCAACTGGAGCACGAGCTGACGGGCAGCGATGTAGGCGATTTCTGACGCACAGTCACTTCACCTAATCACAGGCACTATCATCACAGGGTCACTATCAATAAGTGCAGGCTGTTGCGTGCGCGCGCGGTAGGTAGCTGGCGACGAACTCCCGCGGTCTCCTTACGGGGCGAGCGACAGCGAGTCGCGCAGCGGTGGCGCCGCGGCAGGCCGGCGGACGCGGTCGTCAACAACCGTTGAGTCAACCGCCATACAGATGGCGGTATCATTTGAATGGATGTCCCGGCCTTGGCGGGAACAATAAGTTTATATCGACGTGTTGATATCAACAAACAAACTGATGAATCAGTCATTGTCTTGTGCAATTATTTCAAAATATGAAATGAACATATAGGTAATATTTGTTTATCTTACCTCCGATTCCATATTCACTTCTCACCCATCATCATCATCCCAGGTAAGCCTTCCTTCCTGCCTCCTAACATTTCCCTACGTCGCGTAATCGCCACTCAGAGACGTGGCGATTACACTTATGGAAATAACAGGAATTTCTATTAATCATAAAAAGTACTTACTTGTAAATAGGAACCTAATACAAAACAAAATGTAATGATACAGGGTGATACAGAGATAATTAAATCTTAGGAACCATGGCGTCGATTTTAGATTAAATAAACACTGCCATCTTACGACAACATAAGGTCGGGGTCACCGTCACTTTACCACTTTGCAGAAATTTTCGGATGATGCGCGCCGCCCGCCCGGGTACGTCCCGTACCAAATAGACGACGCGGTGTGCAAGGGATTTTGACCTTTAGACTGGTAAAGCGACGGGGTCCGCGATAGTACATCATACATGGATTTTCGACAATATCCCCAAAGGGTTAATCAGAGAGATAACCGTGTCATGTAGCGGTGAAAGAATAATACCACCCCCTTTCTTCCCTTGAATGTCGTAAAAGGTGACTTACGGACTACAGACTGCACATGGACACCTCCTGTCACGCTGAGGAAATGTGCGGTCGCTGTTTAGTGAATAGTGGATTTTTTTATATTAAAAGGAGGCAAACGAGCAGGCAGGTCACCTGATGGAAAGCAATCACCGCCGCCCATGGACATCCGCAAAACCAGAGGAGTCGCAGATGCGTTGCCGACTTTAATAAAGAAATAGGGTTAAGGTAGGAATAGGAATTTGGGGTGCAAATTTGGGAACCTCC
The DNA here is from genome assembly GCA_963921215.1 of Scoparia ambigualis. Classification (NCBI taxonomy): domain Eukaryota; kingdom Metazoa; phylum Arthropoda; class Insecta; order Lepidoptera; family Crambidae; genus Scoparia; species Scoparia ambigualis. Next base: position 5,470,528 of record OY992516.1, on the reverse strand, counting down.
TCGTGGTGCACCCTGGGGTAAGGCCTCTCGGCCCACGTTCAGCGTGGGGCAAGGGGCCTTATGCCAATCCCTGGCGCCACTTCTGGGCGCCGAATCTCTAGGCAGTGCCCCTTCTGGGCCTGCACCGTCAAGTGTGTGCCCGCTCCGGGACGCGCGCCCGTAGCTCCTTATGCGGGCGTGCGGCCCGGAGTAGGCACGCACTTGAAACGCTCGCCGCTCCTTCTGAGCGGCTTTGAGGATAACAGTTTCGGCGGCGCTCCTTCTGAGCGCCGTTCTTGGTGGGATAGCTTTGGTGGGAGATGACCTTGGGGGTTGAGGGTCGGGTGTCGGCTCGGGGGACAAACTCGGACAAACTCGGGTCCCGGAGTTTGGTGGGTCCCGGTGGGAGAGTACCGTCGGCCACCTCTGTGACGAGTAGCGGGTACTCGCCAGGCCCGCTGCGAAGTGTCCGCGGGAACCGTCGCGAAAACCACCGGCACCATAGCCGGGGGGTCACTCGGGGGATATCGCGGGGGATATCGCTCTGGGCCACGGCCCGAGGGTCGAGCGCCAAGGTTGTGGGCTGGTGGGGTTTTTGTTTTTGGGGGGGTCGATCGGAGTCCGGGTCGGATTCAGACTCGTGGGCGGAGTTTGAGTCTGGGCCGGGGTCCGGGCTGCCTGGGAGGGTAAGGCGGGCTGGAGGAAGGCCGCGCGTCTTTGTTTTTCTGTGTAGTTTGTGTGTGCTGTAGCTGATTGTTTGTTTGTTGTAGTTGTGTGTGTCGCCCGGTGGTCTCGGCGGCGCTCTTAGCGCCGTCCTTTGGTGGGATTTTGTTCCTTCTGTAGGATACGGCCTCGGGTATCGGGAGTCGGGTGTCGGGCTCGAGGAGGGCCAGCCAAACCGGGGTCCCGGTGTGGAGACCGTGCGGACGAGTACCCGCGAGTTATTACCGTAGTTAGTAGCGGGTCGCACCTGGAGCGTACCTCTGTGGGCCCGTGAAAGCTACGGGAAAACCGCCGGGAAAGCTGCTTTCCCCACGCCGCGGACTTTCGGGGGATTCTGCCTCCGAGTTCTGGGGGTCGGGTGTCGGTTGCCTAGGTCGAGGGTTGGTGGAGTGGCGTTGGTGGGGCTAGGGGTCCGAGTCGGAGCCAGATTCGTGAGCGGTTTCTGAGTCTGAGTCGGGGTCCGGGTTTCCGAGGAGGATAAGGCGGGCTGGTGGAAGGCCGCGCTGTCTGTTGTGTGTATTTTTGTGGTGTCCTGTGCGGTTTTGTAGTGTTGCCTATTTGTGGTGGGGCGCTTGCGGAAGCAAGTGCGAGTGGGGATGGGCTTTGGCATGGGTATGTGACCATACCTCCCCAAAGCCCAAGGGTCGGAGGACCGATGTGTCTGTTCGAGGTGTCTTGTCCTGTTTTGTCATGTGTTGTTTTGTATATGTATTTTGGGGGATTGCGTGCCCATTAGAGGGTGGGCACGCTTGTTTGTGTTGTGCCGTACGCGAAGTCGCGCGTGTGTCGGCGCGTGACCGCTTGCGGTCACAGGTTGGCACACGGGCGACGGGGTGACCGTCGCGGGTTAATCCCCAGTGGTATGCACCGCGACATCCACCTCAGCTTTCAGCTTCGGATTGTGGGCCCCCAGGGGTTTAGTGGGTATTCCCCTCCGTCTCGCCCTCCCAGCCAGGCTTAGCCTGGCAGCTGACATGGAGCCTCTCTCCTTGTCAGTGGGTGTGGAAAGGCGGACGGGCGAGTCCCACATAACCGGGTGCCTCTTCAAGGCCCCGGTACTCGTAACGAGTTCCCCTGGGAATAAAAAAAAAAAAAAAGGAATAGGAATTTTGAGGGGGGAGGGGGGGAGGGGCCTCCGCAACTCTCACTGGCCGGACGAAACACAACAGCACCAAGTGCCATTATTTCACGCCGGATATTCGTGCGAGGGTGGTATTACCCCGGGCGAGCCGGCCCAATGCGTGCTGCAACGCAGCGTGGCTCTACCACTCAGACCGACCTACCGACCCTACACGTGACACCACCCAGGGGTCACGTGTAGGGTCTCAAGGGTAAACCTACGGACGCGAGTAACTTTAGCCCCCATAATTTGGCAGAGGACTGCTTTTGCGGTCGTCATTGCTTGCTCTCTGACTAACCCTTCGGGGATAATAGTCGTGATTATGTATGTATGTTAATCAGAGGAGACTAGGCATTGAGGACCGTAGAAGCAGTCCACTGCCATAGTCCACGTTTCACCATATTACAACTGCACATGTGCTCAGCGTGATAGGTGGTGAGAACATCACCGCTCTATGCTGTTGGATAATGCAGCCTTTAGTCCGTTGGTATTGTCGGTATTCTTTTAGGGACCCTCTCCTTACATCACTTAGTTTTATTTGTACTGGCACCTCGAGACCAACCGTTAGGTTATGCAAGAAGTGCCAGACGTCCCTGCGCCAGTAGAACACTCGCGCAGGAGACCATCTGCGTTAGGTCTTGACGCCAAATCAGTGCCCGCCGCAGCGTGCTCTTCATTCGGTACTCATAAGACTAGTGTCTCGGGAGAGTCTCCCCGTGAACACGTGTAGTTCACTGCCTATTGTCCAGATAGGTAACCGGAGCTGTCGAGTTCGCTCATTTCTCGTTGCACGAAGGGCACAACTCGCAGTTCCACTGCTTGGGTCGTCGACTCTAAAGTCGACTACCAAGTGTCCACCTTGGTAGCGGAGTGGTCTCTTTTAGGGACCCGCTATACTTGGTTCATGGCAGTTACGAAAACATTCCGGGACCTCGCGGGTGTTGCGCGGTGCGGGGTCCGCGGTAATTTGTAAGCGCCATTCACATTTTTATAAAAAAGATATTAAAAGTGTTTAGTTTTTTGGAAATCCAAAACAGGCAAGAAATCGAACCTATGTGTTTATAATTTTATAGGAATTATTATTGTAAAACACGGTCGTAATGTGCATTTATATTAGTCAATAGTCAATATTTCTTTAATCAAATAAACTTAATAATTAAGCAATTTTGAATCGTCTACATTTTCCTACCACCTGTTTCAGACTTTTTAACTGACAAGAAGAACAGGCGCGAAAACTTATCAGCTTTAACAGAAATAAGTATCGATATTTACATGCAAACCTATTAAATTTTAGAGGTAACTTCATTTTATTCTATGTTCTAGCAAAATGTTTCCAATCGTGTTTTGGAAACAGTCATCCCCTCACACATACGTTCCGAAATACATATTGAATATTTCAGTGTGAAATATCTAAAAGAATTTGAATAATAGCTAGGTATAGACCGCTACCGCTATTTTTTTTTTAAATTTTGTTTACGCTCACACCAATTATCTAGACCAAGATGAGTATTCTTGTGAAACTCGTTAATATGGTAAGATAACGGATAAATGTACATAAACATAGAAAAAATACCCAGACCCGAAATTAATTTAGAAAAACAGTTTTTCTCTAAATTGACCCGACCGGGAATCGAACCCGGGACCTCAGAGATGGCGACACCATGAAAACCGGTGTACAAACCACTCGACCAAGGAGGTCGTCAGGTCGTCGTCGTACTTATCTAAAACTAATATTGGACAAAACGGATTGGATGTAATTATACTCCTAAATATAAAGCTTCAATAAACTGTGCTTCGATATCGTACGATCTGTCTGACACTACGAATCTCATGTGAGTTCATGCTCTTTACTTCCAACTCCCCACCTCCCTGCGCATACCTAAAGGCGCGGTACAGCGGTTGCGGTCAGGATATAATAGAAAACAGCCATTTTTTACGTTTTCACCTTCTAACCCCCCATAACGTGCCTTCCGAAGCACGGATGCACTCGAGATGATCACATTTAAGTCGCCAACAAAATATTCGGTGTATTTCCAAACGATTACTAAAAGAGGTCCGCGCGAAAGGCCGAGGAATGTTTACAGATCCAGATTTAATTACTTAAGACTTTAAAAGTCGAGTTTAAGAAGGGATAATTCGTTGTTATCTCGCCCTTAAATTCATGGCTTTCTTACATAACTTTGAGCGCCGATACAGATTGGATACGGTATCTGAGGACCGAGTCAAAGTCAAAATCAAAACTTCTTTATTGAAATAAACTTTTTTCTAAGTGCTGAAAATCGATCAAACATTAGTCAAAGTCAAAGTCAAATTATTTATTCAATGTAAACCTTTACAGGCACTTATTGACGTCAATACTAATAATAATAAAAAAACAGTTAACTAACTTATAATTAAGACTTAACAACTAATCTAACGAGCTATAGTCTGTGCCAGATAAATGCGCATCGCTACCCCCAGTACCACTGCACGCCGAAACAGAATCGCGTCGAACCGAAATATAAGCCGTGGTCATAGAATTGTGTAAACCTGTCCCCTAGCGACACAAACGGCTAAAATTTATAGGTAATTTATCGTTTTTTTGGGATGAAAGGTTAAAAATGATAAATCATAATGAATTGTTAACTTAAGTTATTACTTAATGGAATAAAATTAAATATGACCTCCAATTATCGTATTGATATTGTGGTAAGTAATAGAAAATGGAGAGTTTTTGAAGTAAAATAAAGTAACAGCTGAAATGAGTTTTGGAAAACATTAGTACCTAACTAATAAGGTTGACATTTTTAATCATTCAAATATATTTTTTTATAAAAACTTAAGCATAAAAAAGTCAAAAATTAACAAGCATAAAGAAGAATGGGCGTTTTTGTATGAAACCCGTCCCACCCCTTATAAGTTCCCACATGGTTAGTTTCGAAATAAATAGTGTATTTTGTTGTAAGGACAGCAAATATAAACGAGCGAATGAATCAATGGAAAAAAAGGGTAAATGAAAAAAATAATCAAAAATAGGCCTCATTTTTAATTTTTTTAATCATTATAATACGACTCATATAAATCAAAGCAATATGTGAGGGAGGAATTCAAATTCAAGAATAAATATTGACTTCAATAACTTTTTTTCCCATACCTGACAGATTTGCTGTCATACAATAAAATGCTTCACTTTTCAAGTACTTTTATTTGATGCATAAATGTAAGTGTTACAAGGAGGGGGGACGTTTTGCCCATTTTTCTTTGTGTGTTTTAAAATTGTTTCGTTTTTCGTCTTGGTACAAGCACAGAATAACTAATACATTTAAATCAGGTAGCACTTATGACCCCTCTAATTTTAGACCTATTTCTGTGCTACCCACATTTAGTAAAATTTTTGAAAAGTTGATGCTAGACCAAATTCAAATTCATTTTCATAGAAATAAACTTTTACATTGTAAACAGTATGGTTTTACTAGGGGTCGCTCAACAACTGACGCCGGTGTTGAGCTTTTAATCCAAATATTTGATACCTGGGAGGAATCACAGGATGCCCTAGGGGTATTTTGTGATTTATCCAAGGCTTTCGATTGTGTTTTACATGAAACTTTGGTCAGGAAGCTTAACCACTATGGAATTAGGGATGCTTCTTTGAGCCTTCTAATCTCATACTTGAGTAACAGGATTCAGAAGGTCGACATTAACGGTAAAAGATCTCCGGGATCAGTGGTTACAATGGGAGTTCCGCAGGGTTCAATACTAGGTCCATTCTTGTTTTTGGTTTATATTAATGACTTACCTTATTTTGTAAAAGACAGTCATGAGATAGTATTGTTTGCTGATGATACTTCACTTTTATTCAAAGTGAAACGACGACACCCAAATTATGACGATGTGTATAATGCGATCTCAAAGATTGTTCACTGGTTTAGTGTAAATAACTTGCTATTAATAAAGGGAAAAACCAAATGTGTAAGATTTGTATTGCCTAATGTTAAGCAAGTAACAACTAGTGTACAAATTAAAGATAAGAATGTGAATCCTGTGGACACCACTGTGTTTCTAGGCATCACGTTGGATGCCAAGCTTCAGTGGGGCCCACATATAGCTAAATTGTCGAATAGACTTAGCTCTGCGGCTTATGCAGTAATGAAGATCCGTCAGTTAACTGACGTTGATACATCCAGATTAGTTTATTTCAGTTACTTTCATAGTGTAATGTCGTACGGCATTTTACTGTGGGGAAATGCTGCCGACATTCAAACTATCTTTGTGCTTCAGAAGAGGGCTATTCGAGCAATATACATAACCTAAAGGCTGGCGACTCTCTCAGAGAGAGATTTAAGAATATAAATATAATGACAGTTGCATCACAATACATTTATGAAAATTTGATTTATGTTCATAAAAATACTGGAATGTTTTCAAAAAACAGTGATATTCACAATGTAAACACTAGAAGTAAGAACAAATTAGCAGTACCTTATACTAGGCTCCATAAAATAAATAATTCTTTTAGGGGTCTGTGTGTAAGATTTTACAACAAAATACCAAATGATATTCAGAAATTAGATCTTAATAAATTTAAAATCAAAATCAAAGAAAAGCTTTATAAAAAAGCTTATTATAAAGTGTCAGATTACACAGAAGACAAAACAGCTTGGATCTGAAATGCTCCAAGCACTCCAACAGCTATTTCTAATTGCCTTTATTTAATTGATACTACATTGTATGTATTGTAATTTTGTATTGCATCATTTTTTTTTATTTTTAAATTCATATTTTGTATTGACCTGGTAACGACATACTCTTTTTTTTGTAAATGTCGTTGCTTTTGTGCGCTGTGGTTTCTTGCGCTCATTCTTTGCCACAGTAAAAAAATTATGTCCTGAATGGGTGGTAGGTTAAAAAAGATTTGGACGATTCAAAGTACTTATTAATTGAGTTTATTGAATAAATATATTTTGACTTGACTTGACTTGATTTTTTTGCTTACAATAATTCTAGACAAGTAGGGGCATAAACGGTATCATAGCTAATATTATAAATGCAAAAGTGAGTTTGTTTGCTTGTAACCTTAGACAAATAAGATATCGTCCTTGCTTGTACCGCTTACCCGATTTGGATGAGTTTTGGTATAAAGATAAATGATAGGCCCTAATAGGCTACTTTGTTCTGCGATAAATGCAATGATAAATACATGCATGCGGGCAAAAGCTATTTTGTAGAATAACATTATAAATGGGTAGGATATGACTTATGCTGTATGCGTCATTTAGCAAATTAGAACATTGGTAACTTTAAAACTTTAAAGAACTCCAATTTATAAAATATATCATTCGGTGCAACACGGTTATCCAAAAATAAGATTTGGTAATGCGTGTATATTGCATGGACGGTATTGCTTTAAGTGATACGACTGTCCGGATTTAACTACTTTCTAAAAGTTTATTTAAATACATATTACACTCATAACTGTTAACCTAAAGGGTTAATCAGACACTAAATGAGGACCCAAGAAGCAGTGCACTACCAGTCAGTTGAATGTCGTAAAAGGCGACTAACAGACTAAATACTACACACAGCATAGAGCGGAGATGGGCTCACCACTTGTCACGCTGAGCATAATGTGTAGTGAAGTCGCCATTTGGTGAAAAGTAGACTATGGTAGAGAACTGCTTTTCCTGTCCTCATTGCCTAGTTTCTGACTAACCCTTCGGGGATAATTGTCGTGATTAAATATAACATACTGATGGGTCGGAAGCAATGGTCACGTACGTGCAAGAATTATTTATGGACACAGTAATTAGATTGACATGGTACAGACGCCATCAGGTCTTTCTACCACAAAATGTCAAATTTCTTCATCCAATTTTGAACTTTAATGTGTGGGTTTAAGGATCAATATAAATTTGAGAAATTTGAGAGTTTTGGATTAGGTTGACCTGCAGGCTTGTGGTGTATAGCTTAAAAAATATAAATACGTACCAATAAATGAGGTTTTATTAGTAGGTACCTACACACATTAAGTATGTCATTCCGATTATTATTATTATTCTCTTTTTACAATATTTTATATAAAAAAATATAAATAAATGAAAATAAAAAAATAAAAAAGCTCTTGTCAATGTCACAACGTCATTAAATTTCTTCAAAAACATATTTATTGGATTTTAATTAGTGTAAATGTTGTTTTCTTCGTGCATAATTTCGATAAGCAATAAAATAAAATAAAATATCAATAGCAATTACGCAGAACACTACAACAGAACACCAAATACAAATTACTTTTAGTATTATTATTATTATTATTCCCTCTATTCAACATATTATCATAAGATATTTTTTTTATTACACTATAAAAAACTTAACCTAGGTTGCCACCGGCAGCGGGGATAGACCCAAGCTATCGGTGGTTACCCAAGTAACAAATTATCGTTGCATAATAGTTGAGAAAACGTTTTACATTTCCTTTTGGTTCTATAAAGTGGGTCATATAAACGTGTCGTAGACGTTTATACAACGCGAAATAGGCCCATATTAAACGACATTATTGTTATTTACAAGTTAAATAAACGTCAGTCAAGAACTTTTAAATGTTACATAAAAGTTTTCGACCGACTGTTATCGAACCACTGAAGTCCTATAACAATTGCATAGACATTAGAAGATGACTGTAATGTCGGTTAAGGTGTTTGACATCGACTTTTATTGTACCCAATGAAATGAACTGAAGTTCATTCCATTCATTCGTTCCTGTGATGTTTGCTGGAAAAGTGCGTGTTATCAAATACAAAATTTAAACGGTTTACAAGTTATAATTTACTTAATTATTTTTACATTTACTTTAACAATATTATACACGAACAGAGTGTAAGGATAAATGTGTGCAGTGCACCTAGTTCTTATGGGACGTTTAGTTTTGTGGTGAAATATAGGTGTGTTGTTGTGAAATTTTTTACGCCCCCTTCGAATTTCTTGAAATTAAATTATTGTAGACTATTGCTTAAAATTTGTTTACATATTACAATAGCAGCCATCTTGTCTAAGTTAAGAAACGACTTCTATACATCAATTATAGAATGAAAAGGTCGCATAATGCGGTTTCTTGCGACCAAGATGGTCGGCCATGATAAATTATTTTAGAGTTCCGTTAGATAATAAACATGAACAGATAACCTTTAATTTAAATAAAACCTTTACACATGGTGTCATATTTTTTTTATTTATCCGACCTACAACCTGGCTTCATAATACGACGATATAATAAAGCAGTCGTAAAAACGTTCACGTAACCTATACTCTAACACCACTATTCGACGTCGTATGAATCAGTCGTAAGAACGTTTACCTAACCTATACACAGGCACCACTATACGGCGTTGTAGGAATCAGTCGTAAAAACGTCTACCTGATCTATACACAGGTACCACTATTCGACGTTGTATGAATCAGTCGTAAAAACGTCTACTTAACTTATTTACAGGCACCACTATACGACGTTGTATAAATCAGTCGTAAAATCGTCTACCTAACCTATACACAGGCACTACTATAAGACGCTGTATGAATCAGTCGTAAAAACGTCTACCTAACCTATACACAGGCACCACTATACAACGTTGATAATACAGTGGTAAAAACGTTTACTTAACCTATATTTCTGTACCATTATACGACGTTGTATAAAGTAGTCGTAAAAACGTTTACTCAACTTATTTAGACCATTTAGTTACGGGACTAAATCGTTGTAGGAATAACGGTTACACAACGTTGTAGTTGTCTAATAACATCAATTCAACAGTTATATAACCGAAAGGCGCATAGCACAGTTTTTATATGACCAATTTGCTAGTTGGGTAGGGCTGCAGAGTGAGGAACCTCTTTGTTAATATTATTGTTAGCTTACTTTGTCCCACTGCAAGACAAAGGCATCCCCTCCTTCTTTTCACTTTTCTCTGTCATTCCGATTACTGAGTTTATAAAAAATGCTGCACGAGCGCGACCGTACCGAGCTAGTTGGTTTGACATGGTATCTTATTATCTTCTTATCTTGAGGTCTCCCTCTCACAGTAAGCACGTCGACCCATTTTGATCTGTTGAGCAACTCCGTACTATCACTCTGCCTCCTTAGTGAATATAATTGCCATAAGCTTGGCAATGTCTTTGAGGCCGAAGAGCTAAAAATAATTTTGTTTTCGGAAAGGCCGATCCCAGGATATTCATTATTTTTCTTACAAGAGAGTCACAGTCACACAATAGGTGTTGCATGGACTCAGTTTTCTCACCACATACCCTACACAAGCTGTTTGTTGCTAGTTGTATTCTATGGAGCATCTGTTTTGTGCCATAGTGCTCGGTAAGAGCACCGATATTATTCGGACCTGCCTTTTACTTCGCATATAATTGACCTGACTCCATCTTAGGGCAATTTCGCCTTTAATGGATTTTGAGTATATCATGCCGAGAAGCTCCTTCCATTCAGTTTTATACCTGTTTTGGATATGGTCCAGGCCTTGTTGATGATACTCGGTGCTAGTGCCACAAACGGTTCAGGACCTTATATATATTATGGTACGTTTACACGCTTGCCAAGGCTTGGCAAGCGTCTACAAACACAAGCGTGTGAACTGGGTGTTTGGCGTGGCTTGCGTAAGCTTGCAAGAGCTTGTCGCTGATCCGGACTGGTGTCTGGTTTTTATATAATTTTTTATATAAAAACCGACACCAGTCCGGATCAGCGACAAGCTCTTGCAAGCTCTATACACAGATCAAAGGAAGCGCATTTACACGTTGACGCGTGTTTGGTGTCGCTCACGAGTTCGTGCTGTACGGATTTTTAATATTCACCATCTTTTCGGCCAAACTTTTTGCTTCCTTTGTTTTTGTTAAGAGGCCTATTACATCTCGACTGTGATTTTTGCGTAAAATAACCAATTTTGGCGTTATGGATCTCAGAAACAAATAGCTATTGGAATAGTGCGTAGCGGCCTCACTTTTTGTAAATTTAACTTATAAATAAAACCAGAAATTGCAGAGAAAGATTTTCATAAAATGCGCGAAGGCACTTTTTTGAGCTCCTCGAACAAATGAAATAAAAAAATTAGAATGTTATCTCTTATATAGCCGAATAGTGCGGCCTAGCGGCCTCGGAATTTTTAGATATCATTGATTTTATATAGAAAAAAATTCTTATTCTAAACCAAAAAACTTGGAAAATTGCTTTAAGTTAACTGTGAATTTCTCCTATCTACGATAATATTGTTGAGCAAAATGTATACCAAAATAATCGTTACTTCATGATGAATAAAAATTATTTAATGAATTTATTATCCTATTTCGTTAAAACGATAAATACAAATGCAAAATTACTTCAAAATGCGATGCGCCGGCCGTCCGAACTCAGCTTATCCTCGCAGAGTAGACATTGTAATATTAAGCATGATTTTGTTATCTTATTTCTATAAAAACGATAAATACAACTGCAAAATTGCAATAAAATGTGAAAATAGGCATTTCACGCAAAAATCACAGTCGAGATGTAATAGGCCTCTTAATATTTTTTCACACCACCTGCTCGACAATGTAAAATTATATGTCATGCAAACCTAACCTAAAGTAAGTCATTGTAGACCTGAGGTCTAGCAGGGCAATAATATTGTACTGAATTTCATTATGCCCCGCTGGTCAATAATGTGATTTGAATTGGGAACATAAAATAGAAATCGCATACGAACATTTACGATAGGTAGGTACATAATAATTCCATGCATTCACCAAATTGTTCGGAAATTGAACTGGCCACCACGAGTAGAAAATAAAAGAAAAATAGAACATAACAAAGAGGCGCGAATACTGAAAATCTCTTTGTTTTACTATTGCTTTTATTGTCTCGTAGATGGTGTGAAAAGTAGAGTATGCTCCTCGGGGATAAAGGTGCCTTCGTCTTGGGCGAACTTGAATCCCACGCTGCACTCAGGATTCTTGTCTTAACTCCTCGCTGCGTACGAGAGTTAACGCTAGAATCCTTCGTTTTGCTCGTGATTCAATACGGGGCGCCCGCTACATAAGACACTACTTTATCCCCTTAGTGCATAATCTACTATAAATAAAAATAATAATATGTCAAACGAAATGCAAGCGCCGAAACAACTTCGACGTCTGTTACCATAGAAAACATTTTCTGTTATATCCGCGTCTGCCATGCTTGCCTGTCTGAAACACACTAACAAACTCGCAAGCGTGTAAATGACACGCAAGCGTTATAAGCTAATCACACACTACGCAGATACGGTAAGATATCTGTATCTGAGTAGATACCTTTAAAGCGAATCACACACTACGCAGATACGGTAATATTTTATCTGCGTATAAAAACTTATTTATCTGAAAGCATCACACAATAAACAGATACGATAATATACGAGACGATACATTCACTCGGAATCCTTCACACTGATGCCAATACGGCAGATGTTATCTGCAGATATATTTGTATACGTAAAAATCTTACCATCTGTCGGTATATGTCGGTGCTCACAGATACTGTACGATAAAATATAAATTATCTGCGCTGTGTGTGTTGGTTCATATGATTTATATAGAGAGCGATATTGAAAGATATCTGCTCAGATACAGATATCTTACCGTATCTGCGTAGTGTGTGATTAGCTTCAATATCGCTCTCTATATAAATCATATGAACCAACACATACAGCGCAGATAATTTATATTTTATCGTACAGTATCTGTGAGAACCGACATATACCGACAGATGGTGTGATTATTATCTGCGTATACAAATATATCTGCAGATAACATCTGCCGTATCGGCATCAGTGTGAAGGATTCCGAGTGAATGTAACGTCTCGTATATTATCGTATCTGTTTAGTGTGTGATGCTTTCAGATAAATAAGTTTTTATACGCAAATAAAATATTACCGTATCTGCGTAGTGTGTGATTCGCTAGTATAAGTTTGGAGCTTGTGGACGCTTGTCAAGCTTCGGCAAGCGTGTAAACGTACCATTGGGTTTTTGAATTTTAAATTAAATTGATTTTAATATGGAATTCGTAATTAATATCATATGTCTGAAATGGACAGACTGTTGACCTGTTTTAATTGTAACAACGCATGTACACAGTTATGACCATAAGTTTTATCTTATCTCATACATTAGGTCTTATATAAAGAGAGGATATTTCGTGGTACTAAAGCGTTAAACTGCTTTTGAGGCCAATAAGGTGGTAATTAAATCTTTCTACACCCGACAAAATAATATGTAAATAAATCATAGTACGTAGAATATAATACTGATGGTAATAAAGCCAATACACGTGTAAGCGCTGACAGTTATCAGTTATTTATGATTCAGTATGAATAGTTAATGAAACGTCAGTAGGTATATTATTATGTGATCTATTAGGAAAAGCATTACGAGCATTATTCTGAAAGGCGTAAAATAAACATTAATAAATTTTTTATGAACACTGATAGAGCTGGTTTGAAGTTAGGTTAATTTATGTCGAACGAACGAATCAAGATTATAATTCAATGTAACGCATATTTTTATTTAAACTTGAAATATTTAGGAATAAAATTTTAAACATATTATGTAATACTAGTTTTTGACCGCGACTCCAACCTCGTAAATTTAAAAATAACATATACGAGTATAACCGCCTTTAGAGCCCCTAGCCCTTTAGAGTCTATCTCTTTACCAAATTTCATCAAATTCGGTTTAGCAGTAATCGTGACTGCGTAACAAATGAACTGTGTCTCACCTGAAAAATTCAGCTTACGTTACAGTATCCTTTATGTATATGTTTTGTGTTTAAAACTGTAGAAACAATATTAAAAGAATTTGTTGCCGCATCCAACCAGTTCCTTCTCCATGTAGTTGTTACAACCCCAGACTCCCGTGCTAAACTTATTTAATTAGTATTCCGTAATGAGGAGGCAACTCGCGACAGTTTAAATTCAACCGGGTTTAATTTTTAGTTAATCTTTGGTGCTAAAGCAGTTGAGTTATGCGGGTCCACGCACCGGGGAATAGGCAGGGAAGAAAAAGGAAAGAAAGATTATTGGACATCGCCTTGTTATGAGAAAGAATGGTGGAAACACTGATAATTTTAACGAAAAACCTTTTTAAAAAGCAAAATTTTAATTTAAATGCGCTGTAAAAATAAACTTTTACTAATAACTTATAACTTCATTACACAATATAACTATATAATATAAAAGGTTGTCGCGAGATTTAAGTAAGTACTATACATGATGACTATAAGTAATATATATTCTTAGATTGAAAATTTTAATAGTTAAAATCAATCAGATCCAGTTATTTTATTTACTTGTTTATTTACACACTAGAGGACCGCTCGTGACTTCGTCCGCGACTCCGCGTGGACCCCGTACCCCCTGACGAATTTTTGAAAATAATATAAAGCCTATGTCACCCGGAGATAGTGTAGCTTCCCAATGGTGAAAGAATTTTTCAAATCGGTCTAGTAGTTTCGGAGCCTATTCAATCCAAACATACAAACAATCAAATCTTTCCTGTTTATAATATTGGTATATATATAGTAAATTGCGCGACAACCTTTTATATTATATAAATTGTGTAAATGACGCTATAAGTTGATAGTAAAAGTTGAAAAAAAACAAATTGTTTTGTTTTTAGCGCAGTTAAATAAAAGCTTGTTTTTTACCTTTAATTTAGTTTTTACTTTTAGTTTTCCTGGACACGTTTTTCATCTGTTCATCTCACTGAATACATATATTTAAATACACAAAATTTATTCACGGCCACCAAACCAACATCCATCAAAAACGGTCCACCTATTAAGACGAATCAAATTCGACGCGGTTGTGTCGCTTAATTACTAAGTTCCTATGGCCACCTTCCAGCTCCATTATCAGACCCTGGTTACTATCTACCACCAAAGTACTCGTCAAGACGAATCAAACGGGCCCATACTCGATGGGGTTATGTGGTTCAATTATTAAGTTCCTATGGCCATCTTCCAGCTCCATCATCAGACCCTGGTTACCATCTAGCACCAAAGTACTCGTCAAGATGATTCAAACGAGCCGTGACTCGATGGGGTTGTGTCGTTTCCTTACTGAGTTCCTAAGACCGCCTTCCAGTTCCATCATCAGATCATACCCTGGTAACCATCTGAAAACAAAGAACCTACTCGTCAAGACGAATAAAACGAGCCGAAACTCGATGAGGTTGCATCGTTTCATTACAGAGTTCCTATGACCACCTTCCAGCTCCGTCATCAGACCCTGGTTACCATTGAAAGACAAACTACTCGTCAAGACGATTTAAACGAGCCCAAACTCAATGAGGTTGTGTTGTTTCATAGCAAAGTTCCTATGGCCTTCTAGCTCCATCATCAGATCAGCACCATGTCATCATAATATTGCATTGTCACGCGATTTACACATGTATGCAAAACTTCAGCTCAATCGGTAACCGGGAAGTGGATTAAAATTGAGTTGCAAAATTCCACCCGAACAAGACATACATACATACATTGCAAGTTAATTAAAAGCTTGTAAAATAAATAAATAAATAAATAAATTCGTTTATTTTTTCTCACCACAAAGATTTTACAGGTTCCAGAAATACAAAATACAATTTATATTAACAGTACTTTTCTTTGTGAGAGACTGATGCCTAAGCTAGGCATAAATGCCTGTATATCAGGACACCAGGTAAAAATTTACCTAATTAGAATAATTTCGTTTATCTTAACTGGATGCAGCATGCACCCTTCCGTCCGCAAATATATAAGCACATTATATAGTCAAAAAAGCATGAGAATATGCATAACCCTAATCATCCAATAACCTGCATTGGGCACCCTGGTGGATTACGGACCAATTTCCTGTGAGCTGTTGTCCATGTAAGAATGCCTGTGTTCAGTACTGTTTGATAGGTAGACCATGAACCTTGCATCACCAGGAGGTAATCACGCTAAATAAATTAACCATACCACAACTGAACCGTAGACTTCGTATAACCATATTAGTTATTCTGTGGTATGACGCCATCGCGTGTGTCAAACGCGATGGCACTATTAAAGTAGGTCTAACGACTGAGGTTCAATTGTGGTTTGGTGGAGATTATTTAGCGTGATCGCCCTCCAGGTGTATAACGCGTGTGTTGTCGACCCTAAAGCTTATGCTCTTAGGCTGGCGTTACCTTAAGGTTTTTTCCGGCCTAGTTTCAGGGTTCGTTTTTCTACTTGCTCGATCGACTTCCTGTATTAAGTGTTTATTGCACCTGCACCAAAGGAAGTTGCTCTTCTTTAAAATGCACTTTTTATGGCGGTACGTTAACCGATAACGTCGTTGAGTTAATAATATTTATGTGTGTATGTATGTGTGTGTGTGTGTGTGTATGTGTGTGTGTGTGTGTGTGTGACTAAACGGAACATCATCTTGAAATCGGAACTTAACAAAGCAATGCTGCTAAGCGGCAGATATAAGTATTAGAGTAGTTCCTATCCAGTAACGGTTTTTCTATAATCTTATCACAAGCCGTGTCGCGTCGCGTAGCGGTGAAAAAATACTACCACGCCGTCTCTTCCCTTGGGTGTCGTAAAAGGCGACTAACGGACTAAAGACTGCACATACTTCCAACAGCATTGAGCGGTGATGGGCTCACCACCTGTCACACTGGGCAGATGTGTAGTCGATATTTGGTGAAAATTGGGCTATAGAGGACTACTTTGCTCTCCTCATAGCCTAGACTTTGACTACCCCGTCGGGGATAATAGTTGTGATTTATATATGTTACCACACGCAAAGTCGGGATCTAAAGAGGAAGACGTAGTTTTTCATAGCAATCTCATACAGCCTAATACACTCCGACATTGTGCTTCGGTTTATTTGTACTATATTCTACACAATATTAAAGGAGTTGTCACTTAAATCACTCAGCTTTGTGGAGAATAAATAAAATAAAAAGGTTCGTCCCAAAATTGTCTCCTATCAATCAGTTTCGTCCGTAAACTGAAATCACCTGGGGTGAGACCTTAACAAAAGAGATTTCGCACGTTAAATTTTACCCAGAACATCCGGTTTGCATTCAAATTATTTAGCTGTGTATATTCTTTAACTACGTACTCGGGAACATCTTCTTCGAAGATAACGAACGCCAACCAACCACCGCTTTTGACTTTTATGTTTTTATAACAACAATGCGCCCGTTTACTAAGAGAATTGAGAGAATTGATTCACTTTTTTTTTTAGAATGTTTATTACTATTTTTTTTCGTAATTTTATTATATATTTTTTTAATATATTGAAGGCCTTGATATATTTTTATTGTAATTTTTTAAATTTATTTATCGTAAATTTTGTAAGATTGTTGATTTTGATTTAATTTTTATTTAAATTGTTTTTATTTTATTCATTGCATTGTTTTGTAGTAATTATTATTGTAATCAATCACTATTTGCCCAATTTAATTTATCTTATCGGACTTGAATATCATGCTGGTTACACATATGTTTGGAGATACAGTTACTCATATTTTTTATTTGCTGTATATCTGTTTTGTGTAATAAATAAATAAATAAATAAATAAAATAAAAAATGTATTATCAAGCCTGTTATGCCCCATCCAGACTCTCCACGATGCTACACGAGGGAACGCGAGTACGAGAGTGAGGACGGTGCGCTCGTGTCCCCTCGTCTTCCCTCGCCTCGCCTCGCTGTCGCTCCGCTTTGTGTCGGTTTTTGATGCTGCATCCGGACTCTCACGAGTCGCCCCCGAGAGGCTCTCGGCACGAGTCTCGGCGAATAGAAGCTACACTAGTGCTAGCCATACACACTCTCGATTGATTCAGTTGGCCGCTACGTCTACCACAAGATGAAGGTCATTGAATTGACTGCGTTATCTACTTTATGTGCCTTTTTTTCTCAGGTGCCATTATTGATATTTTTTAGTTTTTAACTCCTGCATAGGTATTTTAATTCTTTGCTTATCCGATCCCACGCGTCGTTCACTTTATTATTTTTGGGAATTCCATTAAAATATGATATAACTCCAAAAAAATTGGTAAATAAAACGCGCGAGACCTTACTGATTACTCTGCAGCAGTTAACAACTAAGTGAGGGAGCGCGAGAGTGTGGTTGATTCCTTCGCCTCGCCCCCTCGCGTTCTTTGACTCGCATCCGAAAAACCGACACAAAGCGGAGCGACCGACAGCGAGGCGAGGCGAGGGAAGACGAGGGGACACGAGCGCACCGTCTTCACTCTCGTACTCGCGTTCCCTCGTGTAGCCTCGTGGAGAGTCTGGATGGGGCATCAGATGCGAGTTAATGGACGCGAGGGGGCAAGGCGAGGGAATCAACCACACTCTCGCGCTCCCTCACTTAGTTGTTAACTGCTGCAGAGTAATCAGTACGGAGTGGAGTAACGATTTGTTTACCACTTTTATGGAGTTATATCAAATTTCAATGGAATTCCCAAAAATAATAAAGTGAACGACGCGTGGGATCGGTTAAGCAAAGAATTAAATAAACCTATCTATGCAGGAGTTAAAAACTAAAAAATATCATTAATGGCAACTTTTAGAGGGCACCTGAAAAAAAAAGGCACATAAAGTAGCTAACGCAGTCAATTCAATGACCTCCATCTTGTAGTAGACGTAGCGGGCAACTGAATAAATCGAGAGTGTGGATGGCTAGCACTCCTGTAGCCTCCACTCGCTAAACAGAGCCTCACGGAGGCGCCTCGTGTGAGTCTGGATGCAGCATTATGTTTTTATAACAACAATGTATTATCACACCTCTTGAATGAAGATCTTTTTATACTATACATTCAGTTTTAAGATAAGACTGCTTTATAGTTTCGTAATATTGCGGAGGACGTGAGTTCGATACCCACCTGAGGTAGCATTGTGGTTGTTGTTATTACAAAATCAACAGACTAAGACGGATGTAGCTATGGGCTTGAAAATTCGTATGTGACAGTCCCATTCCCATGGTCTGCGAGCGACGGGGAGGGGTGACATCTGCAAACAACAGTGACCTTCCTACTACGCGGCCCCGCCCCCGCGCTCTTCTTTTCGGCCCCCGCAACCTTTCATCTCCCGTCCCGCAGAGCGCAAAGCATCGGACTGCCACGTACATTGAGGTACAATAAACTAGAGAAGACACCGCGAAGCAAGTTTGTGCGCACTAAGGTGCAGCCCATGGGCTGCGCACCTTAGTTTATTGAACTTCAATGGCCACGCAACTTAGTTTGTTGAACCTCAATGGCCACGTATGAGTTTGCCAGTCAAGCCGGCTTTACAGCAATCCCTATCGGTGACCGAGTGGCTAATGTGCTCGGCTCGATAACCGGAGGCTAGTTGTCGATTCTCACAGGGCTAAGTGTGCTATGGTTGTTTAGAGGCATAGCCCGGGTTTGTGATCATATTATCAACCCGGATTTGGCAAGCGTGGTAATTGCCAAAAGGCCTTTACCCAGCCGTGAAACAGTGTATAATTTACTACCATTGGGGACCTGCTATATCTGGTCTAGATCGACTCTGCGACCGCCTTTATGTCGTCGGACTAAAGATCAGGAATCTACCGTGGAAATAGAGAGTCGGGGGAGAGTCACATATAACTTTACTTGTCTCCTGTGCGCAGTGTGGGACATAGGCCTTGGTATTTTATTAGTAGTTAAGGATTTCGGGTCAAAGTCAAAAGCCAAACAGTTCATTTAATAAAAGCCTTCACAGGCGAACGGTTAGTCAGAGACCAGGCGATGAAGACCGCATAAGCAGTCCTCTGCCACAGTCCTTGTTTCACAAAAACAACAACTGTACATGTGCTTAGCGTTACTGTAACGTTTACAACACCTGTAACAGGTCGTGAGCTGGTGAATTCATCGCCGCTCTATGCTGTTGGATGTATATGAGTCGTATAAAATAAAAATCGGCTAAGTAGGGTTGACATCAATTTTGGCAATTGAACAAAAACCGTTATTTTGCGATTGGATCCATAGACAATAATGACAAACATTTTGTCATATTACTGTCACGTGTACTGAGCCATAAACTGTCAAATATATGTGTAAAAGTTAATCATAAAGGCGCCAAATCACACTGAATTTGCTAAGATTGCCATATTTGAACCCAAACCAAGGCAAGATGGCCATCTTTGGTACCAAACGTTGGTCATAATGCAATCCACCATTTTGAAACGGCGATTTTACAACACTTCTGATTGGTTGACAGCGAAAGATTGCCGACTATGGTTGATAGGTCCCGTCGATTGCTGTCTTTGATCCCAAAGCCAGTATTATTTCGTGTTTTTGAAGGGTTTACATTTGACTTTTCAGTGTTGCCCTATATTTATCTCATTTTTGCCCACCTACCTAATTTGCCGACTTTGATTTCATACGACTCATTTGCAGTTTTTGGTCCATTAATCACCTTTTACGACACACCAAGGGAGA
The DNA here is from genome assembly GCA_963921215.1 of Scoparia ambigualis. Taxonomy (NCBI): domain Eukaryota; kingdom Metazoa; phylum Arthropoda; class Insecta; order Lepidoptera; family Crambidae; genus Scoparia; species Scoparia ambigualis. Next base: position 5,450,260 of record OY992516.1, on the reverse strand, counting down.
TACTGGTTGCTAGTATTCTATTAATGGGCCGCCACATAACAGCATATAAATTAAATTTACACTACTCAATCTGTCTATACCACCAGTTGGAGTTGGCCTTCAAGTGAGAAAATTTTTATAGGGTTAAATGCGCCCAAACCGTTCGGTCTAGAATAGACTAGAACAGAATTCGAAGACGACTTACTGGCTCGTATAGCGAGCGTGCGCCGTGATTAATGTCGGAAGGAACGAGTATTTTTCATTGGTTCCTTTTTTTGCCTCTGTACAAACGACGAATCGTTTGTATTTTGTGTTTTCTGTTAAGGAGTATAATTCGGGAAAGGATTTCGCGGGATTTGCGAGGTATCCGTTTCGACTGCCTCCGACGCGCTTTTGTTTCACGCGTCATTTGTCACTGAGGTACGGTAGGTACGTGTGTCATTTCGAAATGATCAGAAATTAAAAGGGAAGCTGTTTTAGAAATTTTGATCCTTGATAACGTATAAACTAGATGCACAATAATAGTTAACGTTCTCAATACGTCAGCACAAAAAGAGTACCTAGCTAGATATTTGGGTACTAATTTTGTTTAAAACTAAGCTGCGAGCTAAGTGTAATGACATGGCGAAGAGCTCCTTCAAAAATTGCATATCAGCCAAATCATATATACATAAGGTCACATTTTATCAACTGCAAATATTTTGACATAACATCTAACTTTATCAGAGAAATAAGGTCCTAGCATTGAAAAAAAATCAGGCTATTTATTATTCTTTTCCTAACAAAAAATCCTCTGATCAAATCAAAAAACCGGCCAAGTGCGAATCGGACTCACCCTTGAAGGGTTCGGTAGCAGCAAGTAACATCATGTAAAAGTTCGTTGTAACTTTGATCGATGGTGGAATAATAGTGTATTTTTTATTAATTAATTAATTTATGACGTATTAAAAAAACTACTTACTAGATCTCGTTCAAACCAATTTTCGGTGGAAGTTTGCATGGTAATTGGTAATGTACATCATATATATTTTTTAGTTTTATCATTCTCTTATTTTAGAAGTTACAGGGGGGGGGGGGGGGAGAGACACGCAGTTTACCACTTTGGAAGTGTCTCTCGCGCAAACTATTCAGTTTAGAAAAAAAATGATATTAGAAACCTCAATATCATTTTTAAAGACCTATCCATAAATACCATACACGGATGGGTTAGATGTCAAAAAAAAATTGAGTTTCAGTCTAAGTATGGGGAACCCCCATAATTTATTGTTTTTTTTCTATTTTTGTGTTAAAATCTTAATGCGGTTCACAGAATACATCTACTTACCAAGTTTCAACAGTATAGTTCTTATAGTTTCGGAAAAAAAGTGGCTGTGACATACGGACGGACAGACAGACATGACGAACCCATAAGGGTTCTGTTTTTTGCCATTTGGCTACGGAACCCAAAAAAGGCTCCTTTGACTGAAATTACGGGCACGTGTAAGCGGTGTGGGCATTGCGGCCTCTCTGTTTCGGCTTCTCTGAATTGAAACTACCGAAAGTGCGTCAGAGGTGTTTTATTTTACTTTTAATCGAAATGTCTTTAGGCGTTTTACTTGAAAATTAGCGTATACAAATTTAAGGTATTTTTATAAAAATGGTTTATTTATGTTGTTGATTTTATCCTCAAAATATTTGCGGTTAATAAAATGTGACCGACCAAACTTGAATAAGACTTACTCCGAGATTAGTCTATACAAATTCGGCATTTAATCTAGGTATAAGACCTTATTCCAGTTTGGTCGAATCCACCCTAATAAGTAAAGGATTGAAGGGGTAAGTGGACAAAGGTGTTAACTAACAAAAAGTTCAAACTGAGTTATAAGTGTTTAAAAATGTGAAATCGTAATATCAAGGTACCTATTACAGCTTAAAGTTTTAGATAAAACTTAAGTATCAAAACTTTTTAAAATATTATTACTTCATGGATTATATAGAAAAAAAGGTATTTTTACTATATTTATTAAAATACAGAGAAAATATGAACATAACACCTTTGTTGAATTTAATGTAAATCATATTTAGATTATATGAACTTAAAAAGGTCTTACGTACAAAATAAAAGAATTGCATTATTTATAAAAAATAAGCTTTACTTTAACCAAAAAATCTGACGTAGGGTAGGTAGGACATCTTTGGTAATATCAATAATTGTTTAAATTGTTAAAGTAATACCATTGAGACTCTTTTTCAATGTACTCAAGCTGTATTTTTATATCAGAAATTTTTTCTTTAGAGATTTTATCCTTTTGATTATTACATTTTATGGAAACTGCTGGGATAATATTAGGTTTCTTTACAAGAGAGACTTCTTAAAATGGTGTGACCAACTATGACCCCTACTCATAGTTGGTTTTATAAAAATATCTACTATAATCTTCAATGTGGATCCATTTAGCTTTAAAGTTGATTTTTTGTTTTAATGTATTTGATTTGGGTATTACTATTTCCAAATCATCTTTTAATTTGTTGAAATCATAAAAATGATGGTTCATATCTTCTATGGTTGAGTTATTTTTAGATGCATTTTTAATTATGTTTCTGTACTGACTAAGAGTAAATATTTTCTCATGCCTTCTTAAATGTTTTTTATACGGCCAAAATCTTTGTCACAATCAAGAAAAGTATGACCTACCTCTGGAACTTTGTGATCTATAGATGCAAACAATTTGCATGTAATCATGTACTGATACAAAACAATTAAAAATTGATTTTTATTTTGCCCACTGCAGGAATCTGACAACAGCCCTTTTGACCACACACCAATTTGACTAGCAGGACAAAACTTATAATAAGGGGGCTACCAGTCTGTTGTAAACAAGCCTTTCCTACCAGGTCACCTTGGCGGGAGGCTCGTTTACAACTTGTTGTAAACGAGCTTCCACTTGGTTGGCCACAGTCCACAGTGTTGGAATTTTTAGCAGGATCCTGCTTTATTAGTATTTTTAAGAGTAAAATTTAGGCTACAGCAGGATGTTAAGCATTATCGTAAAATTTAGCATATTTGACATAAGTATTTTGTTTTATTTGCAAATTTAAATAGCGCTATCATCCTTTCCTTGATATACCTAAGTAGTGAAGGCTATTTAAAAAAAAATTATTAATTTGCTGAAAAAAAACGCGATTAATTTTATATCATTATTAGCTAGATATGAGGTTTTAAAGATGTAAAAAATACCGCGCTGTACCTACATTAATATATAAGGTGACTGCTAGACACCGCAAGAAACTTTGAGGGCTGGTCAGGTCAAGTTTTTTATACATGACAAAAAAGGAATTTGTGTTTTTTTAATTTTTAATTAAATAATTTATTTTGTGAATTTTAATTGGATAGTCTTTGTATATCTAGTTTACTTTAAAGCATACAGCCGTCTAATGACCCGTCCGTGTCAGCTGGGCGATAAGTACTACGTTGACGCGTCAACAGACGGCCGGCCGTTGCCCCCGTCAGCTGGCCGACAAGTACCTACGAAAAAACACGAATTCCTTTTTTGTCATTTTTGTCATGTATAAAACACTTTACCTGACCAGCCCTTGAAGTTTCTTGCGGTTTCTAGCAGTCATCTTATATACGAACTTGGCTTTTTCCAGTAACCGCGTTGTATGTAGGCTGTGGGTAGGTTGAAAACAGCGGTTTGTGTAATGGTGTTTAAGGCAGTAGCAACACAGCGGTTTTCAACGCGCGCCCGCAAACAAAGGTCGTGGAAAGGTCAACCGAAATTTCGTTGAAAACAACCTACCACACTGTTGTAAACGGCTGTTGTAAATGTCGGTTTAGAACAGTCTGGTAGCCCCTTAACTGGTAAGAAAACTTTAAACAATAAAAACTTTGACAAGTCGAAATCAGTTAATGGCGGGATGAAACGAAATGTCACTGTCAAAAAAGTGCGTTCGGATCACAGACATATAGTGGTTCGGATATGTTATTAAAGGTTGTAAAATATTTTAACTTACAACAATAAAACCAATTTTTTAATAAATAAAATTTCAACAATGGAGATTCGAGACGTTACCACCGTTGCATTAAAGGTTTTCTAAAAACAATAATAAATTTTACATCAGCAAACATACTACACAGCTTATAACACCTTTGAATAGTTTTTAAACTTAAAATCGTGTTACTTTTGCGAAGATGCAAAAGACACATTGTTTGATAACACCTTATATTATTCCAAACGTATAAGTGTAAATGATATTTCGAAAATGTATCGGTTCATACCACATTTGCAAGCCTGAAATGTATGCATGTTTGTCAGTTAACACTTTTGCTACTTTTTTATTTTTGACACGAATCAAAATTTGCGTGTTTTGAGCTCATCAGTCGATTTACGAGTATGATCACTTAAAACCTATGTCCATCCAAAAAAGTTTTTTTTTTTTAGTTTTGTCAGATAACACCTTTGTTCACTCACCCCTTCGATTGTGTAAATATCTAGTTTTTATATGATCAAAGATTTAGGTATTCAGTCACTTAGCTGCGACTTCGTCCGCGTGAGAACACTTCATTCGCGGGCGGTCACCAGCATATTTTTTCTTTTTCTTTTAAAACTAGTTTACGCTTACATCAATTAGGTATCTGTACAAAGATGAGAATTGTTTTAAAATTCGTGATAATACATAGATTCAATACTTTTATCCCCTAAGGGTTAGTCAGAGACTAGGCAATGAGGACCGCAGGAACAGTCCACTGCCATAGTCCACGTTTCACTAAATTATAACTGCACATGTGTTCAGCGTGATAGGTGGTGAGCCCATCGCCGCTCTATGCGGTTGGAAGTATGTGCAGTCTTTGGTCCGTTAGTCGCCTTTTACGACACCCAAGAGAATAGATTTGCTGGTTGTATTGATTTAATTCTATCAGTTACTACTTTACGTAAATTATTTGGGTCGGGCACGGATTCCCTAAATCGCAATTCGTTGGAGTAGCTAAATTACTAGTTTCTCATTTCGTACACATCGCAAATCGTCTTAATCGCAAAATGTCTAAATTACCAGTTTCTCAGTTCGTACACATCGCAAAATATCTAAATTACCAGTTTCTCACTTCGTACACATCGCAAATCGTCTTAGTCGCAAAATGTCTAAATTTTATAATAAGTATGGATCGGTTCGGGTCGGGCGTGGATTACCCAAAACCTAATTTTCTGAATTATATTTGATATTATTCAATCAAATAGGAAAATTATTTCAACCTTGTTAGTATAGCATCTGTCACCAAGATGCGATTTCAACGTAAAATTAATTATTAATCGCTTACACTATGTATTTATTACAATGTATTTATAACATTACTACCTACAATGTTTTAATAACAACAAGGAAAATAGAAAGAGGGACACAATGAAAGTTGGAAAGAGATATTACACTAAACTTTTGGTTAATACAATAGAGAAAAAAAGCCTTCTGGAATTCTTGCCGTTTTATGTAACAGCTGGTATTTTTTTGTGCAATTTCAGTTGTTCCCTCCCATACAAATAGTTGTTCTTTACACTTAATAGTATGGTTCAGTGATGGGATCTTATGCCTTTGACCTAACATCCTGTATAAAACAAAAATTTTTTTTAACAATAATCTAAATTCTTAAAACAAACAAAACTTCTATTTTTTTAAGTACTTCCAATCCTTTATAGCTATTTAATTGTTATTATGGATGTAACAAATTACATAGTGTAAGTAATTAAAGACTTAAATAACTTTGTCTACCTCGTTTTCAGATGTGGACCGTTTAAGAATTTGTTACAGAGGTAGCCTGATGAAGATATTCAAAGACGTCCCGAAACGTCTGACACGGCTTCTGTGAAACGTTCCACGTCAGTTGCAGATGGTTTGTTAAATGCTCCTTCTAATCTAGAATTGTAGATCTCAGTTAAGTTTAATTTGAAATTCGGAAAAGGTTGGGATGCAAGCCATGCATTGGGATTGAAGAAGAAAAAGAAAAATTTATTTCAACACAGATACGAGATAGACATAGTTACATAGGTATGTCACGAGCAAAAATATGTAAATAATTGTAACTCTTAACACAATGGAATAAGAGTCAAAGTGTATACATATTGGCGCGCGTGACGTACCTACATACTAGGTAAGTATAGGCAGAAATCGCAGCTTTTCGTTTGCATTGATCCTTACACACATCCAGACACAATAAAACAGAAAAATAACAATGTGACAAGATACAAAGAAGGAAATTATATAAAAAACAAACCAATGTGTCCTTCAAATCTCACATGTGCGTCAACTTAGGTGGCCAACTCGGCATGGTGACCAAAATATACCTCTAATTGCTTAAGCTCCGGTGTTAGATTGAGCCCTGCTATGGTAATTTTATGAGATTTTTTAACCCTATATAGATACCAATATTTCACTGTATACTAAAGATAACCATAAGTCGACTCGACCTGCGAATGTTAGAGTGAGCATATTTTGGATTATGTTTAAACTAGGTTTATAAATGTGATATTATGTCTTAATGTATGTAATTGTGTACTGAGTAAATAAAAACATTAAAATTTATTAGAAAGAAATTGAAGAATAAAACAAGGTAGGTACTTCTCACTTTACAAAACTTAAACATTTAGGAATCTCTCCGTCAGTCTTATAATTTACTATGTAAACATTTCAAATTATTTTTATTGTAATCTCTTTAATATAAAGAACCTAAGTAAATATCACTTTTTATTCCTTTTGGCCTCAAAGGCACTTAGGACAGGCGCTGGACTTGTGCTCTCCACAAACGGTAGGTAAATATTTACGAAAGTATTGCACTTACCGGAGCGATACGGGGGTGTCCTGCAAGCTCCGACGGCCGACTGATTTAGCAGAAACAGCCAATTTAATGACGCAAAAAACAAACGATTTATATCGATTTTTCAAAATCGAATACTTCGATTCGACGTAGCCCAAGTAACACAGAAAGCTGTATATTTAATCACTTGTGGTCATAAATGTTGCTTACAGAGTATTAAAACCGTTATTATAATTCACTGGTGATCCTTAAGCTGAATATTAGTACACAAGGAGCTATATTCTGAATAAGAACTAAATAATGGTAGATATTCTTCACCTTAAACAGCAAGATGCGTTTATTTGGTATATAACCTACGCTTTTATTCAGCCGTTTTAAATTTTCAAGCCTACTTACTGAATAGTAAGTAGGCTTGAAAATGGGCAATTAAGTAGTGGCAAATATGTCATATGCTGTATAATAGAGTAAATGTGTACCTCTAAACGCTGCCTTCCAAAGGGAGTACATGTGTACTGTTACACAGATATATGATATGTAAAGGAGTACATTTCGTGTGTTATTCAGTAAATGGTGTAAAATTTCCCTGTTTATCCGTATCTATCCTGCTATTATTTACGACTGAATAGTGGCTGTTTACAAGTTCATCTGAACGTTCTTATTACTCTTGAAGAGCACTTCGAGTATTTTATAACGTATATTGCTTAATAGAGGTTCAAATCAGTTGATTTAATCTGGTGATGACTGAATGAGTATATCCCCTTGAATCTCGTCACGGATCAATTCATTTACGTAACAAGTCCCTAAAATGGATCAGTCTATATTATGCGGATCCTTAAAAGTGTATTTTATCACACATTTTATCGATGCTAGTTCGAACGAATATTCAGCCAGTAATCAGTGTATGCGGATCCTTAAAAGTGTATTTTATCACACATTTTATCGATGCTAGTTCGAACGAATATTCAGCCAGTAATCAGTGTATTGCCGTATATGGATTCACATGTAAAACTTTATTACGGCTAAGTTTGAATAAGCAGACATATTATGTGCCCCATTACGCGGACTACGGCAGTAATGTTGAAGTATACCGGTTCACATCGCTCTTTAATTTCACCACCACTTTTTATTCTGTGTAACCTTAAATATCTACACTGGTATACATAATTTTATTTATTTAACACGAACTTAGTAAAGTAAGGAATTACAAATAAATATTTTTAATGTGATTATTGGTGACAGACTAGAATAATGACACAATCAATAAATTTTTACCCGAAATGTGTTTATTTTAGTATAATTTGTAGTAAAAACTTATTTATGCACTGGCGCTTGAAAATTTTCTTAGAAATATATGTATACTCTAACAGTAATTTTGAATTCCCACTAGCTTTCACGTAAAATAATGAAGTTATTAACAAAAGGAACATATACCGATATCATACAATCATTTTAAAAACTTATCTTCTCTCACTGTCATAAATATGAATCATCTGTCACTAAAAGTATAAATTTTTTCTCTAAACTTCCATCATACGGGCTTCCTGAGAAATTGTGTTCATGGGTTGCCAGCTTTCTTACTGGGCGTAGCATCAGAGTCGCAGTCGACGGTTCGTGCTCCGACATGAAGCCCGTGAATGCTGGAGTCCCGCAGGGGTGTGTGTTGTCCCCTACTTTGTTTCTTCTGCATATCAATGACATGCTGCATAACAACAGCATTCATTGCTATGCGGATGACAGTACTGGGGATACGCTCTACACCGGGCGAGCTAATATTTCTCTGGAAAGCGTCATTGAGAGCCGGAATAAACTTGTGACTGACACCGAGAACATGTTAAGTCATGTCTCGGATTGGGGCCGACATAACCTAGTCCGCTTTAACCCCTCCAAAACACAAGATTGCGCATTTACCGCGAAAAAACATCCCTTCGTCGTACCTCTGAACTTTGAGGGAGCTCCCCTTGATACCAATCCGATTATTGGAATCCTTGGCGTCGATATTTCGAGTGACGTTCAGTTTCGTGGTCATTTGGAAGGTAAAGCTAAATTAGCTTCGAAAAAGCTGGGTGTGCTTAATAGAGCGGGTCAGTATTTCACGCCGGCCCACCGTTTACAACTGTATAAAGCACAGGTCAGGCCGCATATGGAATACTGCTCCCATCTCTGGGCAGGAGCACCCCAATACCAACTCCTTCCATTTGACCGCATTCAACGCAGAGCTGCTCGAGTTGTCGGCGACGTGGTTATTTCAGGTCGGCTCGATCCACTGGCCCTTCGGAGAGACGTTGCGTCTCTCTGTATATTGTACCGTATATATCATGGGGAGTGTTCTGAGGAATTGTTCGGCTTGATCCCTGCCGCTAATTTCCTTCACCGCACTACACGCAATCGACTGTCATTCCATCCACATCACCTTGATGGATGGCGGTCTACTACTGTGCCTTTTTACAAGAAATTTCTTGCCTCGAACTACAGTGTTGTGGAACCAGCTCTCGGCGGCGGTATTTCCGGACCGTTACGACTTAGGGATCTTCAAGAAACGAGCCTATTCCTTCCTTAAAGGCCGGCAACGCGCCTGCGATTCCTCTGGTTTTGCGGGTGTCCATGGGCGGCGGTGATTACTTTCCATCAGGTGACCCGCTTGCTCGTTTGCCTCCTTCTGCTATAAAAAAAATAAAAATAAATAAATAGACGTTCTTACAGAACAAATCGTGAACCTTTAACTTAATTACTATAAATATAAAAGCGTACATAGACGACAATTGTCAAAATAAAGGGTAACTAGTGTTTGATTAATTTGCTAGTATTTTGCCTTGTTACCACCTGTTACACCTTATACTGCTATTATAACGTTACTATAATGATATTACTCAGCAATTGCGAACTAAAGCTGAATAAGTTGTGCCCATTTAAGCAGTGTAGTGGCTGAATAGCATGCTACTCTGCTTTTATTCAGTAATTTTATTCAGCGCTAAGTATACAATAATCCATTATTCATCTAGTATTCAGCCTATGTGTGTTACTTGGGAGGTTATCTACCTAGGGTTAATGTTACTAAGCTGGCAAACGAACCGTCTCCAACGCTAATAAGGGTACACGCGCGTACAAGCTTAGGTTCTTATGTCATCAGGCACTTTTGTTCAGTGGTTCAGTGTTCAATGGTTTGCGATCTTGTAGATTAAGCAAGTTCCGCAATGTCGTGTCATTGGATGGGTGACCATTTATTAAAAACGTCTCGAGCTCCTCCATTCTTCGGAAGGCACGTAAAGACGTCAGTTCCAGTTGTTGTAAGATCTTGCCATGTATCGTTATCCTCCCACATGGATTTGACTTGTTTCTAGCAGTAGGACTATAGTATAATATAATAACATATTACGTTAATGATGATGAATTATTAATACATTGACCGCCAAAAACCAGACAAATTGCAATTTAATTGTTTGTCGGTCACCGGTGTCTGACATAACGGTCAAAGGGTTAATAGTAGAGGATCCGAGTATACAACGACCTTCACCGAGCCGGTTAATGGATGAAAGGTGTTTTATATCAAATTTAATTGGGTTGGCTGAAAAATTTCAGTCCAGTATATGATTAAATAAATATTTAAAAACATATTTTTTTAAACATTGCACTTGTTTCGATATTATATAAATTACATAGGTACCAATCGAAAGTATGAAGCCTATAGAATATGCAAACGTTAGGTTGACTATTTTTTTCCTGTTATAACATTGGGTAGGCAGGAGTAAACAGGCAAGTCAATATTAGTAATTTGCCACCGTCTGGTTAAATAAATAAAATTTATGTTTATATAAAGATAAGCTTATTACAAACACGCACACACCAAACCAGTGCAATGTAAAAAAAATTTTTTTTTTGATATTAAATTAATCATTAAAGGTACTGGACTAAAATTTTTCAGCCAACCCACTCGCGATATATTATTTAACATATTAAATTTGATATAAAATACTTTTCATCCATTAACCTTCCCGGTGAAGGTCGTTCTATACTCGGATCTTAGACTATAAGGGGAATTTCGGTCTTACGCCTACACCGCGGGCGGGGGCGACCTCGCCTTGTGTATTTCAATCCCTCTCCTCCCTCTCACCTGCCCATAAGAAAAGCTCGTCGGGGGAGGGGAACTTTACTACAGGCTTATAAGGTGACTAAGGTGACTTAACTGGGCTGTACGGCTCAATTTGCAATTCAGAATAAAATTTACTATGAAACCCTATTTTGATTTAATCTAAGATGAAACCGTATAGTTTCATTATTAAATTTATTAATATTTATAAGCTGATTTCTCAAATACGGCAAAACCATTTCTATTTCCATTGACGTCCATATCGAATACGAAACAGACACGTATTTTGGATTAAGCTTCAGTTAAAATTGACAGATGTGTTATTTTCAGCGGCCACTAAAAGGATAAGTTAGGGATCGATCGGACTGTCAGTGCATTTGGTAAATAAGAACGTTAAGCACCTTCAGTGAAGGTCGCTTTTCAATTGGCGTTACGTAGACGACCAATTTTGATAGTCGTATAGTAACGTGATACGTCTAAATATGGTACATCTAATATAGAATCAGCATTAGCCTGTTCAACGTCCTACTGCCCTAACCTTCTCACGTGAAAATATCAGATCATAACTGACTACTCCGGCGTCGCCACTACTACTTAAAGTTAGTTAGTTACAAAAACAGACTTCAAAATTTATAATTTAATTTAACTATAGCATTAGAAAGACCTTATTGGTACAATGTTCGTTTACAAAACTTTTTTAACAACAAAATTGATTGCCCGCATTTGATTAGTTTATTTAATCTTCGCGGTCCTTCCCGAATTTCGAGAACCCGAATTAGGTAAATCTTCCACTGTTTAGGAGAACTGTACTGGGTTGCAGCTCTCCTGTACCCAGGATGTGTCGTCATTGATTTACACAATGACGCCTTCGCAAATTCATTTGGAAGCTTTTTTCCCCCCTCAATTAATGTGTCTATGTTACGATTTTATAATTTTGTTGTAAATGTTTAGTTATTAGTGTTTAAGTGTCTTTATATATGTATAAGCATGTTGTGTTTACCTGATATTAATTGTTACATTTAGCTTAAGTAATTTTGTATGAACTAATGTTATATTTATCAATGTAAACAACTGTTGTTAGACCTAATAAAATAAATAATTTGATCATCCCATGCATGCGAAAATATCTCTGATTCTCTTCATAAAAAGAACATTGTCGAAACTTCTGAGGCCAACCTGAAGTAACAAACGGATACTATAATGGTATTAAGGCGACAAAGCCATCGTAGTAGCATCAGAGTGTGATGACAAACACATTTCGTGTCTGACATTGTTTCAGAGGCAACCGAAAAAATAGTCATAAATTAATAAAGTACTGTGGAGTCTTTGCTATGTTAGTGCACTGGCAAGTTCTACGTTGCAATAATATATGAATAAAACATAATTTGAAATCAAGAAAAGAATGAGAATGTTAAACAGGTTGTCTATAGTTAGGGAGATCGATCTGAAGTGCCAACATGGATAGACTTACCATTCGGTTTTTTTTATATACATAAATCATGTTGTAGAAAAGAATCGCACATAAATAATTTATATTAATCCCAAAGGCATTTATGCGTGCTCCCACAACCTTCAGCTACACCGTGCAATCTGCTAATTTTTTTGTGTTGTTCAGACTATTTAAAGTATTTTAACCGCCTCTGTGGCCTAATGTCTATATTTGCCACCGGTTTTAAAACTTCAGAACCCAGGTTCGATTCCCAGCGGGGGATACATCTTTGTGTACCTACTTGGCTTAGTCGGTGGAAGTACTTATTCTTATCTAAATTCCGGCGCCATAAAAAAATGTTGTTTCGGGTGAAACGCGCTTCCACCTTCGGCCTTATCGTCACTTACCAACAGGTGAGATGAAGGCAAAATACTTAAACGTAGAGGATAAAAAAGCTAGCCCTCTAACCAAACGAAGAAGTTACACAGTTATTAGAAGGAAACTAAATAAAACACATTTTGCTCAGCTACAATTCGTAGAACATACTGCTCATGTATATAACAAATTAAATAAACAACTAAATATATACCAACTTAACTCACTCAAATGCAAAGAATTACTATCTAAATGACTCTTAACAATATCTTATGACAATGCAGAAGATCTCCTGAAATATAACTCATAACCATAAACAGACTCACTATTTTCAATTAAATACTAGCATAGACAACAGAATATATAGGTATATTTACATAGGCAATTTTATTAATTAATTATAATTTTTTAGCTCGTATTTGAAACATGAAGTTTTCAAGTTATCATAATATTAATGTTTAAACACATTTACAACTACCCATACACACACACACACTCACACATACTTACACACACACGCACACGCACGCACACACACACGCACACACACACACACTGAGGGGAAGAGCGGGATCTCCTGAAACAGGTATTATTTTTTAAATTATACTTAATAGGATGGTTCCAACACTTGTATAAACAAATGTCAATATTAGTTACGTAAATAAAGATCTTTTTTCAATTAAAAAAACAGTATTACAAATCAACCAACAAACAGTACAACGGTTCAAAACGACAAAGGCATCGCAGTAGCTTGTATCGTCAGCGTAACGACGCCAATTTGATACAACTCAAGTAGACGAGTTCACTTAGCGACAGCGTGTGAAATTGAATTTATGTGACTGGTATTCTGCGAGGGATTCTGGCGAGGCAGCCGTATTTATTGAGCCGGTCATTGGATTTTAACGCGCCGGCGGCGGCAGAACAAAAATGTGCGTTTTCGAAAAGCGAGAAATCGTGGTAGGGTTCCTACGGGTACGTATAGCCCAAGAAGCATGTTAAAGGTTGACAGGAGACATAGTAATTTGCCAATTTCTATTTATTTATCGCAAATATCACGTAACATAAGTCATAGGGTGTTAAACAAAAGCAAGATATTCATGCCCTGCTAGTGCATAGCAAATAAGAGGGCTAACTCTAGGTAATTACATCGATCGAGTGTCTCGAATAATTAAAATGTTTAGAGTGACAAAACTCTTTTTAAAGAGGTTTTATCGGAATGCTTGGCGTGCAAGTAGAATAGCCTCATTTTCTTAAATTTCTGTTCCAATGGTGGTTTACTTGTAAACCATGCTTCGGAAGAATTAATCTAAGAACATTTTTTAGTACTTTTATCTCCCTTACTTGACACTGGCTGAATGTGCAAAAAGCAACAAGATAACAAAGAAAAGAAAATGAGGCTTTCAAAAAGCTGACCTTATTTTTTATTGAAAAATAACCACAACACATAATAAGTACAGCCTACTTTTTGGCTTAGTACCGCTAGCTCCAAAACTTGTATCCTATCAACTCCAAATTTATTTCGATCTTGAGCCGCCAACTCCAAAAACGTCCTTAAAGCTTAAAATCCAATGTTTTCAATAATTTAGAATTTCATACATTAAGGCCCATCAGCTCCAAGAAATATAAAGATACAGTTTACAAAAAAGTTTACCGTCGGCCTAGACTCAAGCGACCGAGTCATAATTTTCGTGTTTAAGGGTGGATTCGACCAAACTGGAATAAGGTCTTATACCTAGATTAAGCGCTGAATTTGTATAGACTAATCTCGGAGTAAGTCTTATTCCAGTTTGGTTGAATCCACCCTTAGTGTGTTTAGTTGTGCGTTTTATGATTTTACATTAAGAGGGTTTACGCATTACGGTTTCCCATACAAATTTCCAAGTCGAAATATTTAAAAACTACAAAGCCAATTTTAATGAAACTTGGCATGCTAAAGTAAAACACAGGGATCTAAATAGTTTGTTGAAAACATTTTTAAAAAACGGTTATTTAAGTGAGTTATTGCGATTTTAAACTTTCTATAGTGGACTTTAAATCGCAATAACTCAGAGCAAAGTTTCATCAAAATTGGCTTAATGGTTTTTAAAAATATCGACTTGGAAGTTTGTATGGGAAACCGAATTGCGTAAACCCTCTTAAACATAATTATACAGGGTGGACCATACAGATTTCGAATTTGAAAAAAAAAACTAAATACAATAACTTTATGCACATACAAATTTTTATTTCAGTTAAAATAGACGTCTGGGAAATTTATTTCTTAAAAATAACATCATCCAGGTGTGCACCATCGCACTGCTAACAGTTCTCGAATCTGAACCTCAAATTGATAAAAACTCGCTGGAACAATGCGCGGGGAATAACTGCCATTTCTTCTCGGATATTGGTCCTCAATTGGTTAATTGTGGCTGGGTTATTGAAGTAGACTCTACTTTTCAGGTATCGCCACATGAAAAAGTCTGGTGGCATTAGATCCGGACTTCTAGGCGGCCATGCAATGTCACGTCGGCGCGATATCAGTTTCCCAGCAAACGTCTCGTTTACGGCCGCCAAAGAGGCATTAGGTGTATGGCATGTCACGCCATATTGTTGAAACCATGTCGCACGATTATAGGCTTCAAATTGTTGCAGTTGCGGAAAGAAAAAATCCTTTAACATGGCTATGTATCGGTCGGAATTTACAATGACAGATTGCCCTTGCTGATTTTCAAAGAAATAGGGTCCGATAATTCCGTGTGCTGATATGGCCACCTAAACGGTTACCTACTTCGGCGAATGCAGAGGCTTTTGATGTTTTGCATGTGGGTTCTCTGCAGCCCAGTAACGGCAATTCTGTTTAATGACATACCCATTTAAGTGAAAATGGGCTTCATCGGAGAAAAGAATAAGAATAAGACTAAGAAACATTTATTGAAAAGAATATTGCTGAAACTCCGAAAACGTTCTAACATTGTTTCAACAAAAGCTCGTCGTAAAATTGGGTTATTTGGCTATAATTCCTGCACATGTTAAATTTTATACGGGTGCAATATCAGATCCTTCAACAAAATTTTGACGCAAAGATGTTCTGGATACCGTAAAATCGGCTAATCGCTTGCGAGTCGATAGACCAGGATTCCGTTAAACTGAAGCTCTAAGTTGTTTAATGGTGTCTTCCGTTCTTGTTGACCTTGGGCGTCCCGCAGGCTTCTGTTTGAGAGTCGAACCAGTAGCTTCGAACTTTCTGACCTACGATCGAACCACAATTTCCTTCGGACACTGATTTAGGTCATGTAATCTAAATTCACGCCGTAATAAACGCCGAACAATAGCGCACGAATCGCCATTTTTGTAATAATGTTTAACGCAGAATGCACTCTGCGCTCCGGCGAAGTGATCCATCGTGACTAACTAAATTTCCGAGAACCGAGCTTCTCAACCCCACCAGTCGCGCAGCCCCCTCTCATAAGATTCAAGCGCAAGAGTGTTTTTAAAATCGTACGCCTTTCTGGCCCACCCTGTACTATACATATGAAATAAACAATTATTACAACAGAAAAATTCAAAATCAATCAATTCATATTAAAAACCTAATATAATTGTTTAAAACCAACAATTGTACATAATTACATATTATTTTTTAAATGTAATGAAAAGTTCAAAATCAACAGATTATACAGCTTATACAATTTTCGTTAAAGTCGGAAATATCTCCGTGTCGTTCGCGCTCTCGTCCTGTTTACATTTACGCGCGTCACTCATTATTTGCGATTTTTGGTCAGTTTCACTAAAAACTAATTAAAATTAAATAATTATCAGTTAACAAGAAACAATCACTAATAATCTAAATAATATTGGTGTTTTGGTAGGTATATCAAAAATAAAAATTGGCCGAGGATTGACCCTTGTGGAACTTTCATTTTTGCTTGAGAGACTTAGTTCCATTGACATCGACAATTTGTGTTCTAGAACTGAGATAAAACTTTACCAAATTAAGGGCAAAACCTTTGTGACCATATTATTTCCTTGATTACTGAATTTTACATAGGTATTAATATTGTAATCTAGATGTAAACAATAGAGGAAGACGTTACCAACGTACCGCACGCGCCTCTTGCAAAACATGTCTAAAGACCGGGTAGCACCAAATACCGTGACAGTCGTCAATACAGCAGCAACTCGCTTGTACCAGTAACGTTTAGTTGTGTTGTAGTAAGAAAGGGACATATAAATAACATTTTATGACTATTTATAAATTGCACCGTAGAGTCCGTCAAGTTATTTAATTATTAAATTTTCATAGGTTTTGTTGCTAACTGTACTGTACGTTCTCTGCAGTTACTGATACTAACGTCGTCGTGTGTATAACACTAATAAATAAAATCATTTGGAGTTGGTAGGACAAGAAAAAACAGATTTTGGAGTTGGTGGGTCATACTGTATCATAACAATGCATTTGGAGCTAGCGTAACTAAGCCTACTTTTTGCACTATAAACAGGTAACATTTATGCATATTTTATTATTATGAACTTGGCTGGAAAGTTAAGCGCTTATGTCTGCAGTTTTGATTTATTTTCTAAAATATTTGTTTTGTCGACTATTAATGTGAAATAATGTTGGGAATAAGTGTTCGGGAATGTGCATGAGTGTTGAACAAAACAGTGCAACATCACTTTTCAAATTCTCTCAAGAAGTCCGTGCGAGATCGAAGTCCGTGCGAGATCTCAGTAAAGTCCCACATCTTTACTGGAACTCAAGGGGTTTGGGGGGAATATAATTTAGCATTAAACGTTCATATTTTCATCACTCATTATCATCAGTTTAAGCATAATCAATAAACTCTAATATTACGACTGAAGGACTAGTATTCCTGGTCACAATAAAAAAATGTTATTGCTTTCTAAAGTAACCATAATGTGTAACATCGCTGGTAACGGGTTACAGATCACCACACATTTAATTTTACAAACAATTAAATAAAAATTGTTAGTTAAAACAAGCAACCGAATTTTCGGTTCACTTCAAAAATCTTTTCAGAAATTCGACCACAGAATTAGCATTGGAAGAGAACGGTGTGTCAATAAAGATAGCCCATAATTCTTTTGGACCATAACTCACGCCAGGGACTTTATCGGAGGCAATTGTAACTTTTGTGGGCCAATTTCGGTGATATCACCCCTCAGGACGGATTCTTGACCTGAAAATGTGTAATTTTGCGTGTGGTTACCATTTACGCGCTCTTCAGATTTAATATTGTACCTACGTGCAAGAGTTATTTATTGTGGCCGACGAGATTAGATTTTTTGTTAATGTTGATTACATTGTAACTATTTTCGTTCTAATAAAGTAAATTATAGCCTTTACATTGATGGCCAAAGGCCTCGTTGAAATCAAGTCTTCATCACAATTTATTGCAGCAGAAAGAGTACGATCTAGAAGCCCAGTCCGCTGAACTCCTATTAAACAATAATTTTAAAATTTTACTTAAGTATATTTAAGCGATAATAAAACGCTAAAATATAAAACATTAATCTATAAACGTAGCTTCATCTTAACCGAATGTTCAAATATTTGTAAAAATATTTCTTTCGGATCCCAGAGGTGAAAACTTCTACGATTTGATGAAGCAAAGTTGACTAAAAAACATAAGCATCAAGCACTGACAAATTTCGACGGTTGAAAGCCAGACCTCGGTAGCCAAGTGGTTAAGGCAGCCGCCCGGAATGCGGAAGGTGCGTGGTTCGATTCCCGCCTGAGGTTGTCGTCTTTTTTCAGTGTTTAAAAATTTACTTTAATAATTGGCTATTTGACAGTTGTAACAATAAAATATGAAATATATGTCGGAAATGGTAGTTTATGATTTAACGATAATTATCCATTGGTTTTTTTTATTTAGATAATTTGTAAATATTTTATTTTTACAAAATAAATTTTCGATTTTTATCTGTGGATTACAAGACCCAAAACATGGGCGGCCATGATTGAGCTTCATGTGACGTCACATTTCACAAAATCATCAAAAACTATCCGTCAGGTTTCAAGATAAATTTGTATATTTCTTGAAATGTGACGTCACAGTGCAATATGTCACGTGACCAACCGTTTTTGCACAAAATTTGAAATGAATTAAAAAAATAATGAAAAAATGAAACTAGTTTATTTAGCTACAACACACGAGACAGTTACAACAATCACAGTTTATCAAAATATAGATTTAAAAAAAACGGATTAATATGAGAACACTTATTAAAAATAATAGCAATGTCTCACGGCCACAGCTACAAAGGTAGCCAATTCAGCATTTTGTCAGGTCCAATGGAGCCTGACGCTGGTTTTCAATGGGCTCCTTCAATATTTTTTGTTCTTGAGTCCGTTAGTCGCCTTTTACGACACCCAAGGGAAGAGAGGGGGTGGTAGTATTCTTTCAGCGCTCGCAAATAAAGAAAAATATTTTTTTTTTCAATTAAATAAAGCTTTTTCAAGAAAGAAAATATTGTACGGGGTTTATAATAAGCGTTTGCAATTTTTAAAATCATCATCATCATCAGCCTATAAACGTCCCACTGCTGGACACAGGCCTCCCACGTGAACAATAGAACGTGGGGATATTGTGCCATAATCCACCACGCTGGCCCAATGCGGGTTGGTGGGTTTTAACGACTGCCATCTTACGACAGCTACCGGGACCAACGGCTTAACGTGCCTTTCGAAGCACGGAGGAGCTCGAGTTGTTTTAAATTTAGTCACCCATCCAGCGACCCGGCATTGCGAAAGTTGCTTAGCAAGCAAGATCGCAAGCCGAACGCGCTAGCCGCTGCGCCATCGAGCTCCTCCTGCTGCGCCATCGAGCTCCTCATTTTTAAAATACTTTTTCGAAAACTGTCTACTAGCCAATTGTACTTCCCAGCTTACTTAACTGATGATCAACAAAACATACATCTAATGTTGACGAAGAATGCCGATCTTTGGCCTTGCGCCGCGCCTCCAGTTGATGGGTACTGCGTATTGGCCGCATTGGATTAATCAATGGATTAACCACGCTTTTCTAATGCGTAGGTAATAAACATACATACATACATATAATCACGACTATTATCCACGAAGGGTTAGTCAGATACTAGGCAATGAGGACAGCAAAAGCAGTCCAGTGCCAAAGTCCACTTTTCACCAAAAAAGCGACTGCACATGTGCTCAGCGAGACAGGTGGTGAGTCCATCACCACACTATGCTGTTGGATATATGTGCAGTCTTTAGTCCGTTAGTCGCCTTTTACGACACCCAAGGGAAGAGAGGGGGTGGTAGTATTCTTTCAGCGCTCGCAACATGGTCATAAAGTAAACTATCAAACCCGCGGAAAGCGTTATACAACCCGAACTTATACTTTGTACCACCTGGCAATTGAACCTTTGATTATCGGGCTTAGCCCAACTCGCCCACTGCCTCTAATATAACTAATAAACCACTAATATAACTTGTCACATAGTTCGGGCTGTGGTACATTTGGTAGTCCTCAGGGTTTGTAGGGGTCCGATACGGGTGTGACTCTTAATAATATAAATTATTTATGTGTCATCAACTTGAGTTTAGTTCAAACTAGAGGCCGCTCGCAGATTCGCCCGCGTGGTACCCGTTCCCGTAGGAATATCGGGATAAAAAGTATTCTATGTGTTAATCCAGGTTTTAAACTATCTGTATGCCGAATTTCATCCAAATCCATGTAGTAGTTTTTTCGTGAAAGAGTAACAAACATCCATTCATACTTACAAACTTTTGCGTTTATAATATTAGTAGGATAAATAAATACAGAAATTGATAAATGAATACCTACTAGAAAGAAAGTGCAGAACGAATAAAAGGAGATTAATGTTTTATATTTTAGCGTTTTATTAACGCTAAAATATAAAACATTCTACAACAAAATATACTTAAGTAAAATTTTAAACACTGAAAAAAGACGACAACCTGAGGCGGGAGGTGAAAACTTCTAGGATTTGTTCAAGCAATGTTGACTAAAAAAACATAAGCATCAAGCACTGACAAATTTCGACGGTTGAAAGCCAGACCTCGGTAGCCAAGTGTTTAAGGCAGCCGCCCGGAATGCGGAAGGTGCGTGGTTCGATTCCCGCCTGAGGTTGTCTTCTTTTTTCAGTGTTTAAAATTTTACTTAGGACAGAGAGTAAAATCAAGGAATATGATACATATATAATCACGACTGTTTCCCCCGAAGGGTTAGTCGGAGACTAGGCAATGAGGACAGCAAAAGCAGTCCTGCACCATAGTCCACTTTTCACCACATGTGTTTAGCGTGACTGGTGGTGAGCCCGTCGCCGCCATATGCTGTTGGATGTATGTGCAGTCTTTATTCCGTTAGTCGCCTTTTACGACACCCAAGGGAAGAGAAGGAGTGGTTATAAGGAATGTGATGACAATGTCAACACAAAACAATATTATTTTTTAAAAAAGTATTAAAAATAGAATGTTGAATGGAAATAATAAGGTTAGATGATGTGATGACACGCATCGTTATAAACTTTAAAAAATTTGCTGCTTTTTATAGAAGGAATTTGCGATAGGTATATTTGTTTTAATACCTAGCACGGCATATGACTCCACTGCACCTGATGTTAAGAGAAAAAAAATCAAACATACAGACATAGAAAATCTCTTTCTTTAACCGATGCTGAAAAAGTAATAAAAATTGGTCCAGTCCTCAAGGAGAAAACAGGGGACTACGAAACATCGTTTTTCTGTGTTTTGTATGAGAATTTTGCATGCCACTTCCACGTAGTGTTTCCGTAGTGTTTCCTCTTAAGTGGAAACGGAGTCCAGGTGCGAAGACAGCTGGTGCAGCCTTAACAAGACGAAGCATCAGTCATCATCATCACCAGCCTATAAACGTCCCACTACTCGGTACAGGCCTCCCACGTGCACAATAGCACGTGGGGATGTTGGACCATTGTCCATAACCCACAAAGCTAGCCCACTGCGGGTTGGTGGTGGGTTTTACCAACTGTCATCTTATATACGATACCGGAACCAACGGCTTAAGCCGTGTAAATGTCGAAGCCACGCTAAAGCAAGGTGCCGAGTCGACTTCGCAGATGAGTGGAACATAGTGCGTGTTGGGAACGGCCTATCTAGTGTAACCAAAGAATACATAATAATAGTGTAATAAATCGCTGCCCCTGGCCACAAGGTTACTGCCACCGCAGCCCATGGTCACAGTATAAATATTATATTTATACTGTGCCATGGTCACTCGGCACGGAAGGCATCACCACAAAACAGAAAGGTACAGAAGGCAATCATATGCATGTACATCACTTTTCATACCTACGCTCAGCGGTCGCGCAATTCATCGTAATGTTGAATTATACCAACCGTCCACTGAACAGCTATAATAACTTTTTTTTGTTGCTCCATTTTGCACATAAAAGTTCACAGACGCGTGGCTTCAGCGGATGGCACTCGCGAGTCGCGCTCGCGCTGGTCCCAGCCGGTCCGAGATATAGTGTCCGTGAGAGGTGTCTATGTGTGCGTTGCTCGAACGCGCTTTGTATGTAGATTGCCTTCTGTACCTTTCTGTTTTGTGGCATCACGCGCGCAACGCACTATGAAGCTTCAGTCCCTACGCCTCTATACCTTGTAATTTTACTGGATGTAGTACCCTTCAAACCGGAACGCAGCAATTGAAGCTAAGAGGGTTTACGCATTTTGGTTTCCCATACAAACTTCCAGGTCGAAATTTTTAAAAGCCAATAAGCTCATTTTCATGAAACTTTGCATGCTAAAGTTGAAAATATTTTAATAAAATGTTCATTTCACCCCTTTAGGATCGTAAAACCAGACACAACGTGACCGCCTGCGGTCGAATTATCCTTGACCGGTTAACAGAGTTATTGCGATTTTAAACATTCTATAGTGGACTTTAAATCGCAATAACTCAGCTAAATAAACGTTTTTTAGAAATGTTTTCAAGAAACTATTTAGAACTATTCTAGCATGCAAAGTTTCATTGTATGGGAAACCGAAATGCGTATACGCTCTTAAGAGGCCTATTACATCTCGACTGTGATTTTTGCGTAAAATGGCCAACTTTGGCGTTATGGATCTCAGAAACGAAAATACATTACCAATTATGACTTATTGAATAATGTAGAATAGCTATTGGAATAGTGCTTAGCGGCCTCGCTTTTTGTAAATTTTGCTTATTTTTTTAATTAAACCCAAAATTGCAGAGAAAGATTTTCATAAAGTGCGCGATGGCACTTTTTTGAGCTCATCGATTGAACTACTGTTCTAAACAAGTGAAATAAAAAAATTATGATGTTATCTCTTATATAGTCGAATAATGCGTAGCGGCTTCAGAATTTTTAGATATCATTGATTTTATATATAAAAAAAAATCTTATTCTAAACCAAAAAACTTCGAAAATTTCTATAAATTAACTGTGAATATCTCCTATCTGCGATAATATTATTGAGCAAAATTTATACCAGAGTAACTGTTACGTCATGAGGAATAAAGATTTTATAATGAATTTATTATCCTATTTCGATAAAAACGATAAATACAACTGCAAAATTACTACAAAATGCGATGCGCCGGCCGTCCGAATTCAACTTATGCTCACAGAATGGATATTTGTAATATTATGCACAAATTTCTTACCCTATTTCGATAAAAACGATAAATACAACTGCAAAATTACTACAAAATGCAAAAATAGGCACTTTACGCAAAAATCACATTCGAGATGTAATAGGCCTCTTAATGCTTGGAGTCAGAAATAGGCGTTAGGATGGTGGTCCTCCAGTCCGTTTTTTACAAAGTCCTACTGTAAGGTTACTATGTTCACAGAAGTAAACACCTTCAAGGGTGCCTTGTCAAATAATTTCATAGGCACTCCATCGTAATCCTTTGTAGCACTTAATGCTCGTGTAAAGCTCTCTCAATAAAAATGTTTAATTAAATTCGTCTTTTATGATTGAAAACGGGCTTTATAGGTGGAGTCGTGAAAACGGTTTTTATTGAACTCAGCGTTAACAACGTTAAACGTTAACCGTTATGGTGATTACGATATAACAAATGTATACAGTATGATTATAATGTATAACAATGTATAACCGTGTCGCGTAGCGGTAAATGAATACCACCCCCTCTCCTCCATTGGGTGTTGAAAAGGCGACTAAGGGACTAGCGATGGGTAGCTCGCGAGCGAGTTGTTTAAAAGAGCCGGCTCACCTATTCTAGCTCAGCGTATATCCAGCTCACTCTCGTTCAATTTAGCTCAGTGTTCATTTTAGCTCAATTAGCTCAGTGTTTTATCGGAATACCCGGGCGGGTCAATAAGTCCGTGACTTTTTGAATTTCTGACCTCTTTGCTGAAAAAGCAACACTACTCCTGTCAACAGGCATGTGTCAGTTGACTCCTATCAAAATTTTAACTTGCTGCGTCAGTTAGTTTGTGTTTGACAGCTATCTTTATCAGACTACCCAGTAATTTGAGGAAAAAATGGAAAAAAGTGAATTTCGTGTGCTTATTAAGCATTATTTTTTGCGAAAAAAAACCATCACCGAGACCAAGGCTAAGCTTGATAAATACTATGGGGACTCTGCACCATCAATTTCAATGGTAAAAAAGTGGTTTACTGAATTTCGTTGTGGCCGTACAAGCACTGAAGATGCCGAACGTCCTGGACGCCCAGTTGAGGTCTCTACACCCGAAACAATCGAAAAAATTCACGATATGGTGTTGGCCGACCGAAGATTGAAAGTGCAAGAGATTGTGGAAGCCGTAGGGATCTCGCATGGCTCAGTGGTTTCAATTTTGAAAGATCACTTGGGCATGAGAAAGCTTTCCGCAAGATGGGTGCCGCGTTTGCTCACAGTCGACCACAAATGCAATCGTGTAACAACTTCACAGAAAGGTTTGGCGTTGTTTAATCGCAATATGGAGGAGTTTTTGCGCCGTTTTGTAACCGTGGACGAAACATGGATCCATCACAACACACCAGAGACCAAACAACAGTCAAAACAGTGAGTTTCTAAGGCTGAATCGGCGCCAAAGAAGGCCAAGGTGGGTTTGTCAGCCAATAAAGTTATGGCGACTGTTTTTTGGTATGCACTTGGGATAATCCACATTGACTACCTTCAAAAGGGAAGAACAAGCAATGGGGAATATTATGCCAACTTATTGGACCGCTTCAATGACGATTTGGAAAAAAACCGACCTCATTTGGCCAAGAAAAAAGTTCTTTTCCACCAAGACAATGCCAGGGTGCACACATGTGCAGTTGCCATGGCAAAAATCCATGAATTGGGCTATGAATTGCTCCCTCATCCGCCCTATTCTCCAGATTTGGCTCCGAGTGACTACTTCTTGTTCCCAAACCTGAAGAAATGGCTTGGTGGAAAAAGATTTGACTCCAAAGATGAAGTCATCTCGCAAACAAAGGCCTATTTTGAGGACCTCGACAAATCATATTTTTTGGAAGGGATAAAAAATTGGAGAAGCGATGGACAAAGTGTATAGAGCTCAAGGGAGACTACGTTGAAAAATAAAATGATTTATTTATCAAAAAATCTGTGTTTTATTCCAAAAGTCACGGACTTATTGACCTGCCCTCTATGTCGGCTCGGACTCGGAATCGAGAGCGGCTCGGCTTGATAGTCAAAAGGGTGTCGCAAAGGGAGTGCAGGACAAAATTTTCTGTTGATTTTTATATGGAGCCTTAAAACTTACAAACTTAAAAAAAATTCAAGGTAACTTTTTATAAAAACGCGAATATCTCGAAAACCGTGCGTCGTAGCTAAAATCTAATAAAAGTTTTGCCCCCCCCTGTAAAACTCCACAAGAAATTGAGCGGTATCTGATGAACTTCACAAAAAAAAAAACTTTTTTTAGGAAAGAAAAAATTAATTTTCTAATTTTTGTATGGAGCTAGATTTCTGTTGTCTAATAAAAAAAATTACCTCGAAATTCAAGACTCAAATTCACGACTCAAGAGCCTTCTATCTTCATGAACTACACTGAGCTGAATGAGCTACTGAGCTAGAAGAGCTATATCGCTCTTGACTGGGTAAAGTGCTGTATAGCTCTTATCTCTTCAAAGAGTTAATTTCTCATGACTATAAGGGACTAAAGACTGCATATACTTCTAACAGCATAGAGCGGCGATGGGCTCACGTCATGTCACGCTAAGCACAGTGCAGTCGCTATTTGGTGAAAAGTATACTATGGTCTCTGACTTACCCTTCGGAGATAATAGTCGTGATTATATGTATGTACAACTGCACATGTGCTGAGCGTGATACGATGTATGTACCTACAGTCTATAGTCCGTTAGTCGCCTTTTACGACACTTAAGAGAAGTGACGTTGGTAGTTGGTAGTATTCTTTTAGTGGGCTGCTATCCCACACATTTTAAATTAATTATTTAGTAAATTTAATTTTCTTATTTAGCTTTCATACTCGTACAGTCCACTTACGTACTATTATCTCACGCCTCCGTTACATTGGGCTTTATCTTGTATCCATCCGTTCTCTTTATTCGAATAATGGGGATGAAAAATCCTGCGCGTATCTCATC
Source organism: Scoparia ambigualis (assembly GCA_963921215.1). Taxonomy (NCBI): domain Eukaryota; kingdom Metazoa; phylum Arthropoda; class Insecta; order Lepidoptera; family Crambidae; genus Scoparia; species Scoparia ambigualis. Next base: position 5,424,036 of record OY992516.1, on the reverse strand, counting down.
TCGGTATCTGTAATAACAATAAATTGGTTAAGCTATGTCGGCGGTTGGTGTTTCTCCTGTCACCGCGTTACATAAAGAGTGTTCATTTATTTGCCTTAGGGATATAATATTTATAAGACGCCACTGGCGTTGTTTGTTGCTTTTTTATAAATAATATAAAGTTTCAGATTACATAGGTACCGTTTCACCGCAGGGCAAAGCCCTCTTTGAAATTAACTGCCGTACTCAGAGACGTCAATTAAGTTTAAATGTCAATTAACGTGTTTCCTTCTCTATTTAGCACTATACATAAGAAAGAGACTTAATTGTCATTAAAACTTTATTGACATCTCTGAGTACGGCAGTTAGCCATCGCAACAATTGGTTATTTGACAGTTGTAACAATAAAATATGAAATATGGTAGTTTATAATTAAATAATAATTATTATCCAATAGTTTTTTAATAAGATAAAATTGTCAATATTTGCGATTTTTTATCTGTGGATTACAAGACCCGAGACACGGGCGGCCATGATTGAGCTTTGTGTGACGTCACACTTCACAAAATAAACAAAAACTATCTGTCAGTTTGTATGTTTGTTGATTGAAGTGTGACGTCACAGGGCAAAAGTGTCGTGACCAACCGTTTTGGCGCGAAATTTGAAATTAATTAAGGAAACTATGTTTTTTTTCTATTAAATAAAGCTTTTTCGAGTTAAAATAATATTGTAAGAGGTATAAATTAGCGTTTGTAATTTTTAAAGTACTATTCCGAGAACTGTCAAGTAGCCAATAATTGATGGGTATGGCGTAATCGCCACGCTTGCCAAACGCGGGTTGCTGATTATAAAGCTTGGCTATGGATCGAACATTCCCTTTGCCTGGGAACTGAACCCTGGAATTCCGGACTTGACCCAGCGCTTTGTCACTCCGCTGACGAAGCGTGGATGAATAAAAATAGCAATGACCTGATTTCAATTATGGAGATTTTGCCACAAGAAACCTATGTGCAAAAATGACAAAAAAAATTCGACCTCCCATACAAAACTGTCCGATCAGCTGACGACAATTAGTGTGGGAGGTCGACATTTTTTTTATCATTTTTGCACATAGGTTTCTTGGGGAAAGTTGTTCAGTTTCATGGGTGGAACTTACCCTTAATTTCATTTAAACAAATAAAAATTAAAGGTGTATTATCTAAGGCTATAGGCTATATTTTTTTTTTACTTCACATATCCATAGTCTAACTCGTACGGAGTTATAACATTTTTATAAATATCGCGTCGTTCGCACCGATCAGGAGCTAAAACAAAGTAGGTATATTAGACTTTTATATCGCTCTCGAACATTTCACGAGTGTGTTTTCGCGTCAACGTAATGGTATAACGTATAAGGCGTCTTCACGACGGAAATTAAGGTCTATCTGCTCAGCGCCTTCTCAATATATAGTTATATAAGCTACATACTACGTCGCATGGGCGAGCGTCTTACCATTGGCTAAACAGAAGCGGTAGCGATAAGCGATAAGATGACTGATTTGTTTCTATTACTCGTACTTGCGTTTTTAACAGTAGTGAAGCAATCGGGAGATAATTAAAAACAATAATTGTGTGGTGTATTTGACGTTATGATTTTTTTTTCATTTTCTTAAGCGACTTTTGTCTCTTGACATGTCAATGCCAGTGAAGCAAAACTTTTGTTTTAATCAATTAAAGTACGAATGAAAACATTATTCCTAACTGCAAATCGTCACTACACTACTCGCATATAATAGAATAGAATATCAAACATATAAATAAACTGGTAATGAAAAGGGATAGTAAAACCAGTAATTTTACATCATTACAAACCAGTATTATGCTCGAATAAAAACTATTTTATTGTATTCACGTAAATAATTCAAGTAAATATACGAACTGTTATTGTCATAAATTACGGTTAATTTTAAAGAAGTAAAATTATAAACTTAACAGAAAGATATTCTTATAAGCAACATCTAAATTTAACTTCTAAAGCGGAGTTCCCTTGTCGTTTTTTGAGCAGGCGGGTCACCTGATGGAGAGTCACCTGATTTGCGGGTGTTCATCACACCTGCAAAACCACAGGAATCGCAGACGCGTTGCCGGCCTTTAAGAAAGAATAAGCTCGTTTCTTGAAGATCCCTAAGTCGTAACGCTCTAAAAATACCACCGGCGGGGCCGCCGCCGCCGTGAACTGGTTCCACAACATAGCAACACAATTATGTAACGTAACGTAAGAAGTGTTTAAATAACAAAGGAGATCAATTTAGCTCCATACATTTTAGGGCCTTTTCTAAAAGTGCCGGCCAACAAAAAAAATAGTACGTATTGATAGAACTAGCCATTTGGAGTAATACTCGTAGTTAATATGACACAAAAGTTGTAGGATTGCTCTGAGCCAAGTTATAAAAGTTCGATGATTCATCATTTTCATACCTTTATTGATTTCTGAAAGTGCTGGAACTGGGAAACATAAAATAATGATAGATATTGCTAAGAACAATTGTCATTGCAGCGCAAAAGCTGTGGGATCATCATCTGTTCCGTTTAAACAAAAAATAATTAGGAATCAATCAATGTATGAAATTGATAAATTTTCGAACTTGTATAACTTGGCTCGGAGCAATCCTACAACTTTTGTGTCATATTAACTATTTCTCCAAATGGCTAGTTCTAACAATACGTACCGCTTTTTTGATGGCTGGCACTTTCAGAAAAGGACAAAAAAAATGATGTCCTTTGTGATTTGTAGGCACACAATGACGTGAGTGTGACATTAACGATATTGAATTAACTGGTCTTCCTCCACCACAGTCACTGTTATAGTAAAATTCTGTATGTGAGGTTGTAAGGTAATAACAAGGAAAATTATTTTTATTCATATTATTAAAAAAAATATCCGCCGTTATTTAAGAAATCGCGACCGCTTATGAAAGGTCGACTTCCAAAGTGAACTGGAAGAATGACAAGTACTATCGACTTCACGTAAACAGTAACAACAACTGTATTGCGATGGGATAAGAGCACTTTTTGACTTGCTGTTGTTCACTTTGTCGTTACTTGTTCAGTCTCTATGCAGTTCAGTGACATACCTATCTCTATTTAGTACCGCAATGTAGCGTGAAATTCGATCGTAGAGATTTCTTAATCTACTTTGATGTATAATACCAAAAATAGTTTAGACCGATAATAAGGACGACCTCCTTGGTCGAGTGGTTTGTACACCGGTTTTCATGGTGTCGCCATCTCTGAGGTCCCGGGTTCGATCCCCGGTCGGGTCAATTTAGGGTCTGGATGTTTTCTATGTATAATAAGTATATATTTAAGTATTTTAAGTATGTTTATCCGTTGTCTAGTAACCATTTAACGAGTTTCTTCAAAGCTTCTCTTGGGCTAGACAATTGGTGTGATTGTAAGAAAGATTTATTATTTATTTATTTATTTATTATTTAAGGACAAAAGTAAATGTATATAAGATTCACTCAAAGTGAATATTACATTTTTGTTGTGTTATGAGGAGTTCGATGGCGCAGCGAGGAGCTCCACGGCGCAGCGGCTAGCGCGATCGGCTTGCGATCTTGCTCGCTAAACAATCTCCGCAATGCCGGGCGCTGGATGGGTGACCAAATTAAAAACATCTCGAGCTCCTCCGTGCTTTGGAAGGCACGTTAAGCCGTTGGTCCCGGTTGTTGTAGTAAGATGACAGTGGTTAAAACCCACCAACCCGTATTGGGCCAGCGTGGTGGATTATGGCCCAATATCCCATGTGCTATTGTTCACGTAGGAGGCCTGTGCCCAGCATTGGGACGTTTATAGGCTGATGATGATGATGATGTTGTGAGTTTATGAGCACATGGTGCAGTCGCTATTTGGTGAAAAGTCGACTATGGCAGAGCAAGGCTTTTGCGGTTCTCATTGCCTAGTCTCTGACTAACCCTTCGGGGATAATAGTCGTGATTATATGGATATGTGTGTTGTTGTGTTATACATATCTATTAAGATAGATAAACAGTTGTGTTATCACGTACAAATGTGAAAACAATACCTAGTAGTTTAGACAGAGTCTTATAAGTACATAAAATGTTTTTTTTTACATAAATTTGACAAATAGACAAACCGTCTCGCGTAGCCGTTAAAGAATACTTTTTTTTTTTTTTTTTTTAAAAGCTAGCTGCTCCCACTTTTTGGCAGGTATTTGGTTTCAGTTTTGTTTGTTTTTTTTGGGCTTTTTTAGGCTTTTTTTAATAAAACTAGAGCTTTAAGAGCTCGGCTCTTTTTTCTATTTTTTCTTTTATCTTTTCTTATCTTTTCTTTTTTTATTTCTCTCTTTTTTTTCTCTCTTTTATTATTTTTATACATGGATTTCTTAATACTATTATACATTATTTTCTTATGTTATTTTACAATTTATCCTTACATGCTAATACAGTTTTCTTTTTCTTAATTTATACTATCTATTAGCTTAATTTCTAATGATTAATTCCTAGTTATCTATATCATTACAGTTAAATTTGTTTCCTTTTCCATTTCTTTTATCAATGTACATATAAGTATTTATATTACTATTTTAAATAGTATCTTAATCCAATTAATCTATTACATTTCTTCTATCCCTTTCTTTACACCTGCCACAATGTGGTGAAAGATGTCCTCGTCCATGGTCGGGTCACAGGCACACGAGGGGCTGTCCCTGCGCTTAAATCTGTGCAGATAAGCACAGAATCCCCCGTGCCCTGTCAGGATTTGCGACGCCGTTCGGTCGATGGACATCTTCCTCACCGTGTTGTGTGCGTCCACCCCATTCGGAAAGAAGACCTTGGTGGTCGCGGCTGTGGCTTCGGTCCTATACCTGCAGTCCCACTGCTCGATCGTTTCCGCCCGTAAATGACGTTTAACGAACGAGATGGGGCTGCAGTCATAGTCCGCTCTGGTCTTCAGTTTGAGGGCGGCTTCCTTCGCTAATTCATCCGCTCTCTCGTTCCCTTTCACTCCGACGTGGGCCCGTATCCAATAGAGAGAGACTAGTTGGTGGTTGTCTCTCAGGAATTCCAGGTTACCCTGTATCGCCTTCGTGATTGGGTGCGAGGAGTCTGGATCCATCAGCGTCTGGAGAGCCGACCTCGAGTCGCTCAGGATAGCCGCATTTTCGAATTTTTTGCCAATGATAATTTCGGTCGCTTGGAGGATAGCGTATAGCTCGGCTTGAAAGACCGTACAGTACGGTTCCAGTCTGAATTTTCGGGTACACGTCTCAACAGACCCCTCCCAACAGGTCAGGGCTGCTCCGACTTTCCCCTCCAGCTTACTACCGTCAGTGTAGATCTTAGGCAAGCCTTCTGCCACCTCGCTATCCTCTTCCGCGTTTTCCAAACATGTAAATTTTGAATTTAGTATCCTACTGGGGTGGGTGTTCTCGATGAAGGGTACGCGCTGCTCAACCCTCCTGCCACTCAATACTGCCTGGGGTTTCCCGCGCTTTGCTTCAAAAAGCCGGGATGCTTCTTGGATCCGAAGATCCAGCGGAAGCAGCCCCAACAGTATTAAAGCAGCGTTAAGGGAAACTGTCCTATTGCACCTAATGATTTTTTGCGCGAAGCCTCTCAATACTACATCGAGGGCTTTCCTGGAGACTATCTTTTTCGCTTCCGCGGACCAGACGCTTGCTGCGTACAAGATCACAGGTTCGATTACTGCCTTGTATATTGTCCTGATTATTTCAGGATGTAGTCCCCAGGTAGCCCTCACCGCTCTGCACACTCCCTTATAGATACCTATAGCTTTATTGCACACATATAAATAAAAGCTTATTGTCTACAATTAACCCTAAAATTTTTATATCTTTTACGATCTCAATTGCCGTCCCTCCCATCTCCAGACGCGGTGTGTCGAACTTTAGTTTCCTGGTTATGACCATCGCCTTGGTCTTGTGCGGCGCAAAGTTCAACTTGTTCGACACACCCCACTTCTGGACACGGGAGAGAACGGAATTGGCCTTTACGGAGATTTCTCCGGCTGTGCTGCCCTCAATTATTAGGACGACATCATCTGCGAAGGCCTGACAGTATACATTGGCGACGGTGAGTTCATTTAGCAGGGGATCTAAAATAAGGTTCCAAAACAAGGGCCCGCCTATGGAACCTTGGACGCAGCCCTTGTTGGTGTTTTTGCTAAATTGTTCCCCTGCGTACTTCACCGTCACCTTCCTATCCTCCAAATAACTGTCTACCAGCCTCCGCAGATTTATCGGACATTCCTTTTCCCTTAGTTGACATTTTATTTGGGGCCACCACGCATTATCGAAGGCCCCCTCTATGTCCAGCGAAATCAATACCATTATCTTCTTCTCTACCAGATTCTGTTTGATTCGCCGGACCATGTCGTAGAGGGAGTCTTCGGTACTGCGTTGCGGCACAAAGCCGTATTGGCTAGGGTTCAGTTTGGGCAGCACATACCATCTAATTCGCTTTACTAAAAGTTTCTCTAGAATTTTTCCTAAAATAGCCAGGAGCCCTATCGGTCTGTAAAATTTGGGGTGCGTATAGTCTTCTTTGTTGGGCTTTCGAAGCAAGATGATGGTCGCTACTTTCCAGGGCTTGGGGAAGTGGGAGATTTCCAGGCATTTATTGAAGAAAGCCAGGGATAATTTAGAGTCGGCATTTATGGCCGCTGCGCAAATATCGGCCGTGAAGCCATCGTTACCCGGAGCCTTTTTGGGGTTGAACGAGGTCACCGCGTGGAGAAGTTCAGCCTCCACGAATGGGGGGTCGCAAAGGTCATCTTTGTTACCCTCATTCGCTTCGGCTGCCCTTCTTCTCACTTCTTTGTGTTCCTCGTTCTCCCCCAATTCGGTGTCCTCCGGGTAAAAGCTCTCGGCCATGATGCGCACCGACTCTTTTGGGCTGGTGTTCTTGCCATCCCTGGCTATCGGCAGATCTTCATACGCCTTCTTTGTTTTTCCTATCACCCTATAAATTCGTTAAAGAATACTACCACCCCCTCTCTTCCCTTAGGTGTCGTAAAAGGCGACTAACGGACTAAATACTGTACATAGATTCAACAGCACAGAGCGGCGATGGGCTCACCACCTGTCGCGCTGAACACATGTGCAGTTGCTATTTGGTGAAAAGTGGATTATGGCAGAGGACTGCTTTTGCTGTCCTCGTTGCCTTGTCTAGTAGTAAATAGACAGAAGAAATATATTAAAGAACCGATTTTATTAATGATTTAATTACGATGGCGCGTTAATAACTCTTCAAACATTTTTACATTCTCTTTGTTGGTATTTTTATTAACTGAATTGGACAGAAAAATTAGGACAAAAAGTTATGTACAGTAACTATGGAAATGAAAATATAACTTCGTTACTTACACTGAAGTCTGAAAGAGTTTTAACGGAGCCTCTTAAGCTTTTCTAATGAAGAAATATTAAACTAGAAAATGTGGCAAAACTCTTACTTTTTTACTTTTGTAATTAAACGCATTTGCATTCTCTGACAAAGGAACTTAAGTTAATGAACTAAAACTGTTATCTGTTTCTGACCTTAAAATTCAAAATGGAACATTATTGAGCTTTATAATGTATTTTAGCCGCAGTTATGGTGTATTCACGGTGCGGTTACTTTTGTAAAGTGACATTGAGCAGCATAGAGCAACATTGAGCGGCATAGAACAACATTGAGTAACATTGTGCGTTATTGAGCAACATTTAGCAACATTGGGCAACATTGCGCAACATTGAGAAATATTATATAGGTACATCGTTAAAATTATTATTAATATTGCCTAATGTTGAATGTCACAGTATTGGTGCACCATTAGGAAACATATAACAAGTTGAAAGTAGAGAATATTTCCGTAACCCAACATACCCTTCACAAAAAAGCTTATAGAATAATATTTAAAAAAAAATCTTTAACTTTTTGTCTTAAGTAAGTAAGTATATCTTTGGGCCAAAAATGTAAGTCTCACGGAGATTATGTTCAAAAAATCATTTCAACCGGGGCTTCTTAAAAAAACCTTAACAATGCGACTGCGTACTTATAAAGAAACGTTTTCCTATTTAAAGATACGAGATAAGTCATTAAAAGGAAATGTTTTCCCATTTAAAAATACGAGATGAATCAGACTAGATGGTAAAGTTACCAGTAGTGTTTCTAGCTGTCTACGCCGAGCTGGTCCATTCTGCTATTTGGAAACATCTACGACGGTATTTCACTGGAGTGGTTCCACCATTTACCTTATAGTCTAAAAGTCAAATTGAAGTCACTAAAAAACGATAATAAAAGCTATCAAAAACTAGACTCTTTTTCCTGGTGAGCATTTCACCTAATCACTGCCAATTTACATTTACACGGATTTGAACTCTAAACACAATTAAAAAGCAGTCCATTTTATTTTATCGAAACTGCTAAATCTAGACACGGCTTGACATGTTTTATTTCTTCCGTACAATTTGCTCTTGCCAATAAACGGAGTGATTTTTCATATCCATAATATCAATAAAACACGTCTCACGTGGAAAGCTTTCGGATAGGGTCCAAACTGCCACAAAGATGCCACCAGCGAAATGTTTTAATATATTAATACATACACTGGCGACACGACTATTATCCCCAAGGGGGTAAAAGATTAGGCAAAGAGGACCGCAAAAGCAGTGCACCTTTATGTATGAACAGTTTTCAGTCCGTTAGTCTCCTTTTAAAATATCCAATATAAAAGATGGGTAGGTAATTTTTTTCTAATGATTATCTGGCACTACCAGCCCTCTCATTTTTTTAATAATTATTATATTTGCGACTGCGAAGAGGTGGCAAGACAATCTGGATGCACACCATACCGACTGGCATGAGGTGGCTCAAGATAAGAATGGATGAAAGGACTTCGGGGAGACTTTTCCCCATCAGTGGGACAGTGCAGGCTTTAAGTATTATAAAAAAGTACTCTGTGGTGCAGGCTAGAGAAGTTGTATTAACTTAATGTGTGTAAAAAAGTGTCTCTACCAGCGACTTTTGTGGTCGACCTGATGTTTTCATAAAACACGTAAATAGATTTTTTTATACGATTTTAAGACAGGTTTGTGATCACCAACCCGCATTAGGCAAGCGTGGTGATTAAGCCAATAACCAACTTGCAAGTTTGATTTCAATGATGAAGGCCTTTGCTCAATATATAGCTTATTGCTAACTCGGATACTTAATTTTTTTAAAAATTTAAGGTGACTGCTAGAAACCACAAGAAACTTCAAGGGCTGGTCAGGTCAAGTGTTTTAAACATGACAAAAATGACAAAAAAGAAATTTGTGTTTTTTTTTCATTTTTAATGAAATAATTCATTTAGTGAATTTCAATTGGATAGTCTTTGAGTATCTAACTTATTATAAAGCATACGGCCGTCTGTTGACCCGTCCGCGTCAGCTGGGCGATAAGTACCTACGTTGACGGGTCAACAGACAGCATCAGGCCGGCCGTTGCCCTCGTCAGCTGGGCGATAAGTACCTACGAAAGACACGAACTCCTTTTTTGTGATTTTTGTCATGTATAAAACACTTGACCTTACCAGCCCTTGAAGTCTCTTGCGGTTTCTAGCAGTCGTCTTATATAAGAAGAAAGCAAACGAGCAGGCGGATCACCTGATGGAAAGCAATCACCACCGCCCATAGACACCCGCAAAACCAGAGAAATCGCATATACGATGCTGACCTTTAAGGAAGGAATAGGAATTGTGAGGATGGAGGGGCCTCTGGAACTCTCACTGGCCGGACAAAACACAACAGCATCAAGTGCCATTATTTCACGCCGGATATTCGTATTACCCCGGGCAAGCCGGCCCAATGCTGCAACGCAGCGTGGCTCTACCACTCAGTCAGCACCACCCAGGGGTCACGGGTAAGGTCTCAAGGGTAAACCTACGGACGCGAGTATTTTTAACCCCCAAAATAATAATAATAATGACGTCAAAATACCAGTAAAGGAGGAAGTTTTAGTCCTTCAAAGGTCTTTCAGGCGTAAAGAGTCCGGCAGGTTGAGGGTGACTGGTGCTTCTTCTCTTACGATGCACTAGTTCTCCTCCACTTCCTTTTCACATCAGGTGAAGTGGTGTCTTATTCCGGGCTTATATAAAAATAAGTTAATTAAATCGTATAGTGTGTCGCATCTCTATGGCGACCGCGCCAGTGTTCTTACGCTTACGTGTGCAGTAAAACAATTCTCCATTTTGGTCTGCATCGGAAACTGGTTTTACGATACCAGCTAGGTGTTACAGTATTGGTATCCGATTGAATTGTTACCAAGCCCAATCGATTGGATAAAGGAAATGTCTCGATTTATACTCGACTACTTGATTGAGATGTATGTTCCGGATGGCCGCAGCTTCGCCGGGATATAATCCGGTTAGTCACACTGTTTCACCATAACCTCAATGTTAGTAGCATTGTTTTGTCCCAACAAGCTTGATTGATAGGTTTCTCAGTAGTTGAGAAGTCCGGGTGAAGTGCGCTTTCACCTTAACTTACTATCAGGTGCCTTACCGAGGTGCGAGGAGCTCGATGGCGCAGCGGCTAGCGCGTTCGGCTTGCGATCTTGCCCGCTAAGCAACTTTCGCAATGCCGGGTCGCTGGATGGGTGACCAAATTTAAAACATCTTGAGCTCCTCCGTGCTTCGGAAGGCAAGTTAAGCCGTTGGTCCCGGTTGTTGTCGTAAGATGACAGTCGTTAAAACCCACCAACACGCATTGGGCCAGCGTGGTGGGTTATGGCCCAATATCCCCACGTGCTATTGTCCACGTTGGAGGCCTGTACCCATCAAGTTTAGAGCAGTATTACTTCTATCTTACTACTAGCGGCCGCTTGCGGTTTCACCCGCGTGGTGCCCGTTCCCGTGAGAATATCGAGATAAAAAGTATCCTATGTGTTAATCCTGGTTATAAACTATCTGTATGCCGAATTTCATCCAAATCCATTTAGTAGTTTTTACGTGAAAAAGTAACAAACATCTATCCGTATTTACAACGTCCCCGTAAGAATATCGGGATATAAAGTATCATTTGTGTTAATCCAGATTTGTATGCTGATTTTCATCCAAATCCATTCAGTAGTTTTTACGCGAAACAGTAACAAACATACATACTCTCAAACTATCGCACTTATAATATTAGTGTGATATGATGCAATTTTCCACACGAATGTTGCATAGTTAAATTAAAGTAATTAAGATGAAGGCCAAAGTGCTTGCACGCAAAAAATATATTATAATTATACATATTAACCTTGTCGCGAAGCGGTGAAAGACTACTACCACCCCTTATTCCATTGGGTGTCGTAAAAGGCGACTAACGGACTAAATACTGCACATACATTTAACAGCATAGAGCGGCGATGGGCTCACCCTCAGAACATGCTTTAGTTATTGTTCTGAAGACTCACCACCTGTCACGCTGAGCACGCATGCAGTCGCTATTTGGTGAAAGTGGACTATGGCAGAGGACTGCTTTTGTGGTCCTCATTGCCTATAGTCTCTGAGTCACAGTCATGATTATTATATATTATTCAACAGTCGTGATTATATGTATGTATGTAAGATTTGACGACCTTCTTGGTCGAGTAGTTTGTACACCGGTTTTCATGGTGTCACCATCTCGGAGGTCCCGCGTTCGATCCCCGGTCAGGTCAATTTAGAAATTACTGTTTTTCTAAATTGTCTCGGGTCTGTCTGGGTGTTTTCTTTGTATATTTAGTATGTATTTAAGTATTTTAAGTATGTTTATCCGTTGTCTAGTAACCATCAGAGCAGACATATTAATAAAACGAAGTCGCGCGAGTCGCGCCATCCTTGCGAGATAATGGATTTCGATAACGTCACGCCCCCGTCACAAGTTGATTTATTTCTATAAGGACACATAGTAATTTTGTAGCTACTGGTCACACTGCAATAACGAAGCTTCTCTTTGGCTAGATAATTGGTGTTTTTTTTATACAAAGCCCGGCAAAGGACCCCACTTCACCTGATGTTAAGTGGAAATGAAGTCCAGGCGCGAGGACAACTGGTGCAGCGTAAGAGTCGTAGCATCAGTCACCCACACTCTGGCGGCCCACAAAGTACCTCTTCACGCCTCGTTTGTAGGACCCTAGGATTTATTTATTTATTATTATTATTTTTTTTTTTTTACGTGTTACGGGTAAGCGCTTGGCCTTCATCTCACCTGATGGTAAGTGACGACAAGGCCGAAGGTGGAAGCGCGCTTCACCCGGAATCCTCAAGCACTGAGGAACTGGCTATCTTAACTCTTAACTGTCGGAACACAACTATGCTATAAACATCTTTGTTATGGCGACAGACTTAGATAAGATGGTGGTAGCTAGCCAGGCGGACTTAACAACCCTACCACCAACCAAACCGAGCACACAAAGATGTACCCCCCGCTGGGAATCGAACCCGGGACCTCTGGGTCTGAAACCGGTGGCTTAGCCACTAGACCACGGAGGCGGTTAAACTTATTTTTTATTTAAGATTAAAGTAATACTGCTCTAAGATGTGACTACTGTTGTTGAGGAGTCTTTGTGACAGATGAGGGGGTAAGCGTGATATAAAGATAATATCATTGATCACAGATCAAAATATTGCCTACTATCGATTGCGGTTTTCCCATCATCAGTTTTACCAGAATTGCATCATTGTTCAACGGTGGCGTGTCATCGAATTTGTGATACGACAGTCTATCACAAGTAGTTCTGATAAGCTTTAACTACTTTCAAGTGTTCTTTACTGACATGACTACTTTAAACAGCGTTTATCGATACAAGTATTATTTTATCTGGAAAATCCGAAATGTTTATGACATATTATGGTTATCAATAATAAGTTTTAATAAATTACAAAATATAAAACTGGTAAAACACCTGTTCCGGATTGCCAGAAGGGTGCGGGTTCGAATCCTGCTCGTGGAAATCTATTTGACACTGTCTTTTTCAATTCGTAATTTGTTCGCAACAAAATTTGCGTTAAAATTATATAAAATAATAACATTATAAGTTTTTTTTGTGTTGTCACTGTTGAGCAAAGGCCTCCCCCAAACCCTTTCACGCGTCTTTATCCTTGGCGCTTTCCCACCAGTTTCCCACAAAGGCATCGAGATCGTCTCGCAACGTTTCCGCGGCGTTTTAATAAGTTAAAAAAAATCCTTGTGGTAGATCATACCGCTCTCGCATAATTATGTCTGTCAGATGCTGCACTTTAAATCATTTGCTATGTCAATGATGATGATGATGGTGATAATTTATGACAAAAATTAATGACCTTCAATAATGTGTTAATAGTGTATTATGAACAGTTGATAATTTATCCCCGAAGGGTTACTCAGAGACTAGACAAAGAGGACCGCAATAGCAGTCCTCTGCCACAGTCCACTTTTCACCAAATAGCGACTGCACATGTGCTCAGCGTGACAGGTGGTGAACCCATCGCCGCTCTAAGCTGTTGGATGTATGTGCAGTTTTTTAGGTACTTTAATATAAATACAATTGGACGCTACTAATATAAACAACCAATTTACATTAACAAAAAACGTCATCAATAAAACCAAGCAAACTATTTAACCACGCGTACAAGAAACGCGAAAGTGCCACAAAAAAACTATATGTAAATACTACTCAGTAAATGCAAGGCATCTTTTAGCACTAACGTCAGTGTTTATGTGTGGCGTTGGTTGGATAAATCATGAGACAGTGAATGAAGACTGTTCCGCACAATGGACGCGTAAAGGTTCGGCCAAACCTGCGCGTCAGTAACGCGAGAAGCGGGACGCGATGCGGGAGCGTCTGCAACGCGAAACTTAACGTGCACACCTGCGCGACTCCGGCGCGAAACGCGAACTTCATTTGCTAATGAGCAGTCACTAAAGCTGCGCGTTTTTATCTGCTACTTATTACGAACTACTTAATTGTTGTGGTGATGACATCCTCGTACTTAACATTGGAATCTGACTCTGAGGACCTTTTATTACTTACTATTATTTACTTACCATCCATTTGAAATTCCGGACCCATCGAATCCCATATTTTATCTTTTTTTTCGTAAATTCGTATAGTCTTTGATTTCAAATCATATATAAAGGGATATCCTCTTACTGTCTCGACAAACACCTCTGTATTAACAGGTGTCCCGTAACCACTTTCTTAGAGTTTATGAAAAAATTACGATTTAGGAAAATGTCAAGTTAAGAAAGAGACCAACTAAGAAAAAGCCTAGTTAAAAATGAGAACAGTTAGGAAAGTGTCAAGTTTAAGAAAATAACAAAGTCGTCCGGAGGGGAGACGAGTTGGGAAAGGGTCAACTTTGCAAAAGAGACCAACTAAGAAAGAGCCGAGTCAAAAATGAGACAAGTTAGCAAAGTATTAAGTTTAAGAAAATGACAGAGTCTGTTGTAGTCATAATGGAACAAAATAATTAATAGATAGATATACACTTTATTGCACATACACAAGAAACAGTTACACATGACACAATCTTAAAACTAGTATGGGCAAAGGCGGAATAATATTAAGGATTTTAAATTGAAATTTTAAAGGTGGAATAATATTAAGGAATTAATAATAAGGAAGGTGGGTAGCTTTCTCGCACGTACACACGTTGGACCATTAAACGCGTGCGCCCCGCTCTGCTGACGCGGCTATCCCGCTTTGTGGTCGCGTAGGTGTGTAAAGTGCCATAGATGAAGTATGGTTAGCATCCGCCGCGCAGCAGACGCTCTCGCTTCGCAGTCGCTTTGGTCGCGCAGGTTTGGCCGAACCTTAATGCTGGATTTACACGAAGCCAATACTTGAGACAATCCACTAAGCCAGTCCAATAAGCCAATGCCAATGCTAAGCAAAAATGCCTTGAGGACAATCCAATGTAGTGGACTGTCTCTATTTACACGATGCCAATATTGGACTGGCTTATTAGATAGTCTCAAGTATTGGCTCCGTGTAAATCCAGCATAACGTCGCGACGCGACAGCAATCCCGTGACCGCGACCGGTGCAACGCGGTCGAAACGTCCGGTACTCTTTTAGAAAGGTATACGTAGGATGTCTTTATTAACTAGATATAGATATATAAACCTAAAATAAATACGTAAAATTGGCCAATTATCATGAAATGCTCAAAATGTTTCATGAAATAACCATGTTCTAATCATCTAATCATGAAAAGGCCGAGCATTTTATGACATGGCCATTGTAACGATATAGTCACAACATATAGATAATACTTTAATTGCAAAAATACAAAGATCTACAGTATATTAAGTACATTTGCTTTAAACTCTTTATTTATCAACTAGCGGCCGCTCGCGGTTTCACCCGCGTGGTTCCCGTTCCCGTGGGAATATCGGGATAAAAAGTATACTATGTGTTAATCCAGGTTATAAACTATCTGTGTGCCGAATTTCATTCAAATCTATTTAGTAGTTTTTACGTGAAAGAGTAACAAACATTAATCCATACTTACAAACTTTCGCGTTTATAATATTAGTAGGATAGGATAGGATAATGACACAGTTTTAAAGGCTCAGCTGCCGTAAAACGAGATACAATAGAAATTTAATTGTTAGTAACTTATTTAAGAGTCTTAGTGGCAAACAAAGACAAAGGGATAACGAGTTATTTTAAACAGTTTTCTGTTACTTTTTGCACCATACCTCTGACAATATGAAGAGAATCATCAATTTTATTATCATTTTAATTAAATTAATTTAATTAATTTAATTTAATCTCTAGAGCTGTCTATAGGCTTAAAAAAACACAAACAGGAGACCGATGGCGCAACGTCTAAGCCGTTTGATGTGCGATTTTGATAGTCTGCTACTTTCATCCTGAGGAGCATTTGTTTTAATATTTACTAAGTTACTTATAAAATCACGAATTACAAATCCCAGCGAGCATGTATCAAGAACATAAGTAAATGATGCAAAGGATATATATCAGAATCGTAGCAAAAATGGTCGTGATGTATCTATATAATATGTTTGTATGGGGTTTGTATGTACCATTAATGTCACCGTCGCTTTACCAATTTGCAGATTTCCGAACGAGGCGAATCACCCTGCCGGCGAACAACGAAGTATGCATGGTGATTTTACTCCTTAGGACTGGTAATGCAACGAAATCCGCAATAGGACGATATATAAAGCCCTTCACACGATGTGTAAAGGGCTACTTGTAGGCCGACAGGGCGAAGGCATCGTCAGTTGTTTTTGCGCTTAGAATCCATTTCCGTTTGACATCAGGTGGAGTGGATTCATTTGTCGGACTGATTATAAAAAGGACAATATTAGAATCGCTTTTGTTCACACTGGTAACAATCTTGTAATGCCTACAAATTATTAAATAAAATACATTGAAACAGACTTACTGTTTAGGCTACACTGTGGCGGCGACCATGACAGATGTGCCAACAATGAGGCTGACATCTCCCGCATTCAGCAATTACGTCCACCGCGACATATGTCAAGCTCCCGTACCAGCTTAATGTAATGTGCATTGTGTGCATTGATTGACATTGAAACTAATTAAAAGTAACTTCAGACCAAGTCAAATAATTTATTACAGTCGTGTAGTGTAAAGATGTACTATCTTTACATTACACGAGTATATTACATTGGTATGGTACCTACGATTATAGTACACAAATAAATCTTTTACACCTTGTCGCTTGTTTATAAATACATTGTGAGAAGAAACAAATATGTATTATTATTATTCTCTTTATTAAAATATACATTGAGAGTTTTTTTTACAATATTTTATATAAAAACATAATTACAATATAAAATATTGTAAAAAAACTTGTCCTAGGTTGCCACCGGCAGCGGGGATAGACCCAAGCTACCGGTAGTTGCAGAGTGAGGATTCTCCTGACAATACGTGCAGAGTTAAAGCGTAAGTACTCCCTTTTGCATAATTTTACATACATATTATTATTATAAAGTTAGAAGTAAAGCTTCAGTGGCTGCGGTGGTGGTTCCATTCCCGAGTCGGACAATTTGTGTTTTCGGATTTTTCGATGCATGGTCTGGGTTTGTGATCACCAGCAAGGCAAGCGTGGCGGTTTTTTTTTCTTTTAAATAATGGCTTCGTGCGATCAGCACATTTAGCCAGTGTCAAAGTTTTTAATAGTAATTATTATTTTCTTTACATTAAGTGGATGATAATGAGTGATAATGAACGTTTAATGGTAAATGATTTTCCCCCAAACCCCTCGAGACTCAATAAAGCTGTAGGACTTTATTGAGGTCTCACACGGACTTATTGAGGGAATTTGAAAAGTAATGTTGCACTGTTTTGTTTTATTTGCTAAAACTTATGCACGTTCACGAACACTTAACAGTAAATAATCCACCATTATATCACATTAATATTCGACAAAACAGAAATTATAGAAAATAATACAAAACTGCAGACATGACGCTTCACCAAGAAGTCAGTGTGGTGATTAAAAGGAAACACTACGTCAACGTGGCATGCAAAATTCTCATACAAAACACAGAAAAACGACGTTTCGTAGTCCCCTGTTTTCTCCTTCAGAACTGGACCAATATTTATTACGTTTTCAGCATCGGTTAAACAAAGATATTTTCTATGTCTGTATGTTTGATTTTTTTGCATTAAGTCATTTATTTAATAACCTTCCAATTTAGCCTTCAAAATTTAGCGAAATCGCTTCGTTTTAACGCGTCTACAAAACATTAAGTGGCTGGTTTAAAAAATAATCAAACATACAGACATAGCAAATCTCTTTCTTTAAGCGAAGCTGACAAAGTAATAAAAATTGGTTCAGTTCTAAAAGAGGAAACAGGAGACTACGAAACGTCGTTTTTCTGTGTTTTGTATGAGAATTTTGCATGCCACTTCGACGTAGCGATTCCTCTTAAGCCAATACCCATCAATTGTAGCGATGACTAGATTTAAATAATGGAGGCCATTGCCCAGCTGTGATGCAGTATACAGGCTGTACTTATCCTGTGTCGGCAACAGAAAATGTTTACCAAAGTTTACCAGTTTTGCGCTTTACTAAAAGCATAATTTAAAGCAGGATCGTCTGAGTTCCGATTTTACAGTTTTTGAAATGAAATAAAATAAAATAAATTATAATGATATATCTTTATTTGCTTCAATTTTGGGAACATAGTATGGTGTTCTTACAAAAAACAATTCCCTTCAAAATCAACTTATTGTAATTTAAGCAGGCAAATATTTTTAATGTAATTATATAATAACAACAAGTACAAAACAAGCCAATACAAAGCAGCGTCTCAATAATTACTGTTTAAATATTCCTTTTTTTTTTCTTATTGTGGCACGCCATAATGGCTTCACTCTGCCTGATGAAAAGCAGCCAGTGAAGCCCAAGAAGTGAAAGCGTTCGTCACAGCGCTACCACGCTATGCCGAACGCTCTCACTATGGCGGCCTGCATAAATGTTTTTTCACGCTCCGCTTAAATAACCCGGGAGAGAAAGAGGCAGGAAACACGTGTGCGGGAAGCGCATTCCACATACGGGCAGTTCGGCAAAAGAACGATTGTCCAAACTTTTTGGTACGTGTCTTGATGGTCAGCACGGTATGAGGGTGGCTTCTAAGACCCGCACGCGTCGATCTGGAAAGGAAAGAAGAGGGAGGGATGAGGTCAAAGAGCTCCTCAGAGCATTCACAGTGGTAAAGGCGGTAGAAAGCACTAAGGGAAGCAATGTCCCTACGTAGCTGTAACGGCTCCAGACTGGTCGTAACGTCATCGTTACCGATAATACGGACAGCACGTCTTTGCAACCTGTCAAGAGCTTCGAGCAAGTACTTGGCGGATCCGTCCCAAAGATGAGAGCAATACTCCACGCAGGAGCGCACCTGAGTCTTATACAAAAGACAACGTTGCTCCGGCGTGAAGAAACGCTTCACCTTGTTCAGGATTCCGAGTTTACGTGAGGCTGTGGTTATAATGCTCTTAATATAGCTCTTCGGGTTGAGGTCGCTGTGTATGTCCATACCTTCTTAGGTATGGACAAATCAAAACAGGTATGAACAGTCTCTTGACTGAGACCAGTCTGGATGGGTAATAGGTTGCTCTGGAAGGAGGGTTGGGGGAGAAATGCGGACTTTTTAGCAGTGACAGCGCAGACCTGTGTTTTTTTGGCATTGAACAGGACCAGGTAATCAGAGCCCCATTTATAAATGCGGTCTAACTCCTCGTCCAGCTCAATGACAATCTTCCGTCTCGACTCTACTACATCGGCCTGTTTTGCCGCAGGGTGACCCAAATAACGCCGATGTACTGTACTGTCGTCTGCATAGCAATGAATGTTACCCAAGGATAACATATCATTGATATGCAGAAGGAACAGCGTGGGCGATATTATAGAACCCTGCGGCACTCCGGCGTTCACCTGCAGAGACTGTGAGGCACTGCTTTCGCAGAGTACGCGAAGGCTGCGCTCATGCAGGAACCCGGCGACTCAATCGCATAGGCGAGGTGGCAAGCCGTATGACGAAAGCTTGGAGAGAAGCTAACGATGCCAAACTCGATCGAAAGCCTTGGAGATGTCCAGGCTAACAGCCAGTGCTTCTCCATGCTTGTCCATTGCTTCACCCCACAGGTGTGTTATGAACGCCAGGAGATCACCCGTTGATCGTTTTGGTCTGAACCCGTATTGTCGATCATGAATCAGGGAGTGATCTTCTAGGTAGCGAATGAGTTGTCTGTTTATGATTCACTCATAAACCTTGCAAAGGACAGAGGTGACAGCAATAGGTCGATAGTTGGCTGGGTCAGACCTTTCCCCTTTTTTGGGGACCGGCTGGTCGTTCGCCTTTCTCCAAGCCTCCGGCACAATTCCAATAGAGTACGAGAGGTGGTATAGGCGTGTCAGTACTGGAGACAACTCGGAAGCACATTTTTTAAGGACGACTGCCGGTATACCGTCAGGACCGCTAGCCTTCCGCACATCAAGTGACTGCAGCACGGCACGGACGTCACGTTGTCTGATTTGGACGTCAGGCATTGAGGAACCACAGTGAGGTATGGTAGGTGGTTCCGTGCCGCAGTCATCGATACGCAAATTCGCCGCAAAGAGCTTCGCTAAGAGGTTAGCCTTGTCTAGCGGCCGATGGGCCAACGAGCCATCAGGGTACCGCAGTGGGGGCAGAGAAGGCGCGCAAAAGTTGGCTTGCACCGCTTTGGCCAGTCGCCAATAACTTCGGCTACCCGTTGGGTGCGACAACGAGTTGGGTGGGTAATATTCCATCCCCAATATGATCTCGTCAGCGACAGCAGAGGCACTCTCCGATGGGTCCCTACCCACAAAGCAGCGCTGGCCCCACGGGATGGACGCAAAATAGTCGCGCATACCATCCCAATCTGCCGACGAGTAGTGCCATAAACGCCGTTTAGACTCCACTGAGAGAGAGCTTTTACGGAGCAGTACGGTGGCACCAACCAGGCAATGGTCAGAAGTGCCCTACGGAGCACTTATCGATACTCTGGACCTTCCTGTACAGAGTATTTTTTAGTGAGGTACCTATGTAGTTTACTTTTGAATCTTGTGGCACCCAACAGACGTAGATCATCAGGCAGAGCATTAAATATTTTAAAAGCCATCCCGCAGGAATTTTTACCGATATTATAGGTTTATTAGTGGTGACTTGCAGCAGTTATGGGAAGGTATAAAATGACTACACTGTTGTACACTGATGAGCTGGTTTATTGACTGTTCACACAAAGGTTCACAACATTAAGTTATAGTTCTGACTCCATATATATAATTACACTATATTAACCAAATGGCGACAACCTGACGATAAGGTGTGCGATGTGCGACTGGCGACTGCCGGGGCGAGCTCCCGTCCGCTCGCTATTGCTATATCAGCATTCTAGGAATAATACAATATTGTGTCGCCACATCACACCCTTCCTTAAAAAAATTTAATTACTACAAAAAAATATTTTTAAAAGAAAGAGAAAAAAAACTAATCAATGTAGACAACCCTAACGTATAAAACTCTATTACAATAAAACATTTCTAACAACATACAAAAATATACCAAGGTTAATCTAAAAGCTACGCTGCGATAACAATACAAAGTTGCGGCGTTATCAGCTGATACTCGAGCGAGCCCGACTCGACACGCATGCCAACGCTTAAGGCGAATACATGTGATTCTATTTTTAGAACATCTTAAGGTCAAGTAACTTTTACTGTGATACAATTTTCAAATAAAAATTTTAACATACTATATCTGTTTTTTATTTACTTTCCTTTCCTACGTTAGGTTGTTTACTCGTTACACATACTTATAATTTATTAAGACTACAAAAACACAAAACCTAAAATTTTGATTTCACAAACATTATAAAAATAATACTACATACACTACTGTACTGTATCAACACATTTAATACATACAATAAAATTGCGGACACCTACTTCTAGGGCCGACTTAAAAGGTTTCAGGAAAAACCGCAACTTACAACTAGACAATGACTTAGGTAGTTGTCGTGAGGGCATGCTCTGCAATAACAAAATAACAACCCTTTGGGTCCCACAACACCTCTCACGGCAACGCCATGCATGTACTTTGACACTGTTAACACTAAACACGTTTTACAAAACGCACACAAAAAAAATATAACTAAATTAAGTATCATTTGCTTATTACTTTTACACAACTCCTGTTCTTCCAGGTGTTACGCTGGTGGTGCTGCGAGGCATATGAATGACCTCTGGTAGCGCCACTTTAGCTGTTTCTTTATTGATCCATTTTCTTATACGATTTATGCAACTTTTACGAATGGCGTATAACAATCCGATGCTAAACAGTATAACCATGACAATTAAAACAATACTAAATATATTTACTTGGTTTTGTATCTTTTCGGATGTTGCCATTTGAGCCTGGGCACTCACAATTACATCTTTGTTCTGATAATTCCCCATCTTATAACTTTACAATTACTGTTAAACAAGCGTACTGCGTTGGAATGACCTGATAATTAAACGAAATGGACATAAACTTACTCTTTTATTAAACTAACATACACAATTATCATTTCAGCAAAAATCGAACTGGTTGCTTAACAACTCTGCCACTGCGTGTTGACCTCAATATTGGTTTCAGCACTTTTTCTTCACTATGTTTAACATCTGAGTTTACTTGGTTCTTTTTAACATTACAATCATTATCTTTAATACTAATATTGACATTATCTTCGCAACTTTTGTACAAACTATCATCGTATTCTTCATTTAATATATATGCTGGTTTAAGTCGATCTATAGAAATATTTGACTGACGCTCTGCCAATTGAATCAGAAATGATTTCCCGAATCTTTTAATGATTTTATACGGTCCACTATACGGTGGTGTTAGTGGTCTTTGCACCATGTCGTTCCTAACGAAAACATGGCTACAACTATTCAAGTCTTTATGTACGAATATTTTCCTATTTTTTTTACTTCTATCTAATACTGGCTGTAAACTATTTAATGCTTTCTTCAGTTTATATACATAGCTAGATTCGTCAGACAAATTACAATTTACACTATTGTCATAGAAATCTCCAGGCAGGCGTAACTGGTGTCCTAATGCTAATTCTGATGCACTTACATTACTATCGCTTTTGCAGGCTGCACGAAGTCCCAACATGACAGTTGGTAATTCGTCTGCCCATGACCTACTGTAATCTAATAAACGTGCTTTTAAGGCTGCTTTCAGCGTTCTGTGGAATCGCTCTATCATCCCGTTGCTTTGTGGGTGATAAGCTGTAGTGCGAATCTTCTGAATACCTAGCGTTTTCATAAGGGAGGTGTAAAGCTCACTTTCAAATTGTCTCCCTTGATCGCTTGTTATTCTTTTTGGACATCCATATCTACAAACCCAATTTTCGTAAATTGCTTTACTTACAACTTCTGCTGTGATTTCTTTTACTGGAATAGCTTCCGGCCACCGTGTACATCTATCGATCATGGTTACTAAATATCTATACCCCTCACTTGTCGTTGCTAAAGGGCCAACTATGTCCACGTTTAAATGTTCCCAACGATTGCTAGGTGGATACTTTACTAAATCGGAAACTGTATGTCGTTGTATTTTTGACTTCTGACAAGATATGCATTCTTTACACCATCGATTAATGTCCCTATTCATGTTAGGCCAAAAATATCTACCTGTAATCATTTTTCTAGTACCTCTAATGCCTGGATGACTAACATTGTGAACTTTACCAAAGACTGTTTTTCTATACTGTAATGGAATGTAAGGTCTCATGTTACTTCCAGTAACATTACAATACATTACACTATTGCACAATGGTGACTGTATTCTTTGTAATAACTGCTTACTCTTGTTATCAGCAAGTATGGTCACGAGTTGCTGGTCGGTTTCCTGTGCTAAAGCTATTTCGTCGAAATTAATGTCAGCAGGGCAAACTATGGACTCTATTGTTCTGGATAACGTGTCTGCAACGCAATTGTCGTTTCCGCTGACGTACTGTATGTCGCTTGTAAATTCGCTAATATACAGTAACTGTCGCGTACGTCTAGAAGTTTCTCTGTCTGAACCACTTTTATCGAAAACGTACGTTAATGGTTTATGATCTGTAAATACTGTCAATTCACGGCCTTCAACTAAATTTCTAAAATGAATTATTGCCAAATATATTGCTAAAAGTTCTCTATCGTAAGTAGAGTATTTCATCTGTGTGGTAGTAAGCCCTTTCGAAAAATATCCTAAAGGCTTCCAGTCGTTATCCATCTTTTGTTGTAACACTGCTCCGACGCCTGTGCTAGATGCGTCACACATTAAAGCTAACTTACTATCTACTTCTGGATAAGACAACACACTGGCGTTAACTAAATTATTTTTACACTGCTCAAAAGCTTCGATTGATTCCTTAGTCCATATTATTTTAGTTTTGTCCCTCTTTTTAGTTTTATGTAAAAATTTGTTAAGTAGAGCTTGGTGCTCAGCTGCATGCTCTATATGCGATCTATAAAAGTTTAGCATTCCCAAAAATCTACGGAGTTGTTCGACTGTCTCTGGCCTTGGAAATTCCTTAATTACGCTAACTTTATTTGAAATGGGTCGAATGCCTACTTTGCTTACCTCGTACCCTAAAAATTCTACTGTCGGTTGGGCAAAAGTACATTTTTTTATATTGATTGTTATGCCAAATTTCTCAAACCTTTCAAAAATCTGTCTTACATGTTCTTTGTGCAACGTTACGTCATTAGTTGTTGCCACAATGACGTCATCAATATAGCAAAAAAGAAAAGAACTTTCTCCCTTACTTTCTTTATTATTGTTAAAAATTTCTATACCTTGCAAAACCGTGTTATTCATCCATCTCTGGAAGGTTTGTGCAGCATTACGTAACCCGAAACTCATTTTTACAAATTCGAACAACCCGAAAGGTGTCGTAATGGCTGTTTTCGCTATGTCTTCTGGTTTAACCGAAATGTTATGATAAGCCCTATTAATGTCTAATTTAGTGAAAATACACTTACCTGATAAGCCATACATAAAATCGTGTATCCTCGGAATCGGATATCTGTCCGGAACTGTCACTGCGTTGAGCCTTCTGTAGTCGCCGCATGGTCGTAGCTGGCCATCCTTCTTTGGCACTACGTGAAGTGGGCTGGCCCACGGGCTCTTTGACGGTCTACAAATACCTAACTCTTCCATGACTCTAAACTCTTCCCTTACCGCCTTATAGCGGTGTGGGGGCAAAGGCCTCGGTTTGGCGTAAACCGGCGGACCAACGGTTTCAATGTGATGGTATGTGTCATGGCAGCTCGGCTCTCTATAATTAATTGGCTTGGTAATGTCGGCGTATTGTTCTAACAAATCCCGGAATGGATTGTCCCTGTGGATGCTAGATATTGTCGGCTCGACACTACTTATTACCGATACATTTCTATTCAATTTGGTCAGTCCGTCAATCAATTTCCTATTACTTAAATCTATTATCAAGTTAAAATTCTTTACAAAGTCTGCTCCGATAATAGGTTGTTTGACGTCACATATTATAAAATTCCATTTGAAACATCTACGTAGGCCTAAATTTAAATCTAAAGTTATAATGCCATACGTTTTTATTTTGGTGCCATTCGCGGCATAAAGTTCATAATCACAATTAAGCTTTACTTTATTACGGTTTACTTTACATAATGGTATTACTGAGACGTTTGCGCCCGTATCTATTAAAAATAACTTACCACTATTGTAGTCTTTTACGCACAAACGGTGATTTACCTCGGTGCTGCCGCCCACCGCTGACGACTGCACCGGATTCAGTTTCCCTGACCAGGTTGCTGCTGCTGTTGCTTATGTTGCTGCTGCGACCAGTTGCATGGTGCTGTGCAGGTCCTCGCTCTCTCTCTAAAACGGTAGTGATAATGGCATAGCCACTCTGCGCTTGCTGGAGTCCTCCGCGTGGCTGATGATCCTCTATCCTTCGATCTCGACTGCCGACGCTGGTCTCTATTCATATGATAATTGCGATGCTGGCTGCGTGCACTGGTTCTGATGCTGTTGACTTCTTCTTTTAGTCTCTTTACCTCTATGGTCAAATCTCGCATATGTTTCATCATTTCTAACGCGCTGTCACTGCCGGGCACTGATGAGCTGACGGAGGCTACTTCGCCTGTCCTCAAATTTTCTAATATCTTGTCGGCTATGGCCGCTAAATCTTCCAAATTCGTGTTACTGCTGACCGCTAGGACTGCCCTTACATTCGGTGGTAGTCTGTTGATCCATAGTTTTTTTAATGGGTCGCCTGCAATACTACAGTTTCTGGCCAATTCTGTCATCTTGCGCAATAACTGGGATGGTTTTTGAGTCCCGAGATCCATATCACTCACTAAACGTTGAAATTGCGTCTCGGCGCTTTCTTCATACACTGTTAACAATCTTTGTTTTATTGCGTTATACTTCTCGGTAGCAGGTGGTGACTGTACCAAGTCACTTACTTGACGGAGTGCGTCGCGGTCCAATTTCGCGATCGCCAACTCGAACTTCGCATTGTCGCTCTGCTTCTGTGGTCCCATAACTGACTCAAAATGCGCGAACCACATTCTCGGCATTTCGGTCCAAAATTCTGGTATCCTGGCTTGCACGGATATCATTGCGACGTCTATATTGCTTGTTGATGCTTCGCGCTCTGGTTTGGAGCTCTCGCCGCATTTTTCTAGCTCATTATAGGCGTCTACATAAGCCATCTTCTAAACACGTGCTCGGCCGTCAGGTTGTCTTCTAAGTGAGTCGCACGCACGCCGGAAACGCGGGGTCACCACTTTACCGATATTATAGGTTTATTAGTGGTGACTTGCAGCAGTTATGGGAAGGTATAAAATGACTACACTGTTGTACACTGATGAGCTGGTTTATTGACTGTTCACACAAAGGTTCACAACATTAAGTTATAGTTCTGACTCCATATATATAATTACACTATATTAACCAAATGGCGACAACCTGACGATAAGGTGTGCGATGTGCGACTGGCGACTGCCGGGGCGAGCTCCCGTCCGCTCGCTATTGCTATATCAGCATTCTAGGAATAATACAATATTGTGTCGCCACAAATTTTTGTGGGGCAAGCATAGTTTAAAAGTCTTAAAAGCTTAACTGTCGTAACAAAAACACAATAGAAAAACAATTGTTAGCAACCTCTAGGTGTCTTCGTGACAGAAATAGGTTAATGCAGACTGTTTGATATAGATAGTCTACATCAACTCTGCTACCTTTTTACTTAAAACTAACGCCTAATTATAAGAAATATAAACTAACTTACGTACTAGTCTTCCTCTCGTCCGCCGCGTCGTACGCGGAGGTCCCGGGGACTCGCCGGCCGCCGGCTGCAGTGATGAACGTAGCTCGCCTCCCCGGCGACTGCTCTGGCTGCTGTGGTGGTGGATCGCGCTCCCGCGCGTCTTCGGGGCTGGTGCTATGGTGATGGAAAGGCCCTAACTTCCCGTGGCTACCCCAAGAGAGCTCTCAAACCCCAGAGAAATACGTACCACTGCACCAATCACTTAGCCCGCCACGACACGTGTGCGGGTCAACCAAACAAATCACTGACTTTAAACTAAACTTATGTTCTACACTGTTGCTGTTTATCAATCCCTACGGTCCGCCGAGTTTAACTGACTATGTGCCCTACATATCAAATTACACCAAAACTTTTCTACGCGACCCCGCGGTCAAGGTTCCTAACCTAGCCAAAAATCCAACGTGAGTGTGTGTCACACTGACACTGACATTGACAGTCGTTTGTCAAATACAAATTAAAACTAACACAAAAGGTTGCCAGCCGTAAGTGGCCATTTTGTTCCGAACATCCCCCCGCTTCGGTCTGGAGGGCCAGCCCCAGACCGCTAGCTCAATCAATCGGGCAAGGAGAGACAGTTGTTGCGGCTTATCGCGGAATCGAACCGCAGTCCCATACTCGCCAACAAACAACTTTACAATGCTGCCCTAGCTACAAGCAAGGAGAGCAAGTCATTCTCCTTCAACAACATAATAAATCTAATTAGCCAAATTAAAATAATGCTAAATTATCTTATTCACCAAAGCTTATTTTCTAAAAATTTACAAACATCAGTTAAATACACCCGTGCCCTTGCCATTTTGAGCCATTGTCGGAGCGAGTAAGTGAAGGTAGACCCTTACGCGACACGAAACGATCCAACGCGACGACGAAGGCCTCCGTGGACAACAAAGAAACTCCCAAGAGGACGGCCTTAGTAGCCAGGCACAAAAAAAACACAAAAAATTTACCTACAACCCGAGCGTTGCGCAGTTGATCGGTTTTACCGAGAAAGGTCCAGCAGAACCCGTTGCGTGAAACCCCCAAAAACGGACGAGACTGAGCGACTCGGTCCGAAGGCAGACCCCCCGTCTGCGGCTGCACGGGTGAAGACGTCCACTGTGACAAAATAAACACCGAAAGAGCACTACACAAATAAAGCTCTTTGAACAAACAATATTCAAAATTACAAATTAGGTTACCTAGTAACACATCCAACAGACGTCAACCGTGACGTACTGGCCTATTGAAAGACTTCACAATCCTCATGGGCATGGGCTACCATGTAGACCATGGGAGGTTTCTCAATTTCCCAAACTTGTGCATAGTTATGGAAATGGTACACAAACGCAATGACTCTAGATTATGCGGAGTCGAGTCGTCAAACTGTGTACATAATAGAAACAAACCAAAATAGTTGGCACTGCCAGCAGTGTAGAGTGACCCAGAGCTATCTGGGTGCCTAGTAAGACCCGTCCTAGTACACCCGAGCCCAAGAGTAGGTCAATTGGGCCAGGTGACAAAGTGTGGGTCTGCCCGATCTAGATCAATGTCTGTGCCGTTATCCCTGCGGGCGAATTTCATTACCGTTTCCGAAATTGACATTCTCACACAGATGATGTACCGAGGAGAGGATGACTTGTGTTAGCCCCGTCAAACTCCCGGTAAACATGCCACCAAACAATGTCGCACAAAATTAAAATTTCAAATCTAAGATTTCTTTAAAATCTTTTAAACAAATTTCACATTTAAGGTTTCCTTAAATCTTTCAAACCGCGGCCGCCGTAGTATAAAGCAAAACCGTCCGTGGTTTTGCTCTCGCAAAGGGGCAGGCTAGCTATGGCCTGCTCGGGTCCCAAATCTGCAAAGAAGGCCCCCGCCCGTGTGATACCGCGGGTGGTACGATAACCGCTGCGGCATGGCTCGAGCGCGGCTGCACGCTGGCGCGCACAGAGCTAGTTGCAGGGAGGGGTCCCTCCTTCGTGACACCGTCGGGGCCCCCGCCCGTGGGATACTGAAATCGCACTCGGGCCGGCGGCATGGGAACCTGCAGGCGCGGGTTTGCGCGCCTGCGCATGGTTCACCTTCCGGTGTGGGGGCGCGCCTTGCGCATGACTGGGCCTCCAGTCCGCTGGTAGGTGTGTGCTCCGCGCTGGAGCACCCCTGCCCGTGTAACGCTGCCACCGCTGTTGTGTGGTTGGTGAAGCCGCTCCCGACCTGTGAACACCCAACAATAATAAAAGCTGTGGTCCACCAAATGCACTGCGGCGTTGAGGCCTATAGCCAAAGCAAAGGCCGCTGCGCCTTGCTATGCGCCGCCTCGTCATTACACGCAGCCCTCGTCGGTCCTGGCACCGCGTCGTAGTATGACCCGTTTGGCCACACTGTGTACAAGCCGGGTCCATGCCGGCCGCTGCAGTCAGCGCCGCCCGCCGCGACGTAGTGTGTCCTGGCTGCAGCTGTACAGTGGGATTCGCCTGGCGTCCCATTGAAGCCTGCGCCTCTGATGGCGGCAGGTCAGGCTGGGAGGTCGCTACGACCCCCGTCTCATCGCCGGGAACTTTAGAAGTTCCTCCAATCCCGGCAGAGTAGCCCCCCCTTTCTCTGCCGTTTCCCGCTCAAACCGGGAACGAACGTCCGTTGGCATCTTGTCCAACACAATGTGTACCAGTAGCAGCGAACACTCGGCTACTGGCAACCCTAACTGTCGCAACGCATTACACGCAACTGTGACTGGCGTCAACAGTTCGCTCCCGCGCGTCTTCGGGGCTGGTGCTATGGTGATGGGAAGGCCCTAACTTCCCGTGGCTACCCCAAGAGAGCTCTCAAACCCCAGAGAAATACGTACCACTGCACCAATCACTTAGCCCGCCACGACACGTGTGCGGGTCAACCAAACAAATCACTGACTTTAAACTAAACTTATGTTCTACATTGTTGCTGTTTATTAATCCCTACGGTCCGCCGAGTTTAACTGACTATGTGCCCTACATATCAAATTACACCAAAACTTTTCTACGCGACCCCGCGGTCAAGGTTCCTAACCTAGCCAAAAATTCAACGTGAGTGTGTGTCACACTGACACTGACATTGACAGTCGTCTGTCAAATACAAATTAAAACTAACACAAAAGGTTGCCAGCCGTAAGTGGCCATTTTGTTCCGAACACAGACTTTGATTGCAATGCTCTTAGGAAAGGAGCCGTTATCAGCCAGAGCAGCGCTTACCACAATCTCTGTCGATTCCTGTAGTCCGTTCGCTAAATGTGTGTGCGTTGTATCACTTTACAAACAGACGTGTTTAACAATTACAATCATAAAGTCTCAGCTCGTCTCAACGTGCCAGCAGTCGTTGGAACTAGTGTTTCTCATCGAGAAGTCTCGAAGCGGGAATTCCCGGGAAATTTAGCCTTAGTCAAAAAAAAGGGTTGAATTAACCGGGAAGCCGAGAAATTAAAAAAAAAAACTAAAAAAAATGCAATTTGACGACGAAAATTGTTGCTCTAATTTGACATATTTTGTTAGATGTTTGATGTTAGGTGTTAGAAAACACAAAACAGTATCGCAGGAGACCCGCTTTAATTTGTAATATTATATATGTAACGGAGACTGAGATGATTATCAAAAGACTGTGATTTAAATGTTTTTAGTTTTTATTACAAAATTTACGAGTATATTTCATAAACATCATCATTTATTTTAATGAAACATTTTGACTTTTACATTAGGTATATATCAAAGTGATGATACAAATGTCAGTAACAGCTGTAAAAAAATATGTCAGTGATTTATATTTTGTTAATTTTAAAGGTTTTACTTATATTTTATTCTAGTTTTAAAACTATTTGATTATAAATCAAAGTGATCATATTTGTCAGTAACGGCTAATTATAAAAAAAAAATGTGTGTGATTTTTACTTTGTTAATTTTAAAGATTTTACTTATATTTTATTCTAGTTTTAAAACTCTGGTATAAAAGAAATTAAAAGGTATATTTTTTAGTTAATAGACGAAGACTGATTAAAATGAATATATTGCTCATTACGAAATTATGTATTAAATTTTAAAACCTTTATCATATATTTTTATTGGGGTTAACCAAATTCCCGACATCTCGGGAATTCCTGGAAAATGGTGCTCGAGAAGTCTCAGTATCCGGAAACAAATGAGAAATCCTAGTTGGAACGTTGAAGTACCTACCTATAATGAACCTCAAATCATTAAAATAAGTACATGTTCACGTCTACTGTCACGGACCGCACGGCGCGTATAAAGACTTTCCAACTAAAGGACGAAATACGTATTTAAAATTATTACTTACATTATTTTATGACATTCACAAAAACTTTTTACACAAAATATTTTGTGGCCTTGTTATGGCTCTAGATTAGAATCATAGGAGCGTCATGTGTAAATGAAACTTAAAACAAAAACAATACTTATAAATTAATATTCATTACATGAAATCTGTGATTAAATAAAGAGCTCATTATATATAAGAGTAACAGTCAAACTAATTTAACTGCTTTGATAAAAAATGAGAAGATATTAATCATGGCTAACCACTTCTTAGCTTGTTCTTAGTCCACTTGGCTATCAACTTTTTAAATGTTAACAACAATATTTAATTCCGGACAAAATGTTTACTAGAAAAAAAAACAACCAGTCTCAGGAAAGCTCGAACGGGATTCGAACCCGTGACCTTTGGATTGCCGGTTCACTGCTCTAACCGCTAAGCTACCGAGACCCCAGAAGACTCGTTGAATTTTTTCTAGTAGTTGATACGCTGCAAGCCAGCGGTATTACGTCACTGTGAAGTCTACCCTCACATTCGAAAGAAATACTATTGCAAGTATTTAACAATCAATAAAGACGTAATTGCTTATAAATATCTTTATTATTGAAATTTTGCATTCACAATGCTATATAGATTTAGGATAAAATGTTTACTAGAAAAAAAAACAACCAGTCTCAGGAAAGCTCGAACGGGATTCGAACCCGTGACCTTTGGATTGCCGGTCCACTGCTCTAACCGCTAAGCTACCGAGACCCCAGAAGACTCGTTGAATTTTTTCTAGTAGTTGATACGCTGCAAGCCAGCGGTATTACGTCACTGTGAAGTCTACCCTCACATTCGAAAGAAATACTATTGCAAGTATTTAACAATCAATAAAGACGTAATTGCTTATAAATATCTTTATTATTGAAATTTTGCATTCACAATGCTTTATAGATTTAGGATAAAATGTTTACTAAATGTTTACTTTTTATTCTAGTAAACATTTTACCCTAAATCTATATAGCATTGTGAATGCAAAATTTCAATAATAAAAATATTTAATTCCGTCAGTAAGATGTCATAAAAGTCCGGATTCCTGGTGGAGAGCGGTACCATCCTCGGGTCTACCATCACTCACTAACAGATGAGAAGAAGGACTAGCGCTTCCATATTTTCCTTATTTCATCATCTATGATATTTGATGACACAACAAACTGAAACAATGGTTTATTTCTATAAATAACAATGAAAACATACTAAAATAAAAATGATGATCACATACAAAAAAATAAATCAAAAACTAAAGAATTTTTCACTTACCACTTCTGGAGCGTGCAATCAGGAACCACTAAGTTTTCTACTGATGTACCACAAAACGGACTGTTGAAACGAAAGTAAATTTCAATGCTAATAAAATGAATGTTCCAGATTTATAATATAAACTTGCTGTAAACTACGCAACCAGTTTTATTAATTTACAAGTCGGGGCTATTTAAAACGAATTAGGTTTTTAACATATCGCGAGAACGCGCCGGAGTCTAGTCCCCATACTATTCACTCCTACGCCCCGATTCTCCGGGGCGTTGGAGTCTGCCTACAAAACGACCGCTTGACTTGGTGTCACAAATTCAACTGACATCCAAAGAATAAGGAAGCGGCTTATATTACAGTTGCATATTGCATAATCTTTGCCCAATGTTGCACATCCAAATTGCAATGTTTCACCACAAAATCAGCAAGGATGACAAAAAAAACTTTAGAACAAATAATTTGCTTTGGATAGCCTGGTGAGTCAATAAAAAATAAAGAATTTCGTAACGTCAAATCAGAGCTGCAATATTCCGCCACGATTTATTATGGGATTATACTTATCTAGTTTTTGTATGTGATCTAAGGTCCTTATTTAAAAAATATACATACTTAGAATCACGACTATTATCTAGAGACTAGGCAATGGGGACAGCAAAAGCAGTCCTTTGCCATAGTCCAATTCACACAAAATAGAGACTACACATGTGCTCAGCGTAACAGGTGGTGAGCCCATCGCCGCTCTATGCTGTTGGATGTAGCCAGCGCGGTGGGTAATGGCCCAACCTTCCCATGTGATGTTGTCCTTGTGGGAAGGCCTGTGCCCAGCGGAGGGACGTTTATAGGCTGATGATTTCATTTAACCCGGGGTCATGGGGGTGGAAAAGTGTTACACGGACGTTGGGGTCTAATGAACGGGTCTGTCAGACCCGTTCATTAGATACAGATTATATAATACTTTATAATAATAAAGTTAATATTTTATTCGTGTTTAGTTTTTTAGGTATTTATTAAAATAAATTAAACACAAATATCGCATTATATTAGGTTTTAATCATATTTATTAAAGCTTTAAAAAATAACGACAAATATCAATAAAACTTTCTCTTCTACTTAAATGTCATACTATTAATAATTTACAATCAATCATAATGTTTTAATGTCACTTTTTTGTAGGAAACTAAATTATCTTTAGAATAAAAAAACAATTTATCACTCTGAATCATTATCTTTGGTACAGTCAGCACAGAAAGGTACAATACAAATTATGTTAGTTGCAACTCTCGCAGGTGTAGTGTTTTACGGTCTTTCTTGGCTGGACACATTTGGCACCTTTTGCGAACATTAGTCTTTTTTGCCAGAGGTTCCCTTGAAGATTCACCAACAAATTTTCTAATTTTTTTGTCTAACCCAACCCCCATGACGCCGAGTTAAGAGGGTGCCGCGCGATCGCAAAAACTGACATAAGTCTTACATGAAACTTCAAAGCAAGATCAATTATATTGATATTTAAAATTAGAACAATTCTGCATTGAAGTTTCAGACCTAGTAATTTGATTAGAGCAATGTTTTTATTCTGCGAATAGAATAGAATAGAATAGAATAGAATAGAATGGAATAGTATTTATTTGTGAAATGCAGGTTAGTTACAATATCATAGGTGTTAGACTTATTTTAGTTTCACTACATTTCCACCTTCGTCAAGGCATACAAATATCTAATTGTTTGGCATACAAAAAATCTAATAATAATAATTAATTACCAATGATATTATGTCCAAATACAAAATAATTACGAATAAAAAAATCAATTATGAAAATATAAAACCAATCACAAGCATGGTTTAAAAATTAAAATTTACTTTTTTAAGATGGGGGTGACCTGCGGAGTATTAATACAATCATGTAAGAATTATTGTTTCTTAAACTTTCTTAAACTTGTAAAATCATTCATCATCATAGAGTCATTACATTTATGTTTTGTTTGTTATTGTTTAAAGAATTCGTTTCAAATTTCAACAAGGCCACGACCTTATGCAATGATCAGGCTATCTTACGTAAGTTCTTGTAATGTATTTAACTAATTCAGCGCATAGTACAAGTAACTTAAATATACGTAAATTTTCACAATTTCGTGCAGGATACCCTTTGTTAAGTTGTAAATACAGGGCCCTGTCTGCCTTTACTAATCTACAAAAAGGTTCGCAATAATTGAATTATACTTACCTGAAATAATTATTTTTGAATGATCAGATGTCCAAAAACCATTAGTCATTGTAGCTTGTTTGAATTAAATCCATTTTTCTTCACATTAAAGACATGAAGCCTTGGCTGACACATTACAGGACACACTTTTCTTGCATTTTCAATCAATACACATTTATAAATCAGTTTTAGCAAGACTTTGCATTAGATTTGGAGAAAATTAAGTTTGTTTACGTTTTGTATTTGACATAACACCATAGACAAAATGACAGCCAATGTAGCGACGCCTAGCGGTAGCGGGGCGAAGTGGCTGTCAGCTTTTCGTTTCACATAAAAAATTCAATTTTAAAAATAGCCGAAACAGTTCCAATAATAAATTACATAATAAATTAATATGTACAATATTTACTTTAAGTAAATAAATTGAACTCAAGCAAATCCGGAAATAGAACTATTTTTTCTATAAGGACTTTTATCTAGAACATTCGAATGGGAGAAATATTTTTTATATGGATATTGTCTCTGCCCGTAAGGGTTACCAGAGAGGAAACTAATACTACCTAATATTTAGACAGGGTATTAACTCGAGTGGAATTGATTTCCAAATTTAAAAAAGGACGTAATTCAGATTGCTATACGTTAACTTGTCTCTAGTTCATGTAGTTTTATTATAAACAGATTCTTTCAGTGTCAGAACGAGAGATGAAAACGTCATATTTGACGTTTTGATAGTTTGAAGGAAAATTCTAAAAGAACTGCGTTGTTATAGATTACCCCACTTTGAGAGTAGATTTCATAAACTGGCCTTCGATCTGTGACACTTCCGGCGAATTATAGTTACAGAGTTACGACTTCGAAATGATTTCAATCTCTGGCGTGACGTGGTGTAGTGCTATGTGTTGAGATCGATTCACTGAGGTAGGCACGAGTCGTGGTCACCTTTTGTTTTAATCTGAGGTCGTAATAATGTAATGGATTTGAGGCGTCATTAGCTTATGAGAATATAGTCAACAAGTGTGTGGTTTATTTACAGCGATCCGTGCCCAAAACGAAGTTCCGGTCGCTGGCAGCCACGCGCAAAGATAAGATCTCCCAGCGCGTAAGTATCACAATGTCCAGTGTTCCTAAATGTTTTCCTGGAGCGCTATTAACAAATAAGCCGTCATCCTAGGAATGCAAATAGATATTTCCTGGTGTCTGAATCCTGCCTTGTCGCCAGGCGACGCAAGGCTCTTAGCCATGTGGCGGACGTGTCAGACCTCAGTGCAAAGTGGATATTGCATCATCCAAGAATAGTCTAGCCTTGTTTAGTTTTGTTAAGTGGAATATCGTAGCCGTGTAGTGCCTTGTGTACTAGTTAAATGTGAAACAACACTAAAATTAAAACATGGTGTTAAATATTAGTGATATGGTGTTACTTTATAGTTGTGCAACAGCGTTAGGAAGCTTTTGATAACCCTTAGCGCTGCGAGTCCCTCATTATGATAGGTTGCAGCCCCAGATACACAATAGCAGACTGCGGGACCCCAATTTATGTAACAGATCTGAACTAGGCGTGTAGTATTATAAATAGGCCCCGTGTTGATAATTTCAGATGCTTCGAAAGGCCCGTCTCGCTGCCAGGATTTAGAGCTGGGCCCTAAAGCCTGGACGCGAGACCTGCTTCGTCGGGGTACCAGCGGCCACCTGCTGCCAGTCGAGCTGTCGCCGCCTAGCGGATGAGCAGGCGTTGACGGTTTTTGGTTACCTAGTACTCTGGGATAATTGTTTTTTGTTTTGTAACATTATTTAAATTAAGGTTTCGACACCTTAACCATTATTTTCTTTTTACATCCAACAACACCCAGCGTTGGGGAAGTTGTGAAACATTTGAGGATCTGCGAGTTCGACCTGTGTGAAGTTGTATGGTGACATCGTCTCCAGATTCGGGTCTACCTCTAGACCCTGGCGCCCTTTAACATTAATTTTAAATCGGTGTAACCCCACGGTTCTCTAGTGTATTGACTTTAAACGTTTGATAGTTTTGATACGGTTAAACGGATTAAAACATTTAATTTAATATTTTTATAGACGGAGTAATTTAATTTTAATTTCAACATCATACTCCGGACGGTACTGGCTTTATCCTAACCCCCCCACGACCATAGCTCGTACCACTGAAATATTAGCTGGCTGGTTAGGTAGTAGTAGGAACAGTATTATAAAATTTATTTGAAATTAAAATTATCACCGACCCGCTTGGTCACTTTTGACTCTTAGGATTTTAGTGT
The DNA here is from genome assembly GCA_963921215.1 of Scoparia ambigualis. Lineage (NCBI taxonomy): Eukaryota > Metazoa > Arthropoda > Insecta > Lepidoptera > Crambidae > Scoparia > Scoparia ambigualis. The sequence goes on along the minus strand of OY992516.1, from coordinate 5,387,149 downwards.
GTTTTAGAGGGTGATATAGCTTGGTAATAAGGTTTAGATTACTTTAAACAGTAAATTATAGTTGGCAAAATTATTAGAAAGTTTGTTGGACTTTCATTTGAGATTGACCCTCAATTTCGACTGATAGTTTTTTTTTTGTTATTTTCGGCTTAATAAATTAAAAGGAGTAACGTAGATGCACAGTACCTAACATAAAATAAGAAAAATTGTGACTTACCCCCTCTTTTAAATAATAGTATTGAAATAAAATTTATAACTTTAGTTTATTATATTAAAACATATTTACAATATAAAATATTACAAAAAACTTAACCTAGGTTGCCACCGGCAGCGGGGATAGACCCAAGCTATCGGTGGTTAGGGCTGCAGAGTGAGGAACCTCCTCACAATACGTGCCGTGTCAAGGAGTACTGCTGCTCTTAGCTATAAGACCGTGTGCCGAAACGACTATCGGTACAATAATAGTTGAATCCACATCCCACATGGCGGCAACCTCGTGAGCCAAGTCAAGGTACTTACTGAGCTTGTCCTTCTCGGCTTTCACGAGGTTCTCGTCATGAGGTATGGTAATATCAACTAATATTGCTTGGCGCTGAGATCGGTCGATCACCACGATATCAGGCTTATTGGCGACAATAGTCCTATCCGTGATGATAGAGCGATCCCAGTAAAGCGTTGCATGACCATTTTGTGGTGAAACCACTTACCTTTTCCACTTCCTAGGTATTATTTCATGTAATCATCTCATATTTTAACTTCGTCTTATATATTTGCTTTTATTTTTCCTCGCTTCTGCAACGATACATAATGTTTTAGTAACTACACACTACACTACACACATCGCAATTCCTTTATCTAAACACATTTACTTACGTGATCTAAATCACGAAACTTCGGACACTATTTTTCGACACTTTTACGTATCCCACAAGTTTCGGATCACTTCGATAATCTTATTATGCGTTTTTCCTTGTAATATTTAAATGTATCTCACTTTAATTGTTTTCTATTTACTAAATATTGTATTTTGGTTACGTTTTGAAGTATCTGACAACTTATTTTTGCTTCGTTGCTATGCAACTTATCAACATAATCCAATCAAAACTTTTTGACTTTCTTATTTATACATTTGGCCATCTAGATTTCTCGTTTTAAAAATATTATTTTGAAAATTATGCAGAACTCAGAAACCGAGGTTTCTTTATAAAGTTCAGCCGACGACTAATCATTACATCTCTAGCTTTGGATTCAAAAGGTTTACTCTACTGAGACGATCACCAGCTTCCGAATTGGAAGGTCAAGACTCCTTACTTGCCTCTTCCAAATTGGAAGGACTAGTCTTCAAGTACAAACACCAGCTTCCGAATTGGAAGACTACGGCCTCCAGACATCGCGCGCGCCTACGCCTGCCTGTGCCTGTCTCGCCTGTCAGCCTGCACCTTCGCCTGCCTGCGCCTGGTGGCGCCTGCCTGCCTGCACCTTCGCCAGCCTGTGCCTGCTGGCGCCTGCTGCCTGCGCCTGCCTGCGCCTACCTGCGCCTGCCTGCGCCTACCGGCGTCTGCCTGTCGGCGCCTGCCTGTCGGCGCCTGCTTGCCTTCGCCTACCGGCGCCTGCTTGCCTTCGCCTACCGGCGCCTGCTTACCGGCGCCTGCCTACCGGCGCCTGCCTACCGGCGCCTGCCTACCGGCGCCTGCCTACCGGCGCCTGCCTACCGGCGCCTGCCTACCGGCGCCTCCCTGTCTTCACTTGCCTGCGCCTTTCGACGTCTGCCAAGTTCAGCGCTTGCCTCCACACCTTCGCCTGCCTCCACGTCAGCTGCATCTACCCCTTCACTTTTTATTTTATCATCCTACATTTTAACCATCATCACCTCCATACTCACCATCCTCACTCACCTTTTTATTTTAACTTTGTTTGTAATTTTATTTTGACTTATAAATATTTGTAAATTTCTTATCATCTTTTCTTTTTTAAATGTCGCTTCACGACATTTTGGCGCCCAACTAGCTTTTAGATTCTAATCTCTTCTTTCTTTTACCCACTCCCTAGAGATTTTCTTTTTTGTGTTTGCTTTCTTTTTCTTCACCATCTATGCATTTTTTTCTCTCTAAATTCTAAAACAACACTTTGTCTAGTGATTCTACAATACTTTACACACACACCTACACATTCACCTACTTAAACTCTTTTCATTTAATATTTTTTATTTTCAGTTTTACTAAAGGTATATTATATTCATAATCTTTATTAATTTTAACAATGTCTCGACCGATTAAATTTGACTTTTTAAACAAGTCTGAACTTGAATATGAAGTAAAAATTAGATTAGAGGAACCAGAAAATACTGTTTTACTTCTTAAAAAACAGATTCTTTGCTTATCTGCTGTAATGCCAGCTGACGAAATCTTGACTTCTTCCATTCCTATAGAAGAAGACTTGCCTCAGTTAGACTTTACCTTGAACTACCTAGAAATTAAAATTGATAAACTCTTACAGGGTGATTCCAAATATTTAAGATTAGTTGAAACTTTTATAAATCATATTTATTACCGATTAGAACGTATTGACATTGACTTGTGCCCGGATCTTAAATCTACATTTGATAGTCTCCAATCCAAATGGTTTATTCTAGAAAAACGATTTGAATCTTATACCTTTCTTCCAGCTGAAAATATTTCTCCTCTTCAACATCCCGCAGCAGCCGTTCCAGAACCTGCTCTTACGACTCCTGCTGCCCTTCCTCTCCAACCTTACTGTCAGGTACCTCCTCAAACTTATCCAAACCTTCAACTTTTCAAAGATCTGAAAAGATGCACCTTTGATGGCAAATCTTGTCCTAGGTCTTTTCTACAAAAAATTAATGAATTCTGTTTGGCCCGTAGCCTCAGTAAAGATATGTTGGTAACGCAGTGTTATGAAATCTTTACCGATAATGCTTTGCATTGGTTTAGGTTTCAACATAACCTAAATCCAAACCTCACTTGGAACAAAATTTCTGATCTTCTAATTAAAGACTTTGGTGGTTTTGATTATGATTATAAACTATTAGAAGGTATTAAAAGTCGCACACAAGGCCGTGACGAATCCATCATCATATTTTTGTCTATAATGTCCGGAATGTTTGCACGTCTTTCCAAAAAACTTTCTGAGGCCGAACAGTTAGAAATAATCTTACGTAACATAAGACCATGTTACTCAGTCTTTGTGGCTCTTAAAGATATTGACTCTATAAATTCTCTCTTGGCTACCTGCCAAAACTATGAAAGATTTTTGGACAGAGACAAACATTTTAAAGAACCAAATCTTCAACAGCATTCTCTAACTTCGGAATTTAATTATAAACATTTAGCTAATTCTAACTTTTCCGCTCTTAACTCTGGACCTCCTCCTGTTACAAATAAATTTAATTCCTCTTTTAGGAATCCATTTAGACAGGTTAATAGCTTAATTCAAGCTGGACCTATTCAACAGAATATTTTCTGTGTCCGATGTCGTGAAAAAGGACATACTTTAAATACTTGTACTCAGCCTCATTTTGTTATTTGTTTCAAATGTGGCCTAAAAGGTTTTAAAACCGCTGATTGTCCTAACTGTTCACCTAAACCGAATACTAGTTCAAAAAACTAATTACTGACTTGAAAAGTAACTCAAACTTTGATGTTGATGATTGGAACGTTTGGCTAAAAACTCTTAAAAACTTCTTTTCTTGCTATAATATTTCTTCTACTCTTTACTCTGATGAGAAAGATTATAAACGTCCTTTCATTAACATCAGAATTAATAATCTATCTATCTCTGGTTTGCTCGACTCTGGTAGCTCAATTACCATTCTGGGTAACACTTCTTACTTAGAAATTCTCAAATTGGGCTATAAACTTTTCAAGTCAGATATTATAACTGTTTCTACTGCTAATAATCAAAAAGTTAAATCCTTAGGATTCTTTGAACTTCCTTTGTCTTTTAATAACCAAACTCATTTGGTTAAAACCTATATTTTTCCGGATATATCGCCTTCTTTAATTTTGGGTATGGATTTTTGGAAAATATTTAATCTCTTACCTAACATTTTATCTTTGGCTAGTCCTTCAGACTTTGAATGCTCAACTATTGAGACATCGGATACTAAAGTTTTACCTTATGAACATCTTACGTCAAACCAAAGAAACATTGCTGACGACATTATCCAGTGCTTCAAGACTATCTCGTTCGAAGAAAAGGGAGCACTTGGACGTACTCATCTTATATGTCACAAGATTGACACTGCTGATTCTCTGCCCATTAAACAAAGATGTTACAGATTGTCACCTGAAAAACAAAGGGCCTTAATTAATGAAGTGGACAAGATCCTACAATGGAATGTTATCGAACAATGCGAAAGTCCGTGGCTATCTCCAGTGCTGATTACACCAAAGAAGAATGGCGAATGGCGTTTCTGTGTTGATAGCAGAAAGCTTAATTCTGTTACTCGTCGTGATGCTTACAGTCTACCACTTATAAGCGAAATCCTAGACAATCTCAAGAATGCTAAGTACTTATCAAGCATTGACATTGCTAAAGCTTTTTGGGAGATACCTCTTAATTCTGCGGACAAAGATAAAACTGCATTCTATGTACCTGGAAGAGGTATGTTCAGATTTAAAGTCATGCCCTTTGGACTAACTAACTCGCCTGCGACTCAACAACGTCTAATGGACATGTTATTTACTCCAGATTTTGATAATAAAGTATTCTGCTACTTGGATGACATCGTCATAATTAGTGAGACTTTCGATGAGCATATATCTCTGCTGATGAAAGTTCACGAAAAACTTTCTTTTGCTAACTTAACTATAAACTTTGAGAAAAGTAATTTTTTTAGAAAGGAACTAAAATATCTTGGATTCGTCGTGGATGAACATGGGTTACGAGCTGATCCTGATAAAATTAAAGCTATCCTTGAATATCCCGAGCCTACCGGCAGAAAAGAAGTCAGAAGATTTATTGGCACTTGTAGTTGGTTTCGAAGATTTATCCCGAATTTCAGCACTATTGCCTCTCCTCTCAACAAGCTGACCTGTTGAATGAATGAATGAATGATCTTTATTTATTCTCTCTCACAAATAGGTTACATAGCAAATAACTTATACTATGGTAGTTATACATAATTTTTGGATTGAATGTTCCTAAATTTTTATGGAACTCTGACGCTGCATTGGCTTTCCAAAAACTTAAGGAAGCCTTAGTAACTGCTCCTGTTCTTGCCTGCCCTGACTTCAATCTTCCTTTTGCTGTACATTGCGATGCTTCAAACTATGGTACAGGCGCAATGCTCACTCAACAACAGAATGACAAAGAAGTCGTGATTGCTTACATGAGCAAAGCACTTAATAAAAATCAGCAAAACTACTCAACTACTGAAAGGGAAACGTTGGCTGTAATAACTGCCTTAGAACATTGGCGTTGTTACCTGGACAATGGTAAAGAATTCATAATATATACTGACCATGCTGCTCTAAAATGGTTTCAGAAGCTAGCCAATCCTTCAGGAAGACTTGCTCGCTGGACACTACGCTTGTCGTGTTTTAACTTTGTACTGAAACACAAGAAAGGCAAAGATAATGTTGTTCCAGATCTACTTTCGAGATCCAAGACTCAAGATGGTTGTAAAAATGAGGGTTCAATACTCCAAGGCGTACATCCTATCTCTGCGGATGATCCACCTCCTGACCGTGAACTGGAAATCTACAATAAAACTTTCCTTGGCTGCAGTAATAATCCTGATGCATACCCAAACTATACGATCAGAGATAACAAACTTTACCGTTGCATTCACTCTCCTGACAGATTGAATGATGATTTTATTTGGAAAGAAGTTCCTCTACCTCAAGAAAGACGTACTATAATTGAAGCTAACCATGGCTCCAATCAAGAACCTCACCTGGGAATCTTCAAGACGTACAAAAAACTTTCTCTACGTTATTATTGGCCTGGTATGTTTAAAGACATTGCCAATTTAATTACTAATTGTGATACTTGTCTATCTTATAAACACCCTAATCATTCTCCGTATGGCCCAATGGGCAAACCAAAAATTTGCTCTCGACCATTTCAATCTATTTCTTTAGATTTAATGGGACCGTTACCCATGACTAGAAGACGTAACCAACACATTTTGGTTATTAATTGTTTATTTACCAAGTATACTATGATTTTTCCACTAAAACGTGCGATTGCATCTAATATAATTACCATTTTAGAAAACTCTGTTTTTCTTGTACATGGTGTTCCTCAAACGATAATTATGGACAATGGCCCACAATTTCAGTCTCACGAATTTCTTTCTTTATTAAACCGATATAGGGTTCCTTTCGTGTTCCGCGCTCCTTTTTACTGTCCCCAAGTCAATCCGACAGAAAGATACAACCGTACAATTATTACGTCACTAGCTTCACTAGTGGGAGAAGATCATAGATCCTGGGATCTCTACCTTCTCAAGGTTCAATTCGCAATGAACAGTTGCGTTAATACTATTACTGGTTTTACTCCATCTTTTTTAGTCTTCGGTAGGGAAACGATTCCTTGTGGTTCTTTATATACTCCAACTCAAAACCTTGAGGAATTGTTGTTTTTGCCTCGTGATATATACGCGTCAAATGCTGGTTTCCTCTCTTCTATATTTCACAAAGTTCATACTTCTTTACACATAGCTCACGTTAAAAATAGTGCTCGCTATGATTTACGACGGTCCTTTAAAGAATTTAATGTTAATGATACTGTTTGGCGTAAGAATTATGCATTAAGTAATGCTGGTTCTTACTTCAGTGCTAAGCTTGCCCCTAAATATATTAAATGTAAAATTGTAAATAAACTTTCTCCATTAGTATACATTTTGGAAGATGCTAATGGTTCGTCTGGCAAATGGCACATCAAAGACATTAAATCTTAACTTCTCCTTCATCTTCCAAATTTAATATGGTATATATGTTTTAATCACATTCACATTTTCATTCCATTAACTCATTAACATTTTTGTTTCTTTATTTTTTTTGTTTACCTTAGCCTGTGCTCTTAAGCACGTTTTTAACGTTCTATAACGTTACTCAAGATCTATCTATTGATCTTCTCTATAACTTTAGTACCTACCTACTTTAGTTATCAAGCTTTGAACCCTACCGTTCTTAGCTACTTTATTGCTTCGAGCCCTACCGCTCGTAGCTACTTAAGATATTATGTTTTGAGCCCTACCGCTCTCAGCATATCTTAATTTACTTCATTTTTATTTTCATTTCTTTATTTCTTTTTTTTTTTCCTTTTTTTTTGTTAGGAGCGGCTGACTACTCCCTTAAAAGCCTTAGGTCTAACTTTCCACTTATAGAGCGGTCGACAACTCTTTAAATAAGCCCTAATCGTCATTTTAAAACACCCTTCTAGAGTGGTAGTCATTGAATGTGAACTCCACCCTTATTGAATGCAGATGATAGTATGTAAGAGAACGTATGTCTGTTTGTTAGGCGATGTATGTCTGTGTGAAGTTGTGTTTTACGGTTTCTTTAGAAATATGCTTTAAAAATTTTCTCTGAGTCAAAAATTTTCTGGGGTCGTGGGGGAAATGTGGTGAAACCACTTACCTTTTCCACTTCCTAGGTATTATTTCATGTAATCATCTCATATTTTAACTTCGTCTTATATATTTGCTTTTATTTTTCCTCGCTTCTGCAACGATACATAATGTTTTAGTAACTACACACTACACTACACACATCGCAATTCCTTTATCTAAACACATTTACTTACGTGATCTAAATCACGAAACTTCGGACACTATTTTTCGACACTTTTACGTATCCCACAAGTTTCGGATCACTTCGATAATCTTATTATGCGTTTTTCCTTGTAATATTTAAATGTATCTCACTTTAATTGTTTTCTATTTACTAAATATTGTGTTTTGGTTACGTTTTGAAGTATCTGACAACTTATTTTTGCTTCGTTGCTATGCAACTTATCAACATAATCCAATCAAAACTTTTTGACTTTCTTATTTATACATTTGGCCATCTAGATTTCTCGTTTTAAAAATATTATTTTGAAAATTATGCAGAACTCAGAAACCGAGGTTTCTTTATAAAGTTCAGCCGACGACTAATCATTACATCTCTAGCTTTGGATTCAAAAGGTTTACTCTACTGAGACGATCACCAGCTTCCGAATTGGAAGGTCAAGACTCCTTACTTGCCTCTTCCAAATTGGAAGGACTAGTCTTCAAGTACAAACACCAGCTTCCGAATTGGAAGACTACGGCCTCCAGACATCGCGCGCGCCTACGCCTGCCTGTGCCTGTCTCGCCTGTCAGCCTGCACCTTCGCCTGCCTGCGCCTGGTGGCGCCTGCCTGCCTGCACCTTCGCCAGCCTGTGCCTGCTGGCGCCTGCTGCCTGCGCCTGCCTGCGCCTACCTGCGCCTGCCTGCGCCTACCGGCGTCTGCCTGTCGGCGCCTGCCTGTCGGCGCCTGCTTGCCTTCGCTTGCCTTCGCCTACCGGCGCCTGCTTGCCTTCGCCTACCGGCGCCTGCTTACCGGCGCCTGCCTACCGGCGCCTGCCTACCGGCACCTGCCTACCGGCGCCCGCCTACCGGCGCCTGCCTACCGGCGCCTCCCTGTCTTCACTTGCCTGCGCCCTTCGACGTCTGCCAAGTTCAGCGCTTGCCTCCACACCTTCGCCTGCTTCCACGTCAGCTGCATCTACCCCTTCACTTTTTATATTATCATCCTACATTTTAACCATCATCACCTCCATACTCACCATCCTCACTTACCTTTTTATTTTAACTTTGTTTGTAATTTTATTTTGACTTATAAATATTTGTAAATTTCTTATCATCTTTTCTTTTTTAAATGTCGCTTCACGACAATTTTCGAGAACTGGCGCAGGTGCGTACTTATAGTACGGCACCTCTGATTCAACAAGGCCATATTGAAGAGCAAGTTGCTGGTGAATTATTCTGGCTACTTGGTTGTGTCTGTGCAAATACTCTCCGTTAGCAAGATGAGAACAACCGGAAATAATATGTCGGAGTGATTCTCCAGGACGGCGGCATGCCCGACAGATGTCGACCGTACCGTCCTTCATAATATATTTCCGGTAGTTATTCGTCTTGATAACTTCATCTTCAATGGCACAGACAAAACCTTCGGTTTCCCCAAAGAGGTCACCGAAACGTAGCCAGTTCACCGAGGCAAGCAAATCTACATCAGGCCCAGTTAGAGCCCGATAGTAGCGCCCGTGTAGCACCTTGCTCTTCCATATGTCCTTGCGATCGAGAGTGCTTAGCACCACTGGTTTGCGCCAGTTTTCTGTTGCCAAGGAGAGCGGCGTAAAGTGTCTATCAACTGCCACGACATCCAAATGAATCCCGCACTCACTGTTAAGGAAATAATCCCTGAGACTGCACACCTCACGGTTATGTAGGTCCTTGGCATTTAAAAAGCCGCGACCCCCACATCACCGCGGGATGTACAGCCTCATATCAGATGAGCGCGGGTGTAGCATTCTGGAAGTCGTGAGCATTTGACGGACTCTTCTATCCAAGGCGTTCAATTCGGTCTGAGTCCATCTTAGTATGCCAAAGGAGTATGTGAGCAGAGGCATAACTCAGCCATTAAAAGCACGCGACTTATTGCCACCCGATAAAAGACTGTTAAGTACTTTTCTCAGGCGGCAAAAGAATCGCTCTCGTAATGACTGTTTTATGTCCCTGTCCTCAACACCCAAAGACTGTGACATACCAAGTTATTTATAAGTTTCAACTTCAGAGAGAGATCTGAAGTTTATCGTTTCGGAGAGTTGTAAATTGGTTGAATTTACTACTCTCCCACGCTGTACATGCATAACCGCACACTTATCCACACCAAACTCCATCTTGATGGCACTGCTGAAAGTCTCAGTAATTTTCAGCAGTTTCACCAAGTCTTGGCGGTGTGGTGCGAACAACTTGAGGTCATCCATGTACAACAAATGCGACATAACTTTACCCCCTCTCCGCAGTCGACATCCTAACCTTGAATTTCTCAACAAAGTACTGAGAGAATTCAAAGCTAGGCAAAACCATAAAGGACTCAGACTGTCGCCCTGGAATATGCCACGCTCTATCCTTATAAGATCCTGCGTGGCAAAAAGACTATCTCGACATCCTGGTTGACGCAAGACCGTGGTCCACTGCCGCATACATGACATCAAAAAGGATTTTAAAGTTATATCAATTTTATATAACTCTAAAATCCTCACCAACCATGTATGCGGCACCGAATCATAGGCCTTCTTATAGTCAATTTTCTGTGTTTGGTGTGGGAGTTTTGGGTGCCGCGTCGGCGTGGTGTTTCCTCTTAACTCGTAATCCCTACGCGCGCGCGTAAACCCTGCGCTCCTGACGGACGTCAAATCGATATCGAGTCGGCTGTGTTTATCGGAATATGAACGCTCGGGTCACGAGATAGGTTTCAGTTTCGCGTGGGGGTCGTTGGAGGGTGAACCTTCTGTACGGTAGTAGTATTAGTTATTCTGTGCTTGTACCAAGACGAAAAACGAAACAATTTTAAAACACACAAGTTTATGCTTATAATTTTTGACGTTTTTTTATGCTTAAGTTTTTATAAAAAAAGATATTTGAATGATTAAAAATGTCAACCTTATTGGTTAGGTACTAATGTTTTCCAAAACTCATTTCAGCCGCTACTTTATTTTACTTCAAAAACTCTCCAATTTATATTACTTACCACAGTATCAATACGATAATTGGAAATCATATTACACAATTCTATGACCACGGCTTATATTTCGGTTCGACGCGATTCTGTTTCGGCGTGCAGTGGTACTGGGGGTAGCAATGCGCATTTGTCTGGCACAGACTATAATAGCTCGTTAGATTAGTTATTAAGTCTTAACTATAAGTTAGTTAACTGTTTTTTTATTATTATTAGTATTGACGTCAATAAGTGCCTGTAAAGGTTTACATTGAATAAATAATTTGACTTTGACTTTGACTTTGACTTTGGAGTACTTGGAGCATTTCAGATCCAAGCTGTTTTGTCTTCTGTGTAATCTGACACTTTATAAAAAGCTTTTTTATAAAGCTTTTCTTTGATTTTGATTTTAAATTTATCAAGATCTAATTTCTGAATATCATTTGGTACTCTGTTGTAAAATCTGACACACAGACTCTTAAAAGAATTATTTATTTTATGGAGCCTAGTAAAAGGTACTGCCAGTTTGTCCTTACTTCTAGTGTTTACATTGTGATATCACTGTTTTTTTAAAACATTTCATTATTTTTATGAACATAAATCAAATTTTCATAAATGTATTGTGATGCAACTGTCATTATATTTATATTCTTAAATCTCTCTCTGAGAGAGTCGCCAGCCTTAAGTTTATATATTGCTCGAATAGCCCTCTTCTGAAGCACAAAAATAGTTTGAATGTCGGCAGCATTTCCCCACAGTAAAATGCCGAACGACATTATACTATGAAAGTAACTGAAATAAACTAATCTAGATGTATCAACGTCAGTTAACTGACGGATCTTCATTACAGCATAAGCCGCAGAGCTAAGTCTATTCGACAATTTAGCTATATGTGGGCCCCACTGAAGCTTGGCATCTAACGTGATGCCTTTTTTTTTTTTTTTACCCGGTGTAATCCCTGCTTATGGATTCCAGCCTCCAGAAGGGAGACTGGATATGTGGGACTCTCCCGTCCCTCTTTCCACGACGTAATCGTCGGGCGAGAGGGAGGGGCCTACCCACTAATCACCGGGGGACCAAACTCCGAAAGCATAAGGCTTGAGGTGGCGGTCACGGGACCTGATCCACGGGGGAATTGACCACGCGAGAGCCACCCCGTCGCCGTGTGTTGGCCTATAACCACTGCGAGGCAGCCGTTACGCGCCAACACACGGCGACTTACGCGCACCGGCACTGCAAAACCAGCCCAATTAGGGGGCAGACACAAACGACACAGACAGACATGCGCGGCTTACCCGGGCATGCGGACACAACACGACCCATTTACGCTGGACACAACACGACACACACAGGACGAGAACATGCCCACGTCTTCGCAGGCATGCGCACAGACAACCACACCCATTTCCAGTTCGAGACTCCATTTGAGGGTCGCTCAGAGACAGCCGGACAGCACGACAGCCTCGACCTTCGGTCGTCTAGCCGTCCTGCCGCTCATCATTGCTTCCCGGGGAGTCAACGAACTGGTCCTACACTAACGTGATGCCTAAAAACACAGTGGTGTCCACAGGATTCACATTCTTATCTTTAATTTGTACACTAGTTGTTACTTGCTTAACATTAGGCAATACAAATCTTACACATTTGGTTTTTCCCTTTTTTAATAGCAAGTTATTTACACTAAACCAGTGAACAATCTTTGAGATCGCATTATTCACATCGTCATAATTTGGGTGTCGTCGTTTCACTTTGAATAAAAGTGAAGTATCATCAGTAAACAATACTATCTCATGACTGTCTTTTACAAAATAAGGTAAGTCATTAATATAAACCAAAAACAAAAATGGACCAAGTATTGAACCCTGCGGAACTCCCATTGTAGCCACTGATCCCGGAGATCTTTTACGGTTAATGTCGACCTTCTGAATCCTGTTACTCAAGTATGAGATTAGAAGGCTCACAGAAACATCCCTAATTCCATGGTGGTTAAGCTTCCTGACCCAAGTTTCATATAAAACACAATCGAAAGCCTTGGATAAACCACAAAATACCCCTAGGGCATCCTGTGATTCCTACCAGGTATCAAAATATTTGGATTAAAAGCTCAACACCGGCGTCAGTTGTTGAGCGACCCCTAGTAAAACCATACTGTTTACAATGTAAAAGTTTATTTTTATGAAAATGAATTTGAATTTGGTCTAGCATCAACTTTTCAAAAATTTTACTAAATGTGGGTAGCACAGAAATAGGTCTAAAATTAGAGGGGTCAGAAGTGCTACCTGATTTAAACAATGGAATTATTCTACTATGTTTCATTAGGTCAGAAAAAATCACCACAGTTAATGCATTCGTTAAATATGCAAGCTAAAACTGGAGCTATTGTCATAATTACTGATTTAGCGACATCCACGGAATTACCCCACAGATCAGCAGTTTTCTTTTTATTGAGAGTGTTAAATGTTTTTAATATATCTATATCACAATTTTTTGAAAACTGAAATTACTTTTACAATTTTTAACATTCTCCTTCAAAACAGATTCAGCTACAGTGGGGGAGGAAATCAAGGCTTTTGTAGTTGAAACTGGAATGTCAGTAAAAAACCTCTCAAATGCTGCAGCAACATCAGCATCAGAAGTCAAAGTTTTATTATCACAATTTAAATAGTACTAATTTTTACGACTTTTGACCTTTCCTGTTTCACTATTTATAATATTCTATGTCATTTTTATTTTGTCATTACTATTCTTAATTTTAGAACTCAGATAGTTTGCCTTGGCTAATCGGCATACTCTTTTAAATAACTTAAAATAATTTTTAACATATAATTTGAAGTCGTTGCTGGTGTTATGGTTGCGTTCACCATAAAGTTCATAAAAACGTTTCCTACTTTTGTGAATACCAATTGTAGCCTATTCAGTACCACTAACCGAGATCTTTTTTGGAACAAAAGATTTATTAAATTCTGAACAATGTATGTTAAAAAAATCATTATAAAAGACATCAGGGTTGTCATTGTATTCTAAATAATTTAATTTTGTATCTAGATTACTTTTAAAGCGTTCCAGCCGACCTGCAGTTTTTGGCACAACAGTGATATTCTTTTTCATCACTTGCTTACGCTGGTGTGGAAACCTGACCATTTGGCCACAATGATCAGAGTCCAGGTTATTAATAATTTGCTTAGCCAGTGGTTTTACATTTGAATATATGTTATCAATACAGGTGGCCGAAGCGCCAGTTATTCTTGTCGGCTCCAAAAATAAATGATTCAAATTGTATGATAGAAATAAGTTCTTGATTTTAGTTGACAATGTGGAGTTTTCTAGCAAATTTATATTAAAGTCACCACAAACAATTATTGTTTTACCTACATTGCGGACCTTACGTAATGTCTCATCCATAACTTTTTCAAAAAAAACATAAAATGCTGAAGGAGGTCTGTATACACTTATCACAACAAACTGCTCCAACTCCACACAAGCTATTTCTATTGTTCGTTCAACCGAGAGGCTCACTATGTCTTTGCGTTCCTTTAATTTAAACTTTTTACTAACAATAATTAAGGAGCCACCATGTATTGCATTTCCTCGACTGAACGAACTTCCTACCAAATGATTCTTAAAATTGAACATGAACTGATGGTCTCTAAGCCAGTGCTCGGTTATGCAAAGAATATCAATATTATTACAGTTCATGAACAATTAAATCTCTAAATCTTTGCCCATCCTTCCTTGGATGTTCTAGTGAACAATGTTCATAGATTCTACATTTTTTAAATTTAATGATTGACCGGGGCTTTTTATAAAGCTATTTTTACATTGATTTAATTCCATTTTATTTACAAACATTTTGCAAGAGAGTTCCTTTTTTGTCTTATAATTTAATTCCAATAATTTGCAAGAGGTCTATTGTCTTATAAGCTGATTTAAATTATTAGGAACATATTCCAAAGTCTGAATTGGCATGTCAGTATGTTGCAGCTTAATAGAAGCCGCTAAGCTAGCCATGTTATTGGCTAAATACTTAAAATAAAATGATAGCGAATTTGCTATCTGTCGCTTAAAATAAGTCTTAAGATATATTTATCTTTTGTCAACATAAAATTATTATCTAATAATTTATTTATGACTAGTATTTCTACTTTCTTTTCATAGAAAGCCATTGTATTCAATGTCAAATTAAGCTGAAATCTATAATTATTTTCTTCGTGTGGCAAGTTTTTACTGTAAGGAAGTGTGAACATTATAATTTTTGGAATATTAAAAGAAAGTAATTTTTCATAAAAGTTAACTAATACTTTTTTGTTTACATTTCCCCTTTTCCCAATTAAAATAATAACACTTCCTACATTATTAAGGTCATGTGAAATCAATTTTTCTATTATATAATGGTATGTCAAAGTCAAAGTCAAATTATTTATTCAATGTAAACCTTTACAGGTACTTATTGACGTCAATACAAATAATAATAAAAAAACAGTTAACTATCTTATAGTTAAGACTTAACAACTAATCTAACGAGCTTATAGTCTGTGCCAGACAAATGCGCATCGCTACCCCCAGTACCACTGCACGCCGAAACAGAATCGCGTCGAACCGAAATATAAGCCGTGGTCATAGAATTGTGTAAACATACGTATCCTGGTACGAGAAAAAATAGCGGGCAAGTGTCTCTCCCCTAACGACACAAATTAAAATGCAAGGCTAAAATTTATAGGTAATTTATCGTTTTTTTGGGAATGTCAAACCAGGCATACAATAATTTAAGACAGTTTGCCCCTCAGTGTTTAATAATTGACCCAACCCTCTTCCAATTTCATCACTAAACATTAGTGTGCTACTTTTAGTACATTTATTGTCTTTTTGGTAAGAAATATTGGAATTCAAATTGGACAAACTGGACAAACCATGGCATAGCTGCTTAGGAGGTGAGGTATCACATACTGGTATGGACATGGAATGCTCCGAGGCAGCCAGGCCTGCCGCCAGGGATTGCCTAGACTCATTATCAAAGTTCTCAGTCCGAGAACTATCGAAAAGGTTATTTAGGGCACTGGCCCTAAATATTCCCCAATATTCTTCTTTGAGGACTCATATCTAATAGTCATACTTGTTAATGACTCCTGCAAACTAGATAACTTATAATTTAATTTTTCAATGTCAATTTCATATTTTAATTTATTGTTTTCTAATAATGATGAACACTTATTTAATTTATTAACTAATTGTAATCTTTTTTTAATTAATGTTACATTTTTCTTCTTATAGACTTTTTTTTCATTAAAAGTTGAGTTTTCTTAATACATTTATTTAATTTAATATTTTTTTTTTATTCCTGCTACATTTAACAGGCTGGATAGTGGCACAGGAATAAATACCAAACATCGTTGAAGTCCATCAAAGGACTACCTAAATAATTCAACAATGTTTGACAAAGAACTGTTCTAGGTTCAACTAAGGCTATTGACGGCCTAAATAAGTAATCACTTAACAAGTACTTTAGCAGATCGTCAACGTACACTTAGGATGTACAGACAATACAAATTTACTCGACACTCGCTCACATACAGAGGAATATAAGATGACTGCTAGAAACCGCAAGAAACTTCAAGGGCTGGTCAAGCCAAGTGTTTTAAACATGACAAAAATGACAAAAAAGGAATTCGTGTTTTTTCGTAGGTACTTATCGCCGAGCTGACAGGGGCAACGGCCGACCGGCCGGCCGTCTGTTGACCCGTCAACGTAGATACTTATCGCCCAGCTTACGCGGATATGCTTTTAAATAAATTAGGTACTCATGTACATTCGGGCACACTACACATAATCATACATCATACTTATATCACGCTCGTTTCTCGGGGACGTGTAGCAGACCACAGTTTTCCAGTTGCTACGATCCTGCAAAAACTGTTTTGCCTTATTTGCTCAAAGATTGCACATACATCTAACAGTATAGAATGGCGATGATCACCTTGTCATTATTGTAATAGGTTGTTTAATGTACGCTATGCTTTATACACAACCGAGATAGACGAGACATTTATGCAGCTATCAGTATTTTAAATCGCTTTTCAAAGTAAAATTAATGAAGAGTTATGAAAATGTTTAAAGCATTAAAGGAACTATACATTTAAAATAGAATGATGATCCCAATAACAAAACCGATAGTTACATTTGAATATAATAACGGTTGTATCAGCATAGCTAACAATCCCACAGATCTTAAATAGTCTAAACAGATAGATATTAAGTACCACTCTAGAGAGCAAATTACTAACAAAGTAATAAAGCTTGACTAAGTCTCTACAGGAGACCAACAAGCTGTCATTTTCTCGAAAGTGGTGCCCTCTACAAAGTTCTAGGAATTGAGAAATAAATTAATATTCTTTGATTCCTTATTGGTGCAAACATCTTAAACTTTAAACAATAAGATGTTAATATAACAAAGAATATATTAAATTACTTATTAAGTTAAACACACATTACACGAGATGTTAATAATATGTGATGTGATGTACCTACATAACTAAAGATGTTAATTTATGAAAGAATGTATTACATTACTTATTAAATTGAACATACAGAACTTATGATGTTAATAACATGTAATAACTTATGATGTACCTATATTACATAAGATGTTAATTTATTAAAGAATGTATTAAATTACTTATTAAGATGAATATTATTTTATGTTACATTGTAATTAGTATGGAAAGAGTAAAGAAGCGCCGGGGGCGCGTAAGCGCAAGGGCCGCGTCAACGCAAAGGCGTGGGGGCGCAGGGGCGCAGAAGCGCAGGGGGCGCGTAAGCGCAAGGGCCGCGTCAACGCAAAGGCGTGGGGGCGCGGGGGCGCAGAGGGCGCGTGGGGCGCGTAAGCGCAAGGGCCGCGTCAACGCAAAGGCGTGGGGGCGCGGGGGCGCAGAGGGCGCCGGGGGCGCGTAAGCGCAAGGGCCGCGTCAACGCAAAGGCGTGGGGGCGCGGGGGCGCAGAAGCGCAGGGGGCGCGTAAGCGCAAGGGCCGCGTCAACGCAAAGGCGTGGGGGCGCGGGGGCCCAGAAGCGCAGTGGGCGCGTCAACGCAAAAGCGTGGGAGCGCGGGGGCGCAGAAGCGCAGGGGGCGCGTAAGCGCAAGGGCCGCGTCAACGCAAAGGCGTGGGGGCGCGGGGGCGCAGAGGGCGCGTGGGGCGCGTAAGCGCAAGGGCCGCGTCAACGCAAAGGCGTGGGGGCGCGGGGGCGCAGAGGGCGCGTGCTGATGTCATGCACCGTATAGGTGCGGGCTGACTACTTGTGTAGAAGTACTATGCTCTTGTGGTGAGCACGCACGAGATTGAGTCGATTGCCAAGGCAAGAATTAAAAGCAGAAAAAATATAAAATTAACACGAGCGAAAAAATAAAGCACGCTATTGGGCACGCGTGGTGAGCATGCACGAGATCTGAGCCGATTTAACACGACACGACCATAAAAATTTCATTACAAAATAAAACGGGAAAAACAACAATATCGTCGTCTAGACGCGGGTGTGTTATACTTAACTTAAGTTATATGTGCAATCTAATTAGTAAGAAAAAATACAACACGAATCGAACACTGTTCTTTGAACATGTTCTTAATTTATTTTTGTAGGTAGGTTAATAATATTTCGCAATGCACTTTGCAACGTCTATCGTGCAGAAATAATAAGTTATTTATAATAAGATACCAAATAATATTAGGGCATTGCCATTGTCACTCTTTAAGAAGAGATTAAAGTCCATCTTGTTGGACAGATGTTATTATTCTGTTAGTGACTTTTTAAATGATGATTTATAATATTTTAATTTAGCTATTTTTTCTTTTTTTATTATGTAAATTCAATGCAATATATCCAATGAAAATTTTTATATAATAATTAATTTATTTTATTATTTTAAACTCGCATGACAAATATATTTAAACTATTTAATTTTGTTATGATTCTATGTTTTACTTGTATTAACTTTTAATTTCTAAACATTTCTACGCTGTTTTACGGCAAAATATGTGATACCGAAATTTTTACTGATCCATCTTATTTATGTTACCATATTTTATTAGAAATAAATTATGAATTATGAATTATGAATTAGAAAGGGTCATGTAAGGTAATGAAATTAGGAATGTTACGCGATAAAATTTAAAAATCAGAAATTAAAATTAAGTTACGTGATAACTACCCAAGTAGCATATCAAGCTGTATAAAAGCTGTATTTGAACTTATTTTTATACTTACAGCTGCATATTGAGGCTGTAAGAAGGCTGTATAAGCGATTATACAGACCTTATTAGCTCAAAAAGGGCCCATATTATAAAACTTTTCGCGTTAGTATAGCTGTATAGTAGCTGTAGAAGCCAAGCAGAAGCTGTTTAGTAGCTGTTTAACAGATGTTAATCGGTGTAAGGAAAAGCAACTACACTCCAAATAATATTTTATAAAGATACAAGTTTAAAATATGAGTTACAAGTGAATTAGAAAATTATGAAAATAAAAGAGAAACATGTACAAGAATAATACAATAATTATGACGCATGATGTTCATATTTCAAAGTGCAATCCCAAGTATTGATAAATCTTAGGAATCTGATGGTGTTAATTGGTAAAACAAAGTGCAAATCCAATTTTATTGTCAATGTGTGGTTGGTTATTGGCAATATTTTAACGCGCCAGTAAAACTATAAAAAAACATAAAGAAGATTATTAAACACGGGTAAGTTAGTGTTTGTTTTTAAGGTTATAATATAAATTATATTTAAGATTGTAGGACACAGCGACAAAACTTTGTAGCTGATAATCATGTAACGGTTCAAACTAACAAACATTGGTTTAATTATATTTGAATATCTTTTTTCATTCGTTCTAAAATGGCGACATTTTGTTATACAGCTTAGACAATATTAGGAGGGTACTAAAGTCTTACTAGCTGTACTACGGCGGATATGGATTCCATAATACATCTCTTAGTTTTTAACCAGCTTTATTAGTGTTTTTTTATTATTTAGGCTGTATATGAGTTCTGGGTACAGAAATTATAATTCTGTTTAGAGATCCGTGTAAGAATTGATTATCCCTGAGTTTTATTTTAAAAATTGAACAATGAAATGTATTTAATTGAATTTAAAGTGGTAATAAAAATTAAAATATAATATTTAATTTATTCTACGATTGGTTCCAGATTGTTAATCAACAAGAGAAATCATTAACTTCACCTACTGCAACAATATTCACACAGATACTTCCAGAAGTGACAACTGCTGAAAAATATGTTATTCAATATATAGACGAGTGCGAGCTGGCCACAATTTCTGTCGACCCCCATCGTAATGAGTTTGAATCTCAAACCCCTTTTCAAACCCAGAAGATCACGAAGTAAATCAGATAGAAAATTATCTAAAATAAATTTTAGATAATCAAAATAATATATTAGACAAACAATAAATGTTCTTGCAGACAATCAAAATAATATTTAATCAAATAAAACATGTTATTGCAACAGATACTTTCTTTTTCACATTTTCTATATATATATCCCGATTTTAATTAAGTGTTCCATTTCGTACACAAAATCATCTAAATATTGGTCAATTTGTTTGTTTTTCCAACACCAAAATAAATTCCAATTAACAACGGCTTAATATCTGGTCTTTCAAATATAGTGGACAAAATTGGCCAAAACTCTTTATTTGAGCTACTAAATATTGGGAGACCCTCAAAATTGAAATTTAAAGTAATTTTAGTTGGAACATTGTTCAACCTTGTTCAATCGTTTTGATACGTATTTGTTTGATTATATTTTATTATTAGTACCTAAAATAGTTCTAGCGTCATGTGGCGCTAAATCGTTTAGAGCTATTCGAGTTTTTTTAATCCACAACGGGTTAGCGCTTGGCCTTTATCTTACCTGATAGTAAGTGACGATAAGGCCGAAGATGGAAGCGCGCTTCACCCGGAATCCTCAACCACTGAGGAACTGGCTATCTTATCTCAAACTGTCGGAACACAACAATGCTATAAACATCGTTGTTATGGCGACAGACCTAAATAAGATGGTGGTAGCTAGCCAGGCGGACTTAACAGCCCTACCACCAACCAAACCGAGCACACAAAGATCCCCGCTGGGAATCGAACCGGGGACCTCTTGGTCTAAAACCGGTGGCTTAGCCACTAGACCACAGAGGCGGTTAAATAAATATATATTTCTTTCTGTAGCCCATTTTTTTATCACTGGCGAAACTACATATTTTTTGAAAATTCGTCATCATCATTATTACGTTGCTAATCAGGTTCCAAAGTTTTAACTAAATTCAAACATTCGACACCAATTATTGTTTTTCCTACAGAACCTTCGTTGGACGTCGATGGAATTGGCGCTTAACTGTAGGTTGTCAAATTTAAAATATTATAAATAATTACTGTCATTTGGTTTATTTATATTGCGTTATTAACCGACGTAGAAAAAGGAGGAGGTTCTCAAGTCGTCTGTCGTCCATCTTTTTCTTTTTTTCCACATTATAAATGCGAGAAATGCAAATACACTATGATGCAATCGTGACGACTCTGTCAGTAAAGTGGGCTAAAGCTGTACTATTGATGTAGTTTATTTTTTTAGTTTTAAAGCACTCTTGTAGACAGTTATTTTAAAACCACTGTATTCACAAGAGTGCCTAATTACGCTATAAGATTAAGTTTTATAATGGAGGTTGCATACACCATTGTACAGAAACAAGTATCGAGTGATACCATAATAACGCTTAGTTCAGTAGTAAGTAAGTGATCACATACAAAAACCAGCCTCTATACAGCTTTAACGATAAAGCTAGCTTAAAGTGTCACAAAACTCTTAAAGTTCTATAGCAGAGTTTTAATATTCTGTTTTAAAACCTTAAGATTCCGCAGATCCCTTAAAACTAATTTTATACAGCTTGAGCTGTATAATAACTCAAATATCTCTCTCATAAATATAAAAGTATCTTTTGACACTCTTGTACGTCTTTTAAGGGACCTTAAGTTCTAAATGAGCTGGTAAATTAATGTTGTAAACGCTTGTGTGCTGCTTGGGTACGAAATATGAGTAAATATTATTTTAACTGGTCGAATGACCAACATGTAATGAAATAGTTAATGGGCTGAAATAGTTATCCTATACATATATAATAGTGGACTGTATTAATAATGTGGGGCTGAATGTCTACGGTAACATGTACCTACTCCTGCGACCCTTCATGCGACTGCTGTGCATGCGAGGACACATGCAGCGTTCTGTCGTTGGGTCGCTTTGCCGGAGTGTCCCGCAGCGCGGGCGGGAGCCACCGCGCCGCCGATTCCGGCTGGTAATGCTGTGTGGCGTCGTCCGGTCGGTGAAGGGATGTGTGGTGGTCTGCGATGCCACACACTCTGCATGCCTTCACCGACTTACATTCCTGTAGGTAGTGTGGGCCCAGGCATTTCTGGCACCGCTCGCGCGCCTTTATAAAGTCCCACCGACCTTGTGTCGGTTGGGCATTGTAGCGGGAGCATGCTATCAGTCTGTGCCCCCTAGTTCTGCAGTAAGGGCAGTAAGAGGTGTTTGGGCTGGCGTGCATTGTGTGGGTGTTGTGTGGGCGTGTATGGGTGGCGGCACGAGTCGAGGCAAAAAAATGAAGTGTGTAAAGTAGGGTTTAATTTAGTGGACTGTTACTGGGTGTATCCGGCTCGTAAAGGATCAAAATGTTACGGCGAAAGATGTTCGCCGTAACAGCGGCGAAACAAGGGTTAAGCAGGAGATAAGGGAATTTCTGGGGCTTACCTGGTTCGGGCTGGAGCTGGTTGGAGCTGAAGGCAGGCGCGGGGGCGCGGGCTTGAAGGCAGCAACACACAACACAATTCACTCCACTAGGCACTGATCGGAGGCGTTTTAAGGGTAATTGGGCTGGTAAACACAGCGCTCTCAAGTCACAAACACTGAACACGTGGTTGTTCACGGGCTGAGTTCTTGCGCGGGCGCGCGCGTGGATTCACCTTGAAGGGTCGGAGCACACTACTCTTGCCCAGTGCCGGCCGCACGGGCGAACACTTCGTCGAGTATAATTGTCAACTCGCTGTGATTGGCCGATCATTCGTTGCCCAGTCGTTGCACCAATATGCACCTTAATTGACCGGCGCAGAGACGGTTATCCGTCGCGCTGTGGCGCGAACAAGTACCTCAGTAACAATTTTTAGCAGCTACTTGATATTTTTGTTTAAGTATATCCTATTTTCGAGGGGGACTGTTGGAATATACGAAAATACTCTATTCAATTGTATCTTTTGATTATACCATACGATTACTTTGTGTAACATCACTATTTTTGTATTAGTCATTCAAACGACTTTTTATTATAAAACCGTTGTGCCAACGGACCGACACTCACTTTAGTAAAATCATTCGTTCAGACTACTACGAAGTTTTACTTTGTCGTCACTGCGTCCCTGCCAACATTAAACTGGTCACTGGAACTGTTCCTATTAATCATTTATTATAAAAATATGTGATATGTTGATTCTCCAAAGACTATACCAAATCATAGTAAGATTAACGACATAACGTGCCATAAATTAATGAGAGTAATAAACATAGTGATTATGATGTATTTTTTTTATTTCCCTTAGGTACCCTATCATGCCCCCCCTTCCCCTAACTAATCTATATTCTATATTATAACTAATCTATATACAAGTCTGTACCCGACAATGTCGGGACGTTTAGAATCGGCCCCCCGCCCGCGCAAACGAACGTAAAACGAAGCGCTGGCGTCACTCCGTCTGCAAGCAGTCGTGAGCGTATCATGACCCTTTCCACGCGAGCATACACGCCCTGGTGTCGCCTTGGACTTATTGCCTGAACCTTAAGTGAAAGAAGTGAAGTGACTGTGCGTCAGGAATCGCCTACATCGCCGCCCGTGGCCAGCTCGTCTCCCGGTTCCTGCGATCCCGTACAGCCTGCTCCCGGTAAGTCCCCAATCTTCCTCCCTTCTCTGCTGTATTTGGCGGTGTCCTCTGACCCGCGGATACATGTTGGTTTAATCGAGCGCGGAATACCCCCTAAATTTTAAGGTCTTTCGACCATAATCAGCCCGAATCAGCACCTAACTTTGATTACAGTCCGCTAAAAATAATATTTCATAATTATATCTCGTAGATAAATGTTTTATATTTTAGCGTTTTATTAACGCTTAAATATGCTTAAGTAAAATTTTAAACACTGAAAAAAGACGACAACCTCAGGCGGGAATCGAACCACGCACCTTCCGCATTCCGGGCGGCTGCCTTAACCACTTGGCTACCGAGGTCTGGCTTTCAACCGTCGAAATTTGTCAGTGCTTGATGCTTATGTTTTTAGTCAACATTGCTTCATCAAATCTTAGAAGTTTTCACCTCTGAGATCCGAAAGAAATATTTTTACAAATATTTAAACATTCGGTTAAGATGAAGCTGCGTTTATAGATAAATGTTTTATATTTTAGCGTTTTATTAACGCTTAAATATGCTTAAGTAAAATTTTAAACACTGAAAAAAGACGACAACCTCAGGCGGAAATCGAACCACGCACCTTCCGCATTCCGGGCGGCTGCCTTAACCACTTAGCTACCGAGGTCTGGCTTTCAACCGTCGAAATTTGTCAGTGCTTGATGCTTATGTTTTTAGTCAACATTGACAACAAAAAAAATTTTATATCTCGTAGTTATCACGTAATTTCATTTTAATTTCTAATTTTTAAATTTCATTTCCTAACATTTATAATTTCATTACTGTTTAACCCTGGTTTAAGGTTGCAACGAGTGTACGTACTGGCAGATAAAATTAAAAGTCAAATACTGGTACACAACAGGTTTATTGGATAGCTAACCTTTTCCGATACAAATTTTCGTCTTATACATTCCGAGAAAAATGTTGATAGCGTGATTCAGCTTTGGTACAACGCCATCTGTTTATAAACTAAAGAACCATCTTTACCTTGTTCCAAAACAGAAAAGTAATATTATGTTCTTAATATCTATTTTATATTTACACTATTAACTATTATTATTAACTACTACTATTATTGAGTCTAACATTTACCGCCCACCAAGGACAAATTATGATTTTGTCCTTGATACTAGCGAAATTCCGCCCACCATGACAGCCACACTTGGTCAATTGATGGTATACAACGGAAAATAACCAATGTAAAATGTAATAACTATGACATTTATAATCTCCTAAAAACCGCAAAACATAAAGATTAAACCATAACAACAATTAAAAATAAAACAATAACAACCAATCTCAACAAGGGTAAAATTAAAATTAAATTCGTATAACTTTGACAGTTTCATAAAACTTTTAAGAACTCAACGAACTTAAACTAACTGTAACTAATCACTTCCTTTCACAACAAATTAACAATAAAAACTCAACAATTTACGAAGTATAAAAACAATCTTAAACAACAAACAAAACTTGCAAAGTATAAAATTCATTCGCTAACTGGCAAAATACATAGTTTGCTAGCAGGCCGTTTGATCAATGAATTTTTAGTTTTTAATGTGACCACCCTCGTAATTCCATCGCGACCTGGATGTTCATCTACCACTTTGCCATAAAGCGAACGACATGAGGGAAGGCCGTCTTCCTTAACCAATACTATATCACCAGTTTTTGGCTGTGGTGCTTGTGTTGCCCACCTATATCGATGAAAGAATTGATTTAGGTATTCTTGCGACCACTTACGCCAAAACTCCTGACTCATGCGCTGTGTAAACTGCCATCTTCTCCATGAACCTACATTTGATGCCTCATAGTTATAATCTGGCGCTGTTACTAGTGCTTCTCCCACTAAAAAGTGTCCAGGCGTAAGCACGTCGAAGTCGCCTTCGTCACCTTCTAACCTAGACAAAGGTCTGGAGTTTAGGCAGGATTCGACCTGTGCCAAAACAGTCGCCATTTCTTCGTATGTCAACTTTGATTCGCCAATGACGCGTTTTAAATGGTGTTTTACCGATTTTACTCCCGACTCCCATAAACCACCAAAATTTGGAGCGTGTGGGGGAATAAAATGCCACGAAGTTGAATTATTTGCCAAGTTCTCAGCTATCTCTGGCAAAATGCTCTGTTTCTCGTTAGAGAAAAGTTTTCTCAATTCCGTCGCTGCACCCACAAAATTGGTGCCGTTGTCGCTCCAGATATCTGTACAACGACCTCTTCTTGCCACAAATCTTTTAAAAGCCATAAGAAAACCTTGTGCAGTTAGATCACTCACTGCTTCTATGTGGACCGCTTTTGTAGACATGCACACGAACAGACATATATAGCCCTTATAGGACCTATAACCACGCCCCTTGGATGTACGCATCTGAATGGGCCCAGCAAAGTCTACGCCACTGTGCAAAAATGGACGAGAAGGAGTCACACGAACTGTTGGAAGTTGCCCCATTATCGGTTGGTAAGTACGCCCACTATTTTTTACACAAATCACGCACTTTCTAACATTACCTTTAACCAGCTGCTTTACACCCAAAATAAAATATTTATTTCGCAAATAATTTATTGTTAACTGCGGACCTCCATGCAAGGTTTGCCTGTGAGCATCTACAATCAACAATGCTGTAATTTTTGAATTTTTAACCATTACAATAGGATGCTTTCTATTTGGCTGCAACTCTGATTTTTCTAATCTCCCTCCTACTCTTAACACATTTTGACTATCAAGAAAAGGATTTAGTGATTTCAATGAACTATTTTTCTTAACATCTGTGTTCTTAGTGATTGCTTCAAATTCTTCTGCAAAATGTTTTCTCTGATCTTTTTTAATACAAACTAGTAATGCTATATTCAATTCTTCTGTTTTTAAATACCCTGTTACTCTTTCAGACTTAACTTTTTTCATTTCGAAAAATCTCCGACAATATGCTACGACTCTAATTAATTTAGTTACTGACGAATACCTTTCCCATATATCTTCAATATTGTCTTCCTGCTTCATTATGTGTACTTTTACTGCTTCCAAATCTGTGCTCCTATCTGTAGGTTTCTTATATGTAACCTCTTTTACCCAAAGAAAATCAGGACCCTTGAACCACAGAGCTTGATTTTTTAGGTTTGCAGGGGACACTCCCCTTGACGCGCAATCTGCTGGATTTTCTTCCGTCTTCAAAAAAAAAAATCAAAAATATTTATTTCAGTAACATTTTCATTTTAACATTATTCAAGGTAGACTCTTTCTTTTAAGAGCATGTAGCCCCTGTTACAGAAAGGGTCCCTCTTCCATAGCTTCTACATACATTATTTAGCAATGAGATATCAGAACATAATTAATTCTAATTAAAACACAATTAAAACATAATTAATAACGTGTGTGTGAGTGAGTGTGTGTGAGTGAGTGCGTGTGTGTGTGTGTGTGTGAGTGTGTGTGTGTGTGTGTGCGAGGTTAACCACCCTATTAGACATCATGTTTGAGAAGCTTTTCAGTTTCTTCATAGTCTAAAGTTTTAAGCCAAGCTGTGACACTTTTTCTGCATTGTTGGTAATTCAAGTGGTAGATTTCCAGGGTTTTATTTGTACGATTGTATAAAAGCGATGACAAGTATTGAAACTGGCTTTGAGCAAAGCTTGTGTATGTACGCTTTGCTAAAGCGACCTTATCCTTTCTCCTTCTCCCCTCAATAGCAGGATTATACTCCAATGCAACATGTTTCCTCAAAACTGTGCGTAGAATATATAACTTTCTAATAGAAAGTAAGTCTGCAAGTGAGTAGAGAGATAGAGTAGAAAATCTTCGGGATTTAAAATACATCACCTTTAACAGAGCTCTTTGAGCTCGTTCAATGTTTAAGAATTTTGTTTTCAAAGCCCCGCCCCATATAGTGACACAGTATGTTATGACTGATTGGGCCAACGACACATAAATCTGATCTAGCAATTTTTTGGTGGCTACATGTCTCAGGGTTTTGAATATCCACATCATTTTCCTCAGCCTACCTCCAACCAGTTCCAAGTGCGATTGCCATGACAACTGCTGGTCTATCATTACGCCAAGATATTTTGTGGAGATAACTTTAGTTAGAGAGGGGCAAGTACAGATCGAGGGAGCGGATTGTATCTGACTGCAAGTGTGTAATTTAATATCATAGGAGCTGTCTGGTTGAGTTCTACTGTTGATTGAGAAACACATATAATTTGTTTTAGAAGTGTTCAAAGTTAGTAGATTGGCACTCAGCCAGCCAGCAATAGTGGACAATCCACTCTCTGCTTCTTTCTTTAAGGTGTTCCAAGAGTTGCCAGTAAATACTATGGCAGTATCGTCCGCGTAAGAAAAGATCTTAGCATTTCTGATCTTCATATCACAAAGATCGTTAATATAGATCAGGAATAACGTCGGACCCAAAACGCTGCCCTGGGGGACGCCATAGGTAACATCAGCAAAGTCGCTTACATTATGGCTTACCTTTACCTTTTGTGTCCTATCAATTAGGTAATTTTTAAAGAGCTTGAGGGATGTACCTCTTATTCCAATATTTTCCAATTTACTAATCAGGATGGGGATGGAAACGGTGTCAAATGCTTTTTTCAGATCCAAAAACACAGTCATGCACTTACCCTTATTATCCAGTTTGTCTATAATAAAAGACGTCAAAGTCTCTACTGCATCCTCGGTTGATTTTCCAGTTTGGAAACCGTATTGCGAATCAGATAAGATTTTAAACTTATCAAGGTAGCTTTGTAGTCTTTTGTTGATGATCTTTTCTACTATTTTAGATATTGAGGGCAAGACTGAAATTGGTCTATAGTTGTTGACATCGTCTCCGTCCCCACCCTTGTATACTGGTGTTATCATAGACCTTTTTAGACAAGATGGAAATGTGCCGGTCTGGAAGCATAGGTTAATAATATGAGTGATAACCGGTACCACCTCACTTTTTGCAATCTTGAGGAATCTAGTTGGAATGTTATCCCAGCCTGGAGCACTATTGGATTTCAAATCCATCAACACTGTAAGGACCTCATCAGAGTCCGTATCAAGAAGGGCAAAGGACGAGAGTTGCGATCGTCCTGAGGGATCGGTTTGCGATTGCGAGTCATTAGGCCGTTTAATGGCAGTGGCTAGATCCTTTCCGACGCCACTAAAGAAATGGTTAACAAAATTTATAGAATTATAAGGTGTTGGTTTAATATTTAAAAGTTTAGTATTGTCTCCTTTCGACCGTTTCAAATGTGTAATGTTTGAAATATTTTTCCAGAGTTTCTTTGAGTCACCAGACGAGTCTCTCAACAATGTTCGCTCATAGTTTCTTTTTAATTTTTTTACCAGGTTGTTGCAGAAGTTGCGGTACCTTCTATAAGTTACTTTAAGTATCTCATCATGAGGATTAAAGCGAAGTTTATATTGCATCTTGTTTCTGTTATTTATGCATCTCAGCACTCCTAAAGTTATCCAGGGTTTAATAATACGTTTACTTTTGGCAATTTTAATCTCCTTAGTATTATCTTTAAGCGATACACTGATTTTAGTGATCAATTTTTGTGTAACTATTTCAGGATCGTCGCACAACAACAATTCATTTAGTTTGTTTTCTTTTAGATCATTTAGCGCTTTCTCGTAATTCGAATGTAGTTTGGTTTTATTAGTTTTACTTTGATTTTCCGTCCCAGCCAAATGCAACAAGACCATGGCATGATCAGTAATAGTCGAATTGAGAACTGCCACCTGCGCAGTGATTTTTTTATTTTTCATCCTTAGCATAATGTGATCTAAAGAGCTACTCCCCCTGGTAGGCAATTTATGTCCTAACATAATGCCATGGATCCCCAACGTATCAAGGTAGTTTGACCTGTTTTTAATTTCATAACCTTGCTCAGTGTCCCTTGAAATTGTGTTAATATTTATATCTCCTGCTAGTACAATACAATTTTGCCTTTGTAAAGTTTCTAAATGGGTGTTTAAAGAATTGATAAATCCGTCCGCATTTGCGTATGAAGGTGATCGATATATTGCCAAGATAGTAATATCTTTTATTATTATTTGGAGACATGATGAGTCTTGTAAGTATATTTCATTGACATTGGCTTGGATCTTGTTCTTAATGTAAGCTATTACACCATCACTTTTATTTATGTAACGGGTCGAGGAAAAGGTGCTGTAGTTAGCTAAATTTGGAATAGGTTTGCAGTCACTGAGCCAACACTCAGATAAAACAATAATATCGGGGTCATGTTTAAGTTGTGTAAGTGAAACAATTAGGTCATCAAAATTACGGTAAATACTCCTAATATTTTGGGTCACCAATAAAAAATCTTTTTCCTTTATCTGAAAATAGTTAACTACATCTTTTATATCACAATGCGCTGAGCTAGCTACTTCAATTTGGTCTATTTCTGTAATGGTGCTTAGAGAATTTATCATTTTGTGTAATTTTGTAATACTAGAAGTGGTTGTAATAAAAGTTTTTGTGTAGTTTTCAGACCATGGAGTGATTTGTATATTATCTTAATATTTACTTTAATTGTAAAAGTGTCAGTGTAGTAACTTGTAACAAAGAGTTTGTTTGTTTTGTGTATGGAATTAATAATATGAATATATTGAACTTTAGGAATTATATAATAATTATTGTAAATATTTGCATAACATAGTTTTATAGGTGTATAACTGGTGTGTGTCTGTGTGAGTGTATGATTGTATCTATAATTGTAAGTTTGTTTAGGGTGTATACTAATAACAATTATACAATTGTAAATATTGGCATAATATAGTGTGATAGGTGTATGGCTGGTGTGTGTCTGTGTGAATGTATTATTGTATTTATATTTGTAAGTCTGTATAAAGTGTATACTAGTTACTTTTTCTTCATTTACGTGTATTTTATGTGCTAAGAGAATAGCGTACAAGTTTAATACTAAAGACACAGAATCTGTTAAAGTAAGACCATTGTTAAATAGTCTCGTTACACGAAAATCCGTAATATAATCATTGACAACTTTTCTTAGATAGGTATTTTTAAGCATTATTAAATTAAACAAATAAAATAAATATAGTAAAAAAATTCGTAATAAAAAAAAGTAATCACAGAATAACAGAAAGAATATTTTATAAGCTAGTCAATCTTTATGCATAAGCTGTTGAACTTGATCCTCCGATTTGATTGAAATGATGGGAGAACCTTCAGTTTTTCGAACATAGACCCTGCCATAGGCATTCCAGCAGAACATGTATTTTTTAGATTTTGCTAGATCTCGTGCAAGAAAGTGCAGCCGGGAACCCTTCGCAGTCAGCTGCTCCGATATAAAAATGGGTGTGTCCTCAGAGACTCGGAAACCCAGGTGTTTAGCACAAAGTTTTGATTTGGTTTTGTTGTTGAAAGCTTTGCATAACTTCAAAATATCATTTTTCAATAGAGTTGATGAGGTTTCAACAATTATTGGTGAGTTATTTAAATCTTTTCTTCCGCGAGTTCTGTAGATGTCTTTGATGTCACTTTTGAGCACATTTCCGCCTATGGTCGAGGATAAGCTTAAGACCATTTGAATCAAGTCTGTTTTTGTTTCGTTTTTATTTTTGGGAACGTTCTTAATTTCAAAGTTACATTTTCGCCCTCCCATTTGCAAGTTTTCAACTTTCTCTTCTAGCAGGCTTATATATTCTTTATCTTTATTGGCGTTAATTTCAAGTTGGTTAATTTTTTTATTTAATTCTGTGTTTTCAGCGGTAAGCAAGGCGATTGCATTTTCAATGTTCGAGTTAGTTCGCTTGATCTCCTGTAATGTCGGCGCAATGCCTTTTATTTCGTTTTGTTGTGCTGCAAGTAACGACTGTATAATTTCCTTAATCTCCTCCTTAAAGCTATTAAAGTCGTTCACCGTAACACTTTTGCTACGCGAAAAAACAAACTGTGGAGGCTTCACCTTGTCTTGTGACTCAGGGCTACTTTCCGTGTTGCAGACAGACATATTAGCTTCTAGGCTCATTTTTATCGGGTATTATTATAGGTATATGTATATATTTTAACAGGATCTGAGCAAAAACAACAACAAAGATACTCTATTTGTCACACTCACAGCGTCACAGCCCAAGTGTAATATTGGTCTTGACATGAGACCATTGCTGAGGGTCCATAGATGTAAGTATCTCGGAGACGCGATTCGCCACAAACACTTTCCAGCGACTTGGCAAACTATTGAGCCAAGCCAGCACAATTGTGGAATCGGTCCAACCGTGGATATTAGAACCCTCTATGTCCATAATTTTTGCCACGTCTGTGAGCAACCTTGTTAGTTCAACGGCTCCACAGAGTTCTAACCTCGGTATCGAAACTTGTTTAATGGGAGCTACCTTAGATTTAGCCGCCACCAAGGACAAATTAATTTGTCCTTCAGAGTTAATTGTGCGAAGATACACTACCGCAGCGTATGCTTTTTTGGAAGCATCGCAAAATCCATGTAGTTCTCGCTTGATATCATTCTCACTACAACCCATTCATCTAGGAACCTTTATCTCCGTTATGTACCTAAGCTCTTCACGGTAAGTACACCATTCTTTTATAATTTCCTCAGGTGCTTTTTCATCCCAGGCTACACCAGCTATCCACAGCTTCTGCATCATCGTTTTCGCAACAATAACACAAGGAGTGATCCAACCTAAGGGATAAAACAGACGTGAAATATCTGATAAAATTTTCCTTTTAGTTATCGGCGGTTGCAGAACTGGAAGACTAACCTTGTAGCAGAAATGGTCAGCAGCTCTTTCCCAGGTAAGTCCTAGTATTTTTATCGCTTCATCCATTTTTATGTTTATTCTATCTTTTAACTTTTCCTTTCCTTTCTTTTCCTTATCTACATTTTCCATTTGTTCAATCCTTTTCAACAAACTCTCATCGTTACTAGACCATTTTTGTAATTCAAACCCAGCTTCTTTTAGTAAACCTTTCATTTGTTGATATATTTTCATTCCTTCTTCTGCAGTCTCACACCCACACATTAGGTCATCCATATAAAACTTTTTTGCTACTTTTTCAGCTGCCACGGGATACTTGGCGCCTTCATCAACTGTGACTTGTTGCAGTGCTCGAACCGCTAAGTATGGAGCCGATGCTTCTCCGAAAGTTAACCTCAACATTTTATAATCTTTTATACTGCCTTCAGCATCTCTCCACAACATTCTTTGAAAATCTGTGTCGTCTTTGTGTACCTTGACTTGTAAGTACATTTTAACAATGTCGGCAGTCAAACAGATCGAAAACAATCTCCACTGTAATATAAGATAGGCATCTTCATCATCAAAGTCAGGTTGAATAGTTGGGCCAACTAACAACTCGTCATTGAGTGATTTACCATTTTTACCACGTTGAGAGGCATTGAATACAACTCTCAACTTCGTTGTATCTTTATTCTCCCGAATCACAGCGTGGTGAGGTAAATAAACTGAGATATTTCGTTTGTCATCAGACTTTTTGACTTCCACCATATGTCCCATTTCTAAATACTCATCTACCGCCTTTTTATAATTAGTTTTAAAGAATTTCATTTTTCCCAAATTTTTTCTCTAAGCTTATCAATCTCATTTCTGCTATTTTTCTTGTTTCTCCTCTTTTACATTTTGGATCTTCTGTCTTGAAAGGCAACCTTACTATGTACCTTCCTTCAGAATCTCTAGTTGTTGTCTAAACAAAGTACTCTTCACATTGTTTCTCTTCTTCTGTGTAAGACTGTTCCTTCGTTAAACCAATCCCTGTTTCTAATTCCCAAAATTTCTTGAGAATCTCATTATCAATCTCCAATTGACAATGTAAAGCCAATATACCTCCAGTGCCATTAACTGGTGAATTTACCGTGCCAGACAAGATCCAGCCTAGACTGGTGCATTGAGCGACAAGTGTATTACC
Source organism: Scoparia ambigualis (assembly GCA_963921215.1). Taxonomy (NCBI): domain Eukaryota; kingdom Metazoa; phylum Arthropoda; class Insecta; order Lepidoptera; family Crambidae; genus Scoparia; species Scoparia ambigualis. The sequence goes on along the minus strand of OY992516.1, from coordinate 5,353,550 downwards.
AGGTGCTTTAAGCATACCTTCCTGTATCACTTGACTATAAACCTCCGCACCTAATAATAAATCGACTTTATTAGGGCGGTAGTATTCCGATTCTGCTAACTCAACCCCCTCAAATTTCGAAAAATCAATATTTTCTAACTTCCTGCTAGGTAGGAAAGATGTTATCGACGATAGAACGTATGCTTGCACAGTAATTATCACATTTGGTTTAAATTTCGATTTTATTTTAATCGTAACAATAGCCTTGGAGATTAAACCCCTGTCTCCACCTACCCCTGAAATTCTACCTTGAATCGGAGTTCTTTTTAATTTCAGATAATTGACCGTCGCTTCAGTCACAAAATTACCCTGAGAACCTTGATCTAACAAGGCTCGCAATAAACCATTTTCACCGTTTCTCGACTCGGCATTGACTAGCGCTGTAGCTAGCAACACCTGCTTTACGTTCCCTGTCGAGAAACTGCATGCTACAAAAGCTGAAGGGTTATTTTCAGCTTTAGCTGCCTCACTCTTAGGCCTAAAACTGGTTGATGAGCTATCCTTCCCATCTAGTACAACCTTAACCATATTGGGTTGTGTAGTTTCACTACTCGTAGGATGTAGGAGAGTGTGATGACGACGATGGCATAACTTGCACTTATAATTGGTTCGACAAGTTTTCGCCCCATGGTTGGCTCCTAAACAACTGTAACACAATCCATTTGCCTGGACAAAATTACGACGTTGGTCAACATTTTGACTTGCAAACTGTTTACACGTGTACAACTTATGAGAATCAGCACAAAATTCGCACTGTGGTTTAAACACATGTAGAGACAACGCCATCTGTTTATAAACTAAAGAACCATCTTTACCTTGTTCCAAAACAGAAAAGTAATATTATGTTCTTAATATCTATTTTATATTTACACTATTATTAACTATTATTATTAACTACTACTATTATTGAGTCTAACAATTACTATACAAAATCTTTTCTGCACGATAGTCGTTGCAAAGTCCGGGCTATTAATAATCTACCTACACAAATAAAAATTCGTGTTTCAAGAACAGTATCCGATTCGTGTTAATTCCAAGTTAAAGTTTATCAAATTGTTGCTTTTGTGTTGTTAATGCATTAACACTCTGACCAATTTTGTTAAATATTGCTGCAACCAGCTGGCGCGCTTGTTATCAGTTTCACTATTCGCTAAGTACTTATATTTTTTTCGCTAACGCTGCAAGACAGTTGTGTTTTCAAATAATTAATATCTTGTGATCGCTAATACATTGCTTGCGGGCCGGCGGGGGCGGCTTGCTTACGTGCTCAGTTGCATACACTAAATTAATGCCACTCACCAGGTAAAAATTTCGTTTAAAAGTATCCAAGCTTACCCTCGTCTGCGCAATAGCTATTGAAACTATATTGTGACTTGTGATTGTTCGTAAGATTGTTTTTTTTCCCTTTGTCGTTTCGGCTGCAGTAATTCAAGTGTTTTAATTTTAATTATTTTTTTTCTTTTTGTGTTAATTCGGCTCATTTTTCGTGCATGCTCAACACGCGTGCCCAGTAGCGTGTGATCAATTTTGTTTTTCCTTTGTTTCCGCTTACCGGCTTGTAACCGATGGGATCGCTGATGTGAGGATGAAGAGAGAAATGAATAAGACGTACTATGTTCACAACCGTATTTCGATAGCAAGCATGCGGTCGGCGCCGGAGGTGTATGAGCACGACTGACGTGATGACGGACGGACCGAGAGTCCTTTGTACGTAGCAAAATACCGTCAACAAGAATTATTAAAAGTTAGGTACCTACCGCACAGTTGCCGCCGATACAATGGCAGATTTATTTAATTATCAAACGTTTACACATTTATGTATTTCTTATACCGGTGTATGTATGTACGTATATTATATCTATTTAACTATTTAATTACATAATTTTACATTTTAATCGCAGCAGTATGGCCATCGTCAACATCCTCCCCCCTAGTGTTACGCAAGTGACACTCATCAACGAAGGTAAGTGGAGCCACACGTGTGACCGGTCGCTTGAACAACCCTGTTTTAGTTTTAATGTCAACTACTCTTACCCGGTTATCTGCCCCGGTATAAGTGCGTTCCACAATGCCTTTTGGCCACGTATTTCTAGGTGAAGCTGGATTGACAATAACAACAAAGTTACCTACTTTTAGCTGGACCCCTTCACTGATCCATTTGCTCCTAGGAATCAGCGCCGGTAAGACTTCCTTCATCCACCTACTCTAAAATAAATCTATGAGCCGCTGCGCAATCCGCCATTGACGTCGGAGATACAAGTCACTGTCATTAAAAACGCCAGGCGATGGCAGTGGAAAGGAGGAAGTGCCACCAGCGCTGGAGCCACAAAGTAAAAAATGATTTGGAGTCAGAGCTTCTTTAGTTGAAGGGTCTACCGACACATGAGTGAGAGGTCTACTATTTATCATACTTTCTACCTCGGCAAGGACAGTAGCAAGTACTTCTTCCCTAGGGGCCCTGTCTTTAAGAACGATCTTTAGAGCTGTCTTTACGCTGCGAATAAGGCGTTCCCACGCTCCCCCCATATGTGGACTCGCCAGAGGTATAAATCGCCAGTGCACTCCGTAGTTAACAGCCTGGGATACGACTGTCTCTCTATCTAAATCTTTGATGGCCAGCTTTAGCTCGGTTGCTAAACCTCGCATGTTGGTACCGTTATCGGACATAAGTATTTGTGGCCATCCACGTCTCGCAGCCATTCTGCGGAGAGCCATAATTAAAGAGTCTGCTGTGAGGCTGGGCACGATTTCGATGTGGACAGCGCGTACCGTCAGGCAAGTAAGAGCACACCGTATCTTTTAGGCCGCTGCCTAGCCACTGCAACCTCCACAGGAGCGAATACATCTAAACCACACACTGTAAATGCCCTCTGGTGATGCATAGACGCGCCTCAGGTAGATCACCCATGCGTGGCGACTGTAAATGCCCTCTGGTGATGCATAAGATGCGCCTCAGGTAGATCACCCATGCGTGGCGACTGTAAATGCCCTCTGGTGATGCATAAGACGCGCCTCAGGTAGATCACCCATGCGTGGCGGAATAGGATTGGCCTTTCTTATGCGACAAACAAGGCACCGGGACGACACTGTACGTACTGTAGACCTAAGATTGACAATCCAGTAAGTTTGTCTAAGTTCGTTAACGACCATCTCATTGTTCGAATGAGCAGCCTTTATGTGATACTACTTAACAATTAATCGAGCAACATGGTTACGACCGTCTAATATTATTGGACATTTCACCTGGTCTGCCACGCCTGACGCCGCATTGATTCGCCCCCCCGCGCATTAAAGCCCATCACTATCAAAAAATGGTGTCAAAGTGCGAATACGAATATCGCGATTAATTTCTTTGTTTAATTTTAATAAACTTATTTCTTTATAAAAGGTAGACAGTTGAGAATAACGTAAAATTAGTACTTCCGCTCGTCTCATGAGTGAAAAATCAATTTGTTGTGACCTATTACCCTTACATTTTTCAATGAACAACAGAACAGCAGCAGTACTACACAACAGACGCAACCAACTAGAAAAACGAGCTGGTTCGGGAACAGGTAAGTAACAAACATTGTCATTACTGTTAAGTGTGTGTAAAAATGTATCGTGTTTATTTTTTTCTGTTTCAGGTGCAGATTCGGGTTCATGGGGCCACAGCTCATGAGAAGAACGAAGAAATGGGGGTCCAGTGAACCACTCACAGCTGGTGTGCAACGCACCACAGTCTGCGCGAAGCTTCGTCGCGAGATCTGCTATGTTCAAATCTGTAGGCACGTAACGCCAGTCGCTAACATCACTCAACTGATCGATTTCCCCGAGCCTATTTGCGACGAATACTTTGTGATTTTTCGTGTCGTTTCTTATCCAATTTAAAACTGTAGTCGAGTCAGTCCAGTAAAAAATATGTGTGTACCTTAATCTGTGTTCTTTTTAATTGTGTCCGCTAACCTACATCCCAGCAACGCTGCTTGTAACTCTAATTTAGGTATAGTACCTAATCGCAGGCTTAATTGGCGCGACACGGCTTTTACTAACTATGAATGAAATACGCACATCGTTATCAGTTTGTTTATGTCAGTAAGCAACGGCTGCGTAGGCGCAGGGCGATGCGTCACAGAAGATGTGCAGTTCTAAGGCTGTCTCGCTCGCACCAGGCTCCGTCATTGCAGTCTTGCCCTGAACGTCCTGCTTATTATCACTATGCAAAGAATAATCATTTGACTTTGAACCTTCAATCGATGGCGCAAAGTACCATCTAGGAATGCGAATATTTGCAATATTTTTTAATTGAATTAACCATTTACGGAATGATGTAAACAAGTTTTCAGGTATTTCCTGATCCCAACCTAATTTAATTTTCCAAGCTTGTTGAATATATATTTTTGACTGGATAGTAAATGGTGCAAGAAAACCGTGCACATCGAAAATTGACATAATAATGCTTAACATTTCACGCTTTGTAGGCTTACGTGTGAAATTTAAAACTTCTGTGGGACTACGTTTTAAAGAAACGTCGAATGCAAACGTATCACTGCATGGGTACCACAACAAACCTAAAGTGCGTTCAGGTTGATTTTCTAAATTGATCTTTATGGCATTATCACTTAAGACATTTTTCGGAATGTGTTTCAAAACGTTAGGTGAATTACTCATCCAGTTACGCATCTCAAAACCTCGCTGCTTATGAATGAACGATACGTCGCGTATTATTTGTATAGCAGTGACATCATCAGCAAAGCTATCTATATAGTCATCTACATATTGGCTTGTTTGTATTGCACCAACCGCATCAGGATAAGATGTTTTAAATCGCTCGGTATTTTTATTTTGGCAAATGTATTGGGCAATAATCGGCGAACAATTGGCGCCAAAAATCAAAGACGACATGACATATTTTTGTGGATTTTCCATTTTATCATCAGAATTTCGCCAAAGGAATCGGAAGGAATGGCAATCATCATCATTAATGTTCTTAAAAACTTGTCCTTTATATCTCCAACAATACCTACAGGTTGCTCTCTAAACCTAAACATTATATCTAACAATGACTGTAATAAATCTGGACCCTGCAATAAAAAATCATTAAGTGAGTACCCCCTAGACTTAGCGGCTGCGTCGTATACCAACCTTAGCTTTTGTTTATTTGGGTTGTCAACCCCATAATGTGGCAGGTACCAAACGTGGTGTCCAGAGGACGCAAGCTCATTTTCTGTAACTTTTCGTGCGTAATTATTTATAAATAAATGTTTAATTCTATCGTGATACCGGGCAGCGCAGCCTTCGTCCCTTTTTATTTTACGTTCAACTGATAATAAGCGTTTATACGCTGTAGGGTAGGAGTCTGGCATCTCGAAGTCGTCGTACTTCCAAGGCAAACCCACGCACCAAGCATTATCTATTAATTTAAAAGTTTTATCTAAAATTTGAAGCGCACGCAACTCATCGGAGTTACGGCGCGGCTTAGTACATACACCTATAGATTCTAATGAGAAGTACTTGCAAACTGTGTTATGTAGCTGAATATCGTTGTCTAAACTATGTTCAGAACAGTTAGAGATAGTAGTGACGGGATGCGATTGTGAGTCAGTTTGTTTAATATTATTTATTCTACTGACTGTAGGTAATTTTAAACCAGTGTCAACGCATTCTCCACACAGTTAATAAATGACATAGAAGTAGCATTGTTCAACCTGCCATGTAAACACCATCCTAGAAGGGTTTTTGTGACGTACGGACCACACTGCTGTTCACTATCCCTAATACATTCAATAAGAGCAATTAAATGATAATTATCTTGGCCAATTAAGAGCTTTGGTTTTACATTACAATTACACAGGCCCAAATATTCATATTTAGAGTATAACTTACTATCAGAAATACATTGAACAGGTAAGTCTAACTCAGACATTTTACGAGCACACAGATTAAAAACATCACCAGCATTGTTCAAAACATCAAAAGATAAAAGTTCAGTTTCACATACCAATTCGCTATCCCATGCGCTGCGTGCGCGCATAGTTACAGGCTTACCACGCAAGCCGAGTTTATCTGCGACGTCTGATGCCTGAAGCTCCTGAAGGTCACTGTAACTCCGTCGTCCAGCAGTGCGTGCGTGTGCACACTCTCACCGGTGGGTCCTCGCAGTGTTAGCGGTACTATTTTCAAAAGTACTTGGAGTTGAGACTCGACCGTATGATTTACTGACTCATCGGCGGCGGCGGCGGTACTTTCGTCGGCGTTATCAGGTTTCGGCGTAGGTTTCGGCCAGTGTAAGAGGCGATGATGCGGCTGCCCGCAGCCCTCAATATCGCAATTCCTTGCGGTGCACTCCGACGGCTCATCGTGCCGTTTTCCAAGGCATTTATAGCATAGTTTATTCACGCGCGCGAATCGCCAACGATCTTTGCGCAAAGCGCGTTGGAATCGAATGCACTTATCCATTGCGTGCAATGGTTTTCTACAAAAGTTGCACTTCCGTGGTGACGGCGCAATGGACGTGGTGTGATGCTCGTTGTCGTCATGAAACAATACTGTTTGGTGTTGTTTATTGTAGCTGTAGTGATGAACTTCGTGTTTTCTTTTGTAATGGAATTGATTCTGTATGTAGCTCACACCAGACGATGCAATTTTTACAGCTTCTCCGTGCAAATAATTTGACAACATTTCAAGTTTGGGTAAAATATTGTTTCCTTCGTAACTGTGTAGGTAATCAGCCCACTTGGTAATCAAAGCGGTAGGTAATTTAGACACAACAATAGCTACCTATTCCGGGCTTCGTAAATAATCGCTTTCGTTCATTAATCGCACAGCTGCCACACAGTTATTTATTTTTATAGCGAAGTTCACTATGTCTCCGTGATAATTCTGTGGGAGTGGTGGTATCTTTTTAAGTTGCAATGATATTTTGCGCATTATGTTTTCAGGCCTACCAAATCTGAGCTCGAGAGTGTCCATGATTTCTGTTGGCGAAGTAGCTGTTATGAGCAGTAATGAAGTGGCTTCTTTTGCATCACCGCGGAGGCACTTCCGTAGACGCCACATGTTTTCAGTATCAGAGTAGTTACATAGTTTGGTTGACTCGATAAATGCTTCTTTAAAGTGTAGCCACTCCATCGTCTCCAAAAAATAATTACTGATTAAACGAACTTACCTGAAGTGATGTTCTATCACAATTATACGAGTTGCTTCGTTCGAAGAGATTAGGTAACACTTGTAGTAACACGTATCGTGTCGCCTTTCATCCACTAAGTTAAAAGCAAAAAAAAACTTTTTTGTAGGGTAGTTGTCGTTTTCCTCTGCGCCTCGATTGTACGACCGCTCATATAGTTGAAAGCCCTGAGCCTAATATTTCACGCAAAGGGGATATCTAGGGAAGGAGGGACCTAATCTCTTCGAACGAAGCAACTCGTATAATTGTGATAGAACATCACTTCAGGTAAGTTCGTTTAATCACTAATTATACATTCGTTGTTTCGTCCTTTGAGATTAGGTAACACTTGCAGATTTTGAAAGATAGTGAAATATTAAAACGTCTTTTTTCGTGTAAATCAATAACTAGGTATATTAAATAAATATAATAAAAAAACAAAACCTAAATAAACCTAGAGGTTTATAACATATTGTAATCAAATCTCATTTAAAAATTATGATTAACATCAATCTCTGACAATGGACATGGCAAAGTCTGGTTCAGGTTGGATGTTTCTATGGTAGTGTTTTGCAAAAACAGAAGAGTTAGCACTCCACCTAGCAGTTTTGCGAATAGTATCGATACTGACGCCTGCTCTATGTGCAGCTGAGGTAGTAGCATGCCTCATGGTGGAGTGAGTAGAAAATAAAGAAGTGTCAACTCCGCTAGCTAATAAAGTATCTTTTATCCATCTACTAACAGTATTAGAAGATACTGCTTTGAGGTCTTTATAAAAGGATTATTTTCGTTGTTTCTTACAGTTTTCGTCCTCTCAATGTATGTCATTAATGCTTCCGCTGGACATACTTCTGAAAGTTCTCTGTAAAAGGTAATATTCAGATGAGGCTGTATTGAACCTAGACAAGATGTCTTAATAATGTCCTGTATCTTAATAAAAATGCTAAGCTGATTATTTATGTGCACCCTGTGTGCTGTTACAAGTATATGTTTCTTTTGTCATTGGTTAAACTTATTCGAAATTTATCCGTATCTATTTAAAAAAAACCAAGATTTTGCAGACTGTATTAGGGACTGTACAGCTCTTTTTGTCATTAATAATGAAACCTAAAGATTCTAAAAAAATTCTTGTTACCAAGACATTATCGAGACAGTTTTTATAATCTCTAGCAAGAGCGCAGATATCCTTTTAATAGATCGTTGATAAATAGCCCAACGACCGAGGAAGACACATAACTGGTTTTAATAACAATTTCGTAAAAACAAACGGTGCTGTGTTAGGACCAAATTAAAGTAATGAATTCCTTCAAATCGGATTCGCAAATATTTTTTAAGACTAGGATGAATACCGACAAAAAAATAAGCATCCTATAAATTCAGGGTAGCCCTGAAGCTATCCTTTGAAATTAGTTTCATTGTTGTTCTTAAATGTTTAATTTTAAAGTGGTAAGTCGTAATATGCTTATTAGATTTAATATAAACCTATTTGTGCTGTTGGGTTTCTTGATCAGAAAATAACTAGACAGAAACTGACCTTCACAAGGTTGGCAAGGAGAAGTGGCGTCTGAATCGGTTAATTCAAAATATGGCCACTCTGTATTATAAGATAATAAATGTAAGCGTGGTTCGTGTAACTGAGAAACACGTTTAAAAAAAGGGTATTTTATAACCTTTACCCAGCAAAAAATAACCGGATCGTCGGTTATTATTCGCAAACTATCGTAAAAATAGAACAGCATACCTGCAGAATGTACCGGATCCAGCGACGAGGGCCGGGCTTCTGAAAGCGCCGCGGCGATCGCGGCGGCTGCTGCTGCCGCGGGCGTGGTGCCGGTGCAGCTGGAGGTGCCAGTTCCGACCGCCTCGCAAGTCCCGTTTGCCTGGCTACCGAAAGTGAAGGCCTCTGGTTTAAAGGCTGGTTTGGAGTTTGTTTGGTACACAGCTGATCCTTAAAATCTTTCTTTATTGTTGAACATATGAAACTCCTTCTCGTCATAGACTCATAATGCTGTGTATCGCAATGCTGATGACTAGTTTCAATCAAGAACTTTTTGACAGCTTGGTCTCTATGTTCCAATGAAAGCAACTTGGTCAAAGAGCCTCCAATGTAGGAAATGGCAGCCGCCAGTTGAGCTTACTTATATTCTAACGCTTTGTCTTTCTTGATCAGCGTTTAAGCTGCCAGATAAAGCTGCTCAGATAAAGCTGCCTTTTTCTCTGGCTCTAGCTTTTTCTCTTAGAGCTTTCTCCCAAGAGGTTCAGTATCCCCTTGGCAAGTTCTGGACGAACAGTCACAACATTTGGAGGCGGTTCTACTTGCATCTAGTGAATGGAAGTGGCTTCGGCTTCTTGCGTAGCTGAAGTAGACGGGCCTGGTCCAGGCTCCTCTAAGAGAATCGGTCCCCAGTCTGCCTCAGGCTGCATTTCGCTTTCGCCTTATTGAACAAGGTCGAATGTTCATTGTTTTATTTTATTCACCTAAGGTGAAAATTTATTTAATCCACAATCGTTTTTAAACATAAAGTATAAAAAGTGAAGAGAACATTCCTTCTGAATCATCACTAATTAAATTATTTTAATTCTTATCTTGTCAAAATACGGTAATAGTCCTTTTAAACTATACACACTATTTTCAGATAAGTAAACATTCCTTCTGAATGTGCACATCACTAATTAAAGTAACGGTTTTAACCCGTGAGAAGGCGCGCCTTTTTTTGTATCACGGTTTGGCGCGCGCGAGTAAATTGCTCACAACATTTTAAATGGTTCTATTTAGTTTATTATAATATGATTTAATTATTAAACTATTGGTTTAAATAAAAGCACATAATATTAGTATGAAAATAACAGTTTTGGCGTGCACTGCAATTTTCATCGCAAGTAAAAAAATATCTTAACTTTGGCCCTTAGCTTTTGGCAGTCTTTGAAAAGAAAAAACAATATAAAAATAAGAATAAAAAGAAATCGAAAAATTTATTCTTCAATGAGACCCTGGTGAGTTTGTCTTTGGATTTACATACAAATTAAAAAGATAATCCATAAGAAAAATACAAGTATATTATTTTGTTTAAGGAAAAAAATACTTACGCGGATGGGCGCGCGCTGAGCTAAATGCCGCGAGATGGTACACGGTCTTCAGAACCACTTCCCCACGCGACCGCTGCGGCACCGTGCGGCGTATGAGTAGCGTCGGGGGATAGGGGTTGTACAGTTGGGAAGGTACCTACACGCTAGAGATACAACGGTGTCAGTATCACAAAAAAATATCACTTTTAAATTTTGCGTGAGCAAAATGCTCATAGCGCGCCTTCTCACGGGTTAAACAACGTGAAGGCAACATCCCTTTTAGATGTACACAACACAAATTAAAATTATTTTAATTCTTATCTTGTCAAAATACGGTAATAGTCCTTATAAACTATACAACTATTTTCAGATAAGTAAACATTCCTTCTGAATGTGCACGCACATCACTAATTAAAGTAACGGTTTTAACCCTTAACCGGAATCGTGGGTCCATTTGGACCCGACAACGTCAAAAAAACCGATTAAATTTGAATCGCGCGCAGCTACATTTTTGCGCGCCAAGCTAATGTCATTACGTCGCTAGCTGCGGCGGGTGCCGGACGCGCGGCGCTTGGAATTCACTGGAACTGGAGGTACGGGTCGACTTCGGGTCCAATTGGACCCACGATTCCAGTTAAGTATTTTTTTCTTAATATTATTTTGTATTGTTTTAGATACTTCTTGCAACGATGGCGCGTAATCTCACGGTAAACGATATCGAGGAACTGTTGTTGGATGAATTTGACTCAGAACCAGAACCTTTAAGTGATTTCGAAGCTTGTGATGAAGATATCATAAGCGATAATGGAAATCTGGAAGATGAGTCCGCTTCACATTCAAGTGACACTTCATCTGACCACAATGTCGTAGAAGAAAGTGTAGAAGAAGATAATTCACAGTCTTCCAGGAATTATTACAGAGGCAAGAAAAAATCGTTGTGTAGCAAATGCCATACATAATAGAAAAAAAGGCTGATTATTGATTAATATTTTTTATACCTATATAATAGGCTGTAATTTTTTTTGTTTTTCAGTGATATAATAGATAATTTAGTTTTTTGTTAACGGGAAGATACCTAAAGCCCTGTAGAATTATAAGATTGTTTTTATTTTAATTTTTTTTGTACTTTTTAAGATGTCAAAGAAGGAGGCCAAAAATTGGTACCAAATTTGTAACCTATGATCTCTATGTTAAAAAAGTACATAATTTAGTGATGTTGAGAAATAAAAGTTGATTTATATATTTCATAAAACTTGTTTTAATACCCCTATACCTAATTCAAGTGTTAGTTATATGTATTTTTCAAAATACATTACATTTTAATTGATGGGTCGATTTGGACCCACGATTCCAGTTACGTTGGTCAAAATAGCGATTCCGGTTAAGGGTTAAATAACGTGAAGGCAACATCCCTTTTAGATGTACACAACACAAATTAAAATAATTTTTATTCTTATCTCGGCAAAATACGGTAATAGTCCTTTTAAACTATACACACTATTTTCAGATAAGTATAGTTGTACACCTTTCTTTTAGATGTACTAGTCCTTACAGCAACACATACTATTTTTTCAGGCTGCGGCAGCGGCGAGTCCCACGCCGACAAACTGCTGCTTTCTATGCGCAAACGTTTTTCTTTCTTTCTCATTTTCTTTCTATACAATAATCACTATCGTCGTCACTATAAACTCGTTTAGGCATCGTAACACTTAATGAGTATGTTAAAGGGGAAAAATCGTGGTGATTGGCGAAGCACAAAAACGCGAATGAGCGGTCGTATAATCGACGCGCAGAGGAAAACGACAACTACCCTACAAAAAATTGTTTTTTTTTTGCTTTTAACTTAGTGGATGAAAGGCGACACGATACGTGTTACTACAAGTGTTACCTAATCTCAAAGGACGAAACAACGAATGTATAATGGTATATCTTTGGATATGGCTAACCTCGTAAACAGCTGTTGATCAGGATTCTGCGGCCTGGATGACGCGTTTTAGCGTTTTATTAACGTTTAAATATAAGTATATTTAAACGTTAATAAAAGAACAACACCTGTATATATTCTACAGTTGGGCTGGACGTATTTGTTTACCAAGGTAAGGGCACATGAGCTAAAAGGAATGCAACAATAAACAAAAAAAAACTTAAGTAAAATTTTAAACACTGAAAAAAGACGACAACCTCAGGCGGGAATCGAACCACGCACCTTCCGCATTCCGGGCGGCTGCCTTAACCACATTAACAACATTAATCTATAAACGCAGCTTCATCTTAACCGAATGTTCAAATATTTGTAAAAATATTTCTTTCGGATCTCAGAGGTGAAAACTTCTAAGATTTGATGAAGCAATGTTGACTAAAAACATAAGCATCAAGCACTGACAAATTTCGACGGTTGAAAGCCAGACCTCGGTAGCCAAGTGGTTAAGGCAGCCGCCCGGAATGCGGAAGGTGCGTGGTTCGATTCCCGCCTGAGGTTGTCGTCTTTTTTCAGTGTTTAAAATTTTACTTCAGTTTTTTTTTGTTTTTTGTTGCATTCCTTTTAGCTCATGTGCCCTTACCTTGGTAAACAAATACGTCCAGCCCAACTGTAGAATATATACAGGTGTTGTTCTTTTTTTACTGCCTTTGAATTTGTTTACCTTTGTTATTTTTTTTTGTTGTCTCGTTTTTAACACATGACAATGCCGATCAAGTCACAAGCCGCTATTTTTAGGGAGGCAGTTATTTAGTTAGATAAGATCACAAATTATTGCTGGCGGCACCACACATTCCATAATGGAATTTAACGTGCGTTTCACACAGATACAAGGCGTGAAAGACAAAATGGACGCAGTGTATTATAACATTCTCGACGAGGAAAACTTAGACGAGGGGATTGAGAAGACATACACTGAGAACTACACGAAAGCCTCCGGGGCGTATCTGGGGATACTAATGGCAATGGAGGAAATTTCAACCTCCTCCACGTCTTCTCCAACCCATAGCGCTTAGCCCAGTTTCGGCGTCAATACGCCCACAGCCATCCTCCTCAAGATAGCGCTGCCCAGGTTCAGCTCAAAAGTGGAGGACTAGGGCCTTCCTTCATTGCGCTGTTTAGGAGTCTGACTGACGACATGGCGACCTTGTCGGACGCAGTTAAGCTCCACGACCTATTCTCGAGTCTCAGCGGTGAGGCATTAAGTATGGTGTCCCACTTAAGGGTCACCAATGAGAATTTTGCTGTGGCCATGGACATCCTCACCAATAGTTTTGTGGAGATCATCCTGGGGCTGCCAAGCATCCATACACGCTCGAACATCCGCACACTGTTCCTCACGCCGCTCATATCAGCTCAGTGTGCCCTCAAAAATTTAGATCTGCCCATAGAAGACGACTACGTGTTTGTGTCGATAGTGGTGCGGAAGCTCAAGGGCGAGCTCCGCACGCTATTTGAACGCAGGCACGGGTCTAGTAACACCCTGCCCACGTTAAAGAACCTCATCTCCTACCTCGAGGAGCACGCGCGCTGTGTGGAGACAGAGTTCTCCAACATAGCCATGACTCAACACATTCAGCCCCAGCACGGCCTTTCTCGTAGCCACGCGCCTCCTCAGTTGCCCCATCGCACTTATGCTCAGATGGCTCAGCAACAACCCGACTATTACCGTGGCCGCTCCTCAGCTCCATCGCCTCACTGCGCCTATGATCAGCCCACTTACCAACCGTTCCGCCTAACGCAGCAAATGCGTCACCGCCCATCCACCTCCCCGGCTCGCAGTCAGCCCTTCCCCGTCTACTCGGCCTTCCAGCCAAGCCGCTCATCATCATCATCTTTATCCTCTTCCTCACGCTCGATGCTCTACTGTCCCTATTACGCCACTAGGGGACATAGGCTCATAACGTGCAAATGGTACAATGCCCAGCCAACACAGGGCCGTTAGGAATTTGTACAGGCACGCGATTACTGCCAACGTTGCCTCGGCCCTCACTACGAGAGCGAGTGCAGGTCAAGGGGGGCATGCAAGGACTGTGGGAGCTCCAACCATCACACGTCCCTCCATCGACTAGACGATTCGGCGAACCCAGTTCATTCGTCAGCTCATATACCCCCACCACAGCTGAGGGAGCACTCAAGGGAGCGCCCCAAAAACAGCAGGCGACACGAACCCGCACATGCTAAACAGGCGCAACCCAGCTCTGCTCACAGAGCCAGCCCGCCCAGGTCCAGTTTGCCAGGTAGGCCCCGCAAACACCGCCAGCAATTATGACTCCCAACTATCACGGAGCACCCTAGCGAAAAGGTAGATTCAGCCCATGCCCATTAAGACCATGCCCATTTAGCCCATGTCCCTTAAGCCCATGCCCAGTCAGCCCATGCCTACACAGCTGATACATACTCAGCTCATACACTCTGTGTTGCTACTCAATCAGCTCACTCACCTTCTGTGCCCACTGGCACACCCATTTTGTTGCCAACCGTCTCACTAAGAGTCGCGGACGTGCATGGCCACCTTCACACAGCCAGAGCTTTATTGGACTGTGGCAGTAAGCTGACATTAATAACGTCACGCATGGCACGACTTTTGAACTTGCCATCAAAACCCACTTCCTTAAAAATTACAGGAGTTGGGAATCAGCACAAACATGAGTCAAAAGCGGCAATAACAATAGTATGCCGACCCACTCACAATGATACTCCTACAATTACTGCCACAGCTCATATTTTAAAGAACGTCACTGGCTACCTTCTCTTAGAGAAGGTACCAAACATTTCCCACATACTAGCTCAGCCACCCGTGCCATTGGATAATCAGCTCTACCACACACCAGCCCCGAACGACCTCTTGTTGGGGTCGGACGTTCTTGGTCAGGTGTTGGACGGGACTAAGGTCTCGTTGGGCCCGGGCAAGCCCATAGCCTTCGGCACGAATTTCGACTTTGCGTTGATAGGACCCATTGAGGACCTGTATTATGCGCAGCCGGCGCAGCAGGTTAACTCAGCTCACGTCGTCAGCTCACAACCAGACTCAGCTGAATCAGCCCAGGACATACGTCAGAGTCTGGAAAGGTTCTGGGAGTCTGAAGGACCCCTACTGTTCACGCGCCACCTAGCGGCAATGTGAGGAGCACCGCGACCACACAGAAGAGGCGGCTCAACGACGACCGATGAAGCCGCAAATAGCATACTTTAATAACATGGCCGGCGTAGTACATCAAACCAACACCAGAGGCGCTGACTTTGAATATATAACGCGCCGCGGGCGCAGACGAGACATATATTCTTCATATATTCGAAACTACTCTCAACTCCTAATGTATCGATAATAATTATTAAATGTGTTCTATTAAATAAATTTGTACTTGTACCAAATTTTGAAACTACATAAAGCAACAGTTTATTTCATAAAAGTTGCCTTAAATAAAACCCAGACCTGATAGAAGAGAAAAGCAAAGACAGGTGCATTCGATCTGTACCATTGGACCTCCGGAGCCGAATCATCGAGGGAACCACGAAGGGTCTGGCCAATTCGTTCCTTTTTCCTCCCTATACCGTCTTGTCCCATTTCATTTGTACTAAAACTGTGCTTTTATCATTAGATTCCGGTGTACGCTTCTTTAACCGGCAGAAATTTGGTGAGTACCCTACTTTTTATAATTCGTCAAGATGAGTGTTGAAAACGTGACTTTTCGCAGTAAATCTCCTAATTTACATGTAGAATCAGATGAAAGTGTTAAAGAATTGAATAAAAAACGCGGTTCGATCAAAGGTAGACTAACTTTATTCGTGAAATTTGTGAGCTCTTTCCTTAACATCCATTTAAACGATAAGCAAGTACCGGAATTAAAATTACGTAGCGATTTATCTAAATCATTATACAGTGAATTTAACAATATTCAAAACTCAATTGAAATGTTAATGTCGTCCGAAGATGACCTTGCACTTCAGTTAGAAATTCGAGAATCGTTTGAAAATGGTTTTTATAATACCATAGATAGTTTGATAAAACGTTTTAGTATTTCTGATCAATCTGGTTGCGAGTCTAAGTGTGGCGCAAAATCGTTAGTAAAACTTAATACGATCTCACTACCCTCTTTTGACGGATCGTAAAATAATTGGTTAGAGTTCAGGGACCTTTCTATGATTCACAATTCTACTCAACTTGAACAAATACAGAAATTTCATTATTTGCGTTCCTCTTTAATAGGTGATACTGCTTAAGTAATCAAGTCAATTGAA
Organism: Scoparia ambigualis; assembly: GCA_963921215.1. Lineage (NCBI taxonomy): Eukaryota > Metazoa > Arthropoda > Insecta > Lepidoptera > Crambidae > Scoparia > Scoparia ambigualis. The sequence continues at coordinate 5,337,081 of OY992516.1, read as the reverse complement.
TTTACGTCAGAAAACTACGTAATAGCTTGGGATTTGCTTTTTGAGAGATATAATAACACGAAACTGTTGATACACAATCACGTAAAAACAATATTTTCTAAGCAAGGTTTGAGTAGGGAGTCTTCTTTTCATATTAGAAAATTAATAGATATCATTTAAAAAAATATACGCGCATTAAAGACTCTTGGCGAACCCACTGAATATTGGGACACGCTCATTATTTACATAATTACATAAAAATTAGATTCAGTAGTTGAGAGAGAATGGGAACAATACAAAAATAATTTAATTACCCATTCTAATAAAAACTTTAAGCTAGACGATCTTATTTCGTTCTTAAGAAATAAAGCAGATACTTTAGAAATGATTAAAGCGCATAATTCTTCTTCATTTTCTAATACTAAAGTCATTCTAGAAACTACTAAACGACCTCTTCAACAAAAGGTACATAGTTTCGCTTCAATAAAAAATAATTTAAAGAGTACTACCCGCGCATGTTCATTATGCAGCGGAAATCACTCGCTTTATACGTGTACACTATTTTTGGACTTTACAATCCAAAAAAGATTAGAATTCGTAAATAATAAGAAGTTGTGTAATAACTGTTTGCGTGCAGGACATTCTTCTTCAGATTGTTATTTCGGTGCGTGTAAACAGTGCAATAAAAAGCACAACAGCTTATTACACCAACATAATATTGTCGATAACGCATTATTGTCAGTCGTGGAAGGTCGATCGGAATCAAACTCCGAACCCCGCGCGTCATCCGTGCTACATACTATTTAGCAGCCACGCATTAATATTGGTTGTGAGGAAACCGTGAGTAATATCGTAAGCGCATCGGAAACGGTTTTATTATCCACAGCTTTAGGGAGGTAGCAGGCAGCGATAATGTCTACGTTAAGGCACGTGCCTTACTAGACAGCGGTAGCCAACATTGCTTAATTACAGATAATTTACGTAAAAGGTTAAACGTTAAATCGATACAGTCCACTTTTCATATCACGGGTATAGGGCAGGCGCACGCTCACTCAACGGAGTCGTGTGAAGTTAAATTAAAATCATTAAACGGTAAATTTAATACACTCTTTAATTGCATAGTTTTGAATAATATTACTACTGCAATACTGTCAGTAAGTTTTAATTATAATTTGTTAGAAATTCCGCATAATATTCAACTCGCCGATTCTTTATTTTATAAATCGTCACAAATCGATTTATTGATCGGTGCAGATGTGTTTTGGGGTTTATTGCTAGACGGTAAAATTCGCTTAAATACAGGTCCATACCTATTACTACCTATTATCGCTGAAAGCGATCTCTTCCAGACAACCTAATTTAAAGTCTAATCGTAACATTTCTAGCTTAAATGTATTTTTAGATAAAAATAATATATTAAGAGTTGGAGGCAGACTTGTTAATTCAGATTTTGCATATGCTAGAAAACATCCCATTTTATTATGTAGTAAACATGTTTTTACCCATATTTTATTTCAAAGTGAACATTTAAGTTTATTACATGCTGGTCCACAACTACTTTTATCTCATATCAGAGAAAAATGGTGGCCATTAGTTAGTAAAAATTTAGTAAGAAAAATTGTAAAACAATGCGTAAAGTGTAGTCGTATGAAGGGTAAAATTTTAAAACCTGTAATGGGTAATTTACCTGTCGAGCGCGTAACTGCCAGTTTTCCATTCATGATTTGTGGGGTAGATTACGTGGGACCCCTATATATTTTAAATAAAAAAGGTAGGGGTTCCAAACTCGAAAAATGTTATTATGTCTATTTGTATGTTTTTCCACGCAAGCCATACACTTAGAACTTGTTACTAGTTTGTCATCGGAAAGTTATATTTCAGCTTTGAAAAGATTTATTTCTCGGAGAGGCAAACCCACTCAAATATTTTCCGATCATGGTAGAAACTTTGTGGGGACAGCTCGAGAATTTTCTGAATTTTTTAAAAATAGTTCCGAGTCTATTATTGATTATGCGTCAGATCAGCACATTAAATTCACGTTTATACCTCCATACGCACCTCATTTTGGCGGGTTATGGAAAGCTGGGGTCAAATCCTGCAAAACCATATTCATCGAGTAGTAGGAAATGCACATATGACTTATTAGGAGTTCAGCACAGTTTTAGTACAGATTGAAGCTGTCCTGAATTCCCGCCTCATGTATCCTTTGTCTTCAGATCCCAGTGACTTCACCCCTCTTACTCCTGCCCACTTTATTATTGGCCGGCCGCTGACCGCTCCAGCAGAGGAAGACGTGACCACTAAGCTGCTCGATAGATTCTCCGACAACCAATGCGACATGCCCAAGGACTTCAACATGAACCCAGAGTCCACGTCCATTAAGGTCTTGGGTATACAGTGGAGCCCTCAGTCAGACGAGTTCACCTACCGCATCTCTCTGCCCCCCATCACACATGTCACAAAGTGGTCTATTTTAAGCACCGTAGCCTCACTTTATGACCCAAACGGCTGGGTTTCTCCCGTTATCTTCCGTGCAAAGCTGCTCCTTCAGCAATTGTGGCTACTGAAGCTGGAATAGGATGAGCCCACTCCCTCTGAAGTACAAACAGAATGGCACCAAATCTCAGAGAATCTACCGCTATTGTCTAGCATCCGCTTCCCTCGGCACATTTGTGCAAACAAAGGTTCAGCTGCATACTCGCTTCACAGGTTCGCAGACGCCTCTGAAGCCGGTTTGCCGCCGTTGTTTTTCTCCATGAGCTCGATGCCTCCGGAGATACCTTAGTACACTTGATTGACGCCAAGTCGCGAGTCGCACAAATCAAGAATCGCCTTACAATCCCCAAGTTAGAGTTGTCGGCCGCCGCCCTACTCTCCCAGCTCATGATCCGTGTGTCAGATCAGTTATCAGCCCATATCAGTATACAACAACGTACAACAACAGTACGATAGTCCTGGCCTGGCTCAATACACTGCCTCACCGTCTTCAACCCTTTGAAGCCAACAGGGTAGTTAAAATCAGCTCAAGCTCACCAGAATGTACCTGGCGGCTCGTACCTTCCGAGCTCAACCAAGCAGATTGCGCAAGCAGAGGGATGTCTGCGCAATCCCTGTCAGCTCACGACCTATGGTGGTCTGCCACGTGGCTTAGACAGCCTTGTGAGTCTTGGCCAGCGATGCCCTCAGCTCTGGGCCATAAAGCCTTAAGCCCAAACACATCACGTCACTGGTCACAGTACCCGGTCTGGACTTTGTTCTGCTCACTCGGTTCAGCTCACTAGACAAGCTCGTCGAAGTGACAGCTTGTCTAGGACGTTTTCTGCACAACTGCAGACACAACCCAGACTTGCGACGCTCAGGCCCCTTGTCCGTCAGTCAATGAAGGGAGGCCCTACTTTACTGGGTACGCAGTGTTCAGCACAATGTGTTTGCAGAGGACATTCACCGCCTTCAAACTGGCAAAACCTGCTCCGTCAGACTCCAGCGGCTGTCACCTCTCATTAAATATGAGCTCCTTAGAGTTGGTGGACGACTGTCCCATATATGACGCGCAGCATCCGCTCATACTTCCCAGCTCTAACCCACTTGTAGTCCTCATCATTGACCACTACCACAAAATACACTGCCACCCTGGCGCTGACACCTTACACACAATCCTACGCCAACAATTTTGGATATTGTCCGCGCGCCGTATTATTAGGCACCGAGTCTTTAAATGCATTAGATGCTTTCGATGCCGGGCTCAGCCGCAAGCGCCCTTCTTGGCCGACCTGCCAGCCGATAGAGTTACGCCTCAGCCCGTATTTAGTCAAGTCACAACGGATTTTGCCTGCCCATTCCTCGTTAAATCTAGTACCCTACGTAACGTTAAACTCTTAAAAGCGTACTTTTGTATATTCGTGTGCCTCTCAACTAAGGCGGTTCATTTGGAACCGGTCTCGGACCTCAGCACGGAAGCGTTCCTCGCGGCATTACAACGTTTTATAGCACGCCGCGGTGCCCCGGTTCTCATCCGCTCAGACTGCGGTACAAATTATGTAGGCGCTAGAAATCAGCTCATTGAAGTACAAAACTTTCTTGCCTCGAATAATGACACGATTGCGCACAAGCTCGCTGGTCAGCACATTACTTCGTTGTTGAACGTCTCTAAGGGCCATGGTTCGGTGCGTTACATGAGATCAACGTAAAATCAACAAAGCAACTTTTACATCTTGTAATTGACGAACAGCACCTCACATTCGAGGAATTCTCTACACTTTTAGCACGAATCGAGGCTGTACTTAACTCCAGACCTCTCAGCCCACTTTCGTCCGATCCATCAGACTTCGAGCCGCTCACAGCCGGACATTTTATTATAGGCCGCCCACTAACGGCCCTTTCCGAACTATTCTTGGAAGATCGGCCTGTATCTGCCCGTAGACGTTTTCAAATGGTACAGGCCCTTTTCCAGCGATTCTGGACGTTGTGGACTTAATCCTACCTCCACACACTCCAAACCCGCTCCAAATGGTTGTTCCCATCCTCCCCTCCCCGAGTTGGCGAGCTCGTTCTCATCAAGGAGGACAACCTCCCTGCCCTTCAATGGAGACTGGGGCGCATCACCCGCACTCTACCTGGGAAGGATGGCGTCGTCCGGGTGGTGGAACTGGACACCGCCAATGGACATCTCCGGAGGCCTGTGTTCAAGATCGCCAGGCTCCCGCTGAAGGAGTCCACCCTGGGCCCCGGAGGATATACCCGCCAATATCGGGACGTTTAGAATCGGCCCCCCGCCCGCGCGAACGAACGTAAAACGAAGCGCTGGCGTCACTCCGTCTGCAAGCAGTCGTGAGCGTATCATGACCCTTTCCACGCGAGCATACACGCTCTGGTGTCGCCTTGGACTTATTGCCTGAACCTTAAGTGAAAGAAGTGCGTCAGGAATCACCTACATCGCCGCCCGTGGCCAGCTCGTCTCCCGGTTCCTGCGATCCCGTACAGCCTGCTCCCGGTAAGTCCCCCATCTTCCTCCCTTCTCTGCTGTATTTGGCGGTGTCCTCTGACCCGCGGATACAAAGTCAATTGTCGAAATGCTTGTACGCGCATCACTTCAGAACGGCTCGATCAATTTGGCTGATTCTTCTTTTTTTGTGTTCGTAATAATCAGGAAAAGGGTTGTGTGAAAATTTTTTTTGGAATTTAATAACGGGATACAGAGTATTTAAGCGTAGTCGCGTGCGGGCCGCAAGTAACTAATAATAATAACTGGATAGGTTGTTCGTTTTATTAACATCAATTTGTTTTGTTTTTAACCTTCAATACATAAGAGATAGTGAATGGCACGTATAATGGCAAAGGTGAAGAAAAAACTTGTAATGCAAGATACACTATCTTGCAATGATACTAAAAGACGCCCTCTCACTCAGTCATTGGTTGTCACTTGAATAAGCAGCATACAAACATTGAAATGAAAAATATCAGTGCTATATTTTTAATGTGTTTTTTTTATTGTACATTTACATCTATCAGCGTTAATTACTGCTTTAACTAACAATAATTTTGTAAAAACAGTGAATCATAACAACGCTAGTGAAACTGAAAATGTTACGGACAATAAAATGTCTCTCGATGATGTGAAGTGGCGGTCCGAAGATACATCCTTGCACAACCACCGACACATGAATGGTTCTTTTGTAGATGTTAAAATAACAAATGTGAAAACAACAACGGACAAAAGAAAAGAGACAACAAATGATGATGCAACTGATAGAAAAGGAAAGCATATAATAAGAGTTGGGGAGTGTTCTATCGGTTACATTAGAGTCGGTTCGTTTTGTATTGAAGAAAACGAATGAGTTGATTCATGTATCTTTTTGTATCTGAATTGTCAGATGTAAATAGTGACGATATTTAATTGGCTTACAATTTTCAAAATAAAAACAACTTTTTATTAGTAACGAACTACGGCTACAGTATTTATTTGTCGTCTAATCGTCGTATAATGATGTATTTGATATGTCGTATCTCATTCATGGTTTCATAAACTCTACGGTAGAGACCACTCCATCTTTTAGCTTGGGTGTCGTAAACGTCGACTAATGGACTAAAGACTGCACATACATCCACCAGCATAGAGTGGCGCTGGGCTCACCACCTGTCACGTTGAGCATATGTGCAGTCGTTATTTGGTGAAAAGTGGACTACGGTAGAGGACTGCTTTTGCGGTCCTCATTGTCTAGTCTCTGACTAACCCTTCGTCGCTCGTAGCTGATGGATGTATGTGCAGTAATTAGTCCGTTAGTCGCCTTTTACGACACCCAAGGGAAGAGAGGGGGTGGTAGTATTCTTTCACCGCTACGCGACACGGATAAATAATAGGATAATAGTCGTAATTATTTGTATGTATCAATGATATATGTATGTTATGTTACATGCTTACTTAACGTCCGACCACTAAACAGCATCCAGTGAATTCATTGTTTAATGAAATTTCGAGACATATGCCGGTGACAGTAGGCAGTCCGAATGTAAGTTATGTGAATCGGTTGATGCTGATGCGGACGTCATTGATGAATGTTCCTCGGGTACAGATGGTAATAAGTGTAACCATACTGTGGCTGTGTGACACTAATGGTAAAATAGATAGATAGATAGATAACGTTTATTGCTTCATGTGGTACATTTTAGGTCTTAAACTTATACATGCAAGAAACCCAATCATGAGCCCCGTAGGGGCACTGCAAAAAATGAGGTTAAAAATTTAATTTTTTCTTACTAAATAATAAATTATGATATAATTTTTTACCTACTTATATTTAATACAATTATAATTTAATATTTTAAAAATGATTTCATTTAACATACTTAACTAAATACATGATTACAATTCAATTTTAATTTTAATAATCTTGTTATCAATTGCACAAGCTTAAACGATTAATTAACTACTCACAATACAATTTTAATATCCTATCTGTAATAAATAACAATTCGAAATAATTCAATTTTAATAACAATTCAAAATTATTCAACTATTAAATTCAATTCATAAAATATAATAATAATAAAAAATAATAATAATAATATTGTAAAAAATTAAACTTAAGAATTATGTTGAATAAAGTGGATAATAATAAAAAATAAAAAATTAATAATAATAATCTGGACTATGACTATGACATTAGGTACTCTTTAAGACAATAAGGGCTTTTACTTATTAAATATTCCTTTAACTTTTGATAAAATAATGAATTTTTGACAATTTCCTTCAGATGCATGGGAAGCTTATTGTAAATTACAATTGACATATAATAGGCGCTTGTTTTTACTATTTCTAATTTAACTACGGGTAATGCTAACATATATTTGCTTTGCATGTTACGTCGGGCTGAATACGGGTCTTTCGCTGGTGAATACTTATCTTTGTTCTCTCTTACAATCTTACACAGTTCAAAAATATAAATAGAGGTTAGGGTTAATATTTTTTGCGAGACATAATAATGTCTACAGCTCTCAGTTTCCTTTATATTTACCAATATTCGAAGGTACTTTTTTTGGAGCAAGAAAAGTTGGTTGGCATTTGTGCTATTACCCCAAAGAATTATTCCGTAAGACAGCCACGCATGAGCATAGGCATAGTAAGCAGTTGTTGCGGTTTTCAAGTCAGTACACTTCTTTAGTTCGTAGAGCGCATATACAAATTTCGACATTTTGCCTAAAAGTTTTTCAACATGCGTTTTCCAATTAATATTTGTGTCGATATCTATACCCAAAAAAGAGCACGATTGTACTAATTCTACACTATTGCCATCGTAAGTTATACCTATTTCCAACGGACGCTTCTGGTGAGGATGGAATTGCATAAGTTTTGTTTTTGAGACATTTAACTGCAGATTATGTTCCTCAAGCCATTTTCCTACCTTCGTTAAGCACGGGTTTATCTCTTCTATAAGTTGCTCAGAGTCACTGCCTGATGATATTAAAGTGATATCATCAGCGTATAATATGCATTGTTTATTTAAATATATTGGCAAATCGTTAATATAGATTAAAAACAAGAAACAACCCAAAACACTTCCTTGTGGGATCGAGTGCTGTATTTCTAATCTTTGCGAACTAAATGTGGTTTGTGTGTTTTTAGTTTTATCAAAGTACCCAATGTTTACCAATTGATTACGGTTTTTCAAATAACTCTCTAACCATTTATGTGCTGATCCTCGTATACCTACACCGTAGAGTTTTTTTTAATAATATACTATGGTTCACCCTATCGTATGCTTTGCTTAGATCTAACATTAAAGTTACTGCATACTTTTTACTCTCCAAACAGTCTAGAATTTGTTGGTTTAAGTCAAAAAGAGCGGTAATTGTGAACTTTTTCTTCCGAAAGCCATTTTGGCTACTGTTAAAAATTAGGTTTTTCTCACAGAAAGAATTTAAACGATTCATCATGATTGTTTCAAAGATTTTTGAAAATGTTGACAATAATGCAATAGGTCGGAAATTACTCAGGGTTTTTGGTGCTGCTATTTTGGGTATAGGTTTTATTATAGTGGTTTTAAGTAAATCCGGGAAAGTTTCCTCTAAAAATGACTGGCTTAATAAGTTTGCTAACGGTATTGCCAATTCATTTTTGCAAAACTTTACTAAGTTTGGGGGGAGCTCGTCGTATCCACAACTAACCTTGTTTTTCATTTTTATTATAACTTCTAGTATTTCTTGAGGGGTAACTGAAGAGAGATACATTGAGTTTACAGTAGGGTTAATAACTGGGTAGCTTTTTGGTGGGTTTTTAGTTTTTTTGCTTAAACCTACAGAAGCAAAGTAGTTATTTAACTCATTTGCAATTAAGTAGGGGCTCTCTGTATTTTTATTATTTATTTCTAGCTTAATATTTTTAGCTCTTTTATCTATAATTTTATTAGTTCTTTCTTTTATTATTTGCCACATTGATTTGGATATATTATTTGTGTTCCTCATTATTTGCACATATTGATTTTTCTTGGAAATATAAACAACTTTCTTTAACAGCTTGACATATTGTTTGTAATAGTTGTGCAATATAGAATTTCTTGTTTGAGATGCAAGTATTCTGAGTAATCTCTTATTTTTACATGATGTTTTTAGACCCTTAGATAACCAGTTTTTATTTTTATATTTTACATTTATATTTTTTTTCGGCATACACAAATCGCGGATCGCAACCAGCTGATTATGGAATGATTCATTATTTTTGTTTACATCTTGTTCAGGCTTTATTATTTCTTTCCAGTCTATATTTTTCAGTGTCATCTGGAAACGCTGCATGTTTTTAATATTGTAAAGTCTTTTATTTGTACTGTAACAACTGCTAGCTGTTTGAGAGTTTAACATAGTGAACAAAACACCCCGATGATCTGAAAATCCATACTCTTCCACTTTAATGGTGAATAAAGAGCTATCAAAATTTGTGAATATTATATCTAAACATTTTGAACTTGTATCAGTAATCCGCGTAGGTTCATTGACATATTGTTTAAAGTTATAACTTTTAAAAAGATTTAAAATACTTCTGGATTGCTTAGTTTTCTTTAAGAAATCTATGTTTAGGTCACCTCCAATTAAAATATTTTTATTTGAATACTTATTCTGTATAACGTTCAGGAGCTTTTCTATTTGGGTTGTAAATATATCTACTTCCCTGTGGCTGTTTGGCCAGTATATGTTAATTACAAAAAGTTTCAGTTCGGTTACAATCACAGCACTTATTTCTATGATATACTCTAACGACAAACCTATGATGTCCCTACACTCACTGTAGTCTATACCGTCCTTTATTAGTATGCACGTTCCACCACCCTCACGGGTGGTTCTGCAAAAAGCACTTGCGACACTGTAACCTTCTAGGGACATCACATCCACCTTTTTCGTCGATATCCACGTCTCAGAGAGGCAGAGTGCAGGTAAATCATATTCGTCTGTAAGGGCATCAAGAAGATGGCGCTTGTTCTTCATACTTTTCATATTTTGGAATAAAATATTGAAGTTTTGACCGTTCCTAATGACGAGAGGACTGATTTCTTGTTTGTTTCTGGTCCTGTTTAAATGTCACCGGAGTAGTCTTTTTTTGACTGAGATGAATTGAATCGTCATTTTTACTGATGACAGAACGGTTTTGTGTTTTATTTATATATTGTAAACGCTTCTGCTTTCTATCGTGTAGGCCTTCTTCATCAAGATATTCTGACAGCCAAAGACCGGACTTCTTAAACATACTTTTGTAAGAAAGCATTATCTTAGCCATTCTTTTGCTTAAAAGTTCTATTTTAAGTGGTCTGCGATAACCTCTTTGGCCTATACGGTCCAGATCCTCTATATATCCCGTTAAATCTATATAAGTGATCTCGTAAAATAAATGTATTAATCTATCGTGTAATTCATACTCTAGTTCATTTTTATATTCATTTAAACCATAAAGAACGATAGTTTTTGAGAAACTTTTAGCATTAGAACGTTTGACATGCAAGCGTCGTTCAAATTGCTCTTCAGCAGCTGTCGCATTAATGGTGTGTACGCTGGGTTGGGATTGGGACAATTGTGTTTGCTCGATTGATGTCAATATCTGTGTGGTTGCGGCTTATTATAAAAATAATACTAATAAACCATCTCTTCTCTTGGGTGTCGTAAATTGCGACTAACGGACTAAAGTCTGCAAATACAATCATTACATACATACATATAATCACGACTTATCTCGTAGGGTTAGAAATAATATAATTTTCACTCCTCTTGCTCAAAAAGACCGTCATTGTAGCGTTCTAGAGCGGGGCTAAAATAGCTTTTCTCGCCCTAGGGGAAAAAGTAATTTTTTTTTAAATTTTTGTCTGTCACATGACAATGGGCCTACAAAAACGAAAAAGTATTTAGTTTTATGTAGAATAATCATGAATAAAGCCTCGACTTATTACTGTTTACATATCAACAATTTTTTTGAGATAACACAGACCACGCTTCAGCAAGGAAAAACTGCACAGTCTGCACATGTGCTTAGGTGGTGAGCCTTTAGCCCGTTAGTCGCTTTTACGATACCCAAGGGAAGAGAGGTGTTGGTATTAAAATTTTGATGAGCCCATCGCCGCTCTATGCTGTTGGATGTATGTGCAGTCTTTAGTCCGTTAGTCCCCTTTTACCAAATCGATGAAAAGTGAAGGGTTGGTAATATTATTTGGATGAGCCCATCGCCGCTCTATGCTGTTGGATGTATGAGCAGTCTTTAGTCCATTAGTCGCCTTTTACGACACCGAAGAGAGAGAGAGGTTGGTAGTATTAATTTGATGAGCCCATCGTCGCTCTATGCTGTTGGATGTATGTGCAGTCTTTAGTCCGTTAGTCCCCTTTTACCATATCTAGGAAAAGTGAAGGGTTGGTAATATTATTTTGATGAGCCCATCGCCGCTCTATGCTGTTGGATGTATGTGCAGTCTTTAGTCCGTTAGTCCCCTTTTACCAAATCGAAGAAAAGTGAAGGGTTGGTAATATTATTTTGATGAGCCCATCGCCGCTCTATGCTGTTGGATGTATGTGCAGTCTTTAGTCCGTTAGTCCCCTTTTACCAAATCGAAGAAAAGTGAAGGGTTGGTAATATTAATTAGATGAGCCCATCGCCGCTCTTTGCTGTTGGATGTATGTGCAGTCTTTAGTCCGTTAGTCGCCTTTGACGACACCCAAGGGAACAGATGGAAAGACTGCACATATCTACTATCCAACAGCATAGAGCGGCGATGGGCTCATCAAAATAATACTACCAACCATTCTCTTCCCTTGGGTGTCGTTAAAGCAACTAATGGGTTAATTTTAAATAAAATAAACCAATTCATATTGTATTGGATTGTTTTATTTTCTCGCATTCGTAGTGAAAAGCAGAGTGTAACACTCGGCGCTAAAAGCCCATTAAAACTCGGTTTCTATTTACTCCCTCGCTAAAGCTCGGGAGTAAAACTACCTCGCTAAAGCTCGGGAGTAAAACTACCTCGTATATAATGGGTCATTTTAGCCCCTTGTATAACAATCTACTATTATCATCAACTAAGATATCGGTTTCTTCAGAAACAGTTTCGCGCACCAATGTGTCGTTCATTGCTTGCATTGTCAGTTAGCGTCCGATAAGTAATTACTGTTAATTAGTGAAATTCTGTTAGACACTAAAATTAATAATCTCACATTGAATGTCAAGTGTAACTTTTTCGACGACAGGCGCCTGGCGTCTTTTTGACGGCGGCTCTACGACATTGCAGACACTGCACGGAGTGCATAAATTGCATTTGTTTTACAAAGGAGTGCATAGATGCATAGAGTACATAGATTGGATTTGTTTTACGGCAGGCCAGGGGAGGCGAGGTAAACAGTTTATTTCACGCACAGTGACATAATGATATGGATAGAAGTTATGTGACAATAATAAACGATATTATGAACGAAAACATATCGAGCGCGGTGATTCGACTTCGAGCGCAAGCGTACCTCATCATTCTGTAGGTATGATGAGTAATGAAAAATAAATAGTTAAATAACTTAAATGCATGGGTCACGTCACGTTTAATTTCAATATCATTGGTAAGAATTACAAAGCACTCAATTTGAAGGAAAAGGGAAAACTTTAATAATTTAAATTATAAGTGACTATTCAAGATTCATTCATCATTGGAGTATATAATGTAAATTTGGACAAGTCAGTTTCATTGCCAGCCCGCTTTCAGAAGCAGAACAATAAGTTAACTTATTCTTTCTATCTGTTGATAATAAAGCTTTACACAATGAATAACAAAATTCAAGGAAAGTGTTTGCTTATGTTCATGGTGGTTTTAATATTGATTGTATGTTTAATTGATAAAAGTGTTAGTGCTCTTATTGTCTCTATTATAAATGCGCCTTATGCATGCCCTAAAAATTATACAAGATAACGTGGAATGTGTCAAGAAATAGAAAATGACTATAAATGCAGTTATTAAAACGGTGTAAGTGATGTGAACGGAGCAATAGCAAGTTATTAAATTAACCCACTTGCTCCTACCGCGTCTTTAACGACACACCAACTTTAAAAAAATATAGAACTATAAGAGGTTTGTTTTTCTTTTTATCTTGTGTCGCATCTTATAGTTAGGGCTGTAAACTTCTAAATGTGAAGTGGTTACTGCATGTTGCAATTAATATATCTTGTGTGAAATAATGTTGATTTTTGTGATAATTTCAATAAGTAATTCATTGTTAGTTAATATGATGTTTTATCGCGTTTTTTGTTTATTTAAGACGTGATTACCAATATATCATTCCTGTGTTGCTCGTAAATAAAAAAATAAGTAATTTCATAACATTTCATTGAGTATTTGAATTTTACTATAACTGTTCCGTATAAGACACAGTAGGAGAATGTGCTACTAATCTGATAGTACTCGTGTACATTTTATTATTGCATCTTTCTGAAACTTACCTATTACGAGATAATAAAGAAATTGGAGCAAGGTAATGAGAATAATTGTACAGATTCTATAATTATCATGCAAACAGTAAATTGTAACTCGGAAGTTACATATGAAGACTACGCTAATTCAAAATCTCCCTGAATCCCAGCTCAGAGCACCTCCTGAAATCGAATATAAATATTCTTCTGATAATAGAGCAGACGACTATTCATCTCTAGCACAGCTTTCTAAAAGTTGAAATATCGATTCTGTAAATGAACGTAAACTCAGGAATATTCCATTCTAATGTAAGCTACAGAACCAATAGCATCCACTTCACCGGTCACAGCACCGGCCGTGGTCACGAGCGGACCAGTCCGCCCGTGACCTTTTATATATTGTGACATTTTGATTTTAATTTTTATCTAATCTATATTATTCTATTCTATCTCAGTTAGGTTGTTGTGACATTTTTGATTTTTAATTTTAATTTAATCTATATTATTCTATCGCATCACATTTAAATTCAAAACATTGTTATTACATTCGCATGCCAATTTTGGCGAAACATGTATGTACTGCTTAGAAACCTGACCATCTGTTTACCATGTTTCATGTGAATAAATGATTTATGATTTATGATTATGATTTATGACCACGACCGGTGCAACTCGGTCGAAACGTCGGGTATAAAAAGGTATGCGTAGTATGCCTATAATATGTAGTTAGCGTTAATCCCCGTCTACATGTGTATTTATAATGGAACGCGAAAGTTTAAAAGTGATAATATCATTATCATCACCTATTAATTAAATACTTTTTTTTAATTAAATATTTAAACTTGTCTGTCTTTTGATTTATTACAAAGCCGATTTAAATCATAATAACCAACTACATAGTAGTAGGTACATTCTCCTACTGTGTCGTTTACGACACGGCATTTTCCGGCTTTTCTACAAATGCAATATTTTTCTTATTATTTTTTATCGATCATTTGCCATCAATGTAATTACTATACGAAATTTTAAGTCAATCGTGCAAAAAAAGTTAATTTATTACTAAGTGGGATTAATGTCAGAATTTTAAAAGTATTTTTTTGTGTTTTTTATTAAATGCATACACAATGAAATTGAACTATGGTTTAATTTTTAATAAACCCCCGACAAACTAGTTTTTGTAAAGCTCAACATCACCTTTTTAAAACCTAGTTTGTCGTGGGGCTTGTTAAACGCTGACGTCATAAGTGCAATGTCAAAGATTAAAATTTGAAAAATGTGTGAGGTTAGAACGCCGGATCTGGCGTCGCCATTTCTGATTTCCTGGTCAGGTCAGCATAAAAATAACATACGTATACATACATCATATAATCACGACTTTTATTCCCGAAGGGTTAGTCAGAGACTGGGCAATGATTACAGCAAAAACAGTCCTCTGCCATAGTCCACTTTTCACCAAATAGCGACTGCACAAGTGCTCTGCGTGACAGGTGGTGAGCCCATCACCGCTCTATGCTGTAGAATGTATGTGTAATTTTTAGTCCGTTAGTCGCCTTTTACGACACCCAAGGCGAAATAGGTTTGGTAGTATTTTTTCACCGCTACGCGACACTTTTATCGGGTTATATGGCTCATTATTAAATTACTATCAACCCACACACACTATCTTATGTGTCGTAAAAGCGACTAACGTTCTGAAGACTGTATACACATCCATCAGCACAATATAGCGGCGATTGGCTCGCCACCAGTTGTTGTTTGGTGAAACGTGGACTATGGCAGTCGACTGCTTTTGCAGCCCTCATTGCCTGGTATCTGACTAACCCTTCGGGGACAATAGTCGTAAAATATGATGTATGTAAGTATGTACAATTTGTAATCCGTCGTACCGGCACCCGTAAGCGAAATCATAAATACTGTGTGCAGGCATCACAATACAACACGGGGGTTCGGTTATAGGGCGGCAGGCTTTATTAAGCAAATTAAAAATACTCTACTGTTCAGAATTACGTACCAAAAAGCATAGACACCAAAATAATGCATAATTACCACACCTACATACATGCTTACATAATGATCACGACTGTTATTTCCGAGGGGTTAATCAGAGACAAGGCAATGAAGACCATAGTCTATTTTTTACCAAATAGCGACTGCACATGTGCCCGGCGTGACAGGTGGTGAGCCCATCGCTGCTCTGTGCTGCTGGATGTAGGTATGTGCAGTCTTTAG
Organism: Scoparia ambigualis; assembly: GCA_963921215.1. Taxonomy (NCBI): domain Eukaryota; kingdom Metazoa; phylum Arthropoda; class Insecta; order Lepidoptera; family Crambidae; genus Scoparia; species Scoparia ambigualis. The sequence continues at coordinate 5,321,459 of OY992516.1, read as the reverse complement.
TCCTTTAGTCGCCTTTTACGACACCCAAAGGAAGAGCGGGGGTGGTAGTATTCTTTCACCGCTACGCGACAGGGTTAATAAGAGTACTGAGGTTGGCATTAAAGTTTGGCGTGTGACTATTGCCGCTCCAGTAAATTGATTCATTCTTGAACACCAATTTTTTTGTTATTCTATGTCAAATATAACGAAACTATGAAATAACTTTTTACCTCAGGCGGGAATCGAACCCGCGTCCTCCGCAATCCGGACGGCTGCGCTGACCACACCGCCACCGAGGTATCGGTTATATTGAATTCGTACCGAATTTGGCATACTTAATTTTACTGTGACTAAATTAGTGTTTTAAATTTTTATTTTTTAACCGCCTCTGTGGTCTAGTGGCTAAGCTACCTGTTTCAGACCCAGAGGTCCCGGGTTCGATTCCCAGCGGGGGGTACATCTTTGTGTGCTCGGTTTGGTTGGTGGTAGGGCTGTTAAGTCCGCCTGGCTAGCTACCACCATCTTATCTAAGTCTGTCGCCATAACAACGATGTTTATAGCATTGTTGTGTTCCGGCAGTTTGAGATAAGATAGCCAGTTCCTCAGTGGTTGAGGATTCCGGGTGAAGCACGCTTCCACCTTCGGCCTTATCGTCACTTACCATCAGGTGAGATGAAGGCCAAGCGCTTACCCGTTGCCAATATAAAAAAAAAAAAAAAAAAAAAAAAAATATACACACGCACATGTTTCCCGAATAGGTACCAAGAGGAGGGATCCCGACAAATATTCATGTTATAATTATTTTTGTATTAGTAATTTTAACGCAAATTTTGTTGCGAACCAATTAGGGACAAATTAGAAAATGTTGAAAAAAATCCACGAACAGGATTTGAACCTAGTTGTTGACATAAATGGGCGCCATTGGCTTTCAAAGTAAAAAGTGTTGATAGTTTTCGGCTGGCTGGATAAGTCCACGTTAGCTTGATTAGAAGAGCACCTGACGCGGTAAAATATCTTTGTGTTTATACTTGTTAAAATATACAAAAATACTCTATTAAATTATATCTATTGATTATACCATACGATTACTTTGTGTAACATTCACTATTTTTGTATTAGTCACTCAATTGACTTTTCATATAAAACCGTTGTGTAAACTCACACTCCCTTTAATAAAAGTATTCGTTCAAACTACTTGGAAGTTTTACTTTGCTGTCACTGCGTCCCTGCCAACAAAACTATTTCATAAAAAGACAGTCTTTTCCTCAGTGTAGCTGAGGAATCCGTCTCTACCATTGGCGCATTGGCTTTACCTAACATCATTCGCATGAAGGCCAAGAGCATTTGTTTAAACAAGAATAAAAAAAGAGTTGAAATTATTAAAACTGAATAATTTTACGGACTTTGCTAGTGGGAATTAAGATTAGAATACTACCAACCCTTCCCCTCCCTTGAGTGTCGTAAATGGCGACTAACGGACTAAAGACTTCACATACAGCCAACAGCATAGAGCGGCGATGGGCTCATCAAAATAATACTACCAACCCTCTCTTCCCTTGGGTGTCGTAAAAGCGACTAACGGGCTAAAGACTGCACATATATCCAACAGCATAAAGCGATGGGCTCATCAAAATAATACTACCAACCCCTCCCCTCCCTTGGGTGTCGTAAAAGGCGACTAACGGACTAAAGACTGCACATACATCCAACAGCGTAGAGCGGCGATGGGCTCATCAAAATAATGCAACTAACCACTCTCTTCTCTTCAGTGTCGTAAAAGGAGACTAACGGAATAAGGTCAACATGAGTAAGTGTGTCATACTTTTTTCGAAGTTTATTTTAAACTTAAAAATCATGTAGTTTAGGGTCACAATTTCTAACTCTCTGCGTAACCAATTTAAAATGAGGTTCATAATTAGCTAAAAACAAAGTGTTTTACGCAATAATTGTCCATTCATCATTCGTTTTTAAGGTATATTATAAAGTGCTATGGTAGACACACTTCCTCCAACAAAGTGAGGCAATTAGTGTGACTGTATCATTGAAGTAAGATAGACAGTTTTTTTTAATTCAAAAATGCAAAGTCTCTTCCACTTAATCATGGGATCCAATCATTTGACGACTATGTTACTTAATATACTTCGTGAGAATAGCATAAGGGAGCAAAAATTATAAGGTAAGTGTGCAGGTGTGTGTATTGCAGGGATAGAAAACATTTTTAAGTAAAATCTTAATTCGCTAAATGTAAGCTTAATACTTGTACTTGAAGAAGAAGATTTCATACTATGACAACAATCATGAAATACACCGAAATACGAAGGCGGAGGCCATTGAATGTTAAAAGTTTCAATAGTAATCAACAACACTAGGATATTAAAAATACCAGACCTCGGTAGCCAAGTGGTTAAGGCAGCCGCCCGAAATGCGGAAGGTGCGTGGTTCGATTCCCGCCTGAGGTTGTCGTCTTTTTTCAGTGTTTAAAATTTTACTTAAGTATATTTAAGCGTTAATAAAACGCTAAAATATAAAACATTAATATTAAAAATAGTTTAAAAGCATGAAGTTTTTACTTTAGGGGGAGGTAGTATTCATCAATACAAACAACTTTAACTATGTCGCCAACAACAAAATCGCGAAAAACAAAACAGCTGTTCCATTCATTTTCATCCAGTGGGAATTGGTACTTTTTTGTGGAACACCTATTTTTTTTCCGCGGTTTTGCTGTTGGCTACGTACATAAATATCTTACCTTCTACTTATTTAAAACAGGATAAGTGAGAAAAAGGTATAATTACCGAATTATTATCGTGTTTTTTACAATCGTTTCTAGTAATAAGTCCTAACTATCTATGGGAGTAACATTTCTGTTGGTTTTACGCCCAGATTTAATAGAAAATTGCCCATTCTCCTTTATTACTTACGCAATAAGCAAATAAAATTAACGTATAACTAATTTAAAAAAAAGTTTTTTTAACCCCTGATTTGAGGCAAGTGTAACATATAGATACACTTGCCTCATGCAAAGTAGGCACACTTCCCCAGCCGTTTAATTTTGAGGTAATTTTTTTTAAGTGGACATTATTCTCTTGTTATCAACGATTCCATCAAAACTACAAGAGTAATAATAAGTTTGGTTAGTATTAAAACTACTTATTGGCACAAAATATACAAATTCTTCAAAATCACCAAAATTTTTATCGATTAAAAAAGCACGTGTTAACTCGAGTTCGTCTTAAAAAATGTGTCAGATTTAAAATGGCGACAGCTTCAAAAGTGTTTAACAATGCCATCTAGATTTAAATTGAGTAAACTAAAATTTGTTTAAATCACAACAACAGATGTTGCTGCCAACAAAAGCTTAAATAGTTTTCAAAATATAAAGGGCATCCACACTTGCGCCCTAGCTACACTTCCCCACACTGACCACTGCACATACATTCAACACAACAGCATAGAGCGGCGATGCGCTCATCAAAATAATACTACCAACCCCTCTCTTCCCTTGGGTGTCGTAAAAGGCGACTAACGGACTAAATACTGCACTTACATCCAACGGCATAGAGCGGCGATGGGCTCATCAAAATAATACTACAAACCCTCTCTCCCCTTGGGTATCGTAAAAGCGACTAACGGGCTAAAGACTACACATACATCCAACAGCATAGAGCGGCGATGGGCTTATCAAAATAATACTACCAACCCCTTTTCGTCCCTTGAGTGTGGTAAAAGGCGACTAACGGACTAAAGGCTGCACATACATCCAACAGCATAGAGCGGCAAAGGGTTCTTCAAAATAATACTACCAACCCCTTTCTTCCCTTCGGTGTCGTAAAAGGCGACTAACGGACTAAAGACTGCACATACATCCAACCGCAAAGAGCGGCGATGGGCTCATAAAAATAATACTACCAACCCCTTTCTTCCCTTGGGTGTCGTAAAAGGCGACTAGCGGACTAGATAAATACTGCACATACATCCAACAGCATAGAGCGGTGATGGCCTAATCAAAATAATACTACCAACCCCTCTCTTCCCTTCGGTGTCGTAAAAGGCGACTAACGGACTAAAGACTGCACATACATCCAACCGCATAGAGCGGCGATGGGCTCATCAAAATAATACTACCAACCTCTTTCTTCCCTTGGATGTCGTAAAAGCGACTAACGGGCTAAAGATTGTACATACATCCAACAGCATAGAGCGGCGATGGGCTCATCAAAATGATACTACCAACCCCTTTGTTCCCTTGGGTGTCGTAAAAGCGACTAACGGGCTAAAGACTAACACATTTTTTTCTATATCTTTCTTAATTTTACGCATCAAACAATAATTCTTACATCAAAATATGTGTATCGACAGGTCACCCCATTTAAAAAAAGTTAATTTTAATTTTTAACACACGCGCGTGATGGTTTTGTACATTTCGCAGAATAAAAACATTGCTCTAATCAAATTACTAGGTTTGAAACTTCAAAGCAGAATAGTTCTAATTTTAATTATCAATATGATTAATTTTGCTTTATTTCGATGTTGCGCGGGCCCTCGCGGGTGTTGCGCGGGCCCTCGCGGGTGTTGCGCGGTGCGGGGTCCGCGGTAATTCGTAAGCGCCATTCGCATTTTTATCAAAAAGTTAATCAAAATGTTTAGTTTTTTGGAAATTCAACTCAGTCAAAAAATCGAAAAGGTAAATACCTACCTATATGTTTATGATTTTATAGGTATCATTATTGTAAATCACGGTCGTAATGTGCAATTATATAAAATTCTAGAGGTAACTTCAGGATTTTTTTCTATCGAGCAAAATGTATCCTTTTGTGTTCTGGCTTCGTTCATCCCCTCTCACATATGTTCTGTAATAGGTACACATTGAAGATTTCAGTGCGAAATATCTAAAATATTTTGAATACCAGTTAATAGAAAACAGCCAATTTTTCCGTTTTCATCGCCCAAGGCACCTTAAGACTGGTAAAGCTACGAAATCCGCCATAGGAATCGTCCTATCGTATCAAAATATACATATCGATGTAAAGCCCTTATCTGTGAGCCCTTCACACTATGTCTAAAGGGCTACTTGTAGGCCGGCAGGGTGGGGGCGACTGATGTTGCATCTTTTTAACGCTGCACGATGGTGCATAGGATCGCATTTGTTCACACTGGTAACTATCTTGTAATGCCTATAAATTATTAAATAAAATACATTGAAACAGACTTACTGTTCAGGCTACATTGTGGCGGCGGCCATGACAGATGTGCCAACAATAAGGCTGACATCTCCCGCATTCAGCAATTACGTCCACCGCGACATATATCAAGCTACCGTACCAGCTTAATGTAATGTGCATTGATTGACATTAAAACTAATTAAAAGTAACGTCAAACCAAGTCAAATAATTTATTACAGTCGTGTAGTGTAAAGATGGTACCTACTTACATCCTACTAATATTATAAACGCGAAAGTTTGTAAGTATGGATGGATATTTGTTACTCTTTCACGTAAAAACTACTGAATGGATTTGGATGAAATTCGGCAAACAGATAGTTTATAACCTGGATTAACACATAGGATACTTTTTCTCCCGATATTCCCACGGGAACGTATGGATCGTTGTTTGTTACTCTATCACGTAAAAACTACTGAATGAATTTTGATGAAATTCGGCATACAGATAGTTTATAACCTGGATTAACACATAGGATACCTTTTATCCCAATATTCCCACGGGAACGGGAACTACGCGGGTGAAACCGCGAGCGGCCGCTTGTTATACAATAAAAAGTAAAGCTTTAGTGGCTGCGGTGATGGTTCAATTCCCGAGTCGGATTATCTGTGTTTTCGGATGTTTCGATGCATGGTCCGGGTTCGTGATCACCAACCCGCAAGGTGTGTAGGCAAGCGTGGTGATTAAAAGGAAACTACGTGGAAGTGGCTTGCAAAATTTTCAAACAAAACACACAAAAAACGACGTTTCGTAGCCCCTGTTTCCTCCTTCAGAACTCCACCAAATTTTTATTACTTTTTCAGCATCGGTTAAAGAATGTTTGTTTTTTTGCAATCAGTCATTTATTTAATAACCAGGAGCCTTCAAAATTTAGCGAAATCACTTCGTTTTAACGTGTCTACAAAACATTAAGTGGCTGGTTTAAAAAAAATAAACATACAGATATAGAAAATCTCTTCCATTAACCGATGCTAAAAAAGTAATAAAAATTGGTTCAGTTCTGAAAGAGGAAACAGGGGACTACGAAACGTCGTTTTTATGTGTTTTGTATGAGAATTTTGCATGCCACGTCGACGTAGTGTTTCCTCTTAAACCAATACCCATCAATTGTAGCGATGACTAGATTTTAATAATGGAGGCCTTTGCCCAGCTGTGGGGCAGTATACAGGCTGTACTTATCCTGTGACGGCAACAGAAAATGTTTACCAAAGTTTACCAGTTTTGCGCTTTACTTAAAGCATAATTTAAAGCAAGATTGTCTGAGTTCCGATTTTACAGTCCTTGAAATGAAATGAAATGAAATATTATGATATATCTTTATTTGCTTCAATTTTGGGAACATAGTATGGTGTTCTTACAAAAAACAATTCCCTTCAAAATCAACTTATTGTAATTTAAGCAGGCAAATATTTTTATTGTAATTATATAATAACAACAAGTACAAAACAAGCCAATACAAAGCAGCGTCTCAATAATTACTGTTTAAATATTCTTGTACAGAGTATTTTTCAGTGAGGTACCTTTGTAGTTTACGTTTGAATCTTGTACTATCCAACCGACGTAGATCATCAGGCAGATCATTAAATATTATAACGGCCATCCCGCGGGCATTTTTGTGGGGCAAGCATAGTTTAAAAGTCCTAAAAGCTTAACTGTCGTAACAAAAACACAATAGAAAAACAATTGTTAGCAACCTCTAGGTGTCATCGTGACAGAAAGTAGGTTAATACAGAGTTGATTGCAATGCTCTTAGAAAGGAGCCGTTATCAGCCAGAGCAGCGCTTACCACAATCTCTGTCGATTCCTGTAGTCCGTTCGCTAAATGTGTGTGCGTTGTATCACTTTACAAGCAGACGTGTTTAACAATTACAATCATAAGGTCTCAGCGTCTCAACGTGTCAGCAGTGCGTTGGAACGTTGAAGTACTGAACCTCAATTCCTTAAAATGCTCGTATGATGATACATGTTCACGTCTACAGCATGTCACGGACCGCACGACGCGTTTAACGACTTTCCAACTAAACGACGAAATAAAAAATATACCTTGACATTAATAAAAAACTTATTATATATTTCGACGATCTCCCTAGTCGAGTGGTTTGTACACCGGTTTTCGTGGTGTCGCCATCTCTGAGGTCCCGGATTCGATCCCCGGTCGGGTCAATTTAGATATTATTGTTTTTCTAAATTTTCTCGGGTCTGGGTGTTTTCTACGTATAATAAGTATGTATTTAAGTATTTTAAGTATGTTTATCCGTTGTCTAGTAACCATTTAACGAGTTTCTTCGAAGCTTCCCTTGGGCTAGGTAATTGGTGTGACTGTAGGAAAGTTTTAATTTATTACACAAAATATTTTTCATCCCCCCATCTCAGAAAGAGTGTCTTTACTCTTCGATATCTGAGTGCAAAAGCCGTTTTTATCCGCTAGAGGATAAAGTAAATTGAATTTAGAACATCGTGTGCACTAAGTTTGTGAATTCAAAACATCATAAACCTATTTTCATCCCCCCATCTCGGAAAGAGTATTTTTACTCTTCGATATCTGAGTGCAAAAGCCGTTTTTACCCGCTAGAGGACAAAGTAAATTGAATTTATAACATCGTGTGCACTTAGTATGTGTATTCAAAACATCATTAAACCTATTTTCTTCTTCCTCCATGGTGCCGATTTATCATACGACCTTTTTAAATTGTTAAAAACTCAGACTCGGAACCTTTTTGGTGTACCTACTTTTTTAATTTGGTTGGTAATTTCCTCGTTGAGGTGGGATGAAAAGTTACGTGTTGCACTCGAGTGCAAAGATTTTTCACCTCGTGCTCTTTTGATTCCCTCGGTAACGCTCAGGATTCTAATTTTTTAATCACTCGCTGCGCTCGTGATTCAATTTTAGAATCCTTCGCTTGCTCAGTCATCAAAATTGAGCACGCGGTTAAAAAGCAAGTTTGCACTCTTGTATAACAAATAACTATTGTGGCCTAGTTGGCAGACAGGTATGACTCTACATTACAATGATAGGAACGTCATGTGAAAATTACCTTAAAACAAAAACAATGAGAAATATTATACATTACATAATATCTGAGATTGAATTAAGAGCTCATTAATTTAAGAGTAACAGTCAAATTAATTTAATTGCTTAGGAAAAAAAAATGGGAAGATATTATTCATGGCTAACCACTTATTAGGGCTTGCACTGAGTCCACTTGGCCAGTTATCAACTTTTTAATGTAAGTGTTAACAACAATATCTAATTCCGTCAGTAAGATGTCATAAAAGTCCGGATTCCTAGTGAAGAGCGGTACCATCCTCGGGTCTACCATCACTCACTAACAGATGAGAAGAAGGACTAGCGCTTCCATATATTTCCTTATTTCATCATCTATGATATTTGATGACACAACAAACTGAAACAATGTTTTATTTCTATAAATAACAATAAAAACTTACTAAAATAAAAATCATAATCACATACAAAAAAAAAATCAAAAACTAAAGTATTTTGCACTTACCACTTCTGGAGTCTGCAATCAGGAACCACTGAGTTTTCCACTGATGTACCACAACACGGACTGTTGAAACGAAAGTAAATTTCAATGCTAGTACAATGAAAGTTCCAGATTTATAATATAAACTTGCTGTAAACTACGCAACCAGTTTTATTAAGTTACACGTCGGGGCTATCAAAAACGAATGAGGTTTTCAACATATCGCGAGAACGCCCCAGAGTCTAGTCCCCATACTAGATTCTCCGGGGCGTTGGAGTCTGCCTACAAAACGACCTCTTGACTTGGTGTCACAAATTCAACTGACATCCACAGAATAAGGAAGCGGCTTAGATTACAGTTGCATATTGCATAATTTTTGCCCAATGTTGTACAAACAAATTGCAATGTTTCACCACAAAATGAGCAATGATGAAAGAAAACCTTTAGAACAAATAATTTGCCTTGGATAGCCTGGTGAGTCAATAAAAAAAAGAATTTCGTAACGTCAAATAAGCTATGCGATTCTCAAAGCGACACATAGACGCTGCGCGCATGGCTGTGATCGGCTGTCTCTTTCCAATTCTATGAATATGAAAGAGATAGAGTCAATTCTCTGCACTGCGGCAGCCGCTGCTACCAAGGCTTTAACTTAGAGAATCGCACTGCTGCAATATTCCGCCATGATTTAGTATGGGATTATACATATCTAATTTTTGTATATGATCTAAGGTCCTAATTTAAAAAATACGTAAGTACATACATATAATCACAACTATTATCCCCGAAGGGTTAGTTGGAGTCTGTGCAAAAGGGGACCGCAAAAGCTGTCCTCTGCCATAGTCCACTTTACAGCAAATAGCGACTGCACATGTGCTCAGCGTGTCAGGCGGTGAGTCCATCACCGCTCTATGCAGTTGGATGTATGTGCAATCTTTAGTCCCATAGTCGCCTTTTACGACACCCAAAGGAAGAGAGGGGGTGGTAGTAGTCTTTCACCGCTATTTGACACGGTTATTTAATAATAACTATTACAAAAGAAATGGCGGAAATGAGAAGCTCGATGGCGGGCGGAGTGGCTAGCGCGTTCGGCTTGCGATTTTGCCCGCTAAACAAATTTCGTGTGTGGTCGCTGGATGGGTGACCAAATTAAAAACATTTCGAGCTCCTCTGTGCTTTGGGAGGCACTTATAACCGGTGGTTCGGTTGTCGTAGAAAGATGGCGGTCGTTAAGGCTAGGTATTAGGGAAAAATTAAAATAACACGTTCTTAGAATTACTTTTTGAAGTAGTAAACAGTAAAATTAAAATCTGCGAAAATTATGAAATATTGTTGAGGCTTTATTCCGTAGAATACATCCGATGGAAATACGATTTGATAAAGTTGGCTCAAGAGAATAAATTCACAAAGTTACATATTTTTGTGTCATTTTATCTTCTTTTCTAGGTTTTATTCTTAAATAAGTGATTTAATATTATGAGTTATTTACCAAAATGAAGTTCAGGTTCAACTTGAGGGATTATAACCGATCGTTTTTTATTTATTACATCTATCAAATTTTGAAAATATAAAACGCGATGATTATTCGCGCAGCTTCGCTGTTATACCCGTCCCTTACCGTCGCCGTACCGTCGAGAGAGCGAGAGAGAAGCGCTCGAAATACCTCCTCTTAAAACTCACCAACCCGCATTGGGCCAGCGCGGTGGGTAATGGCCCAACCTTTCCATGTGATGTTGTACATGTGAGAAGGCCTGTGCCCATCGGTGGGACGTTTATAGGCTGATGATTTGATTTAAGAGGGTGCCGCGCAATCGCAAAAACTGACATAAGTCTCATATGGGACTTCAAAGCAAAATCAATCATTTTGATTTTTAAAATTAGAACAATTCTGCATTGAAGTTTCAGACCTAGTAATTTGATTAGAGCAATGTTTTTATTCTGCGAAATGTACAAAACCATCACGCGCTTGGTTTAGAAATAAAAATTTACTTTTTTAAGATGGAGGGTGACCTGCGGAATATTAATACAAATATTTTCATGTAAGAATTATTGTTTCTTAAACTTGCAAAATCATTTATCATCATAGAGTCATTAGATTTATGTATTGTTTGTTATTGTTTAAATAATTTGTTTCAAATTTCAACAAGGCCACGACCTTATGCAATTGTCAGGCTATCTTACGTAAGTTCTTTTAATAAATAAATAAACTTTCCTACACTCACACCAATTATTTAGCCCAAGAGAAGCTTCGTTAAGAAACTCGTTAAATGGTTACTAGACAACGGATAAACATACATACAATACTTATTTATAAGTACATAGAAAACACCCAGACCCGAGACAATTTAGAAAAACAATAATTTCTAAATTGACCCGACCGCGAGGATCGAACCCGGGACCTCAGAGATGGCGACACCATGAAAACCGGTGTACAAGGAGGTCGTCTTTTAATGTATTTAACTAATTCAGCGCATAGTACAAGAAACCTAAAAATACGTAAACTTTCACAATTTCGTGCAGGATCACCTTAATAAAAGAAATAATCATTAGTTAGTTATTTACAAGCGTGATGTCCTTTACAATTATGTTTTTCGTATTTGTAAAGAGCGCTCCGTTATTGAGCGTATCGCCAACCCCAAATCTGAGCGCAGCCTAGGTCTGCGCCCCGTCATCTGTCAGTCGCAAGATTGGGAGATTATGGCCGCTGAGCCGTCTCCGCCGGCTTGGATCTTGGATATTACATACACGTGCTGCATGCAGATCCAGATTTATTATACGAACGGCAATCAACAATCAAATGCATGCATACCTATGCTCAAAGAAATTTTAACAAATGTACCTACCTACTGTTGTTAAGAAATAATTATCAAAATCTAAAACGTTGACAAAAATAATACTAAAAGCTGGACTCGAACACGTTTATAACTTTTAGGTGTATTTTCAAAATAAAGATTACTACTACCCCCTCTCTTCCCTGGGGTGTCGTAAAAGGCGACTAATGGACTAAAGACTTCACATCATCATCATCATCATTATCATCACCAAGCTATGATCGTCCCAATGCTGGGCACAGGAATTCCTACGTACCACATGGGGAATTCGGCCCAACACACTGGCCCAACGAGGGTTGCAAGTAGCACGTAGGAGCTTGAGACGTTTTTAATTTGGTCACCTATCCATCCAGTGACCTGACATTGCGAATGTTGCTTAACATACATACATATAATCACGACTATTATCTCCGAAGGGTTAGTCAGAGACTAGGCAATGAGGACAGCAAAAGCAGTCCTCTGCCATAGTCTACTTTTCACCAAATAGCGACTGCACATGTGCTCAGCGTGACAGGTTGTGAGCCCATCCCTCCACCTAAACGCAAGTTGAGGGATAGCTTGATGCTAACCCAATCTGGGTTTTGACCCTGAATTTATTTTTGGTCTCCAAAGTTTATAATTTTTACTAAAATGGAATAAAATAGTTAATTAGTAGTTAATCCCTTTTTAATTAATTTACATTTATTTATTTAACTATATTAACACTAACAATTTTTAATTTTTTAATATGTGCGAAGTTAGGGTTCCATTGACTTGGTAAAAATACTGGAAAAAATCTAGCTTAACTGGAAAATTGGAAAAGCGATGGGTGTTTAAACGCCCCGTAGGGGAATCCACTACTAACATAAAGTATGAAAGGTACTATGTATGAATGCATTAAAAGGCCAAATGTGTCATAAAACAAACTTTATTTGGTATAAATATTGAAATAAAATAAAATAGAAGAAATAAATAAATGAAAATTCAAACAACAAAACATGGTTTCATAGTAAAATGTACAGGTGTATATATGGTTTACATCTTCTCTTCGCTAATTCAGCCAGCACATCTTTACTTTAATGCAGAATTGTTTTTATAGCCTTAATGAATACTTCAATTTTAATAAATACTAATAAATTAATACTATGTAATAATAATAATATGGATCTACTAAAGGTAAATTTTAATATAATTATAATAATTATCGTAAAAAATATATATAATAAACATTAATGTAATATCAAATTAACTATGTAATATTTGCACGCCTGCATGCAGGCTGAATACATTGTCTTGAACTTATTTTTAAGAACTTTATTCTATGTATGTATTCTAGCAAATAAACAATTGATTATGATTATGATTTACTGCCTAAAGATTATTTGTCTGCAAATACTATGAACGCTTGAGCCCCCAGTTGTGAGCCTGCTGCAACTTCTTTGTCGCCACATCCCTCCCTCGTCTGAGATTTCTGCGTTCATATTTTGTTAAGGCAAAATAGCTACGCCATCATCATCATCATCATCGGTATCAAAGTATTCCAGTTCTTCAATCATTTTGGAAAGTTTTGACCATTATCTATGTGAAGGTCTAAAAAATATGACAGACGTTGATTCCCCTACAGGGCGTTTAAACGGCCATAAACTTTAGAGACGGGTATTGTTAATTAAAACTCAATGCTAAAGTTTTATTTTCTATTTACGTACTAGGTAGTGGTTATAAATTAATAAAAAAATAGGTAATGTAAAATTTTAAAGCAAAATATGGACAGAAACTTACCTTTTCGGAGCCATGGTACCACCAAAAATTCTCACTTAACTTTGAAACCAAAGAAACATCAAAAATTTATTTTTTTAAATTTCTACTACTCACTCAAACAAATACCCGTAGCTGTATTTGTAATCTATATTGAAGAAAAAGTAGATCACAACACACAAAAACATCATTTCATTGAGTGTAGAATTAATACCCTTTTTTTGGGCGTTTAAAAGCTCCGTAGGGGAATCTGGGTAGCAAAGGATTGGCTAGCACAAGCAACAGTCCGCGAAAAGTGGAAAGAGGGGAGGGAGGCCTTTGCCCAGCAGTGGGAAAATATGGGCTTATTTATAATAGTAGTAGTAGTGGTAGACGTGAGGCGTAGTTTTAAATAGAAAAGTTAAGTACAGCCTGTCTACAAATGCAAGATGGCGATCACGAGCACGTCGCAAACTCCGAATATACACTTTGCTCGATCTGGGAAATAAACCCGGGACCTCCGAAAATCGAGCCGACTCGACTACCAAGCCGTTTTAAATAATAAAGTTTACATATTTATTTGACAAATTTCTTCATCTATCTCATTCATTCATTTATTCATTTATTTATTGCATCGCATATGTATGTACATTAGGGTCTTATAAAATATGGTAGTAATCATATGGGCCCAGGAAGGGCGTTGCAATTTTATAATAGCACTTTTTTAAATTACTTAAGTATATTACAACATTTAATGAATCATTAATTTTTAATTTATTAAATAGTAACAAATAATAAGTAAGTAATAATAAAACAATGATTGTATTTTTAAATATAAAATAAATAAATCATAGAAATTGGAATAGTATTAGTTGTTAGTGGTTTTAACAGCAGGTATGGTTGAAAATTTTATAAGTTGATTTTTTTTAAAGTTATAACATTGTATTGGTATTATCGTTAAAGAACTCGTTTAATTCATTAACACTTGTCTTGCAGGATTTTTTTTAGCAAATTTATAAATATATTTGTGGCAGGTTGAGCCTTTATGTAATTAGGTAGTCTATTATATGCTTTTATCGTCATTGCGTATGGTCCTGAACCAGCTATCTTCGTATCTTCATATCTATATCAACACAAAGAATTTCTTCG